>NW_024102832.1:3523617-4723617 GCF_013122585.1 Styela clava | reverse complement strand
AATGGTTCCTAGTAAAGAACATTGCCCTCAGAGAACCGCTCTGTATCTTATTGCTTTTGCTCATTTTTTGTGTAACTTTTTTTTGTTTCATTTTTCCATAAAGACTTAACTTTTTTAATTTTATAGGTTACAGTTCTTGGGTTGCTAGAGTTATTGCTGACACATCAAATCCTGAGTCATCACTTTTTAAGGAAAATATCCGAAACATGAACGCTGTTACCACAGCAACAACTCAGATGTCAAAATTGTGTGACAAAAATTCAAACTGGTTAGTGAGATTGATGTTTGTAGATTATTTGTTATTCTTGAATTTGTAAAATTAATTTTAATCATAAGTAGCTTATCTATTGGGGCATATTGCAAGCACGGACGGCCTGACAAAAGATCTGCTCCTTGGCACCATGCCTGGCACACGGAAACGTGGACCTCCCAAAACAAGGATGTCGGAAACGGTCATAACAAATCCGGTGAAAACTACTTTTTTCCAGTGCTTTATCACCTCGACGTAATTTAACACCGCCCGACTTCAATCATCCCTTTTTGCTGTTAGTTACGTAATAATCGTTATCCCCGCGTATATGTTTGTATTCGAAAATGGGATATGATACCTCAAAAAGGTAGAAATCGCGCGCTGTCGATGCGAATTAAAAGTGACAATAGCATAATGCTATCTCTCTCTCTCTTGTGACGAATACTCTCTATATTCCAATTTAGTCAAGATATCGTTATCGTGTTTCAGCGGGGCGACACCTAGTGGCGTTGCGACTCACGTCGTGGTTGCACTGTGTAAATTCCGGTCGGACCCCCCCCCGTTGAAAACGACCTGGTTGCGCCACTGTCTCGAACAACAATTTATTTTCTATTGGCTACTTCGAATTATTATAGTGGTTGTTGTTTTGGGCTAAAATGCTTTGCTAAAACTAATTTACTAACGAATTTCGAACCAAAGGTGGCAGATATCGTTAGAATACTATTACTTATATTTTTTGTCCGGTAATTCAACCAAAATTTTGCTGTTATTTTACTTAATGGAAACACATTTTTACTCTGCCACACTCATATGACCTCATCTTGCTTTTCGTCATTCTATTAAGGAAATTTGGTGCTCTGTGTCCTTGAATGACTTTGGTATCCATATGAGCATTACCTGTTTATTTTTTTCCATTTTTTTGAAATTCAAGTGTATTTTAATTTGATACGTCATTACTCTTTCTTTCCCCAGTCCTTGGTCTTCGACCATTCATGGCTTTCTACTGGAACATTCCGGTTTAAACCGGTCTGCTGAATCAGCCTACAGGCAATCATATAATGCGTTGGAAAACATGGTTTCTAAGGATGAGAAGGACGAAAAAAATTTGACAATGAAGAAATTCAATTCTGTTGCGAATCTAGCAAGAATATCAAGGTTTGAGTTTTAATATTTTTTTTGTATATTTGTTCATGTATCATGGTAACATTGAGATATTGACATCGATCTGCTATACCTAGTGGTTCCCAAAGTTTATTGAGGAAAATCAGAAGCGGAAGGATATTGGCGTGCCGGCAGATGTAAGCACCGCAAGTAGGGCTGGGCATTTCGAATATTCGAATCGAATAGTAAATTATTCGAATCGGTTCAGAGCTAAATTTCGAATCGCCGCCATCTTGTTTTTACCTTTCCGCTAATGGTCGACGTGAATTCCCCAATTTTTTTTTCATTGGAGTCATATTTTTTCAACGAAATTCTAACATATGACTATTTTCTGTAGTGAGTTATTGATAAAACGTGTTTGTTATTCTGTGTGAACGCTCAGTAATCTATCTGAGTGATTTATTCTATGTCTTCAGTAATTCCTTTGTTGAGAGGACCAATTACAATAATAAAGTCGCTTACAATTATATATTTTCAAGTATTCGAGATTCGATTCGAAAAAATTATTCGATTCGATTCTGAAATCACAAGGTATTCGAAAATGCCCAGCCCTAACCGCAAGGGACCGATACCGATAAGTGAACTGAATTGTTACGAATAGACACATGCTTGATAATAATGTAACACTTGGCAGTATCTAGGATGCAAAATGTAAAAAATATATAATGTTAATTTAGTTCACTTAAGTTCGGCATGTCATAATAAATCGTTACACGGCCATAATTGGCTTGCGAGCCACGATTTGGGAACCACTGTGCTATACAATACAATGCGGTAAATGAAACTAGCGAAGTTGATAGAACAAAAATACAAAAGTAATATTACGATATCAGCACTGCTGAGTACTCACAAGGCTCTGGACAAGCATACTAATTAGTATGTAGAGAACTAATGATCTAATGACGAAGAACTGAAAATATATTTCATCCGGCTTTCAACCTATCAAAATTTATTACATTTAGGATGATATAGTAGGCCTTCGCCACGCTTTCGGACTTTCAACTGTTGGTACTAGCATTGCTAGGTCAAATACGCTTAAACACGCCAGTGGGTCTGGTCTCTAGCCAGTGGGTCTCTCAGTGAAATTTAAGAAATTGCCTGCACTCGTCCCAAATTTGTCCTCATCCTACATATAATTTTTTTAATTTTATTTTCCAGCAAAAATGGATCACATAATGAAGCAATATCACTTTATGAAGAAATTTTATCGTCACCATTTATAAATTTTTACGACGTCTGCGAACTTGCACTTGCTTATTATAAATCGGGAAAATTTGATAAAGCTCTTGCTTCTTATGAAAAGGTAAGTAACTACCGAACTAGAAGAAATTTTATGATGTATTGGTGTATAAGGTAGTTCGTTTAGAACCGTGGCGTGCTTCTTTAATAAAACATATTTTCAC
The DNA here is from genome assembly GCF_013122585.1 of Styela clava. NCBI lineage: Eukaryota > Metazoa > Chordata > Ascidiacea > Stolidobranchia > Styelidae > Styela > Styela clava. The sequence continues at coordinate 4,720,803 of NW_024102832.1, read as the reverse complement.
CTTACTATCTGTTATTTGTAGCTTATTGTTAGCTAGTAATTTTTGAGGTGGGGTGTGACACTTAAAAAGCTTGAGAACCACTTGTCTAGAATGTCGATTATGAACTATTTTGTTTGTTATCCTCAGACAGTGATAAACATGCACGGCTATTCTCTAAGAACTACTTCAAATATCTATGTTTTATTATAAACTGGGCTCTTGGGAGCAATTGTTCTATGGGGTCCATGAAGAATTGTTTCAATAGGTATTCCTCGCGATAACTACATCAATTGGAAAAGCAGAGAATCGTGAGGCTTGAGATTCTCTGGAAGATAGATCTGAAAAGCAAATAACTTGATCTTTCTTTGTTTTCCTCTGTATTGTATTATCATTTTTGTCCTTACAAAACAGGCCGGACAACTAGTATCTTCAGATGATGACAAAGCACAAGTCATGGTTGCTATGGCGATGACATATTGGAAGATGGGAAAGCATGATGAGGCAAAAACTCTGCTTTATCAATGTTTTCAGAAATGTAAAGCTGGATTGAGAGCGTTACTTTCACTTGGTAAGCTGCATGTGACTTGGGTACTCCCATAGTGTGTGTAACAGGTTGGGGTTAGGCCATAATTTTATTCCGATTTTTCTTATTTTAGTTCTATTACGAGTTCGGGGACTCTCTGTGTTAGCCAAGTGAATATACCCCCTGCCCATAGGCTTCAGTTCCTTTACACAACTTGATGTAAAGTAGGAGAACAAAAAGTAGTTACCTTCATATTGGTACACACTTCTGAAGCGTCGAAACCAGTGCACTAACCTTATGGTCTGTGTCATGTTCAACATGCAATGTTCAGCAAATTCCATTTCTGTTTTTCTATTTGACCAACTATTTTCTAAAGATTGAGGGGTATTTTAATTTCATAATTTGTCATATTTTCTGATCTACCTAATCTACCTTTTTATATAACAAAAAATAATTCATATTTCCTCATTTTACAGGAATTGCGACTGGAGACAAAACTCTTGTCGGGGCAGCTGTCGGTGAATTGATTAATAAAAAATCAGCGAATTCTGACGATGTTGGTGACGATTGTTTATTGATCGCTTCTGCAGCCGAGTTATGCGAGGACGACAAACTTGCTCTGAGTCAAGTACAGAAAGCTTTGCATTTGTAAGTTGAGAATGGTGTATTGAACAAGCTGATGTTCTTTTTAGGAGCATCAGAAGTGTATGTACCAATATTGAACCAATTTTGTTTGCCTACTTTACATCAAGTTGTGTAAAGTGACTGAAACCTATGGGTAGGGGGTATGGTATATTCACTTGGCTAACACAGACCTGTAATAGAACTAAAATATTCTCAGTTCCACTGGAAAGTTTAAGGAAAATCGGAATGAAATTATGGCCTAACCCTAATCTGTATTTGCCTGGTACCTATACTACGGGAGAACCCTTTTTTATATAGCTTATATATTATAAATATTAACATTCGCCAGTAGGATAAGTACATCCACTTTTTCTGCAGACATCCATTTAGTTGGTCATTACGGATTCTACTCTGTCGTTTGTTGGTTCATTTACCTGGTTGCACTGCTGACCGTTCTGCTCCAGTAATCTCTACTCAAGCAAAATTCCTATTTGATCAACAGTGTGTAACAAATCCACTGAACCGTGACAGCCAGCAATGGAAAGGATCCTTAAGACATAAAAATGGTGTTACCATATTGAAATGTACTGCCATGTCAACAGTCTCTGCTGGAAGTCACAAAACCAGGTAGGTTAAAAAAAAATTTAATGTCTCTGACTCCAATATTTCAAAAAAATGTTACAGCTTCGCATCGAGGACAAATGAACTGATTTGAGTGTTACGTAATGAGCTGCGGTAAAATTATCGGTACTTCCGTAATATGTGAACCAAGATGGCGGACACAGGAATGTAGTATGTGTACCAGGTTAGAGTTCGGCCATAATTTCAGGTACAAAGGGAGTCACTTGGCTAGTCCTCGAACTCGTAATAGAACTAAAATTGGAATAAAATTATGGCCTAAACCTAACCTGGTACACATACTATGCCATCTTGGTTCATATACTACGGGAGCGCCTTATCTTATAGAGCTATGTTTTTAATAAAGTCGTTCATCGTATCCCCCCTAATTTTCCCATTATCTTATTTCACAGTTCTGGCATTCATCAAGAAATGAAAGAGAAATTACGCAAAGCCCAAAAATTTGCACATATGCATCCTTATGATCCTTCAGCATGGAGTTTATTATGTTGTGCTTCTCATGGAAATGATGTAGTGGAATGGTGAGTCTGAATCGATGTCGTTTCTCTATCTTTTTTTTATTTAAATTTGCAAGTACTTTGACCTTACGTGTATTGACTTTTTACATAGCTTTCCATTATAATTATTTTGTATAAACTTTCTCTAATCCAGTCATGGTCAAACTACGCCTCGTTGGGTAATTCAATCTGGCTGGCCTCATGCTGCCACAACCAAGCTCAAGAAGTTTGTTGAGATTGCGATCAAATTTAGTTTAAGCATGAGACTTATCATTTCCAAATTTTGCTTTTGTAACACCGTAAATATTGTCCATAAAATGTAACTTTTTACGTCACACTTACATGGCTCGCCAGCCTGAGTAAACAAAATTTGTGGCACTCGGGTCCAAAAACCTTGCCTACCCCTGCTCTAAACTTCCTTGTAAACGTTCACTCAGGTTGCAAGACAAACCAGCAAACAATAACGGACTTGTTGAATCTTTATCACAACAAGCACTTGACACATCTTCTTCAACTGCCAAGAGGGAAATAGAATCTTGGTGTGGAAGTATCACTGCATGGAATAAAACTTTAACTGGTGCTGATGTAGACTGCAAAGTAATGGTAGTATGAAAATCTTGTTGTGTAGTTGATCTTTCCTTTACTCAGTACTAGGCTCTAGGCTCTTATTTTTGCTCCAGACTAGGCTCTAGAGCAGGGGTGGCGAGTTTTTTGGACCAGGGGTCACAAATTTTGTTAACCCAGACTGGCGGGCCATGTAAGTGTGACGTAAAAAAGTTACATTTTATGAACAAAATTGCAGCGAATTATTTGAGCAAAGGTGGAAAACAATAAGCCTCGTGCCAAAACTAAATTTATTTGCAGTCTCAAATACCTTAAGCTATTTTTAGCTAAAACATCAAAATTTGATTTTAGTTTGGATTTGGCAGCATCGTCAGGCCAGATTGGATTTGGCCCGCATGCTCTAGTTTCCTCATGGCAGCCCTAGATGGACAATTACTGAAATTTTTCAGGAAATATTGACATAATTGGCATTTTGTTTACTTTTTGTTATTTCTTAAGAAACGAGCATTTTTTTTCCAGGTCACTGACAGCACGAAATTCATAAATTTATTGAGTAATGCATCATGTACAATTGATAAGTCCAAGTTACAATCAATATTCAAAGAAATAACGAATATTATTGGGAAAACCACTGATCCAGGGAAATCTTCGAAGGTGCTTTTTGTTCATAGCCCAATGATGATTATTCAATGATTGTGGCTACTGACTCTGATGATACCTAAAGGTGTTGTCTCCCAGTCATGTACCGAAGGCGTCTTTTTATTTAATATTCATATATGTATGCATATATTGATTTCTCGGTTTGACAAATGATATGATCTCTCTCTCCTTCTATTTGACTAGGAGCTGAAATTGTAGCCAAAATTTTCAGTTTTTGTCAAGTATTTATATTACGATTACTGCTAATAACAGAGTAAAAGTTTCTTGAATATTTTTTTGTTCAACTTGCCTCGGAAGACTTTCTGACTGGCAGACTTGGCTAGAAATTATTACTTATTTAATATTGCGATGTACTGAACTCACACTGCTGTAGCTCTTGTTATAATAGTGGTTCTCAAACTTTTTAATCTGCACCCCATTTTTAGAATTTGTCAAGTCTTGCGCCAGCAATAAGCTCAAATAACAGATAGTAAGGTGAAAGTATGTTTTATTCAAAAAACACGTTGAAAATATGCGGATGGAATCGCAATCTCTTGAACGATAAAGAAATGTACATTTCCAAAGTAAACCGGGCAAAATCAAATCCAACAAATACTTTTATTTAGCTTCACTCCCTCTCAAAAAATTGTCTACTTCATCTTGTGGGCCACGCCCCACTTTGAGAACCACTGTGCTATAATAATCAAACCTTATTTCTGTTCTTTTTAGTATTTTGGTGAACTTTTGGAACACTTAGGAATGTTCCAAGTTTCGAAAAAAATGTTCGAAAAATCAATCACATTGAACAACTCAAACCCTATGGAACAATTATCTACTTTTTTCCGGATTATTCAACTTGCGTATAAAGCATTATTCAAAGATGAGACGAAAGCCAAAGAATGGTTGGAAGTTATGAAAAATGTTGTTTGTGAAATCATTAAAATTGATGTGAAATCTCCGCAAAGTTTGTTCATTCAGGGACTCGTGCTGAGGATGGATAAAAATCACAGGTGAGTTGATTTGTTTTACGCATTAAATTTTCCAAGAAGACAAAAATTTAGATTTCGAAGTCATACTATAGAAACATTGGCATTTGTTAATTACAGTCCAGCACTGGAACACAAAGTTTGGCTTGATTGGATTTAATAAAATTTATATTTAGGGAGGCACTATTTGAGTAGAGCCACTCTTCATCAAAGACTACTAACACTCAAATTAGATTGCTTTGTATAATTTAAGAGAGATATACTTTTGTGTATTTATATGCTATAATTCTTTATAGCCACTGTGGCTCTAGGCCAGGGAGTCACTAACTGGGGTACATGAACTCCCAGGATGTGCGTGAGTCCATCCCAAGGGGAGACGAAAATCAAAACTAGAAATGTCCAAAATCAAGCTATTATGATATTAATAGACAAATAATTTTAAATAAAAAGACTTGATTTTCATTTATTAATTGACATGATTTACGTGCCGCGATTGTAATAGCATCCGGCTCTCTGTGTGTGATTGCTAGCCTATCAGTAATAATGATCGATGCCTGATAGGCTAGGCGTGATTTTGAGGTGTCCATGGTTTCCAAGTGATTGTTCGTTTATATTTATTTTTTCATTGCAATATTACACTACGCTTTTATGAAATACTGGTATGCGTTGTATTGTATAATTTGAGGTCAGATCCTGTCTTGAGAACTTGAGGGTTTGCCAGGACCTCTGACATCTACTGGGGGTCTGTGGGGGTTCAAAGTTAGGGAACCACTACTCTAGGCCTGACATGAGCAAACTGCGGCCCGTTGGGCAATTCAATCTGGCTCGCCTGATGCTGCCCTAACCAGACAATGGTCAAATTTTTATGTTTTAGCTAAAATATTCTACTCAAATTCTTTAAATAAAGTTTAGTTTCGTTACGTGGCACGAAATTAAATTTCGTTACGTGGCACGTTTAGTTTTGGCACGAGGTTTATTGTTTTCCACTTTTTCTTTTGTAACACTATAATATTGTTCATAAAATGTAACTTTATACGTCATACTTACATGGCCCGCCAGTCTAGATGGGCAAAATTTTTGGCCTCAGGTCCAAAGACCTTGCCCACCCCTGCACTCTAGTGGTGCTCCTACTGTGCTCTGAGAGTCTCTTGAACTCTGAGCGAGTGCGCACAACCTTACTTTGAGCAATTTCTCTTTAAAAGATTTCAGACTCAATAATTCATTTCGCACTATCTGCAACAGGAAATCCAGGTCGCTGTTCAACAGAGTTCTCAATTCAACTGAAATAATTTCTGATGATACAAGAAGTCTTGCAACCTGGTATCAATACAGGAATTTACATGAAAGGAATGATACTACTGAAATACAGGTAAATATATCGAAGTTTTTTACTTCAAAATGTGCCAACATAATCAAAATGTAGTTATCAGTTGTGGTTGCGTGACACTCCTCTCTGGTTACCCTGCGCAGATTTGAATCTTGTGGGGATAATTATGTGCAAAAGGGTGGCTGGACTCATCACTGTCGAAGCGTGGTTAACGCAACTTGTATTATAAATATCTTGTATTATGAAATCTAGAAAAAAAATTTTTGTTCAGAAACTGGTTGAGAAAGCACTGGAGGGAAATGATCAACATATAGCTAGAATAGTTGGAATTCTTCCTGTCAATTAAAAGTGCAATATATTTTAAAAATAGAAATTATTTGTGTTTCGTTTCGAACTGTGACAGTTTTTTCAGGGCCCTCAACGCACTAGAGTGCCATGGGGTCTACTGGCATGGGCCACAAGTGTTTTTTTCTCTCATATGAAAAATTACGGATTGTGAATGTTCGAGAATCGCTGGTTCAAACAAAGGTCTGATTTTCAAATTTTGATGGAAATCATTTCCTTCACTTCATTGTTTTGTCCTAGCATCAATGTTGCTTTAATGCATGCCATAACGGTACTCCCGAAGTATTTTGTGGCATCTGAAGCTGCCGCAAAATCATGGCAGGATTTCCAAACCATGGCCGCCATGGCCAAACCCAGACTTTTTAGCTGCCACAAACCAATGGCGCAGCAAATTGAAAACTGATGCCGGGTAAAATTTTGCTGCTGTAACTGCGGCATGTCGGCTGTAATGGCAGAGCTGTCTCTGATGGTGATAAATATTAGGTAAGTTAGAACATTTTTCTTATGTATACAGTTTTGGTGGATTTGGAGTTAGGTTTCAGGTTTAAGTAGATATATTTCTGCATGATAAATTAAAATCTGGTATATGACTTTGTGAATATACCGATAATAGCGCCATAACTACAACAAAAGCTGCCATCGGTTCGTTCGTGGCAGGAGCTGCCATGAAGTGGTAAGAACTACGCCTCTGAGTATGTGAACCATGGTGGCGGACACCTAAACGTAGTTGTTGTGTATACCAGGTTAGGGTTAGACCGTAATTCCAAGCACAAATACTATGAGAGTCAGTTGGCTAGTCCCCGAACTCGTAATAGAACTAAAATGAGGGAAATTGAAATAAAATTATGGCCCAACCCTAACCTGGTACACATAGTACATTCGGGTGTCCGACATCTTGGTTCATATACTTCGGAAGTACCCCATAATGTGCCACCTGAGTTTGATTGGTCATCTAACCTCTGTGTCTAATATCAGTAATATTCATACAGGGACGGCTAAAAATTGAACAATTTCTTATTCTGAGATATATATTTTTATTGAATACGAAATATTGAATATATTCTGGAATGAGTCTGTGCTAAATAAAAATTCACTCGGACAATTGTAAAATTGGAATCAGCGTTAAAAGCAATCGTTCATCTAAGATATTGGATGAAACTATTCAATTTGCTATATCGAATATTCGATTCGTTTTGGGCATCCCCCTTTCTATGACCATCTGCATCTATTAAAAATTGATTAGTTCATCGGTTCTTTATTCTTTTTTTTTTTCAATAAATAGTGTTATTGAACATTCTCTGCTGGGGTGTTTTGATTTCTTGATTGACCACGAGCGCCGCCAGCAGGTGGATCTCCTAGAAAAGTTTGCTTTGCTTCTGTGATGCGGATAGTTGTTTCTTCTGGGAGAATGGATAAGTTTCTACAATATTTATTGAAGTAAACTTGTTCAAATCCGGGATGCAGGGAATCGAGATGACTGAAGAAGCTGTATAAGTCTATTAGGACGAATGGGAATCGGCGTGAAAAAAACATCCAGAATTTTTCAGTTTCGTTGTTTTCGAAACAAATTTGCAGTAAAGCAGGTGATTTTTCATGGAAATGTATTTTTATATCACGTATGAATCGAACGAGATCCCAGGGATCAGTGTCTTTGTAATTAAAATCAGCAACATTTGACAGGTCAAAAAGTTGGTTGGAGCTAGTAGTATTATTTTTTATTCTGCCACTTTCAAAGTCTTGTAATTTCAGTGACTCTTTCCAAACTCCTCTGTTAATATTATTTTTTTGGAGATATGTGCGATACTTGCCAAGGGGGATGCATTCCCTTGATCGAATTAAAAAGTTTATTTTCTTGTCATAGCTCCAAAAAAATGGATGCTTTAGTATTTTTTCCGGTGAAGTGTAGTCTGCTTTCAACATTTTTGAGATTAGGTCCTTGGCTATTTCTGGGTCTTGACACACTAACTCATCAATCCTCCACCTACCTCTCGATGGTGATGTGACAGACTTTCCATTAGACAGAACAAAATAGAATATTTTTCCTAGCTGTATGATATCATCTGTTTTATTTCCCCCAACGGTTTCAAGTCTCTTATAATCTGCAATCACAGCTTTGTTGTCTTTGGAAAACACAACGTTACGTGTGCTCAAGTGACCATGAATTATATTATGTTTGTGAATGTGCCATAAACCGTGTGTTATCTGTAGTAGAATAGCGACACGGTAATCATTTGATAGGCAGTCATTGATACACTTTTCTCTTACACTTCTCATTTTATCAAGAAGTGTACCATCTTCATAGCTGATTGCTGCGTTAACATTTTCCAAGTTTCTGTGGCTTTTGAAAGTACCACAGTGACGAAACAGATAGACATTTGGATGAGGAGTAAATGATTCACTGATTGGTCTACGAGGATCTTGTGGACGCGGACTTACGACACGAACTGCCATGTCAGAATGTCTTGTGAGCCCATTGGCTGCGGCCGCCATAGTAGCATGCTATAACTAGTATAATGTAGCCTATTGATGCTATATACTACAAGAAAAACGAATACAAAGTGATTGAAATTCAGTAAATATGTTGGTATAGTAGTTTTATATAATTATACACATATATACCCAGCGGGGTCATTCTGTGAGGGGTGGGGTGAATCTGTTTTTGGGATGCTGCGATAGTCCTCTATCTTTTTCTTGTTTTGGATGTTGGTGTCTACCGGTGAAGTTGCCTATCGTAATATCCGGCGTTAGCTTTGGATTTAGGTAGGGGCATAACTATATAAGGAAGCATGCTGTGAGCGAGTTCAATGCAAAAGAGAACCGATACTTAAAATGTGAATTTTGCCATTGGGTATCTTGTCTTTGTACCATTGGTGCTCCCAGAGCTACCAAGATAGAGAATTTGAAAAGGTAAAAAATCAGTTTGTTGGCAACCAGTTAAAAATAAGACACTCCTGAAGTATTCATACCAGAATGGTGGACACCGGAACGTAGTGTGTGTACCAGGTTAGGGTTGGGCCATAGTTTTGTTCCATACTATTTTAGTTCTATTACGAGTTCGGGGACTAGTCAAGCGACCTCCGTAGTATTTGTACCAGGACTTATGGCCTAACCTGGTACACATACACGCTAACTTCCGGGATACCAAAATAAAGAATATGAGAAGCGGGATATTTTAAAAATATTTACATAAAAAAATAAAACAGCATAAGATACTATTTAAATACAGTTCAAATGTACAAATATAACACAGTTAGGCAAAATAACACTGGCCAGGTAAGTGAGATATAGAAATAAAAAATATAAACACTGATGCTTCTAAAAATTTGGAACAGTGGTTTTCAACTTTTTTGGTCTAGCCGAACTCTCATAAAACATATCAGAGGCTCGTGATATCCCTGCAATAGTTTAATTGTCTTATGCAAAATTTTATATATAAAATTGTATATACTTTCAATATATATATAGTGAAGCAAACCTGATAATGACAAAACGAAATGATCTTTAAAGTGTTGAAAGTATGTAAATAGGTATTTTTCGATATTCAATTGAAATGAACGGAAACTTTTGAAACCCATGGACTGAGTTGGCGCACCCTCGTTGAAAATCAATAGTATATATATTAAGAAAATTTATGCCTTGGAATAAATAGTAAAATAGTTGGGTGTAATCGCTGAGGCTGGGAATAGTTAACCGATTTTAGATAGTTAACGGTTACGATTTATTTTAACCGTTGACTGACATCTCAGGTACAAATCATCTTTATAATGTACAATTCTTTCAAAAATGATTACGTCATCGCAAATTTATCTCCTGTGGCATTTAATTCAAAAGAAAATCGCTAACTGTATTTGTGAGGACCTAATAAATGTGAAAAATAATTGAAGTACCAAGATTGCTGATCATGAAAATTTGACAATAATTAATTATGAATCAGTTTTTGGTCGAAATATATTGTTCACGATTTTATTTCAAAATCGTATATCGTTTATTCAATGTCAACCAATAAGTGCGTAGTTGATGCCGTTTTTTTTATATATATATCTCAAAGTAGAATTTGCACATCAAACACTGAAAATTTGTCACATAAATGACATTTCATAACGGAATCGGGTTTTACTAACATACTTCCATATGTCCTACCCACGCTACATATATCTTGCAGCAGAGCGATCACGAAACTATCTCGATTCGTGAATAATTTTGAGCAATACCGGGATAAGGTCACGCGAAATTGTTGTGTAACCATTGTGACGTAACAAGATGAAATTATAAATTCCTATGTGAAACGTCACGCTGCGGTTAACCGGTTAATTTTACCCGGTTAACGGTTAGTGTTTTCCCTGAAATTCCCATTCCTAGTAATCGCATATATATACAGTGGTTGACTAAAAAAATAATAGTAGTTTTGAAATGAATAGAGGTATTGTCAATGCTTTGAACGTTATAGTTTTTGTCTGCTGTACTTCTACTATCCAGAAGTTGGAGTGCATTGTGTTTATATAGGGTGTAAAAAATTATAAATTATGCATAATATTCAAATACAGTTCAAGAGGTACAAATATAACGTGGACCTGCATAGTTTTGGATATCCGTAATTTGGAAAAGTAATCAAATAAAACATAGAAATAAATAGAAATATAACACCTATGCTTCTGAAGCCAGAAAATAAAAATTTGAGAAAGTGAAAATTAGACGAAGTAAATATGTTGAAAAATAGTTGCAAATCTGCGCAGTGGTTTGAATAAATATATAATACTGATCAATGCTTTTGAAGCTATAGATTCAGATTCAGATATTTATTTTTCGTCGTGCAAAAACATTGTACATTTAAACAAATGGTAAAAATTAAATAAATTCATTGAAAGAAAAAAGTACAATATTTGAACTGCAATGGACGAGAGGTCGCGAAGAGACTATTAAAAGTCATCATGTCAGCGACACTATTATAGAAGCAGATTAAGTCAAACAATACAGAAGTAAATCAGCATAAATAATTAAAAACAATTTGAGAACTAAAAAGTACGTGAGAACGGAAGATTCAGTAAATAAAGTATTGACTAACTAGATCAACTCAACGTCATGCTCCAGCGAGCACGCCCCCAACAAGGAAATTGCAGACGTACGTGACGTAGCATAAACACGAAATATTACGAAAATGAAAATTGGTTTTATGTGGTGAACTAAATATGCTAGAAAATAGCTGCAAATATATACAGTGATTGCCTAAATAAAGCATAGTAGTGTTAGTATAAGTTTATTTCGACTTCAAAGCTTGTATAGACTGGGAATTCTCAACAAACAATATAGATTTTCCAAAGCCAGAGACTTTAAATTTTCTGAGGTCAATCCTCAGTTTATTCAAAAATAAGTTGGACGCGTGGGGGCTCGAGGCCCAACTTGAATGGCTCTGGCCAAGCCGGAAATTTTTTGGAGATGTCAAGGCTGGGGTAAAATGGCTTGCTTTGAGTGCCAGCTTGAGTTGGATGAGACTCAAGTCTCAAGTCAGAACTGGGCATCACATGACTTGACCGCGCTTGTTTTGTCTTGGCGAATTCAACAGTTTTATTTTGGCCGTGGTCGTCTGAGTAGTGTGCGATGATCTTCAACGGTTTCTGAACGAATGAATATAAATGAGTATATATGAATATCAAACTCATTCTGTTATTGCGTACATATATATGGATTTAGCCTACTTCAGTAGAGTAAGACTTCAACTTGATACAGAAAATTAGTTAATGGTACCGATTAGAAGTTGCCCATTAGAAATAAATAACCTCGGCGTCATCCATTATTGTTTCATATATAAGTAGAGTGAAATTTGGATTGTAGCCTACTCTAGTCAAAATGCTTTTCGGTATAGTACCGGTAGCTAATGAGGGATATAATCAATTCGTTTGTTAGATGTGTATTAGTTCGAAAATATTTGGTACCGGTACTTTCCGTACTAGACTAGAGCATTGCGGAAATAAGGCTTCTGAGTCGAGAGAAAAAATTGTGAGCCGGGTAAATTATAATTTTGATTTCGGAATCGGATTATTAAAAAATATAGCCTCCAGTTATGGGAGCATCGTGTAGTGTGAAAACACGTATCGCTCCCTTCAGTCGTTACCATAAAATATTATGCTATTCTTATTTATAGTATGTATGCCTTCATTTATTTGAATTTGGTTGAACAAATTAATAAATCTTTTTATCTGTGTACAGATTGCAGTAATCGCAATGAAGTCAAATTTGACTTCAATAAGAATCGGGAACGTTGTATTTATTAAATAAAATAATTTACTTTTGTAACAAACTGCTCGAATTGTCTTCTTTTATTTGCGATCTCGCATCTTATTTCTAACGTGTCTGTAACTTTTTTTGTTGCTTCACCAATTGCAGATAGGTATTCATCGTTTACCAATGTGTAATAAGACTTCAAATTCAGACTTTTCAACTGCAAAATAAGCGAATTTGGTTATTCACCACCACACACATTGCCACGGCGATATACGAAGGGTGCTTTTTATTTATTAATTAATATTAATGGGTTCCTGGGCAATAATAAATGTAAGAATGGAATATATGGTATTTATTCTCATTGCAATGTCTGTTTCATAGGGTAATGGTATCGCCGACCCCCATAACCAGCAAGGCAAGAACTTCGGAGATTTCGAATATCTTAATTGATTGGGAAAACTATGTTTTATTGCTTATAAAATATTAACATACTTTATGAGTTTTCAATTCCTTTGTGAGGCACGTGATACTCGTGTCAGAGGCATCGCAATTTTCGATATTAAGATGTTCTAATGAGTACACCTTCGACAGTTCTCCAACGGCAGACCAACCTGCGTCGCCGAGATTCATGTTGTCATGAACATCGAGAGACTCGATCTGAAATGTAGCAATTTTTTTTAAATTCCAGATGCATCTATGTAGTTTGCATTTGTTAAAAATTCTGTTGATTTTATCATTATCATTATTGCGACAAATGCTTTATTGGACACAAAATGGCCCTATCGATCGTTTTGTTTAATTGTTCCCCTCCTTGGTGTGGAAAAACTACCGGACCAATCACTCAGCAGTTGAAGATTGTTGCTTTTGCTAGAAGGCTATTACCTTCTTTATTTAAAAATATCTATGGCCTTTGTGGGATTCATTTTTCCCTTTGGAGCTTTTGTGTGATGACGACATCAAAATTAAAAATTGTTCACCGTGTGGCACTTCGCGATCGCATTTTAGCGATCTGGTGGTCAGACTACACGTACTACACCAAAGATTTGATACTACTTCATTTTAACCAAATATTGGAGCATTGCTCTTTTGTATTTAAGTGATAGACACAGAAACTTAATTTTTCGTTTAGTTCAATTCAATAGCGTAATTTTATAGTGTTGGCTATTATATAAGTATATATATATATATATAATTTGAAATAATCAAATTTGAGAAGATAAATTCATTGAATCGAAACTCTGTAAATAATTGTGATTATGTTTCGAATTCTGATTTATATTTTCTATGTATTTATCAGTAAACTTCCTTTGAGATATTTTTATAAATGTGTATTTGAGATACCTTTAATTCTGGTTTCTCGTTTGATGGAATTTCTGGGATCAATATCTGGACTCTTTCTGCGTTGAGTTCGCATCCTGCCAGTCCCAGGCGTTTGAAATTTGCTTGCGATATAAGAAGCTTAACTTCTTCAAGGTCAGACATACTGAGTGCGTTGTAGCTGAGATCAAGCATTGTCAACTGAAAAAAATGAACACCCCCTTAAATATATTTACCCGTGCAACTGAAACACATTCTGAGCAATGCTTCTCACAAGGTATTGCTCATTTGCTTCTCGCAAAATAAATAATTGAAAATTATTTTATTCAATTATTTTTTTTTTAAGTTTATCTCTAACAATAAAGTTTGAGAATAAAAATTTGAATGAATTCACGGATCTATAATCCAAAACTATTCACAGAAATTGGCCAGAATTGCTATCAATTTATATACCTTTTTATACAATCCATTTGCAAAATTTTTGAGGTTTCCATTTATGCCACATCCACATAAAGAGACTGATGAAAAATTCAGGTATTGGATCAAACGCTGAAGAGTCGTTATGCCATGATCACCAAGTGCTTTATTCTGGCTCAGATCGATCTGTTCCATTTCAAATTTCTCTTCTTCTTTATCGTTGTTTCCCTGTTAAACCATATTGTATTATCAGAGTTGAATGCAGTATTAATTTTTTAAATATTAAAGTTTACCAAAGACAAGGTTTCAAGCAGTCTTTGGTTAATTAAGGAAGGGTTTAGTTATGGAACAGTTACCATAGTTGTATATTTAAAACTGAAACGCCCATGGCTAAGCATACTGTCAAGTTTATTTTCAGATATTTATTCTGGAGAAAAAGAATATCGCATAGACGGTTCAACCATATATATAGCGAATCACGGCATCTCTTCCAGATATGGAAGAACATAATGATTGTTGAACAGATTTAAACGAAATAGATCAGATGCACTTAACATGCTACATCTACTGCATCTTGTGAAATAGATAGATAAAAAATAATTATATCACAATTTTTTAGTTCTTCTACTGTAAAAATGAAGTATTGAGAATTAAGATTTGAATGAATTCACGGAACTACATTCTCAAACTATGCACAGAATTTGGCCAGAATTGCCATCATTATATATATATATACCTTCTTATACAATCCATTTGCAAAATTATTGAGGTTTTCATTTGTGCCACATTCATATAAAGAGACTGATGAAAATTCAGAATTCGGGTCTTTGTTCAAACGCTGGAGAGTCGGTATGCCAATATCAACAAGTTCATTATTCTGACTCAGAACAATCTTTTCCATTTTGAATCTCTCTTTTTCTTCGGATTTTTTTTTCTGTTGAGACAAAAATCTATACATAAATTAAAATAAAATCGTAGTGTATTGTCAATCGTGAATCCGGCCTATTGTGTCTCAGGTCCTCAGTTAAATATTGAACGGTTTGTGACATCATAGCTAATAGCTATGTTATACATACTGTCAAGATCATTTTTTCAAAATTTGAAAGACTTCTAATGAAAAACAAGAGAGATATGCTCAAATATATGGACACGTAGCGCCATCCAGTGGGAATAAGTTTGATGACGTCATAGCGAAAAAATAATAATAGCCTTCTGGAAAAAAATTTTATCTTCAACCACTGAAAATTTCAAAGCAATTGGTCCAGTATTCGAAGAGAAAAGCGATTTCTTCAAAACGTGTCAAAGAACAAGGACACTAAGAACAACAATAAGAACAACAAAAACATAATATTGAAACGATCGCTATGTCCACTACGTGTGCAATAATGCTACGAAGATGGTTTAGTCATATTGCGAATCGCGGCCTTTCTCCAAGTTCCATTCAGATATGGGAATAGCTTACTTGTCTCGGAAGAGAACGACAATAATTTGAAACTTTATCGCTGTACATACGGATTTCTAGTTTCAAAGATGATTTGATAAGTATGAGATATTGGATATTTAACAAATTGAATTATTTGGCCATTCTGATATATTGCTATACCTTTACAAAAACTTGGTGAATCGCGAGCAAATGTTTTGGTGTAAGTCCACATTCAATAATCTGCGCACATTTGATTTGCAATCCGCGTAATAATTCACAAAACACTATCGCAATCTCGGGAGTAAAATTTTTGATTCGATTGTATTGAATAGAAGTCACCTGTAAGTAACAAAGAGAATTTTGATTGAAATATTCTGATATATTATATATATTCTGATTTGGGTGCTCTCGAAGTATGTACATCAAGATGGCGCGCAACCCGAACATAGTATGTGTACCAGGTTAGGGTTGTGTGCCATCTGGTGCACGTACTTCTGGAGCGCCCTGATTTGCAAGAAAGACATGCGTAAGAGAATAACTATGTAATTATTGATGTATTGTTGTCATGCATCAAAATTGAGTACATTTAACTGTTACTAATATTAATCTTTTCCTATGCTATCTCTTTAACAAAAAATATCGCTGCATTCGGATTTTGAAGTATAGCAAGAATCTAATCCTGCGCGAAATTTCGACATCATGAAAAACTAAATTACAATTTCGAACAATAGAATATTCACATCATTTAGAAGCGATTAGTGTATTCATCGTTTCAAAAAGTTGTTTTGCACACGAAGAAGAGAGTTAAGGAAGAAAATTACAACCAAATTGTGCCATTTCGTTCTGTATTTTATTTCTTGATGACAGTGGTTCTCAAATTTTTATGCCACGGCCTCTTTTTAGAATTTGTCAAGTGTCCCGCCCGACTTCAAAAATAACTAGCTAATAAATAAGCTACAAATAACATATATAGTAAGGCGGGAAAATGTTCAATTCAAAAAACACGTTGAAAATACGTGAATGGAAGGTAATATCCAAAATAAAGAAATGTAAATATCAAAAACAAGGCGGGCAAGATCAAACCAACAGATATATATTTTTATTTTGAATAGCTTCACGCCCCCTCAAAAAACTTTCTACGCCTCTCTTGTGGGGCGGGCCTCGCCATTTGAGAACCAATGGTCTAGGATATCTTACTGATCCCCCTTTCAGATTTTTATGTAATAATTTCATCTCTTCCCCCGTGAAGTCGCATTCGCTCAAATTAACACTTTCAGTTTTGCAGTGGACGAGTATGCGGGCCACATATTGGAGATTCTCCGGCCTCATTTTCCTGTTGCAGCTTATGTCAAAGTGCCTGATCTGCGTAAAAAAGAGGTAATAAAATTAATACTGTCTGAAAACTAGTTTAATGCCTAAGATACAATTGTAGTATATAATTAGTACGTCATATTTTCATCATATAATACTCATGGGTGTGCCAAACTTTTCTGCTATAAACAAGGCAAGTCACCGCAGCACCAAACTCCTCTCTGAGGCTTACTTTTGAACGTTAAGATCACATGGTGACTACGTTTTATAGCTGACATGGACAAACTAATGCCTGCGGGCCAAATCCGGCCCGTTAGGTAATTCAATCTGACACGCCTGATGATGCCGCAACTAAACTAAACCAAATTTTGATGTTTTTACTAAAAATAGCTCAATGAATTTGTTTAGATTGTGATTAAATTTAGTTTTGACATGAGGCTCATTATTTGCAATTTTTGCTTTTGTAATACTGTAAATATTGTTTATAAAGTGTTACTTTTTACGTCACACTTACATGGCCCTCCAGTCTAGGTGGGCAAAATTTTTCGCCCCTGGTCGGAAAACCTTGCCCATTCCTGTTCTATAGCATTTTATGTACCTTGCAACTTGTGACTTTTACGTAATCGTAGAGATCTTTCATTGCGTTGCTATCAAAGCTGCACTTCCGAAACACTATTCCGGTAAGCTCACTTCGTTTTTTTATAAACTCCGCTATCTTCGGGATGCAAGCTTGTGTTATAGTTGTATACTTGAATTCAACGTGTTGATTTCCATTTTCGGGTTTTGACGCTTCTTTGAGAATTGAATCAACTTCCTCCAGAGCCAAATCTAACATAATAAAATTATTGACTCGCCTTGTCGCTGATATCACACCATCTCTCATGAAGAAATATTACTATAGATATCGTTTTTATTTTTGTTGAACACCCTGTCGGGTTGGGGAAAGGTTCAAATGTGACTAGCTCACAACAAGTGTTTTCAGTAGCATGCAAAGCATAAATTCTGTTTAGAATAAAATAAGTTTATTTCATTTTCTTTACCTTCACTGTCAATGCTAGAAAGATAACTTGATGTGCTCTCGCAAGAATCACTTTCGTTTGTCGTCGCTTCGGTCGCTGCAGTTGATTCTGGATGTCAAGTTTTGCGAGAAAAAAATTTAGATATTATTCGTTCGATTTCAAATAAACAAAATAATCGATCCCGACTAAGGAAAAATTTGCTCGGCATGTCAAAAGAAACATACGTACTCGAGAGTACAAAACGCCTGGTCTTTCCAGTTTTAGTTGGAAATGTCGACTCAAGACCTCAAGCAAGTCTGATGTACGAATTTTAAAGCTATAGAGTTTGGACATTTTATTTTCGTCTTCAACAAATTGGAGAAAAAGATTACAATTTGTACAATAAAATAACTCAATATGTCAATGATAGGATGAAGTTGCATATTGGTATTGTAGTTTCTGGTACGACTCATTTTACTCGATAACAGTAAATGTAATATACTCGTATATGAATATCGAAATCTGTATCAACTCGTGGTTACGCTACTTTCATCATGCTCATTGTTACGCAAGAATAGCTTTTAATCACGAGTCTTCTGCTGTCTTGTTCCGGAAACACATTGGAAATTCTTGCCGTGCTATGTGAAAAAATTGATTTGAAGGCGCTCCAGAAGCATGTGTAGCAAGATAGCGGACACCGAAACGTCGTATGTGTGTGTACCAGTTTAGGGTTAGGCCATAATTTCATTTCAATTTCCCCTATTTTAGTTATATTACGAGTTCGGGGACTAGCTAAGTGACTTCCGTAGTATTTGTACCTAAAACTATGGCCCAACCTTAACCTGTTACACATACGAAGTCCCGATGTCCGGCAACTTGGTGCACATACTCCTGGAGTACCGATTTGAGTATATGCGTCAATTGCTGGTGCGAATATTTGGGAAGTAAGGTGCCTTACTTTATTTGTAATATATATTTGTAGTTGCCAACAACAAGGAGAACTACAACGGTCGGTATATACGCACCTATGCTGATTCTTGGAGCTAGAAGTTCTAAGCTGGATTCTTCATACGATGTACCCTGGAAATGATAATAAATACATGAGCATAAGCTTCAGTATTTTATAAAATATTTAGGATATTGACTAAGTGTTATTAGAGTAACAATGGGAGATAAGTACTGTGCTGCATTTCAGTACGTACCTTGCGTTTCTCTCGAAATAACATACCAAAATTCCAATATACTTTAATAGTTTGGCTGGGCTTTCAATAAATTTATCTCAAATAAAAGAAGTGAGAGTTTGTAACAACTTACGTAGATATGAAGTGCATGGGGTCTATAACTAGTCTACCATACGTCCCGGTCAGTCAAAAGTTCCGCTTTGGCATTCAGTCAGCACAATACACGAACATTACCAATTAGCATGTTGCTGTGTAACGTACTGGTTGGCTATTTACTGGGGGGTAAATGCGTGATTTTGTTTGTTTCGTTGTTTTTCGCTAACATTGTTAGCGGTTATTTGGTACAATTTCTTAAGTGTAAGTCCTGTACGTCAAGAGGGTGCTGGTCAGCAGAACTTGAAAGCCGTCATCACATGTATAATCAATTCTGATTGTTCTGCTCTGACTTTCACGAGAATGTGACATTGAACAACGTCTTTTCGAAGAAGGTGTTATCTACAGAAAAGTATGATTGGGCGAATAAGTAAAATCTCCATGTTTCAAGCCAATGAGCATATATACAATGAGTGGAAACTTCCAAATATTTGCTCATTAATCCATTGTACCCTGCATCTTTATGTCGTCCAGCTAAATGGTTCGTTGCATATGAAGAAAGCACATCGTTCGCTGCAAAAATCCCTTGTTTCAGCTGGGTCGAGTGCGAAATTGACCGTTTTGAGGCTTTTAATTTTTCGATTCGTGTTCGGTTTTGGGTTTCGAAGTATGGTACGTTGAAAACATACTAACTATAAGCATATGCATATTGGGAATACATATCTATTAGGCAGAAAACGTAGCTATAGAACAGAATATGAATCAGTCGCCACGTGGGGTGCGGTTATTGCTGTATTTATTCATTGATATAACATGGGACTAGGGCTGGGCATTTTCGAATACCTTGTGATTTCAGAATCGAATCGAATAATTTTTTCGAATCGAATCTCGAATACTTGAAAATATAAAATTGTAAGCGACTTTATCATAGTAATTGGTCCTCTCAACAAATGAATTACTGAAGACCTAGAATAAATCACTCAGATAGATTACTGAGCGTTCACACAGAATAACAAACACGTTTTATCAATAACTCACTACAGAAAATAGTCATATGTTATAATTTCGTTGAAAAAATATGACTGCAATGAAAAAAAAATTGGGGAATTCACCTCGACCATTAGCGGAAAGATAAAAACAAGATGGCGGCGATTCGAAATTCCAGGCTGAACCGATTCGAATAATTTACGATTCGATTCGAATATTCGATTCGAAATGCTCAGCCCTACATGGGACTTACATATTTATCCAGGGGGAGAGGAAAGCCTAATAAATGGCGAACCACGGCCTCTCCAAATAGCTCTGTGCGCCATATGAACCCCCAGGCTGCCTGGACTTTGTGAGCTATTCGTATACTTATTAAAAACACTGATTTTAACTATAAATTACTCTGGGATATCTTGCCATTGAAATTTAAAAGTTGCCATTTTCATGTCTTGTGAATTTACATGTCTTGTTTTTGACTGAAGCCAGATATCAACAAGACGGTGGCATTTCACTAGGCTCAACCTTCACATTATACTAGGATAGGATTAACATATTTATCCCGGGGGAGAGGAAAGCCGATAAGACGGCTTATCCATATGGCGAACCACGGCCTCTCGTCCGGTTACCATTCCAAGTCGGGTACGGGATTAGTTATATTGTTTGTTTTCGGAAGCATGGACTTGGTGGTGGAGGAAGCCATAACCGACCAGCGGTTACGTGAACCACCCAACGACGGCGAGGAGTCCAGCAATCCTCTCGCACATAACTATTCCTGCATGGGATTCGAACCTGCGAGCGTATTCCTAATGATAAATGGAGAATAAATTTGCTTTGACTGTTTTTTTTTGGGGGGGTTGGGGGGGGGGGGGGTTATTAGTTGAAAAGTCGTTCTATCGACCAATATGACCAGAACGAGCCATTATCACGTTGCAAATGTGGCGATGCCGCGTAGCCAAAAACTTGACTTTCAAAACTTTTATCTAGCTTTGTTCGGAGCAAGAAGCTTGAGTAAGTGTCGTATTACGTCATTATACAAAAGGTCGCCCCAGCCTTTTGAGAGATGTGAGATGTGATGAATTGATCAGGTATATTGTTGTCCTTGTTGAGGTGCTTTTTGTTGTTGTTGAAGTTATTAACTGCAACCAATGGGCCGATTTCAATTTTTAGTACTTGAAGATGGGATAAGTCGCTAAAAGGGTATTACTTTCATTTTTTCCTGATTGAAAATATATTTTTTTGCCAATGTTTTCACCTTACCTGTTGTATTGAATAGGGTTCATAGTATGCAGATGGCTGGTGATATTGGTCGGAATCTGGCTTCAGAAAACTGGCCATTTTCAGAAGGTTGTTTCACTTTCGTATCTAAATAGAAATATACTATTGGTTAGTTAGAGAAAATATTGCTTACGGCACTGCTTTTGCGCTTTTTACAGTTTTCCAAGATATTGTGTTTTTGGGCAATAAGTGTAAGTTACATATGGATCGTTTTGTTAAATTGTTGTTTTTGTAGTTAATGTTGCCCTTGTTTTTTTCGCAACTAACAGACTCGATTTCAAATTTCCAGTACTGTACTTGAAAGCGGACAAAGTCACTATTACGCTGTATTAGTGTAAGTTTCAAAAAGATTGACAGATATTTCCATCCTTTCAAGACATTTAAATTAAAGCCTATAAAGTAAGGCTGAAAATTTCAGAATAAACACCTTAACCGTTAACCGGGTAATATTAACCGGTTAACCGCAGCGTGACGTTTGGCGTAATAATTTGTGAATTTAGCTCGTTACGTCACAATGGTTCCAAAGCAATTTCTCAAAATATTCACGAATCGAGATTGGTTCGTGATCGCTCTGCTGCAAGAGATATGCATTTTAGCAAAACCCGATTCCGTTATTAAATGTCATTTATGTGACAAATTTCCGGTATTCGATGTGCAAATTCTACTTTGAGAAAACATAAAGAAAAACTACATCAACTGCGCACCTTGAATAGACGATTTTGCAATAAAATCTTGAACATTATGTTTTTCCCGTAAACTGATTCTGAATTTATCATCGTCAAATTTACATAACCAGCAATCTTGGTACTTCAATTATTTTTCACATTTATTGGGTCCTTACCAATGCAGTTAGGGATATTCTTTTGAATTATACGCCACAGGAGAGAAATTCGCTGTGATGTAATCATTTTTGAAGAAATTGTACATTATAAAGATGATTTGTACCTGAGATGTCAGTTAACGGTTAAAATAAATCGTAACCGTTAGCCATCTAAAATCGATTAACCGATTAACTATTCCCAGCCCTACTATAAAGATAAACTGTACAGATTGAACTAGTCATTATTACTGTATTAGCTTGAATGTTTTAAAAGTATAACTACCCGAAAGTTCATGACATTCGCGTATCTTTTTATTTCGTTTAACTGGGCTTGTGTTTCTTGTATTTTTTTTTGTGTGTGTGCCTGTGGGCGGGCACATTCTCCATTTTTAATTCGTTTTTAATTGTAACCAGATAAGAAATTCATGTCCTACTCCCTTTAAAGCACTTTGTATTAGCTCTTTAGTGATCCCTTCCATCCTTTGCCAAGTAATGTTTCGAATATGTAAACATTTTACTCGCCCCTGCATGGCCGTTGAGCCAAGAGTAGAACTTAAAATCAATCGTGAACTTCGTTGTAACAATGCACACTGACTCGTTCACGAATTGTTGCGTCTATTATCATCGAAAATGATTACAATTGTTAAATTTTGAAGCATTTGGGCAGTTAATTAAGCCTCAAGGCTCAAGGCATGACATAATCAAAATCATTAAGTGAAGTGCTGAATTTGCAAATTCCGTAAAGAAAATTGAGCATTACTCAGTACGTATTTTAGCTATAATAACCATCGGGGTGTTGTTTTGTTGAAAAAAAAAAAACGTTAGAACTTGAAGGAATTAGGTATAATTAGAGTCTGACCCTCTATTAGGCACAAAGGTCTAGAAATGCCTTCATTGCCAATTTATTTAATCGCTATTTTAAATCAACATTCAGGATTCACGCAATCGTAAATTTGCTAGGTTTATCTATCTAATACTAAAATAACACGGACACCATAGAAAAGCATGAGAAACTTAAATATCATTATAATAAATATCTGCATCTCGGTTACCGTTCACTTTAAACATGCACAGTTCGTTTACAAGCGATGATACGGAAGATCGAATCCAAGGCAGAGGATAACCTTAGAATAGAATTAATTTGGTTTTGAAATCAGTCCTTAAATGTATTCAACAGCTGTCGCCGATGTGAGCGCAAGGGTATACTAGAAATATGAAATTTCGATATTCGGCGACCGCTTATTCTTGCAAAAACGAGAAAGGGCGGAAATATAGAATACCAACTTTAGGATATCGCCGCCAAAACGATCGCGGTGACAAAGACAATCAGCAATTATGATAAAATTAACCATTAAAAAAGCTTTATTGCCGACTTTTTAATGTTTCTATGAATTTCCAAATGGAGTATCGACCTCCGACGTTCTGGATCCCTGTTATGCATAAAAAAAATATTCAAATTATCCGATTGGAAAAAAGATTCAATTTTGCCCCCCCCTACTCTAACAGCTTTTCAATTAGGCTTTGATTTCCAATAAGTTTGTCAAAGCGGGTCGTAATCGTTGAGGATGCAAGCTGCAGTAGCTGCTTGAGATGATCGCCAGATTTTTCGGGACTATTTTCGATTACTGGAACAAAATTAAAATGCTATAGAAATAAAAATAATCATCGAGTTATTTGATTTATACATAAGATCTGGAAATGCGACAAAAACTGAAAATCCACGAAAGCAAGTTAATGATTACAACCATGTCTAAAATCTTTCCAAGTGAGAAGTGTCCGATTGGCCGCGAAAACGCTCACTGTCGCGTCACTATTGCATCTTATAGGTTAGTCAACGCTACGCAAAAAAAACACGGGGGAATCCATTCGACTAACTAATAGACTTCAGCATTTTAATTTCGAGTCAATGATTAGTTTTCAATGAAAAATGTTCTTTGAAAATTATTAGTTTTTTAAACATTAACGGGAGCCGCAGGAAAGGTTGTTGAGAGCCGCATGCGGCTCTCAAACCCTAGTTTGAGAATCACTGGTTTAGCATGTATTTTCAGTCATACATACCATCCCTGGCGCTGTGTTGTTTTGATAAATATGATTTCGACTGCTCCATAGTTGGCAGAAGTATGGAAATTTTTTGTATGTAAAAAAAACGTAAAATTAATGGTAAATTTAACGCGTAAATGCGCGTATGGGATTGTTTACGTCGTTCTACGCGCATTTCCGTCGAAAAAATATAATTTTTTTTGCATTGGGGGTGGTCTGTGCAGTAATAATAAGAGCTGTGACGTCAATAAAATCGGTAATTGAAGCGTTGAACATGATACACCTGTAAATACAATTGTGAATTCAGAGTAATAACCATTTATGCTATAATAGTCGTTTCGGTATTGTTATGTTAGGAAAAACTTGACGAAAACGTTGAGGAAAAAATTAATTAATTAGGAATTAATCATTAACCCTCTGCTGTACACAGAATTTCTCAAGGTCCAATTTTTTTTTAGAAATTTTTTTTTTGGAGGAGTGTGTTTTAAAGATATATTGCTGAATAGAACTCTAGCACACTCTTTTAAAAAGCCATGAGTGAAGCTTTCCCTAGAGTTTCGGCCTGGTCATGAATGGCTAATCTGTGTCATAATTTGGGATTATGGCTAAATTAAATGTATTTTGGGGGGTCAATAGTATTTCATAGTGGTCTGCATGTGAACAAAACCAATTTCAAAACTCAAAATGTTTGAGTTTAAATTATCCATGCTTGATCCAAGTGTTCTTAATTACGGTGACGTCATCGTATTTTTTTATGTATAATTTTTATTTTGCAACATGGTCAATTTTATTTGTATGAGTATTTCAAAGCTTAAAAATAAACAAAGAATCTGTTGTTAGTTGAAAACGAAGTATTTTGAACGCACGAGCAACGTTCTCCGGCTCATAATAAACAAACAAAGATACCAGACAGCACGCGATCAAATGCTCTTCGATAAAACGAATATCACTTCACTTACAAATCCCAGTCTTGTTTTATTTTGAAGGTGACGTATAGCTCTTCTAAAAGAGAACTCTTTCTCTCGCATATCAATCACGTGTCGACCACAGCGCTAAAAGTGAGAAACTTTTTCTCGAAATTTTTTGAAATTTCTATCTTCTTACCGTCGTACGGCGTACACATTTGCGCTACGTAATTTGGGCGCGTTTTAGCGGAAAGCGACAAAATTAAGCTTTTTAAGGACACATTAATGATGTTTTTGGCATTTTTGGTTGGTGAAATATTAAAAAAATTATAGAGGGGTGTCAAAATGACCCAGGGACACCCGAGATCATTAGGTTTGGTTGACAAAAAAAATAATTTTAAAAATACCTATGTTAAATAAAATGAGTCCATAGCTGGAAGAGTTAACAAGATAGGATTTGTGTTATATTTTTAGTGTCATACTAGTTACTCCCATTTATTTATAGGTATGTTTGTCCGGTATTTACATTCCATTATAAGTCAAAAGTTCATGATTGTGACGTCATGGACTGGTTTTACTTTTCAGTACTGTATTTTTTTAATTGTTTATTGTATTTTTCATTGGAGTAGTTGGTTGTATTAAGTTCTTACATGTGTATATCTAATCTAGTTAGTTTACCTAGTTATTCTGCTGTATTTGTAACCGCAAGTAGATCATTTGCGATTAACATCTATTGCAACTTCAGGGTCCGAGATGCTGGCAGAAAGAACCTGAGTGGTGATACCAATACTGGTACGCCACATATAAGAACAATTTTTATGGGTATGGCCTGGGAATGATTCGGCCGGCCAAGGCCCAAAAGTATCCGTGCGCGACTTTTTACCCAAGTATTGGATCATTCAACTCTCGTTTAATTAATAAAAGTTCTTCATTCCATTAACAATACAAAATGTTTTGACGGGGATGTAACACAACGACAGTGCAAATTTAATATTATCTATTGCGTAGAAGGGGTCTGGTTGCTTGGCGACGGCTGAAAATAACAATATTTATACCTCAGCATCTTTTTGAAATGAAGGTGACTTGTTTTTGTCGTTTTGTCTTGGAGCTAGTGTCAATTTTATTCCCAATCTTTGTTCTCGCTTCTTGTCGTCAATCCTTTGTTAATCTAGATTGAATATCTATTGTTATAACACATTATTGCGACATACAAGGGAAACAACGCAGGTGTCACCGCGCTAACAATATTTGAAATGATACCCACGCGAGGACTCCGGAATTCACCTTTTTCGTAACTAATGAACCAATCAGTCCTTGGAAATGTTTCTTTTTCATGTAATTAACCAACCAACGGGACTTGATATTTCACCAATAAAATTCGCATTTTTATTTGATGTCATGGGAGCTTTTTCTCATAAAAATGAGAAATCTTTATTCCGCCGTGCTTATCCGACGATTTTTTTTGAGCAAACTTGGTGCTCGGCCGAACCTCTGTGGCCATCTATAATCTACCCTGGTGTTTATGCACACGAGCATGTCTCTCGTTGAAGTTAGTTTGGTCTCACTGGTACAATATTGCTATTTCATTAGTAGGCTACTCGTGTAGTTTTTATTTTATAAAACCACACGTTCCAGAATAGCACTCACAATGGACGTCATCAGGTCATTACGTCATAGATAGTCGTACAGAAGCTATTTGATTTTTCTAATGTGTGTTTGGGTATTTCTGACTGATCCGGAAACGATTAAGTTCCACAACCGGGCGTGTTTTATCGCCATTTTAATTTGTGTGTATTACAAGTTAGGACAAAAAACTAGTTGTTACCTTTAAAAGACACTCTTGTTTCTACTTTAAGAAGTCTATGCCACTGTATTTTACCGTACAGCTTGTTTAATTAAAGGGAAGTTGGCCGACACGTTGACAATCGGTGTACCCGGAGTAACAAATATTTGTATTGACAACAGAGTTGGATCAGCTGTAATTGATGTAATTAATTACAGTTTTTCATGTAATGGTAATGGAGGCATTTACATTCTGTGTAATTGTAATTTGCAAAAATTTTGGCTCAATTACACTTTCAATTAGACTAAATCTTAGTATTTTGAAAATGGATGAACATCGAACAAACTCTTCCGAAACCCGTGTTGAATCACTTCCTGTACCATTGTCAGAGATCTTTGAGCAGCACTGAGGCATGCTGTAACAACTGCAAAAAGAAACTTAGGTTGTCCACCAAGGCTTCGTCAAACTTGATCACGCATTTGAAGAGATGTTCTCGTCATCTATCTCCTACAAACATAAACTTCAAAAGAAACATCAGGAAAACAAGATGTAGGCTAATGTTGATCATAGCCAACTGCCTATCAAGTCATTTTCCCAAACTTCTTTTTCCGAGCAATGGCAGAGAATTTAAAAAAGAAAAGACCAAGAAAATCAGAAAGTGAAGTAGAAAGATAGCTATTTGTGGGTTGCAATTTGATGAAGACCCATCAATGTATTGGAAGAAGAAATCAGAAGAATTTCCCACGCTTGCTTTTTTAGCCAAGGATTATTCGGGACTAACAGCAACATCAGCCCCGTCAGAAAGACTTTTTTCAATTGCGAGTAACTTTTATACGGCATGAAGAAATTTATTGGGGTCAGAAACTTTTCGCAGCCTTATCTTCATCAAGTGCAATCCAACAGTTTTGGCGCAAGTAAAATCGTTAATATGAACCAAAATGTTATAATTGTAAATGTAATTTGATATTTTTGCACGGAGTAATTGTAATGTAATTGAAACATTTGAGGGAGTAATTGTAATTGAACTGAATTGATGTAAACTCTGAAATTTGACAATATACTGTATTTTACGACCTATAGGGCGCATAGATTGAGTTTTTGTCCATACATACGGCGCATCGTACTGGTACTAGTTTTAATTGTAGGTAATAAATTACTTACTACCTGATTCATTTATACGACGCAAGATCGATTTTTGCGGAGAAAAAGTATTGTACGTAAATTCGGTAAGCATTATCATCTGACTTTTGGTAGGAGTTTCTGGCGTAAACGAGAGATATAGAAAAAAGGCAACGAAAGCGTCAGAGAATGACAGTTATTTAAATACCGCTGATCGGAACGGATGGAGTCATAGCTACCGTGGCACTTGTAGCTGATCCCACCCCTGCGCTACTCCACAGCCCTTGAATAAAAGAGTCGAACCGAGTTGAAGTTAGAAAACAATAGACCAATTTCGAATTTGAGCGCTGCTCTGTTTATATACAACTCTAATTTGATTGGGCGGTTAATTTGTATATATATATATAAATTCAAATAATCAAGTTTTGAGCATGTCAATTTGTTTCTTGTTCAAAATACGCGAATTTTCTTTCATGATGTGAATACATTATGCATCCATTTCATTTAGCGCTGGTGTTTTGTGGGCCCGTAATGACATATACAGGCTTGTCCATGGGACCTCCAGAAGTATGCGCACCAAGATGGCGCACAACCTGAAAATGCTATGTGTGTACCGGCTAGGATTCAGGTTGTACGACAACTTGGTGCGCATACTTCTGGAGCACGCATATTTTTTTGTCTCATTCCATCACATAGTAATTTATGCTTGTCCCATCCCATGGGATTCCCATTGGAATACAATTCAATGAAAAGATGTTAAATTCAGATTTTGGGGTCTACTAAATAGAACAACATGTACGAAATTAACATGTACGAATTTGCTGACTTTGTTAACTTCAAATTCATAACTATTAGATATTATTAATGCTGAATATATTTTGCTTTTTATAACTAACGTGAGAGTTATGCTTAAATATATGGTCACAGAGTCCATAACGAAATGTTTTACCATCGTTTCCCCGTAAATCATACGGTATTTCGTGTCCCATGGGAGATACAAAAGTGTGCTGTCCCATCCCATTGGACGTTTCCCATGGGAATCTCATTCCCATAAACAAGCCTGGACATATATATGTAATTTTTTATGTGTCGGTGATTTAATTTGCTATTGATAATAATAGGCGAAATAAACAATAAGAAAAAGTTGAACAAAACAATAAATTGTCCGTACCTTGGGAAAGAGAAGTAACTTCCTCAAATGTATTGTTTTCGCTGTTTTGTCTTGTGGTTGTTGTTAATTCATTAATTCACTCTCTATTCTTTTTTAATCCTAATTCAAAATAATTCCATTGTTACAGAAAACATTACCATTGCGACATAAGGGATCAATAAGTATCAATGTCAGGATATTATTGCACGCAATAAGTCTGGCCGCGGTACGAAATACTTTTTTTTGTTCGTAATTTTAAAACATTCAATTTTGAGTAATTGGAGAAAGATTCTGTTTGAACGCTTGTTACTGCGTATCAGTTACGCTTGGATCAAAGGGACGAGATGGAGAAACCCGATCCTTTGATTATAAGGACTTACCAAATATCGAACAGGCCATGCAACATCAACCTAAAATTGAACAGAACAATACATTGTCATTGTCTGTCTCTGCAACGGAATTAACTTCTCAAATGTCTTGTTTTCGATGTTTGGTCTTGTGGTTGTTGTTAATTTAATTCTTAAGCCGAGCGCTGGAAAAATAAAACCTTGTATAATAAAACTAATTTACTTTTTTTCGTAATTTCAAAACATTCAATTTTGAGTGAGTGAAGAAAAATATTGTTTGTACGCCAAATAGAACTCAGTCATTTCAAACCCATCCCACGAGGTAATAAAAGAAATAGCACAAGCATAAAATATTTGACATTAAATCGTATGAGAATTCATCCTCATGGCATAAAATTTCACTATTTCGT
Organism: Styela clava; assembly: GCF_013122585.1. Classification (NCBI taxonomy): domain Eukaryota; kingdom Metazoa; phylum Chordata; class Ascidiacea; order Stolidobranchia; family Styelidae; genus Styela; species Styela clava. The sequence continues at coordinate 4,690,885 of NW_024102832.1, read as the reverse complement.
AGTTTGGGTCAATTATGCCTTCAATACTAAATTAGAAATTCATTGAAACGAGGATTGAAATCGTTTTAACACTTCTTTTCGACGTTAAAATTGCTTGGGAAAAAGAAAAACGTTATGATGAAGGTTTTTCTTTTAATATCAGCAAGCTTCTATCCTGTTTTATTAAGGTGCCTACGGTGAATCTCAATATGTATTTTTGATTTTAAGCCCCTAATATACTTGTCTTTAGGTCCCATATTTTCTATAAAGGCGGAGACTTCATTACTGCGTCGAACCAACTAATAGTCCATTAGGATGAACCACCCTTCCTAGACTCATCTGAAACATCTGCTATGACAAGGTTTGATGGTTAAATACTTGTACTTTGATTATAAAGAGAATATATATGAAAAATAAGTTGTTGCGCTGTATGCTATTGATGCGCCATTCTTTCATCTCATTGTTTGTATTTTGCATTATAAATCTGATCCGATTGGCAACCCTATACCCACCCCCCATTCAATGATTATCGAATACACCTACGACACAATATAAAAAAAAGTAAGGTTCCGTCATGTTTTTGTTTTTGAAATTCTTCATTTAACAGCGTGCCATGTTATAGATTCTGAATACATTTGCTTTTTTGAATAGTGTCTTTTATTATCTCGATTCCTTTATTGAAATTTTTTTATCTACTTATTCGGATTTTCAGTCTTCCAAGGAGGATAAAAGAAGTTAAATTGTTCTACAAAAATCCAAAAAGCATTTATTTTACCAAGCTCCTCTAGCAGTCTATTAGAAATTGTTTAGTTTACTTTTTAATTGTCACTCACTACACTGTGGTAAACTTATTGATTTTAATCCAAATTCAGCTACCCTATTATTCTGGCACTGTCCCAATCTTAGTTATTTCTCTCTATCGGAAACAGACCAACATTTGATATTTATGTGCATGCAATTGCGTTTCTTGTCACAGTTGTAAAATGCTTGTCTAAAAAGAAGGCTGACGTCGGTCAGACGAAACGTTACAGAAATATATTTGTGTAAGTGTGCAGCAAGACAAATGTAATTAAATTGAATAACCAATATATATGGAGGTAACTAATTTTGTTCGCCTACTTCACATCAAGTTGTGTGAAGGAACTGCAATCTACGCCATGGGCAGGGGGGTTATTCACTTGGATAACAATATAAATAAATAGGGGAAAACGGAATAAGATAATGGTATAACCCTACCCTAACATGGTACACACACTACGGGTGTACCCATTTTTTGTTGTTGTTGTTATACAAAGGTGATAAAACTGCCTTTTCTCTTCGAAATTTGATTTTGCCAAAGTTCGAGCTGGAGTCGGAGTCGAAATTTTTTAAACCCGGAGTTGGGAGTTGATACTTGTAAATTTCCGCTGGTATAGAAGTCTAGACCAGGCATGTCCAACCTTTTTAGTGTTGCGGGCCACTTTCACATGAGGAAATTCATTGCGGGCCGCAAACGTTTTGGCGGAAATATTTGTACCAAGATGACGCACAGCCTGAACTATAACCTGGTACACATACTATGTTCCGGTTGTGCGCCATCTTGGTACGGATACTTTGGAAGCACAAATGTTTTTACCAAACTAGAATACCAGCCCAGTGCCGACTGCTGATTTACTTTAGAATTTGAGCGTCGCTAAATCAAACGCCTGGATTGCACAACCCTTTGCGGATTTCTGAACACAACTTGCACACAAACAACAAGAAGTCCAACTTAACATTTATGCAAAATACACTACCCTCAAGCAATGTAGGACTACATCGGCATAAAAAAATTAATTTACTCCTATGCTTCGATTTCTTAATTTTCAATTTCAAAAAGAAAGATTTGCACATATACGTTGTGCCTATTGCCGCCGCAATACGCATTGTCATTTGTCTCAGGATGAAAAACTTATCTTCATTTCAGTGGGTGACGGGACATCAATTCAAGTTGCGTATATTTTGGGGCCTCTTTTATCCGAATGTCAACGGGACGCATACAAAATTTTAAAGAGGCTGTCGAATTTTGCAATTAAGCGAATCTCTCTCTAAATGCTCTCAACAACTTTGCGACTTCGTCTCAAATATTTATAGAAATCCATATTGTTGCTGTCGAAGCTATTTAGTAATGGAAAAAATGAACTGCTTTCTTCAATTCAAATTGAGTTTTATACAGTTCAAGCTTTGTGATAAATGCCTGTATATCTTCAAAACAGTCTTTAATTAATTTCACAATGGGTAGAAAACTCACAGTATTGTCACAGATGTCGCATATTGAGTGGCCCTCTGCAAAATCATATTCTGTGGCGTTAACAGCGCTTTTCTTGTGGAGGAGCCGCGTGAAATTGCAGCCTCAAATCTAGTAGGATTTGATATCATACCAGAAAATTTTATGTTAAATATGTTTGTACGTCCGTATTTATATAAAAACCTCATGCGGGCCGCGGGTTGGACACCCCTGGTCTAGACTCTAGCTAGGTGTCGGTTTGCCATATACGTATCGTCAACAAACTCAAATATATTCACCATACCCCGAACCATATCCCTTCATGAAATTTTCCCCTTATAAAAAGAAAATATGGGAAATTCAAAAATATTTATAATCTTACCAAAGATATAAAACTGAACAGTTTTGTATTGAAAATCACAATAATAATTCAACAATTAGTAAGAGCGTCATGAAATTGTCTTAAAATACCATTCCATTCATTTCATTGACATCATGAAATTACATTTAGGATTCAATCATACTTTAATCTACAGCAGTTTGAGGTGGAATTTCGTAATATAAAAAAAGGTTCTTCACGCTATCGCTAGGTGGCGCTAATATGCTAGCTTTGGTACTCCCGAAGTATGCAGACTAAGATAGCGGACACCGGAACGTAGTATGTGTACCAGGTTAGGATTGGGTCATAATTTTATTTCAATTTTCCTTATTTTAGTTCTATTACAAGTTCGGGGACTAACCAAGTGACTTCTGTAGTATTTGTACCTGAAATTATGGCCTAACCATAGTCTGGTACACATAGCCTACAACGTTCCGGTGTCCGCCATCTTGATTTACACACTTCGGGAGTTGCGGTGTTTTGCCAGGGAAGTTGGAAAGTTCGATTTCTGACTCATTTTTTATAAAAACTCGGATTTGACTCCGATTCCGCTTCGGAACAAATTTCGACTTCAGACCCGAACTCAGAAAAATAAAATTTTAATACCAGAAAACATTAGCTTAAAACTTTTTAGAGCTCATGGTAAACTTGATGCTTTTTCTAATTTTCGAAAAATATTTTGACTCTTATTATCATCATTGAAATTCCGACTCCGGTCAGTTTGAAAATTTGAGATCGACTCCGGTAAAAACAAGCCAAACTCCGACCACGCAGCTCCAGTTACTACCGTACTATATATATTCGCCTTTATTACCAAGTGTGTTCCCCCTTTCAAGTATACTATGTGACGAATGGTATACTTCCAAGTATAGTATGTAACAGGTAGGTCTATAATACACAATTACTTCACAATAACATAGCAGCTGTTCAATACAAAGCATTGCACACAGAGTATTTTAAAATATTTTTATTGCTGAATAAGTATCATAACAGTATATATAATAGTTAGAACAACTCAGATTTCAAATATATATTTATACATAACTCTTCAAAATTGCCTTCTTTGTGTTTGCAAAAACCGGCAAAGGATGCAAGTTGTAACATCGATAAATACAAGGAGCTAAACGGCCAAGGTCTTAGGTGCACCAACTCGAGACAAAACAGGAAACTACTTGTTCAATCTCTTATATTGGCAAATTGCATGAGAATGTTATTCATAGCAGTACATGTTTCTTAATTAGTGTAAAGCAGTGATTCCAAACCTTTTTTAGTAGCGACTTTAATTAAAAAATAAACTTGTGAAATCTTGCAAAATTATTTTTCATGTTACTTACGTGGTAATACTCGTATGTTTTTGTTAAAAAACAAGCGACCCAAGAGGATTTGCAGGCGATTCAACCTTGGGTCGCTGCCCCTATTTTGGGAAACATAGCTGTAAAATTTTTTTATCGCCTACTATTACCAACTGTGTTTAAATTAGTTCTAGAAGACGATTCATATTCAGTCCATCAAAGTATTTTTAGTGTGACCTGGGAAATACAAGGATTTCATCTGATCGGGGATAAGAAGTTTCAAACATAACACGGCCCTTTATCGGTCGTTAGAATCCATATTGAGAAAATAAAACGGGACCTTCTTTTCTCATCCGTTCCACTTTTTCGGAACTCCTAGCAAGTACTACTGGTGGAGATACCATCCGAAGCATCGTGGGGCATCTCATCCTGCCACTAAGCATTGTGTGTTGTTTAATTTCTTCACAAGTCGGTCTTTCTTCGCCATCCAATGCTAACATCCACGCTATCAAATCTATGACGTATGAGGTTCCCATTTTCACAAGATGATCTAAATCCCTGTTGATATATTTCTTGATATTCTTGTTCCAGTCATCTGGATCGCTACCAAAAGGATGGCGACCCCCACTCCACATGAAAAAGTAGACAAGACCGAGAGAAAAAATGTCAGCTTTTTGCGAAATGATATCCTTGTTGTATGTTTCTGGGGCTCTCCATCCGTCAGTGCCGACTCGTGCATGGGTCAATGCCGTAACGGTTCGTCCGCTTCTCATTTCTTTGCTCACGCCGAAATCAGAAATTTTGAGATGTTTTCCGTCGAGTGTGACCAATATATTACTCGGTTTCAAATCACGATGAATTATTTTCTTTTCGTGAATGTGAGCGAGGCCATCAACGAGCTGTTTTGTGAAAATCTTTCTGATTTCTTCCGTCAAGTCTTCACAGCCATTTGCAAATTCACGAAGCGTTTCGTTTCTGCACATCTCCATAACGATGAATATGTATTTCACGGGACCAGATGAGTGAATACCAGACTGTATCATGCTAACGACATTTGGGTGACGACTCAGTTTCACTAGGATTTTTGCTTCCTTCTCATTCTCTGTGTAATACGGAATCAGCTTCACCGCAACCGGAGTGACACCGAATTCTCCATGGATTTGTTGACCTTTGTAAACGAGACCGTACTTCGATATCTTTTCATTTTGCGACATTGAAATTGATTCAGTCAGCCAGACTGTATCTGGAATAAGTAAAAGAGAATTTAGATAATTCTTAAATTATCATAAATCACTGTGTCGCCCACCGAGGGAAAATTTGAAGCCGATTCGGACCTTTCAAGTCGGGTTTGCCATGATTTCAAAGTTGATTTCAATTTTGAAAACAATTTTAGAAATCAGAAAAGCTCTCTAAACCATTCATCGCATTCATTTTTTAATAGGAGGTTCGGAAGGTCTGGTTGGAACAGTGGTTCTCAAACAGTGGGGCGCGACCCACAAGGGGGCATAGACAATTTTTGAGGGGGCATAAAGCTAATTTAAAATAAAAATATTTGTTCCATTTCATTTTGTCCGCCCTATTTTTTTTAATTTTTTTTAATATTTACGTTCCATCCACGTATTTTCAACGTATTATTTGAATAAAATATACTTTCGCCTTACTATTTATTATTTGTAGCTTATTCTTAGCTAGGTATTTTTGGGGTGGGCGCGAGTCTTGACGAATTCCAAAAAGGCGCGCGGCTTACAAAGTCTGAAAACCTCTGGGTTAGAGTAGAGGCTTGCGATTTCGGATTTGTAGATCTGGTAACTTTCATAATTCCGCGAAGGTCGTTGTGCGTCATTAAATTTATATTTCATACATTCATGTTTGGACATTGCAAAATATCAACTGCCAAACTAAACTCACCGTCATCAGATACCGCTCCCTCTGACTCAATTTCCCGGTCTTTATCTTGATTTATTGTGACGTTTGATGCTCCCATTGTGACAATATTTGCGTCAATTGGTCCAGTGTATTCTGCAAACGCATTATATAATTTAGTGCTACTGTAGCGTATGATCCTTTTTTAGATTGGGGAAAAATATCTGCAACATTTTGAATCGATGTTAACTAGTTCTGTTGACTCTGACTCCAGCTCCGTGAAAATCAGATTTTATACGAGAAAACTGGGCGTATGCAACCTTTTTCAATACTTTTTGGGTTTCTGTAACGAATTTCCGACTACTTTTATCGGCGCTCCACAAGTATGTGTACCAATATAAAGGTATCTAATTTTGTTCTTTACATCAAGATGTGTAAAGAGACTGCAACCTATGGGCAGGGGGTATATTCACTTTGCTAACACAGACAGTCCCGAACTCGTAATAGAACTGAATAGAGAAAATCAGAATAAAATTATGGCCTAACTCCAACCTGGTAGCCTACACAAACTACGGGAGTACCGAATTTTGAGTTGAGTTGGAAAATCGGCTCTGGTAAGAATCCGCAGCGCTGATTTGAAACTATTTTAGGAAACTCAATAACTTGGAAATGTCACAGACAGTCAATGTTAGTTCGGAATTTACCTTGCTTAAGTATCACCATGGTCTGGACATTCAAGTTCTGAACTCGTAATTCCGTTGAAGTATTTTTCCGTTTTTTCAGTTGAATCTTCATCTAAGGTTGGGGAATCCATCGTTAATCTGTTAAAGAAATCTTCCATTTTTCCAAACTTGTTCTTTGATTTCTAAGCGCCAAATGAAGACAACAAACAAATTATCTAAGAAATATAGCGAGTAATATTGCTGACTCAATGGATATTTCTGTAACCAAATTTAATTGCGTGTACAAAGGTTACTTAAGGGACAAGGAAGTATGCTCGTGTGCAAGATAGCAAAATAAAGAGTATTATTCAATAGCCCAACTCAAAGGTATGAATAAACTCTGATATCAGCGCTTGGTGGCCTTTCCTTAACTTAAGTTAGCAAAAATCTAAAAGATGGCACAATAACTTCAACCACTTTAGCCGACCGAACCCAACTAAAATAATCATGTCAAAAAATTTGTGGTGGGACACAAAAGCGAGCTCAGTCCATTTTTTTGCAAGTTTTTTTTCCACGACTCTTGCTCGCGCCTATCGATTCTCAACGATATCATGAATCTCCTCACAGACCTCGCGGTCAAAGTTATCCAAGCGCGCAGTTTTTTCTATCTCGGTTGGTTCATTCGGAAAAGGATTGATAGTAAGCCAAAAATCATCGGTTTATCAGTGAATCTCTCACGAACAGAGCAAAATACAGCCTGGCTACGAAAATGCAATTTCTAGATAAGGGCAATTCATACACAATTATATTCTAGTTTATGCAATATTATAAATGTTTTGTCACACTTTAAAATTATTGGGGTATCTTAAATTTGAACGAGGTGTTCACCCCCTAAATGGGGGTGTAGGAAAATCCATATTATTACGAGCAAACCATATACTAAGAAAGTCAATGAGTCATCTGATTTCACCTTAATGTAACAACACAACAATGAAACGAGATGATGATGCATAAGTTTGACGTCTTTTGCACTATACAAAAGTATTCAAAAGATTTCATGTGTCACGGACCATAATGTAACCACTGTATGCTATTTACCAGACCTTTGATTTAGGTGGTTTTGACCGGGTCATGACTCCGGCCACTCATTTCACGTGCGAGAGAAAATATATCTCTTTTTTTTCGCCGGCCGTCGGGCTGGAAGTCGGCTGAGTTTTGTTTTGTACTCTGTTTCAAGTGTTATATTGTGTAGTTACAATAAACAACCAATTTGGAATTGTTTTTCAGTCAACGTAGTCCCTATAACCTCGTAGTTGTGGATTGAGACTTCTCCCAAATTGTTTCAGTTTTCCATAAAATTCAAAATTTTGTCTGAAATATGCAACTTGTAAGAAATACTTGATGACCTGCATTTTCGGTTTCTCAAATACCTAAATGTCAAAAAGTACACTATTTTGTCGTGAAATGTTATTATCTATATTCATATTATGTAATAATATAATTACATAAAAACAACACAATAGCATAGTGTTTGCGCATAAATTAGGAGCATAATTTAAGATATCTGAAGCTCAAGAAATGCTTTTCAAATTAGAATTATAGTAAAGTCTTTTCATATATATATATATATATATATATATATAATAAATAAATATATATAAATTCGACTCTGAAACTCCTCTCAAGCCCCAGTCTGGAAGATCGGATGATTTAAAAGAAGCATAGCAGGGTAGTTCAATTTGCAGTCAAGATTTTACCACAAATGTTGTCAATTTATATAAATCATGAGCGCATTATTTAGAAAGAGGTGCGCGACGTAACGCACTATTGTCAGATGCCATCCTATGATTTGTTCGGTCAGATACCATTCGAAGAAGACTAGGGCATCTTGATATTCCGCCAAACATTCTATGTTGCTTAATTTCTTCACATGTCGGCCTTTCTTCGTCATCGAATGCTAACATCCATGCTATCAAATCTATGACGTATGAGGTTCCCATTGTTACAAGGTGATCCAAATCCCTGTTGATATATTTCTTGATATTCCTGTTCCAGTCATCTGGATCGCTACCAAAAGGATGGCGACCCCCACTCCACATGAAAAAGTAGACAAGACCGAGAGAGAAAATATCAGCTTTTTGGGAAATGATATCCTTGTTGTATGTTTCTGGAGCTCTCCATCCGTCAGTGCCGACTCGTGCATAGGTCAAGGCCGTGGCGGCTCGTCCGCTTCTCATTTCTTTGCTCACGCCGAAATCAGAAATTTTAAGATGTTTTCCGTCGAGTGTGACCAATATATTGCTCGGTTTCAAATCACGATGAATTATTTTTTTTTCGTGAATGTGAGCGAGGCCTTCAACGAGCTGTCTTGTGAAAATCTTTCTAATTTCTTCCGTCAAGTCTTCACAGCTATTTGCAAAATCACCAAGCGTTTCGTTACTGCACATTTCCATAGCGATGAATATGTATTTAACAGTGCCCAATGTGTGAATACCAGACTGTATCATGCTAACGACATTTGGGTGGCGACTCAGTTTCACTAGAATTTTGGCTTCCCTCTCATTCTGCTCGTTATGCGGAATCAGTTTCACTGCAACTTGAGTGACACCAAATTCTCCGTGGATTTGTTGACCTTTGTAAACGAGACTATACTTCGATATCTTTTCAATTTGCGACATCGAAATTGATTCAGTCAGCCAGACTGTATCTGAAATAGGTAAAAGTCAATTCAGATAATTCTTAAATCATAATGAATCACTATGTCGCCGACCGAGGGAAAATTTGAAGCCGATTCGGGCCTTTCAAGTCGGGTTTGCCATGATTTCAAAGTTGATTCTAATTTGGCAAACAGTTATTCTACAGAAATCAGAAATGCTCTCTAAAGTCTAAACCATTTGCTGGATCTATTTTTTGTATGCGTAGGAGTATTTGATAGCAGGTTTTAATGTCTGGTTGGTTCAGTGGGGCAATCAGTCAATTTTTGAGGTGTAGTAAAGCTAATTAAAAATAAAAACATTTGTTAGATTTGATCATGTCCGTCCTATTTTTTTTTCATTTATTTCATTATTTACATACCATCCACGTATTTTCAACGTGTTTTCTGAAAAAAAAATACTTTCGCCTTACTAGCTGTTATTTGTAGCTTTTTGTTAGCTAGTGATTTTTGAGTTGGGGCACGAATCTTGAAAAATTTTAAGAGGGGCGCGCTTTAAAAAACTTGAGAACCACTGGGTTAGAAATTTCGGATTTGTAGGTCTGGTAACTTTCAGAGTTCCGCGGCTTGTCGTTGTGCGGTAATAAATTTATATTTCAGACATTTATGTCATCATCTGCTAACTAAACTCACCGTCAGCAGATACCGCTCTACTTGACTCAATTTCCTGATCTTTATCTTGATTTATTGTGACGTTTGATGCTCCCATTGTGACGATATTTGCGTCAATAGGTCCAGTGTATTCTAAAAATACATAACAGAATTTAGTGATTCAGGAGTCTTTCTGCACACTAACACAAATATATTTCTGTAACGTTTCATTTGATCAAGGTCAGACTTCTTCAGACATACATAGTTCAACTATAGTCACAGAATTTAGTGCTACAAACTGTATCGTACGGGCCCAAGTTTTTTTTAGATTAGGTTAAATTTCGTTTCACCCTTTCAATGAACGTTAGCACAAAAAATTGAATAAATACTGCTACCACTTTTAATGAATTTAATAATATCTGATATTACACGCTTCGATATCGTCTCGAAAGTAGAGGAAGGAAAACCATGGTATTTGGTTATCTCCAAACTTACCTTGCGCATGTATCACCATGGTCTGTACATTCATATTCTGAACTCGTAATTCTGTTGAAGTATTTTCTGTTCTCTCAGTTGGACATTCACCTAAGGGCGGGTCTTCCATCGTTAATCTGTTAAAGGCATCTTCCATTTTTCCAAACTTGTTCTTCGACTTCTAAGCGTCAAATGAATACAACAAAAAAGGTATCTAAGCAATATAGCGAGTAATATCGCTGACTCAATGGATATTTCTGCAACCAAATTTAACTGTGTATAGAAGGGATACTCAAGGGACAAGGAAGTACCGTATGCTTTAGTGCAAGATAGCATAACATAGAGTAATGTTCAATAGCCCAACTCGACGGTAGGAATAAACTCTGATATCAATGTTTCGTAGCCTACTGCCCTGTTATTTCCCTTCACATATTTTTATGATTTGTAATCTTTGATTCTGCTTAAATAGGTTAACTTCAACCACCTTAGCCTCACCTGACTAAAATAAACAGATCAAATCATTTATTGGTGAGTTTATAAGTAGATAAGATAATGATTTTTAAAATCTGGACTTAGGGTCTAAGAGACGCTCCTCCAAGACAAAAAAAAAACCCACCACTGCTCAAAATAAAATAGTACCGTAATTACTGTTCACGCTAGCCTAATATCGCATTTTTTACGGTCTACTGATTTTGGCATACTGATTTTGGTCTTGGAATTATGGTCCTACATCCGGGGCTTTGCTCAGCTGCTTTCTAGGATTTTCGATGTGAAGTGTGCTTATCTCAGTTTAGGGTTAGTAATGCTAAATTTTGTGGGTTTCTGGCCTATATGGGTTTCATCAGATAAACTTTATATAGATGTATGATTTTATATTGTTGCAGATTTTGTTGTGCTATGTACGCTGAACGTTGTTAATCGTTTGCTATAATACCGGTAACTGATATCTCAATTTTGCATTGCCGTTTGCCATCTTCAATCTTTACAAAGAAAATTACATTGCTGCATTGGTTTTCGTTTCTACAACTTGTGTTCTGTGTGTTTCACTGGATTGGGTCATTGCTGTCAGTTTTTCAGTTCAAGGTAAACGCATTTCAACCAGCAAACTGGCAAACCAGAGAATTAGGCAACATCAAATCTTAAATTATCAATAGAAAACGCTGGCATCTCAAGGGGTCTGGCGTGGGATAGTTCTAAATGATCACTGTCCTGAACATTAAATTAACAACGACGCACAAGTTTAACTAAAGAATTTAAAACTATATCGTATATAACAATGGCTGAAGATTCTGCACCGCAAATGCAACATGTGATCCAGGGATGGCCATTTCCGAATACTAAACTATTCCGAATACATTCTAAAATAATGTTTTCGAATCTGGAATTCCGAATACATTCCAAAATCGAAAATAACACATTTTTGTTTTAGTTGATTAAAACCCAGTAAATTAGGAAATAAGCTTCAATAGAAATATCATAATGAAGCCACAAACCAACAGTATATGTACACAAAGTAATTGATAGTTTATAGCTATCAATAAAAAATAATAGCAACTTGTGACACAGTCAGTTTATTAACATTATTCACTTTGTACAAATGACCATATGAAATAATAGCCAAGGAGTTGTCTGACGCTTTCTATCATTGGTACCATGATATTACGATAATAGTCAAGTCTATTGACAAAAATACTACTTGTATTCAGATAATTGTGTATATTTTCTGAGAGTAATAAAATTTATTGGCAATACAGGCAACAACAATCGGAAATCCATTATGCATTTAAAAATTCTAATATTTAGGCCTGAGGTATTCTACTACCTACCAGTATATTGTTATTATGTGTAACATAATGTTGTGTTTGGAATTAGAAATAAATTAGTAGAGAATAGATGACCACCACTGCCAGCGCGCAGCCAGGATTTTCGAAATGGGAAATTCCCATTGCCGCCTGTAACACCCATCCATGACAACTACGAGATCTAAAATATCTTTATATATTAATTTAATATGTCCAACGTAACTCGCGGTTGCTTCTTCTTACGCCAAAAAAAAAAACATTACTATTTGGTCCACGGCGATCTGTGACCTAAAATTAGATGATGTAGATTAGCCTGATGTATTTAATTTCAATACGTATTTTTGCAATCTTGCCAACTCGTTATCGCCGTTAGAAAAATCTCAAATAATTATATAAAATCCTGTTAAGTGTAGAGTATAATTCATTTCATTCAATGAATATACATATAAAGTTTAGCAGTAAATTAAAAATACAAATTCCTCGCCGCGATTATGCCACCTCGACTTTTAAAACAAATAATATAACAACGAATATATATTTTTCTGTTGTGCAAAGTGATGAATTCGTGACCGACACGGGCATATTTAAAATGTCTTGCTTTATTGATTTAATTGTCTTCAATTTAACCTGCGGTTGCGTCGACAAAATAAAATCCTCACCACTCTTATATACCATTCCAATCCGCGGTCATAAAAATAAAAACGTGAGGTAAACTGTCCGATTAAATATTGTTTTGATCCGTATTTTGCGAATTCGGCAGATATTTAGATGTACTTGTTAACAGTGACTCCGCTCGATCGAAATGCTGCCACTCTGATTATTTTTAGATAAAACTGTTCGAGAAATCCATAAATACGCTGTAATATCTCAGAGTAAAATTTATTTCATCACAATAAAATTGATTGAATATACTTTAGATTAATTATATTATATACATCCTCACAACCCGGGAAAAAGTCGCGTTTCAAACCTTGTATTGTGTTAACATGAAAATATTTCGACGGCAATTTAAAGTAATGGATAATCAGGCAAATCCCGCCCTCAATTAGTGACGATATGTTTCTAAACGCCGACCAAACATGCGTGCCAGAGGTACACGAAATTTTGCGATTTTCACTGCCTAGAAAAGAGTTTTTTAAATTTTCGCGGCCTCAATAAAACTTATATTGTTTACGGTTTTATTTTCAGTATTCTAAATTGCCGCTTTTCAATCAAAAAGTTGCGTTGTCTTTAGAAACTCGCCGCCGATGAACGTATTTACCAGATTCACAATTCCGTGCGCGTACAAAAAATAAAATAAATGTTATAGTTATCTTGGAACAAATTTGTGGAAAATTTTCGTTTTATAGTAAATAACACAATCTTAAAGGCATTTACGGGCCTAAATAACACGTTACGCTGATGAGTGATGAAACAATCACGCGCAAGTTTCTATCGAGAATGTTTTCATTCCACGGAAACGTCTTGAAAGCGGCGTCGGAAATGTGTGACGTCACACAAATATCCGATATTCTTATGAACGTGAATTCCGATATTCGAATGACGAGATATTCGAATACATTCGAATACTTTATTCGAATTGGCCATCCCTGATGTGATCTCCTCTGGAACACCAGTTGCTAAGCATGACGATGCAGGCTCAACTGCAGAACTGGTTCAGCTCATGCTGTTATTTCTAATGAGTCTGTGCGTGCAGAATACAATCTAAAGATGGCTCAACTCAAGTTGGAGCAATTTGATCAGGAAGAGAAACTAAAATCTGAGCTGTTAGAAGCAGAGAGAAGAAAAGCTGCTGAATTGCAAAGATTTCGGCTTGAACAAGATTGTAAGGAAGCTGCTCTTATGGCGGAAATGGCTGATGTGGAATCTAGTGATGGTTGGAAGTCTGTTGACTTGGCCAATACAGCTCTGGGAGATGCTCAGAGGCCTGTGGCTGTTGGTTCCTCAAATGTCAAAAGGAGATTATGTAAGAATAGGTTTCCTGAAGAATTCAATTCTACATCACCTGAAATGTCAGTTCAGGAAAAAGTTCATTTTCTGGGAAATGTTTCTAGACCCAATCAAACGGTTAGTCCATGCAAAAATGTTGACAATTCAAAGAGTAAGGCTGAAACGCAATTCTCTGAACATCTATACAAATTGACTCAAGCGATGCAGCAAGGCTTTTCACTTCCTCGTGCTAAACCATTATCATTTGATGGTGACCCTTTGAACTATTTTCATTCATGAAATCTTTCGAAAATTTGATAGAAGGCCAGGCATACGATTTTCGCACTAAATTTCAACAATTAGAACTTGCATGCATTGGTGACGCTAAAAGGGTTATTAAGCGTTTTACTTATGAGGAAGATATCGAAACTGCATATTATTCTGCTTTGAATGGCCTAAAAGAGGAATTTGGTCGCCACGATCAAGTTATTGAAGCTTATCGTAAGAGTTTAACTGAGGGCCGTGTACTAAAGATGAATGATCTGTCTGCATTGCGGGAATATGCTTCTGAATTGAAAACATGCCTTGCAGTTTTGAAGGCATGGAAAAAGCCAAATGCATGGATTTAAGTGAATTTCTAACTAGAATTTTTGCACGTTTGCCAGAAGATCTTCAACGAATGTATTTTGCGGAGCTCTTAGCTTCTTCAAAAAGGTCAACGTTTGCTAACTTTGGTAGACTTTGCTTGGCAGAGTAGCTCGGATTACATCTGACTGTTGTGTAGCGTCTTACATGAAAAATGCTGCTCGGGTATCTGATAAAATTGCTAAGAATCGAACAAGGGATGCAATTTACACTGCAGTTTCGTCATCCGTTGACGATCAACTTGAAGCATCCGATGCCGTTCCCAGCTCTACTCTTCCAGAATGCTTGTTTTGTAAAGACTATCACTCCATATATAAATGTGAAAAAATTCATGGTGGAGCCTGTTGAGTCTCGTCGAAATTTTGCTCGCGTTCAACGTTTATGCTATAACTGTCTAAAGCCCAACCATATGGTTGGTAGTTGCCTTTCGCAAAGTAGATGCAGGGCTGAAGGATGTGGTGCTCGTCATCATACGTTGCTCCATATTGGTCATGTGAACAGAAATAATCAGTCAGTCCCTGCGACAGTACATGGGGCCGGTAATAGCATTTTTCATCTCTTTCAGTCAATAAAAATGTTTGCTATGTTAGACTTCAAGTTGCACCTGTTAGGGTATTTCTCAATGACATGAAAAAATCAATTGAAGTGTATGCCTTTCTCGATCATGGAGCTACTCGCTCATTTTGTTCCAAGTCTTTATTAGATAGAATGAATATTTCTGGTTCATCTGAATCTTGTTTGATTAATGGTATAAATGACTCAAGGCAACATATTGGCCACAGGGTAAACCTCAAAGTACAGGGAATTGGGGAATCAACGGTTGTGAGATTAGATAATGTTTTGGCTTTTAGACGCTCTTCCCGATTTAAGAGGTTCTTTACCAAGCAATGATATTACTGCAAAATATCCACATTTGTCTAATTTGAAGTTTTGTAACTTGAATGCTGATAACATTGATCTTTTGATCGGTGCTGATGTTCTTTCCAGATATCCACCAACAGAATATTTGCAAGGCGATGACAATGCTCCTACAGCATGTCCATACAATTTTTGGTTGGACACTGTTTGGTCCGGATATTCTGCATGGAAACTCAGAAACCGAAGAAGTGTGCGATTCATTTTCTAATGCTAATTGTGTTTTTCATATTTCCAATCCTATTGTCAATGATTGTGATAGTTTTAGTGCTCCAATGTGTAAAGTTTGTGCCCATGAATTTGCTGATATTAATTGTGACCCATGTTTAACTGGTTTGTCTGTCAATGACAAGAGAGCTCTTGAAATTATGGAAAAAACGACCACCACTGTTGATGGTCGTTTGCAAATAGGACTCCCGTGGAAGAGTGACAACGTCAAACTTCTCAACAATAAAAGAATGGCAGAGACCAGATTAAGGTCTCTGAAACGTCGTTTTGAAACTGATAAAGATTTTTTCTGTATGTATAGGTCTAAAATGAATGAGTATATTGAAAATGGTTATGCCGAATTATGCCCTGATGCTTTTTCACATACTGATAGAACTTTTTATATTTGCCATCATGCTGTGATCACATCGGGAAAATTTAGAATAGTTTTTGATGGTAGCAGTGTCTTCCAAGGCACTTCTCTGAACCAGAACCTTCTTTCGGGTCCCGACTTGAATAATGGCCTATTGGGTGTTTTGTTGCGTTTCCGTCAAGAACCCATTGCGTTCACTGGTGACATCAAGCATATGTTCCACCGAGTTAAAGTGAGTCCTATTGACCGTGATTCCATGCGTTTTTTGTGGTTTGAGGATGGTGACATGACAAAACCTGTCCTTGAGTATAGAATGTCGTCTCATTTTTTGGTTGTGTGTCTAGTCCTTGTGTTGCTACATTTGCTGTGAGAAAGGTTGCTGATGATAATTTGAGTGGTGCTGATTTTGACACTGTTCAAACACTTGAGAGAAATATGTATGTTGATGATGTTTTGAAAAGTTGCGAGTCGTCTGAGAAAGCTATTAGTTTGATAAATCAATTGTGTGAATTGACTGAAACAAAGGGGTTTCATATGACAAAATTTGCTAGTAATTCAAGTGAAGTTAATTCATCAATTCCTAATTCGGAACTTGCTCCCTCACTGAAATGTTTGGATTTGAATGGGTCTGGTGTTCACCACGCCCTTGGTGTGAAATGGAATATGGGGCCGGATGAACTGAAAGTGTGTGTGGATATTAAACCAAAGCAAGCAACTCGTAGGGGTATATTGAGTGCTGTTTCGTCTATTTTTGATCCACTTGGCCTAGTCTCACCTTTTGTTTTGCCTGCTAAGCGTATATTGCAAGATTTGTCTAGTGAGGATTTTTCATGGGATGATACTATTTGTCATAGTCATAAGGTTCGATGGGAGAATTGGGTTTCACAGTTGCCAATCTTGAATGATGTTTCAGTCCCTAGATGTTACAAGCCACCTGGTTTTACGACAATTGATATACAATTGCATTGTTTTTGTGATGCCTCTCAAGATGGTTATGGTGCGGTTGCGTATTTACGTTTCATAGATGCTAATGGTTCTGTTCATGTTTCATTTGTGAAAAGTGTATCAAGAATTACACCTAAGCGACCTATCACGGTTGTCCGCTTAGAATTGATGTCAGCTGTCGTTGCTGCTGAGTTGTCCCAGTCCATCAAAAGAGAATTGGACTATGAGATGTGTTCCTACTATTTTTGGACCGATAGTATGTCTGTTTTGCAAATGATTAATAATCGCTCTGAAAGGTTTAAAATTTTTGTCTCTAATCGTATTGCCCTAATTCATTCATTGTCTAAAGTTGAATCTTGGTTTCATGTGAGCTCTGAATTGAATCCTGCGGATGTTCTATCTCGAGGAGTTATGCCCAAACATCTACCAAAAATGTCTGTTTGGTTTGCCGGCCCAGAATTTTTGAAATTAGATCGCTCTCATTGGCCCAAACCTTGTTCTGTGAAATGTGACGATAATTTTGCCTCTGAGGTTAAAATTAATTTTGTCTCTACAAGTTCTAATGAATTTGCCTCTGTTTTTGATTTGCTCAAACGCTTCTCTTGTTTCGAAAAATTGTGCCAAAGTGTTGGGTGGTTGCTCCGTTTTAAAGCATACATGAAATGGAAGTTTCGCAGTGGTCCAAGACCGCCTGTGGGAAACTTGAGTGTTGATGAGTTGGAATTTGCTATGCATAATGTGATGAGTCTGGTTCAGTTGGATTCCATCTCGCCTAGTTTGTTGCAGTTGGGTTCCCGAGTGAATGATAGTTCTCCCCCTTCAAGTAGCAATTTGAAACCATCCACGAGTAATTCTTCGAAGTTATTGTTGAAGTTGAATCCATTTTTTGATGAAAATTGTCATGTGTGGCGAGTTGGTGGACGACTGAAGCATTCCAATTTGCCTTACAGTCAGAGGTATCCAATTATTCTGCCTCAAAGTCATCATGTCACTGAGTTGATTGTACATATGTATCATTGCAGGGAGGGTCATTGTGGTACTTTGCATACATTATCTGCTCTAAGAGGAAAGTTTTGGATCCTCAGAGGTCAGTCTGAGGTTCGGCGAATATTGGCCAAATGTATGGTTTGCAAGTTACGTTCGGCAAAGTTTAGTAGTCAATGGATGGCACCTCTCCCTAAATTTAGGATTGAACCTGGTCGAACTCCTTTTGATAAATGTTCAGTAGATTTGTTTGGCCCACTCAAGGTTAAATGCGGTAGGCGTGAGTTGAAACGTTATGGTTGTATTTTTACATGTTTAGCCACGCGAGCTTGTCATATTGAGTGTGTTGAGTCGATGGATACACCATCCTTTTTGAATGCTTTGTTTCGTTTTTCTGATCGTAGGAATACTCCGTCACTTATTTATTGTGACAATGGTTCAAATTTAATTGGTGCAAAGAATGTGTTGGCTCAAGGCATGAACAATTTGGATTCTACCCGTATTGAAGGTGAATTGGCACGGAAGGGAATTAGATGGGAACATAGTCCTCCTTCCGCCCCTTGGCAAAATGGTGTTACGGAAAAGATGGTTCATTTAACTAAACGTATTTTGTATGCTCTTGTAGAAAGACGAACATTGACAGATTTTTCCCTTATTTCATTTCTCACAGGCGTTGAGAGAATTTTGAATGATAGGCCAATCACGCCACTGAGCGATGATTGTAGAGATTTTGCGGCCCTGTCGCCCAGTGCGATTTTGCATGGTTGTCTTGACACCTCCCTCCCTGCCGATCGATTTTTGAAAACTGACGAGTATAGGGATTGTTGGCGCAGTGTTCAACGTCTATTGGATATGTTTTGGTCAAGATGGACCAAGGAGTATTTGCCCCTCTTGCAGTCTCGCAAGAAGTGGACCTTGTCTGGTCGTAATCTGAAAGTTGGTGATCTGGTTCTTGTTCATAATGAGAATTTACCGCGTGGTTCTTGGCCTAAGGCCATTGTTGTGAAAGTTTTTCCGGATGGTGATGGCATGGTGCGTAGGGTCAAAATTAGAACTGCTACATCTAGTGCTATGCGGGATGTAAGACGGCTGTGCTTACTTGAGGGTAGTGAATGATGTTGTTTGATATTTATATTTTCTTCATTTTACTATTATTCAGCTTAATTGTATAATTACACCGTTTTTGGGCCAAGTGTTTTGGGCTAGCTGCTTGTGTTTGGTAAATGATTCTTAGTTTCCCTGAAATTTGAATAATTTCCCGGGGCCGGTTATGTTCACGCTAGCCTAATATCGCATTTTTTACGGTCTACTGATTTTGGTCTTGGAATTATGGTCCTACATCCGGGGCTTTGCTCAGCTGCTTTCTAGGATTTTCGATGTGAAGTGTGCTTATCTCAGTTTAGGGTTAGTAATGCTAAATTTTGTGGGTTTCTGGCCTATATGGGTTTCATCAGATAAACTTTATATAGATGTATGATTTTATATTGTTGCAGATTTTGTTGTGCTATGTACGCTGAACGTTGTTAATCGTTTGCTATAATACCGGTAACTGATATCTCAATTTTGCATTGCCGTTTGCCATCTTCAATCTTTATAAAGAAAATTACATTGCTGCATTGGTTTTCGTTTCTACAACTTGTGTTCTGTGTGTTTCACTGGATTGGGTCATTGCTGTCAGTTTTTCAGTTCAAGGTAAACGCATTTCAACCAGCAAACTGGCAAACCAGAGAATTAGGCAACATCAAATCTTAAATTATCAATAGAAAACGCTGGCATCTCAAGGGGTCTGGCGTGGGATAGTTCTAAATGATCACTGTCCTGAACAATTACCAACTAAGGTTAGGGCTAGAAATGCAGACTGCGCTAGAAAGTCATGTTTTTAATTTATTCCGAACCCAAACTCAAATACCGGTTATGTTCAAACAGTTGTTACATATCGATTTTAATCGGTAAGTATGTTGATAGGTATTTGTCAGTCTGTATGTCTGTTTGTCAGTTAGATGGACGCGATGAAAGCGAGATTGAATCTGCTCCAGATTTTGCATGTGCATTCATCTTATCTCGGACCAGAAGCCTATTGATTTTTGGCGAATTATGTCGTATAATTAGCGAGTTATTAATTAACTAGTGATGGGACACAAGGTGTCACTGTGGAGTAAGAGCGCTGTTTTGGGGGATCCCCTAACCTTTGATCGATAGGTCTTCGGTCTCAGACCGATATTCTTGTTCACAAGTTTATTACATATGGTGAAGCTAATGACAAGATCTGACAACCCCATTTCGATTTGAAATCACCATTTTTGGAAATTCCATACCACCGCAAACAAAGTATTTTGTCGGTCCGTGCTATTTCATTCTCAAAATTCATTAGAATGCGTTCTAAGTTTAACTCTATAAGACGAAAAACTTGCCCGGGATGTTGGTGTAAAATGTAAATCTTCCGTGTAGACGAGTTTTTCGCTAGTCGAAATCAGTCGTGGTGCCAGGGTTGGATTTACCATCATGTGAGGTAGAAGCCTCCAGATCAACTTTCGAACTAATTTGAATGCGTTTCAATTGTAAAGGCTTGCTCCATATTAAAACCGTCTTGAGCTCGTTTAAGGATATATTTATTTCATCATTATAGATGTTTTGACGTTATCGTTACGGAGGGGACTAATTGATGATGTCCTCTCAATGTCTAAATCCGACCGGTGTTTAGCACGTGACCTTGCCTACTTTATGAATAAAACCAGTACTTATGCGTTTATACTACAAGGCATTCTGGGATTGTTGAGTGAAGTGGGTTAGTTGTGGATTGAGTTTCTTCACAAATGGTTTCAGTTTTTCATAAAGTTCATAATTTTGTCTGAATAATGCAACTTGTAGGAACTACCTAAACACCTGCATTTTCGCTGCCCCAAATACATAAAAGTCGAAAACCACGCTTTTTTGTCGTTAAATGTTATTATCTATATTCACTCTAATTAATATAACTGATGAAAACAAATAGAGCCTACACTATGGTGATGCATGAATTAAGGCCATAATTCTAGAATTCAAAAAATTCTTTTTTAACTAGAATTATAGTCATATCTATATATTTTACAGTTTCAATTTTTTTTCTATGGAGTCAGTTCTCAGTAATCAGTTATTGTTTAAGTATTATGATTTCATTCAATACATCGGTGGGGACCGAAACAATATATGGTATCGGCAGATTTTCTTTTTTATTTTAAATTTTCTTTAGATGTTATAGCTGATATTTTCTCTCTCGGTCTTGTCTTCTTTTTCATGTGGAGTGGGGGTCGCCATCCTTTTGGTAGCGATCCAGATGACTGGAACAAGAATATCAAGAAATATATCAACAGGGATTTCAATCATCTTGTGAATATGGGAACCTTATACGTCATAGATTTGATAGCATGGATGTTAGCATTCGATGACAAAGAAAGGCCGACTTGTGGACAAATTAAGCAACATAGAATGCTTGGAGGAAATGTGGAGATTCAATTTTTCTTTCATTTAGTTCTATTACAAGTTCGGGGACTAGCCAAGTGACTCCCGTAGTATTTGTACCTGAAAGTTTGGGCTAACTCTAAACTGGTACATATACTACGTCCCGGTGTCTCCACATACTAGGGAAGTATCAGGAAGTTGTTGAGATTAAATTTATTTTTGGCAAGATGCTTATTGTTTTCCACTTTTGATTTTGTAACACTGTAAATATTGTTCATTAAATGTAACTTTTACGTCACAGTTACATGTCCCGCCAGACTAGGTGGGAATTTTTTTCGACCCCTGGTTCAAAAACCTTGCCCACCCCTGATCTAAACCAAGGGTGTGCAACATGCGGCCCGCGGGCCACAAACCGGCCAGCCAAATCTTTCGCCGTTTGTTCGATGCATTCATTACCGTGAGGCTAAGCGATGGCCGCATTTTTTTCTCTTGCCGTTCCCGCTAATTTTTTTTTGTGTGGCCAAGCTAGATGTCTGAAGTTTTTTATATGGCCCACCGACAACAATGTTGCATACCGATGATTCAAACTGTGCGCTGTAGTCACTCAAGGGTTTTGGAATGTATTTATTTCAAATATCAAAAAGATATATCTCTAACGTCTTTCATTTGAGTGAGAATCGAGTGTCCTATTCGATGTGAGGCAGAAAACACGTGAGAAGAAACAAAAATTAGAATAATAAATATCATTGGCATAGCCGTCCGGAATTTTGAAAATAGCCTTAGCATTTTTAGTCGATAAGCTTTTTAAAACTGTGCGAAAGTGTAAGTTGTGCGCTGCACCACCTAATGATCCATTAAGGATAACAAATAACGAAAACAGTTGTTTATTTTTGAGTTGAGTTTTTCATATGTAATGAGGAAGGAATAAAGAAATACAAAATATGAAAAGGGAGGAATATTTCGAAAAGGTTGGGAACCATCGCTCCGAATGCCCGGACAATTTGGGTCGTTAGGTAATTACTAACACATTTAAAGTGCAGAATCGCCTTGGAAATTGATCTATTTACAGCAGTATTATGGCGTGACACACTACACAAATGTTGCGATTCCATTGTTTTGAATTACGAGTCATCTTCCGTATTGCGGTGTGGGTTGTTTACGCTCTTGTCGGAATACCTTCAAGCAACATATGCTACCTCAGCGCGTCTTGTGAGGTTTTGAATCTTATCACTGGCTAGAACTAAATATCAATCTTGGGTACTCCTGTAGTGTGTGTACCAGGTTAAGGTTAGTTCATAATTTTATTCCGATTTTTCTTATTTTACTTCTATTACGAGTTCAGGAACTGTCTGTGGAACGTAGGCGACGAAAATTAGTTACCTACATATGAGTACATACACTTATTGGGGAGCCTGTCCTTGCCATTCGAAATACTATTGATAGAATGGCCATCTCTGTGCAAGCGTTCGTCGGCGATTCTGTTATTGCTCACCACTATTTTTTTGATGTGTCCTTTGATTTTTAAATTTACTTAAGCTGTGATAGATTAGGTTTAGTTGCGACGTCTTCTCTCAGTGACAGGATAGCACCGAGCACTGTTATCAAGGTTTATTCTCACGTTTGAGTTGAGTTATTGAATAAATTCGTATTTTTGCTTTCTTGTACATAATAATCCTTCCACGTACTTGGAGTAATGAATTTTAGTCTTTGCGAATATGCCTTACGTTATTCTGCTTTCGCCAAACCACAACAGTTTGATCTGTACCCCCGTAGTATGTATACCAGGTTAGGGTTAGGCCATAGTTTTATTCCGATGTTCCTTATTTTAGTTTTATTACGAGTTCGGGGACTGTCTGTGTTAGCCAAGTGAATATATATGTTTCAGTCTCTTTGAACAACTTGATGTAAAATAGTTGAACAAAATTAGTTATCTCCATATTGGTACACATACTTCTGAAGTGCCGTTTGAACAGTTAAAACCAGGGGTGCAACCGTAACTTTGAAAAGGGAAATCTAAGTTTGTCCAAGATTATGTGGAATGAAATCGTCCTCAAATGTTTTTACAAGTTGTCTGAAAACGGAAGTTTGGATATCTGCGGTGAACTATACTTCTTCTTTTAGTACTCCCATGGTGTGTGTACCAGGTCAGGCCATCATTTTATTCCGATTTTCGTTATTTGATCCCATTGCGAGTTCGGGGAATGTCTGCGTTAGCCAAGTGATCAGTCCCTTTACACAACTTGATGTAAAATAGGCGAACAAAATTAGTTAAAATTAATTCGATTCGGTATCCCAAATATATATTTCATTTTAGGTGGGGTTTTTGGGGGCCAAAATTTAGGGGTGGTGGATATTATTCTAATAGCGGTAAAACTATTTGTGACTCATAATAATGTGTTATGTATTTGACTGACTATCTGCACTGGTATATACGACACTCTGTGCATATTCAAATACCGGTATATACAAAAAATATATTCAGGATAGGAATTAAAGTATGGTGTCCTATACTTCGAAATTTGTGGATGTTGTAATTGTTTGGGGGGTTTCACTGGTTCGATCGAACCAAAGTAAAAAAAACACTGACCTACAGTAACCTTTACACACGCAATTGCATTCGGTTTCAGGAATTTTCATTGAGTCAGGAATATCACAGGCTAAACTGCTTAGCTTACTTTTCTGTTGTCTTCATTTGAAGCTCAGAAGTCGAAGATTAAGTTGAGTCTGAGAAGTCAGAAAAATGGAAGATTCCTTCGACAAACTAACGATGGAAGACCCGATCTTAGATGAAGATTCAACTAAAAGAACGGAAAATACTTCAACGGAATTACGAGTTCAGAATCTGAATGTCCAGACCATGGTGATACTAAAGCAAGGTGAGTTTATAGCTAAACGAATGACAATGAAAGATCTAATACTACTTCGTTTAGGTCTTCGTGTCCATGTATTTGAGGATTGCTTTCTTTATTAATTATGTGTTTTTCAGAATACAATGGTGCAGTTAACGCAAATATTGTCACAATGGGAGCTTCCAACGTCACAATAAATCAAGAAAAAGACCAAAATGTGCAGTTAGGGAGAACGGAATCTGGTGACGGTGAGTTAGTTTAGTTGATGTATTTCAAATGCCAGGATTCCGTGAACGCGTACTCCGGAATGACAGAAAAGTCACAAAATTATGGTACAATACGTATGTCTCGGATGGAGTGGAATTTAAACATTGTTTATCGAAGTAAAGTTTGTAAATTTTACCAAAAACATAATAGCAAAACTATATTACTTCGGGTTATTTTTGTAACGTCGTATTTCCAAGCTAAGCAGTTTTGATTCGAAATACGAGAGTTCCTCGCAATTTATAAGAAAAGAGTAAATATACTAGTATTATGTACCAACGTAAAGTAATTCCTTGCTTAAAGTGTCTGAAATAGTAACTTAATGACGAGTTATTGTTACCGGCGTCACATTCAGCCACTTACAAATCCGAAACTATGAGCTAACCGAACGTTAAATCTCTGGTATCAATAGAAACTAACTAGATTATACAGTATCTACTAAATGCTCTTCCGTATGCAAAAAAATAACCCGACTTGAAAGACACGAGTCGACTTAACAATTTACCTCAGTGACACAGTGATTCGTTATGATTAAGAATTGTCTATTAATTATTTCAGATACAGTCTGGCTGACAGAATCAATTTCGATGTCGCAAAATGAAAAGATATCAAAGTATGGTCTCGTTTACATAGGTCAACAAATCCATGGAGAATTTGGTGTCACTCCAGTTGCAGTAAAACTAATACCGCATAACACAGAAAATGAGAAAGAGGCGAAAATCCTCGTGAAACTGAGTCGCCACCCAAATGTCGTTAGCATGATACAATCAGGTATTTACACATCTGGCCCCGTGAAATACATATTCATCGTTATGGAGATGTGCAGAAACGAAACGCTCCGTGAATTTGCGAATAGCTGTGAAGACTTGACGGAGGAAATCAGAAAGACTTTCACAAAACAGCTCGTTCATGGCCTCGCCCACATTCACGAAAAGAAAATAATTCATCGTGATTTGAAACCGAGTAATATATTGGTCACACTCGACGGAAAACATCTTAAAATTTCTGATTTCGGCGTGAGCAAAGAAATGAGAAGCGGACGAGCCGCCACGGCCTTGACCTATGCACGAGTCGGCACTGACGGATGGAGAGCCCCAGAAACATACAACAAGGATATCATTACTCAAAAAGCTGATATTTTTTCTCTCGGTCTTGTCTACTTTTTCATGTGGAGTGGGGGTCGCCATCCTTTTGGTAGCGATCCAGATGACTGGAACAAGAATATCAAGAAATATATCAACAGGGATTTCCATCATCTTGTGAAAATGGGAACATCATACGTCATAGATTTGATAGCGTGGATGTTAGCATTCGATGACGCAGAAAGACCGACATGTGAAGAAATTAAACAACATAGAATGCTTGGCGGCATAATGAGATGCCCTAGTTTGCTCAGAATGGTATCTTCACCAGTAGTAGTTGGGGGTGGTTCTTTCGACAGTTCAAGACGCCGATTTTAAATGCCTATCTTTCAAATGGTTTCATTTTCAACCATTGGCAATCTAAACGTTTCGTGTTTTGTTTGAATCTTCTTAGCTCAAACCAGACGAAATTCTGTCGTGGCACAATCAAATCCGAATGCAAACTATTTCCATCAATCAGAAATATTTACCAATAACTAATTGAGGGTCTTGTAAAGGAGTCTACTCTCGTTAAATCAGGAATAAGTATATAGAACATCAAAAAATATTCTTAAAGGTCATGCCGGATTCATGAGTCCAAACCTGACATGAATGAACAACGGCCCATGGGCCAAATGCGGCCCGTTGGGTAATTTATTCTGGCCCGCCTGATGCTACCACTGCCAAATTTTGTTGTTTCAGCTAAAAAATGATACTCCCGTAGTATGCGAACCAAGATGGCGGACACCGGAACGTAGTATGTGTACCAGGTTAAAAGTTAGGCCAAGATTCCATTCCAATTTTTCTTATTTTAGTTCTATTACGAGTTCGCGGACTAGCCAAGTGACTCCCGTAGTATTTGTACCTGAAATTATGGGCTAACTTTACCCTGGTACACATACTACGTTCCGGTATCTTCACATACTGGGGGAGTACCAGGAAGTTGTTGAGATTGCGATTAAATTTATTTTTGGCAAGAGGCTCATTGTTTTCCATTTTTTGCTTTTGTAACACTGTAAATATTGTTCATAAAATGTAACTTTTGCGTCACAGTTACATGTCCCGCCAGTCTAGGTAGGAATTTTTTTGGCCCCTGGTTCAAAAGCCTTGCCCACCCCTGATCTAAACCAAGGGTGTGCAACATGCGGCCCGCGGGCCACAAACCGGCCAGCCAAACCATTTAGTGTGGCCCTTGCCAACACTCAGATTTTCCCCATCAATCATAAAATCCTAATCCGAGAGTTCATGTTTGAAACGTCGCTCACGTGGATAAAAATACAGAATGTATTTAGCATGTATGTAGCACCAATGAATAGTCCCGAGTTTACAACCTAGGTAACGGTATTTCTTTCTCCAAACTTTCTGTTTTACAACTTTCAGGCACCATAGTGTAAAATATACAAGTTCACACTTTAAAACTAGGCTACTTCAATTGTTTTGAGAGTCGAACTAAGCCAAGCTGCTTCCTAGCGAAACTGGAATCCGCACTAAACAGCAATTTTGGCGGGAAAGTACGTCAGTCTTTGGCGGAGTCAGAAAATTCAAAATTCGAATTCGTTGCGATCTGAGATATTTGCATATACTTTGGTCCGATAAAAGATGTAGCGATACAGCGCAAAACTACTAGATTCACCAGTAGTTGGAGTCGTGACTGCAAGTAGACCTGTCCGTTTGAGAATAAGTGCTGTCAGTTCACCAGTTTACATGATGCCTAAAATAAAATATCCTTCCACTCGATATAATATTGAGTGCAATATTAAGATTTGTTTATCATAAGCTATAAATTCTATGTCGCGATAACATACGAAGTCGCAGGTTTACGTAGCATTGTATGACTTGCGCCTTATGACGCGTAGCCAAATTCGTATTGGTTTGGGACCAAATTCGTCGCACCAATGTATTTTTCATTGGCATGCATTTTGCTGATAATATGTGGAAGACTGTCTTCTGAACTCCATGTATTTGATTACTACCTAGTGGACTTATTCTAACATAACCGCGAGATAGTTGTTTTCAGTACAGCCGTTTTTCTGTGTTACGTATAATTCATTGTATATTTAACAACCGTATGTTTGTTTTATGATTATGCAACAGTATATGGAATTTTACACCGTACAAGCGGTGAAATCACAAATTTTACGATGATGTAAAAATACGTATAAATAGTTGCTCGTCCAAAATACTGCCGAACGGTCGTATTTTTTACAAAGAAATGGCTGTAAAATTACTAAATTTTTTACAGTATGCGCTGCACCATCTAAGTATCCATTAAGGATAACAAATAACGAAAACAGTTGTTTATTTTCGAGTTGAGTTTTTTTATATGTAATGAGAAAGGAATAAAGAAATACAAAATATGAAAAGAGAGGAATATTTCGAAAAGGTTGGGAACCATCGCTCCGAATGCCCGGACAATTTGGGTCGTTAGGTAATTACTAACACATTTAAAGTGCAGAATCGCCTTGGAAATTGATCTATTTACAGCAGTATTATGGCGTGACACACTACACAAATGTTGCGATTCCATTGTTTTGAAATACGAGTCATCTTCCGTATTGCGGTGTGAGTTGTTTACGTCCTTGTCGGAATACCTTCAAGCAACATATGCTATCTCAGCGCGTCTTGTGAGGTTTTGAATCTTATCACCGGTTAAAACTAAATATCAATCTTGGGTACTCCTGTGTAGTGTGTACCAGGTTAAGGTTAGTTCATAATTTTATTCAGATTTTTCTTATTTTACTTCTATTACGAGTTCGGGAACTGTCTGTGGAACGTAGGCGACAAAAATTAGTTACCTACATATGAGTACATACACTTATGGGGAGCCTGGCCTTGCCATTCAAAATACTATTGATAGAATGGCCATCCCTGTGCAAGCGATCGTCGGCGATTTTGTTATTGCCTACCACTATTTTTTTGATGTGTCCTTTGAATTTTAAATTTACTTAAGCTCTGATAGATTAGGTTTAGTTGCGACGTCTTCTCTCAGTGACAGGATAGCACCGAGCACTGTTATTAAGGTTTATTCTCACGTTTGAGTTGAGTTATTGAATAAATTCGCTTTTTTGCTTTCTTGTACATAATAATCCTTCCACGTACTTGGAGTAATGGATTTTAGTCTTTGCGAATATGCCTTACGTTATTTTGCTTTTGTCAAACCATAACAGTTTGATCTGTACCCCCGTAGTATGTGTACCAGGTTAGGGTTAGGCCATAATTTTATTCCGATGTTCCTTATTTTAGTTTTATTACGAGTTCGGGGACTGTCTGTGTTATCCAAGTGAATATATATGTTTCAGTCTTTTTAAACAACTTGATGTAAAATAGTCGAACAAAATTAGTTATCTCCATATTGGTACACATACTTCTGAAGTGCCGTTTGAACAGTTAAAACCAGGGGTGCAACCGTAACTTTGAAAAGGGAAATCTAAGTTTGTCCAAGATTATGTGGAATGAAATCGTCCTCAAATGTTTTTACAAGTTGTCTGAAAACGGAAGTTTGGATATCTGCGGTGAACTATCCTTCTTCTTTTAGTACTCCCATGGTGTGTGTACCAGGTTAGGCCATAATTTTATTCCGATTTTCGTTATTTGATCCCATTGCGAGTTCGGGGAATGTCTGCGTTAGCCAAGTGATCAGTCCCTTTACACAACTTGATGTAAAATAGGCGAACAAAATTAGTTAAAATTAATTCGATTCTGTATCCCTATTATTTCATTTTAGGTGAGTGTTTCAAAATTTAGGGGATGGTGGATATTATTCTAATAGCGGTAAAACTATCTGTAACTCATAATAATGTGTTATGTATTTGACTGACTATCTGCACTGGTATATACGACACTCTGTGCATATTCAAATACCGGTATATACAAAAAATATATTCAGGATAGGAATCAAAGTACGGTGTCCCACTTCAAAATTAACGAGTGTTGAAATTATTTGGGGGGTTTCACAGGGTTCAATCGAACCCTAGTTAAGAAACACTGACCTACAGTAACCTTTACACACGCAATTTTATTCGGTTCCAGGAATTTCCATCAAGTCAGGAATATTACACGCTAAATTGCTTAGATAATTTTTCTGTTGTGTTCATTTGACGCTTAGAAGTCGAAGAATAAGTTGCGTCTGCAAATTCAGAAAAATGGAAGATTCCTTTAACAGACTAACGATGGAAGACCCGACCTTAGATGGAGGTGCAACTGAAAAAACGGAAAATACTTCAACGGAATTACGAGTTCAGAATTTGAATGTCCAGACCATGGTGATACTAAAGCAAGGTGAGTTTATAGCTAAACGAATGACAATGAGTGTCTGTGCCATTGGCAAGACTAGAGGACATAAAATAGTTTCAAATCAGCGCTGCGGATTTGTGCCAGAGTCGGTTTTCAAACTCGAAGGAGTAGAAATTCTGAATTCTCGGGAGAACGGAGAGAAGTTTTGGTATCAAATCCGATTTTCTCGTAGCTAGAGACAGAATTTTACAATTCAGAGTCATGTTCAAAATTTGGTACTCTCCTGTACTGTGTGTACCAGGTTAGAGAGCATAATTTTAGTCCAATTTACCTTATTGTGGTTCTATTACGAGTTTCGGGACTGTCTGTGTTAGCCAAGGGAATACACCCCGTGCCCATAGGCTTCAGTCCCTCTACACAAATTAACCTGTGTCTGTTAACACATCTAATTCATGCTTTCCGGTACCTCCATATTGGTATATACACTTTTGGTGCGCCTAATAATATCCAATTCTCCGTTATGTTGGTATAAATTTTAACTTCCGGGTTGAGGTGGAGTTGTGATACTATCACACCGGAAATCGTAACCGTATATGAAATTTATTGACACGAAGTGGACCTATGGATCGTTTTGGTATTATATTGTTGTGAAAAAATCGCTCTCACTTCGAAGTTTTATGTGGTGACGTCATAAAAAAAATATAATACGAATCGCGTGCTGTGGTTCCGTGATCACAGCTCAGATAAATGGTGGTCAGAACTAATGCTACTTCGTTTAGGAATTCGTGTCCATGTATTTGAGGATTGCTTTCTTTATTAGTTATGTGTTTTTCAGAATACAGTGGTGCAGTTAACGCAAATATTGTCACAATGGGAGCTTCCAACGTCACAATAAATCAAGAAAAAGACCAAAATGTGCAGTTAGGGAGAACGGAATCTGGTGACGGTGAGTTAGTTTAGTTGGTGTATTTCAAATGCCAGGATTGCATTCAATGCACGTGAACGCGTACTCCGGAACGACAGAAAAGTCACAAAATTATGGTACAATACGTATGTCTCGGATGGAGTGAAATTTAAACAATTGTTTATTGAAGTAAAGTTTGTAAATTTTACCAAAACATAAAAGCATAACTCTATTATTTTTGTAACGTCGTATTTTCAAGCTAAACAGGTTTAATTCGAAATACAAAACAGTTCCTCGCAATTCAAAAGAAAGTCGTAAATATTATTATCTACAAACGTAAAACGTTTTTCCTCGCTCAAACTAAGAGTGTCCGAAATAGTAATTTAATAACGAGTTCTTGGTACGGCGTCACATTCGGCCGCATACAAATTCGAAACTATGAGCTAACTAACCAAACGGTAAATACCTGGTATCAGTACAAACTAACTATATTTAGGCCAAGCGGTTCTAAAAAAATATTTGTTTGCCAAATAAAAACTCTGAAATCATCGCGAACCCAAGTTGGAAAGCCTGACTCGACTTACAAGTCTACTTCCGTCATCTGATTAAGAATTGTCTGAACTTTCAAGGGGTGTATGCATGATTGCAGGTGGGTGGTTTTGGTGGTCAAACTCCCCCCCCCCTTTTTGAAATGTAAAAAAATAAAAGCATCTTCCTGAATCAGACATGACAAATTGTTCGTAGCTTGAAACGCTTTCTAGACCCTCCAGACTCATGAAAACAGACCGGACCCGCCAACTGTTTCGATCCAACTTGTCAAATAGAAATTTCAGATCTCCCCTCCCCCACTCATTGAAAATTTCTCGCTACGCTCCTGGAACTTTCTATTACTTATTTCAGATACAGTCTGGCTGACAGAATCAATTTCGATATTGCAAAATAAAAAGATATCGAAGTATAGTCTCGTTTACAAAGGTCAACAAATCCACGGAGAATTTGGTGTCACTCCAGTTGCAGTAAAACTAATACCGCATAACACAGAAAATGAGAAAGAGGCGAAAATCCTCGTGAAATTGAGTCGCCACCCAAATGTCGTTAGCATGATACAATCAGGTATTTACACATCTGGCCCCGTGAAATACATATTCATCGTTATGGAGATGTGCAGAAACGAAACGCTTCGTGAATTTGCAAATAGCTGTGAAGACTTGACGGAGGAAATCAGAATGATTTTCACAAAACAGCTCGTTGATGGCCTCGCTCACATTCACGAGAAGAAAATAATTCATCGTGATTTGAAACCGAGTAATATATTAGTCACACTCGACGGAAAACATCTTAAAATTTCTGATTTCGGCGTGAGCAAAGAAATGAGAAGCGGACGAGCCTCCACGTCCTTGACCCATGCACGAGTCGGCACTGACGGATGGAGAGCTCCAGAAACATACAACAAGGATATCATTTCTCAAAAAGCTGATATTTTCTCTCTCGGTCTTGTCTACTTTTTCATGTGGAGTGGGGGTCGCCATCCTTTTGGTAGCGATCCGGATGACTGGAACAAGAATATCAAGAAATATATCAACAGGGATTTGGATCTTCTTGCAAAAATGGGAACCTCATACGTCATAGATTTGATAGCGTGGATGTTAGCATTCGATGACGCAGAAAGGCCGACATGTGAAAAAATTAAACAACATAGAATGCTTGGCGGAAATTTGAGATGCCCTCCGATGCTCAGAATAGTAGCTTCACCCGTAGTACTTGGGAGAAGTTCCTATGACATTTCAAGACGTCCATCGGGCGTATCTTCCTAATGGTTTGGTTCTCGAACCACTGATATTTTAAACGTTTCGTGTTTTATTTGAATCTTCTCAGCTTCCTAGCCGATGTCAGAAAGGTGATGAAAATCAGAATTTTTTTTTGCCTTTCTGTCTGTCTTGACTAATAGATTCGAATCTAACTCAGACAAAAGGGCGCTCCAGAAGTGTGTGTACCAATATGGAGATAACTAATTTTGTTCGCCTACTTCACATTAAGTTGTGTCAAGGGACTGAAAGCTATGGGCAGGGGGTATATTCACTTGGCTAACACAGCCAGTTCCCGAACTCGTAATAGAACTAAAATGAGGAAAATAGAAATAAAATTCTGACTCAACCTTAAACAGGTACACATACTACGGGATCGCATCGGGTTATCTCAAGTTTGGTATTACTGTGTATCTGAAACTGTAATGGCTAGCCGGATTGAATATGTTACACACAATACTCATCAAAAAACGTTTAGATTAAAGACCGGGTTGCAGCGAAACAACCGTTAATCAA
Organism: Styela clava; assembly: GCF_013122585.1. Lineage (NCBI taxonomy): Eukaryota > Metazoa > Chordata > Ascidiacea > Stolidobranchia > Styelidae > Styela > Styela clava. The sequence goes on along the minus strand of NW_024102832.1, from coordinate 4,657,757 downwards.
AGGGTCATCAGAGTCAGCTACTATCCTGATGTTCTATGACTCGAAGTAAAATAACTGGTACTGGCACCTGACTAGCCGGTACTCCCGAAGTATGTGAACCAATATGGAGGCAATTACAAATAAGTTCATGACAATTCAACGTGGCCGCTGGTTGAAATTCTTCTAGTATGATATGATATTATATCTTTATTTTTTATATTTGTATTGTATTTTTGAACATCCGTATCAGGAAATTATATATCTCTTTCTCTGGAATCTTGGTCATTTGCTTTTTAAAATACTAATTGCATTTAGTATTGCACGACACTCTGAGTTAGCATTATTATTTTGGGTGATATGGAATTGCATGTCAAACAAAAAACACATTGAAGCTCAATCCTGTCGTCCGCCATTAGCAATGTGATAAAGACAGATACTTAAAACACCGCCGCTGATCCCCAAAATGTCTGAACCAATCATGACGTGGCTCTTCACGTGATTATGTCTCGTCAACCAATCAGTGCTATCAATCTAGCCCCACTAAGTTAATCTTAAGTTTCTTTATTGTGTTTGACTTTTTCTTATTCTGACACGTTGGCCGGAAAACCGGGGTTGACGCGCATTCAAATCAGGGGCAGTGAGGAGATAGTAGCGTGCTGTGGTCGTTGTAGCGTAGGCTTGTATAGTTAGCTGCAAGGCTTTTTTGTAGCCATCTTTATTGTGTTTATTTATACATTAAGCAAAGTGCAATGCAAGATTTTTTGTTACAGTTTTATTCGTTTTGTGCTTTTCAAAATTCGTTTTTTTTTGTCTTGATTTGAACGTTTATTGAGATTATAATTCTGGTCTACTGCAATACTACTTGTATTTCCTAACCTACGAAGTGTGACTCGCCGGAATAATTTAATTCATTTGAAGTACAATTCCTGCTGTAAGTTTGCTCTCCCTAATGCTGCAGACTACTGGAAATTATTGTCAATGTTTCTTTGTCGTCTGCTTTTCCGATTTTTATTATCTGCACCGCTTTATTTACAAACGAACGCTCAGACTTAGTGTTTCAGGTGAAATCGAAGGAGATCGTGAAATCCACGTGCATTTGTAAGTATTGATGGAGATTTTAGAAACCTTCGCTTTTGTAAAGTGGCGCTCAGCGTGGCTTCAAAGTGGTTAATGTGTGTATCAAGGTTCGTTACTGCATTAGTTTTTAGTGAATGTGTTTCTGCTTCGTTAGCTTAGATTTTTTAAATCGATAAATTTTTTTCACAGGTTATTAAAAGATTGGGCGAAGCAAGTTTAAATTTTGATTTGAGCGGTGATTTCGCCGATTAATATTGCCCGCCATATCTCTTTTCCAAGCAACCAACGCGAGAGTGATAAAGAATAAGATGGTCGACGTAAGCTTTTGATGTTTTGTGCCAAGGTAATCGAGTAGTATTCGTGTATTTAAATTATTTTAAAAAACAAGCCATACCCGGAGACTATACGGCTAGTCAAAAACGTCGTACAAGTTACGATCGAGCAGCTACTTACCACCAAATTGTATTGTATTGACGTTGTATTTTAAATGGCCTCCCTTTTACATCAGTTTATTGTTTCGGCAAGTTAATCCCCGTTCTCTTCAAGCAGCCAAAGAAGTTTATCGTGAATATAAAATGTATTATTTCATCGTTGGATGGCAGCAATGGATGTGCCAAGGTAAGCATAGGATTATTGTGTTATGCAAATTTTTTTCAAGTTTTTGCATAGGCTTCATCCACGATGCACATAATGTGTAACTGCCGTAAATAAAATTCGTTGGATGTATAGCACCCCAATAAGCGTTCTATACTGGGTATCCTATAAATATATTTGTGCTTTATTCACAGGCTATTGAATTCGCGAATGCAGCATTTGATTGGAGTTGTCATCGAAGCTAAAAACTTAGTGCGTAACTAAATTTCTCCTTTGAAAACTTGATTTCGGTAAGTAAGGAGATTCTGAATATCTGTGTTTTTAAATTAATCGTTGTAAGTAGACTTAAGAGATACACTGACAACTAATGAATGTTGCCTATCCCCATACTATCTGTGCCTCTGTGCTCAACGTTTCTATACCACAATCAGCTTGCTTATTCCTACTGAAAGCAGAATCATCTTTTAGGCGTTTTACATGCCTTAAATTGCATTTCAGATGCATCAGATATAGAAGACCGTTAAGATATACAGAAGGCCAGTGGTTAAATTCGCGAGGATCAGAATAATAAATCAAATCCTGATTTCAGCACATTGAAGCATGTTCTTCCGGACCTAACGAAGGCAACTATTTCTTTTACTTGACATTATCGGGTATTTTGCTCTCGAATTGTACGCACTACGGCACTTGTGTATGTGAACGCTTAACAATCTGCCCGACTGATGTATGTTTTCAGTGATTTATGCGTCTGGAGGACCTAATAGTTTTATATCTCCCCAAGTATTCGAGATTCGGTTCTAAAAGATATTCGATTCGATTCTGAAATCATCAAATATTCGAAAATGACCAGCCCAAGTAGGCACCCAAAGTCCATTATATCTGCCAAAAACCGAATTATGATGCAGAATAATATTAGGGTGCGTTCCTTGATTAGCCGAAATTATTTAAAACCCTTTCCAAGCAGCTAACACTATTTAATCCAATAATAGAAATAGCCTCTCGACGAAGTAAACTGATATATTTTTGTCAAGGTGAATTGGACAGAAGATGGCAGAATATGCAAGTCATCCGTAACATAACTTGTCGCTACATTCTCGCCTTGAAATCGATACTCTCGAAATATGTGAAACAAAATGGCCGACACCGGAACGCAGTATGTGTATCAGGTAATTTTATTCTTATTTCAGTTCTACTATTACGAGTTCGGGTACTAGCCAAGAGATTCCCGTAGTATTTGTACCTGTAATTATGACCTAACGTTAACCTGGTACACATACTACGTTCCGGTGTCCGCCATCTTGGTTACAGAGATTCGCCCACAAATCTGCAGAAAAATATATTTTGATGGTTGGGATATTTTAATCCATTGTCTTAAGTAATCGTTTAGCATTAGCACTTCTGTTGTTTATTTCAAGTAAAACTGGTCTTTCGCATAAATAAATTCATGTTGTACTCCGTCGCCATTAATTGGAGCTCCGCTCTAGGAGACTCTTATTATCATCAATCGTTCTGTAAGTCTCCGTCTGCGTGTCGAAACTGTAGCGTCGTGTGAAATTTCACACGTGGGTTATCCTGTCACCCTAGGTATGTTTCATCGTAGGTCTGGATTGATGTTCCGTTTCCATGGCAGCAGCAAAAACGATCTTTGAAAATGTTCCCATTTTTACATTAATTTTCGCCAAGTATTAAAATTCTTAAAATGCAGAAATCAAAATGGGCTGGCAGGTAATTTACTACGGCGTTTCCTTATTACCCGTTACTCATTAACTTATAACGCATAATTGGCGCCTACAGGCTTGTACAATTATTTTAGTCATCTACAGTTAATGAAATACTCTGGAACGCGTACTAGTCGCCAGTGAGACTTATAATTCAGTTTGTCCCGGAACTGGATATCCGTGACTTTACTTGACGATTCCCAGCTTATCGTATTGTATACAGTAATATAGTTAATAAATGCAGTATTATTTTGTTCACAGGTATCAGATGTGGAAATAGAAAAACCACGAATCGTAAATTTGATGCAACTGTCTGAGGTAATTGTGGCACGTTCATATTATATTCTGTAACTTGTGCAAGTAAATACACTTTCCATTTTACTGGTTTTTCATTTTACTGGTTTTATTTCTACTAGGCATTTGTAAGCAATTGGGTCCAGATGATTTTCGTCGCCCATCTTAGAGATACTTTTTTTCCGCAGGAACTTTTTTGTGAAGTCTGTGGGGAGGTCTGCAAATGCCGTGTCACATTTGTCCCGATTATTTGAACCTGACTATATATGAATAATCTTGACCCTTTTGCCAAAGTATAAATATATTCTAACCCAGAACAGAATGTATCCCCTTTCATATAGACTTCTACCATTTGTCCCGCAATATACAGGGTGTCCATGAAATAGACCATAAATTTTTCAAATTTTCCAAGGGAATTCATTATTTAGCTCCTTGGTTTCCACAGGTGTATTAAATGAAGTAAACTTAACCAAACAAAAAATAACTTCATAACAAAATTGAAATTGTAAAGGGGCGTTATGGACACCCTATATTTCCAACCTAACTCAACGATATTTTTGAGGCAACAAATCAGTAAATTGTCCCATAAAATGGGCATTTCTTTTCTAACCACCTCCATCCTAAACTGTCAGTAAATGTCTTTGTTATAACTATAAAAGCGGATAAGGATGGCAAAAACTAATTTTCAATAAGGTAAACACACGGTATGTGGTTTTGTATTAATAAAAATTACAAAATATTCAATCGTCTTCAGAAAGGAAGCTGCACAAAAAAGTAAGGATTTCAATTTTCAAACATGCTTAATCCCTATAAGCGTGCCAAAAAAGTTCGGTGCTGGTTTCTGAACTCCTTTTTTTTTTTTATTAGTTTCCGAATTAGATAGTTTCCGAATTAGATCAAGATTTTTAATCATTTTTTTAGAATTTCGAATATCATGGTTTTAATTACCACCATTTCTGAATTCCACACCGCGCGAGGTAAGCCAAGTCATGGGTCATCAGTCTAATCCATGATCACGGGATAGTCTCTAAGTCTCCACAAAGAGGCCGACTCAATGCGCTTGCGAATCGTCACTGCTATTTCGAGTTTTTAGGTTGTCAAGTACATCTAATAATTGACAACATGACTTTGATACTACGTTACGTTACGTCAATGTTTGTCGTTGCGCATTTCGAGGTATTGTTGCAGCAAACATGTGAAACGAGAATATCTGTCCGAGATCGAAGACTTATCGATCGAAACTGCGGTTTTGATTTAGGACTCCATAGTGACACCGCCGCGTGTCCCATCACTAATTAATTGATAACCCGCTAATTATAAGACATAATTCATCCAAAACAATAGGCTTCTGGTCCGATATATGATGAATGCACATACATTGGAGCAGATTCAACCTCGCCTTCGTGAAATATCGCGTTCATCTGACAGACAGACAGACAAATACCTATCAACATACTTCGATCTTAAGATCGATAAGTAATATTAATTAAATATAAAGAAGCTATTATTTTTACGCTTCAGATGGGAGTGCGGGGGAACTTCGATGGAAAATTCAGAATGAAGATTGTGGAGGGTACGTAGAATTAAATCTTTGCTAACCAAAGTGTATACCCTGTGACATCTATATTTTGTAACTTCTAATTAACAAAATCTGCATTGATCTTCGACTATTAACCCTGTAGATTACTTTGGAATTTTGACGTGATTGACCAGACTTTCGGGATTCGGATCAGACACTTAAAATCAACGGGTATATAATTTAATGACGATCGTGACCTAATGATCAATATGGAAGACTACATTTTCATCGGATATGCCGAAGTGATGTCATTAAATTCCGTCCACTCTTCCTCATGGCGGTATAAATATTTATCTTAATGTCCAGTACGTTGGGTTGATCTCGATAGATCATAGGTAGTCGCCTTAATTGTACCAATGTGAATAAACTCATTCACGAGTGTTTTGTTATGCTTTTCAGTCATTGATGTTGAAAGAAATTGATCAATTTTTCTAACTCCTGTACAGGCTCCCTCTCACTGCAGAGACCACATAAAGAAAAAATGAGCCACAAGCAAAAAAACTAAACAATTTCTAGGTTAGTGTTCATTATTGGGTACAACGTGTTGTGTTTTAAATTTGAACCAAAACCGTACGTACGTTGTCCAAAACGGAAGGCCTAGTTGTAGAAAGATATTCATCTTTGCATGATCTATTACAGTAGCCTACGTGATTTAGTCTGTAAAATTCTCACCGATTTCGTGCCGATTAGGGGGTCTGGCATAGTCTAGTACCAAAAATTGGCTCAACGATTTTGCATACGTCATCCCTAATTTTGAAAAATTCATCCTTTTGCACATATATATAATGTCTTATTTCCCCTCTCTATATGTCAACAATTTTTGGTATTCCCGTAGTATGTGAACCTAGATTACGGACACTGGAACGTAGTATGTGTACCCAGGCGTTCCTTGGCTAGTCCTCGATCTTGTAATGAAACTGAAATAAGAAATATTGAAATAAAATTATGGCCTGAAAGCCCTAAATTATGGCCTAACTGGCGACGCGCAACTGGCACTTTGGATCCTTTTCCAATAAAAATAAAGGCTTTAGTACGTTGAACTATTAATTTAAATTGAATTAGCATATTTTGTTTCGGGTTTCGGGGGTAACTTTTTACGATTTAGAAATATTTACGAGATTTCTAAATATACAAAATATGGAAACCGATATCCATTTACTTATACCTAACAGTTTTTATTCCAAATAACTGCAAAACATGGATTATTAATTATTTAAAACGTGCAGGAGAGATTCGGGTAGAAAAAAATTCGGCGTTATCGACTAGGTCTTATTTTAAGGGGAGGGCTTATATTAAAATCATTTTAAAAATTCTGGCTAATTCTTATTTTCGGGGAAACACGGTTGAACTGAAAAAAGGGAAAAGCTTGACACCTCCTTTTCTTTATAGACTGCCCTTGTGATAATAATTAATGTAAGAACGACGAAGTCCCCCCCTTGTCCCACACTAGTCTTGCTTGCGGCACACTTGTGTTACTTATTTTCAAGGCGTTTCATTTTTTATTGAATAAAATAATTTGTTTTTCAGGTCGCTCCAGTCCGAGACGAAGCGTGTGATTTGGGGTTTCCAGAAGATGAATTTCAAAGTAAGTATTTGTTGGTCGCGACATTTAGTCCGTTTTAAGGTATACAATTCTAACATTTTGCGATAGGTGTTACGAAGAATTTACAAATTTGATGCGCGTGTCTTGTGTTACTAAACTAGAAAGTGGACGATTAATCAGCAATCGCTGTGTTAAAACAGTTGAATAGAACTCACTCTCTTTCGAGACGAAAAAAACTCTGTATGTTGCACGCATTGTTACCCTGCCAATGTAAGAAAAATCATTATATACGACCACGCTTGAAAATCTGTCTGCATGAGAAAGATGCTTTTGCATCTGGCTGATGTCACGAAGTAAACGAGTCGAGGTTTGGAGAAACATCAATATTCCCGCCACGAATAAAAAACTTAGGCTTCAATCACCAATAAATATCTGGAATCCCAATCCTATTCCCGGGAATTCGACCCAGAATTTAAGTCCTACTCTATTCCGAGACATAATCCACGGTCTGAACCCAGTCAATGTCACTAAAATAATTTATTTTAAACTTCGTTTCATTTTCATTATTCTATAATTACATAATTCTAGCATTTTGGCGATAGGCATATGGTGGATTTAAAATTTTATCTTCATGTCTTGTGTCAATATTCAGTCAAAAGTAAGCTGTTAAGTCTACGATCGCTCGCTTTGCAAGGTTTTTAGAAGAGAAATAAGCAATGCGTGAAACATCACAGGCATGCGACTATTTTACTCGCATTGTTACCCAGTCGATGTTAAAAATCATATACTATTTATTTTAGAAATGGTAAATGATTTGTTACATAATTGAATTATTTTATTTTAAGATTTCTTCGCGATAGATCGATGTAAGTATTTGTTGAACGCAATATTCAGCCCAACACCGCGGTGCACAACGTAGAGCCACATAATTTTGATGACGTCATAGCAAAGTAATAGCTTTCTGGAATTTTATTTTTATTTTTAAACACTGAAAATTTCAAAGCAATTGGTCCAGTAATCAAAGAGAAAGGCGATTTCTTCAAACAAAACGTGTCGAAGAACAGCAGGAATAAAAATAACATAACAATCGCTATGTCCACTACGTGTCCAATATTGAAACAATGTAATGTCCTGAAAAACCGCCGATTTTGTTATAAACGTTATATTTTGATGTATATCATGAATAAAAAATATTTCTTATTACCGAGACCGTTCGCGTGCCACGTTTTAGCGTATGGCGTGCCTCGTGTGTTGCGCACCCCTGGCCTAGGCAAAATAAGTCCATGGAGGATTTACAAATTTGATGCGCATGTCTTGGTGTTACTAAACTAAAGTGAGCTGTTAGTCTGCAATTTTCAAACAGTTGGATGAAAAGACTCGTTGTGCTCTCTCGAGTCCATAAAAAGCTCTCTACTCTGGAAACTGACCACTAGCGAGACTCTGGACCGAATTTAGGAGTAATGACCCTTAATAAGCCCTGTACCGGAATTAACCCAATCCCGAAATTCAGCAGAGATTGGTGACTTGACAAAACACTTCTACTTCCGCAATTAGTAATAGATGTAAACAACCTACGGTTCCATTAAATTAAAATTCCTTCTGTAAATAAACAGGCGTATTCTTCTTCTGATTTAAAAATTACGATTCGTGAGCGAGCTGGGAGATGCCTGTTAGCTAACTTTTATTGATTTTTAAGTACTTTTTTACTTCCCTCTGGGAGTCTAGCTGATTTCATTTGTGTAAATAATTTAAAAGCTTTGTCGAAATAGTTTTTTTCTTTCTCAAGAAGTAAGGGATTTGGAATATTAAGTCGATAAATTTCCCCATGACAGGATTTCATACACATAACACCAATAAAATATCCAGTTATCGAGTTGTGCAGTTGTGCAACACTATTTTTATATTTCCAGGTTTACCAACTCTTGAAGAGGAGTTCGCACAAAGTGTTGTTCTTGGTCTTCGACTAATTCGTATCAATTATTTTGTAATATTTATTGGACACTAAGCAAATCTATGGATCGTTTTTATGTTATATCAGCGGTTATCCAACCGCGGCCCGCGGGACGGTACAAATCTTAATCATTGGGATTGGATGGAAAGTATTCTTTAGGCCCCGTTCTGCAACTTTGGGCACCAATTAAGCTCTAATTTTTTTAATTACTGTAAATCTGTGGGCTCTGTTTTGATTTGTGGTTGTGTGACGTCATCAAATTTCTGGGGGATTCGTTAGTGTCTTGACGTCAGTCAAATTTATCATTTACCGTCCGTGGGTTGTAAGGGTTGGTTTATGCCATCTAAGTTACTGTATCTGTGGTCTATGGGATTCGCTTGTGTGGTGATAAATTAACCTTTGGTGTCCATATTTTTTGCATTGCCCCCTCTATCTCCCTAAAATGAATGAACTTTGAATAAATTTCGGTACTACATTATTATTATACGAACTCCCAAAATTGTTTTGACACCCTGGAAGTATAGTTTCGGTCATGCCAGATCTTTGCGTAATATCAACTTGATATGCCCGAGTTTATTGCCTTTTTAATAGTTTTTATTCGTCGTTTTTGTCGAGCCATATCAATTACTGAACTAGTACTATTTTATGTAGCTGTAATGTATTTTTGAATTGTTAATAAAAATCTGGCAACTGTAATTTGATTTCTGTAGTTTATGCGTTTGAGCAAGTAAGGGCGTAAGATTTAGGAAGCAAGTTTCTTGTAAAGCTGTAAGGAGAGCATGGGGATTGATAGGCAGGGGCTGTGGGCGCAATACCACCTGGTCGCTATGACGTCACAGCTAGGATTTTTCAGGGCCCTGCGGTGCCCCCCGCCCGGGGCGGCTGACGGCGCGGAAATTCGTTATGTATGGCCATAGTTGGCCATAGATAATCCGTGGATAAATAACAAAATTTATCTTCGATCAAGCATGATCATGCATGATCACGTGTAAATTTTAAAAAATCCTTGTTTTCCTGACTCTAACCCTTCGATTTTTCCCATTTTCGGCGATTTTTTGACGATTTTGAGATATTTCAACTCGTGCTGACGTCATGGATTTCGCCAGTTCATCGAGTGTTTTGATAGGCAGATCGCAGCTCTCAACATCGAATTTTTAATCTTAGAGCCGCGTTCTGCCTGTCAATCATTCGACAAGCTGGCAAATTCCGAAGTTCATGACATGAGCAGGCCCAGCGGGGCTCAAACTATAGATAGACTGAACAAATATAAGAAATTAAACGCCTTTAACCGTTAGGCCATTGTATCAAGTGTACTGAACGATTTAAGTTCTAATATTTATCTCACGACTTTGCAATTGATGTTTGTGCAGGTAATTGCAAGGTCCAGACATGAATATTAGAACTTAGATTATTCCCCGAGCTTAACATCGTGGCCTAACGGGTAAAGGTCTCAAATTTTTCATATCTGTTCAGTGTATCTGTAGTTCGAGCCCCGCTGGGCCTGCCCCGTTGTGACGTCGTGAATTTAAGAATTCGCCAGATCGTCCAGTGATTGATTGACAGTCCGTGTGGCTCGCAGGTCGAGAATTTGATGCTGAGAGCCGCGGTCTGTCAATCAAACACTCTGGATGAGAGGGCAAATTCCGGAATGCACGACGTCACGACGAGTTAAAATATCTCAGAATCGTCAAAAATCGCCGAAAATGGGAAAAATCGAAGGGTTAGAGTCAGAAAAACAAGGAATTTTGAAATTTACACATCGATCATGCATGATCATGCTTGATTGAATATAAATTTTGCTATTTATCCTCGGATTATCTATGGCCGACGATTGGCCATAGATAATAAATTTTCGCGCGGCGAGCCGCCCCGGGCGGGCACGCGGCCCGGTAGCGCCCCGAAAAAAATTCCCTAGGTGTGATGTCATATCGACCAGGCACCGTACCGCTTATCAATCTAACATAGCGATCCATATACGCAGAATCCTAACCTTCTTACTAACTTTCTAAAATTTATTTCAACTAGAAATCACCAGAAAGTATTGTTTTTAGATTTTATTGATCAGGAAAAGAAACTACGGCGACATTGACCATATACAAAAAAAAATTTAATATAAAATATCAAGATATGGTTGAAACATGTATATGTATGTATGTACATGTATAACGCCTCCAATATGTATAACGCCTCCAATAATGATATTCTCGCCACGCAGTGAGCACGAAATATACAGTAGTCATGTGCAAAGAAATCGGTGATTAGCGATTATTATAATTTCATTTAATTAAAAGAACGCATTCTTCTTCGTACACATTCTGTGCATAAACGGTGAACCTGCAAATGTAAAATAATAGTTCAATTCTGGTAAAAGGAAATCGGAGATTCATGCCAGCTGCCCGACATGTTATAAGGTCGTATATTTTAAAGCAGGGACGTGATAAAAATAAGAGCTATGGACTACCTTAACCCATTCGAAGAATTAACTATAACTATATACTCCAGCAATTTTCAAAGCTTGTTCCAGAAACCGAATTAATAATTTTATAATAAGAGATTTGTTTCAAATCAGACGATATTCTTGTCCCAAATATTTGCGCTTAGAAAAGTAAATCAAATACTAGCGGTAAAACACGCCTCCCAGACTGCCTAGCTCACAACTTACAACAAGTGGCGTGATTTCTTTGGCACTATTGCAGTACGTGAACTAAGATGGCGGACACCGGGACAGAGTATGTGCACCAGGTTAGGGTTTTGCCATAATTTTATTCCAATTTACGTTATTTTTTTAGTTTTATTAAGAGTTTGGGAACTAGCCAAGCGACACCTGTAGAATTTGCACCTGGAATTATGGCCTAACCCTAACGTGGTACACATACTACGTTCCAGTGTCCGCCATCTTGATTCACATATTTCGGGAATACCAAATTTTCAATTTAACAGGACCGCATGTGCAATAAAACCTTCAATTAATGATGACCGGCCCTCATTTACTAACTCAAAAGTCATTTATTGCAATCAGTGTGAAACGGTTAATTAGCAAAGAAAGACCAAAGCAAGAATCTGGAATGCTGGCGTTTTAGAGAGCGAGTCGTCATCACCTGGAGTCTGAGTAAAGGGTGAGGGGTCAGTCATGTCTCGAGAACAGCCTTTTAGTCCACAAAGTCGAAAATTCGCTGGTGTTCAAAGTGTAGTAAGAAACCGGTTTATTTCATTTAGATGATACAATTCGGTTAAACCGATGGGCGATTGCAGATCGCTTATCTGAAGCTTATTATTTACTTTTAAGTTAAGGGAACGAGACACCGGCACAACAAATTTGAAGATCCTCAATTAAATCATATCTCCTGAATTTGTGGAATTGCGACATTAAAATATATTAAACGGAATGAATAATTTTTCAACAAATACTCACTTGAAAATCATCTTCGCCTCCATACCACAGGATAGTAGAGAAGAGTAATCTCCATGACACCTGAAAAATATTTTTCAATAACTTCATACATTTGAAAATTGTTTGGGTTAAAATTTGAACTTTTTACAAAAACTCACGGACAGAATTTAGTCGGGTTGGTGATTTATTCGGTGAGTTGCCGACTTGTTTATGTAACCAATCTAACGCTATGAATCAAATTGAAAAAACAGGATTTGGGGATATAGTGGGGATGACGTAAAACATAGCCGAATTCATTTGAAACATATTCTAAAAACATAACTTTTGGGAATGTAATTCAGAGTTTTTTGAATATAATCTCAAACAAATAAAGTTTCCGAGAGTTGATTTCGTATATAAGTAGTTAGGAAAGTTTAAGAGTTCTGTTATTTGTGTTTAGGATGGAGGGAAGAAGTGACCCTGAGCTATGAATAGGATTAACATATTCATCCCTCGAAGATGAATATAAACTTTACATATCATTAGCTTCGACCCTCTAATTCAGCAGCAAAACGTATGTGCATAACTCGTAATAAAACGCACCGCCCGTGGTCTACGCATGGCATGGTTAGAATCGATCGTTAAACAAAACAAGCTCAAATATATGGACACGGAGTAGTACAGTATAATACAGTTATTCGCAGTAGCGTACCGGAAAGCAATTCGTCCGGTAAGTAAAGAGAATGGCAAGAAGAAAAATAACATAGTAACAAAACTATCCACATGGTTACTCCTATCGTCGGCAAACAGACTTTTCAGAACATAGATTGTCTCAGTATGTAGCATTTAACAAAAACGAATTATAACCGATGTTATCACTGAAACTCCAATATATGGACACGGAGTAGTACGCGTATACAGCCTTTCGCAGTAAATACCGGAAAGCAATTAGCTCGGTAATTGAAAATAAATTTTAAAGAAAAAATTAAAGAATTAAAAAACAAATAACAAATAATTCTAACGGTAGGAAGAAAAATTATATATATATAAGAACAACAACATAATAACAGAACAATCTATATGTCCACTCCTATCTGAGTCGGCAAACAGACTTTTCATGAGGTATAGGTTGCCCTCAATATGTAGCAGTTAACTAAGGAGAAATGCACTGCGATAAAAAGTACTGAGAATATGATCTTAAACGATCTTAAACGAACGATCTTAAGATCGTTAAGTATGTTGATAGGTATTTGTCTGTCTCCTTGTTTGTCTGTTAGATGAACGCGATATTTCACGAACGCGAGGTTGAATCTGCTCCAAATTTTGCATGTGCATGCATTATATCTCGGACCAGCAGCCTATTGATTTTGGGTTAATTATGTCGTATAATTAGCTAGTTGTCAATTAATTATTTTTTATAATTAGCAAGTTATTAATTAAATAATTTTTTTTTGCGGTCGGTCGATAAGTCTTCGGTCTCCGGTCCATATATATTTTTTTTGTCATGCCAACTAATTCACACAAACCTCAAAATTGGATTTTTCTGCTTGGTCGGTTCAGTCTTCTCTCTGCTCTCAGTAGTGATCCGATATCGGAACCTAAAGAGAAATTTAAAAAGAAAAATAGCAATTGTTCCGGACACCAAAAACTGCCAAGACCATAATATTGGATAGACTACTTCACGCATTCGATAATGCCGATTGTTCATGCAGAACTAGATCAATTTTATTGTATTACATTGCAAAAATAAATAAGAGAAAACCGACGACCTAATTACCGCTGACGAAAATTAACTGTTTTTGCAAATGCTATTTAGATTATTCAAACACAGTTTAGCAATTTAGTTTGAGTACGATAACTCCCACAAATTCGTCTGTTATTAGTTTTACAAAAGAAATTCAGTGCTTCCGAAGTATGCGCACCAGGTTAGGGTTTGGTCATAATTTTATTCCGATTTCCTTATTTTAGTTCTACTATAAGTTCGGGGACTGTCTGTTAGCCAAGTAAATACACCCCCTGCCCATAGGTATCATTCCCGGTACACAACTTGATGTAAAATAGGCTAACAAAATTTTCTACCTTCATATTAGTACACATACTTTCGGAGCGCCAGAAATTAGGCTATCGTAAAATCGTTTGGCTAAATTGACCAAGTTAAATATACCAAAGAAAAGCCTTTTTTCATCTGATTACATCAGGTTTCACAAAATCTCATATGAGGCCACGATGCGGCTTTCTGGGTTCACCAACAAAGCCCTTCCTCACACTGTGTACCATATAAATTTCATTACGTATAACTGGTGAAGGCCTGATAACAAAAGCTATCGTCTAGGTATTTTTATTAAATATTAGGAAGCACTGCCGTGAATCGGAATAGCAGTGATTATTCGACTTCACACTCTGGGTTCACTTAGACCAGGGGTTCCCAAAGTGTATTGGCCGCGGGCTAAAATTTAAGCAAAGGATATTCGCGGGCCAGAAAAGAGTGGGTGGGTTTGTGCGCGTCCTGAGAAAATTTGGAAAAATAGGCTCTGCAAGCATGACTTTAGATATTTCTAGCAGTTTGCTATGTAATCAAATTATTATTTATAATAGTTAGGTGATAGAATACCCGGGGAATAACAAGCACCACTTTCAACAAGGAATTTAACTGATAGCGACGAAGTAACTTGCTCATCTGACATACGGTTCCGTATGAATGGCTGCTTATGGCTTGTTTTGTTACACAAAAAACATCCCAATGTGTATGAATAATAAAAAAAAAAACGAAATCCCAACATAATTTAGTTGTGTATTTTTGTATATACGTCCAATTAGGGTTGGCTCGGAATCAAATATTCAGAACGTGGCTCGTATTTGGTACATTCTGTTCGCAATAACGCATTCACGGTATTATCTCTCAGTCTGGACCAAAGTTCTGATTTGTTAAGGTTCAAGAGGATGTTTCCCCGTTGTTGCTGAAAAATTAACTTTTTAAATCAGGAGAAATGACTTCCAAAAATTGCAGCATAACAACATTAACTTTTTAAATCAGGAGAAATGACTTCCAAAAATTGCAGCATAACAAACGGCGATTTTTTAGGATGTTGTAGCCTACAATATAACTGTCATTTTATATAACTTTCATTTTAGATTTATTGATCATGTTTGTTTGGATTTTGTATGCATTTAACAATGAATTAAATTTTGAAATGCGTCGCTCACGTTTCAAGTTTTGCTTCTTTTCAATAAAGGAATAAGAACGCTTTCATTTATTCAAAAAACGCCGATTTTCAATGTCTAGTTTTTTGTCATCTTCGGGCTTTCTAATATAGGGATTATGACTAAGTAGTCCTAATACCGGTACGTATAATTAAGAAACGGATATAATTGAATTGCTAAGAAAATACGCCTTCTCGAACTGTAATTATGGCGGTATCTAGAACGCAAAAATGTAAACACATAAATTGTTAAACGCCTTAGTATTTATTTACGGTTAAACTCTTTTAAACTATTTCACTCAAGTTCAGCGGGCCATTTTAAATCGTATGGAAACCCCTGACTTAGACTCTATAATTTGACTCGAGACTCTGATGGACATTGATTTGACTTATTTCGACCAAACATTCTGGGTTTAATTTGGCTCGAGACTAATGGACATTGATTTGACTTACCGCACTATTTTTTGTTTTCTTCAGGTCTCTCTTCATAGGCTAGAAGTCGCACGACGTTTTGAAAATCCTTCGATATCTTCAGCTGATTTCGCCTGGCAAGAAATATGAGTCATTTATGTTAAAATCCATCAGGCTTTACACGCATTACGGCTTATTTACGATTTTGCATTTACTGATGGGATTCCTCAAAAATTTCGCATTGAAATAGGTTGGGGCGAGTGGAATTCATGCTAAGTTTTACGCTACGTTTAATTTAATAATTCAGCAGGATGTTGGAGCGCTTATATTCACAGAATTGGCTAAATGTGGGACAGGTTGTGCACGAAATTATACTTTTGGGTATACCGAAAATCCGGCGCTCCAGAATTGTGTCCACTAATATGGAAGTAACTAATTTTGTTCTCCTACGCTACATCAAGTTGTATAGAAGGACTTAAACCCACGGGCAGGGGTATATTCACTTGGCTAACACAAACAGTCCCTGAACTCTTAATAGAACTGAAATAAGGAGAATCGGAATAAAATTATTGCCTAACCCTAACCTGGTGCACATACTTCGAGAGCCCCGAAAATCCTTTGCGACAAATGTAGATTTAAGACAAGGCAGTGGAAATAGTTAATTGTTAATCATTAGACATCTCATTTCTATCTAATATAAAAGATAATGAAATATGGCAATCACGTCACGGATATCATATTCAGTCACCTTTTCAATTTGGCCAATACAAAGCATATTAGCTTGTATAAGTGAAAAGCTAGATTTATTAGATGAATGTGTCACACGAATGCGTATAAGAGCTGAAATATATGGACACGGGGCGCATACATAAAAGTGCAGTAAGAGCCTTCTAACGAAAAATAAATCTTCAAAATAACATGACGATACATATAGACACGGGGCGCAAAAATAAAGTGCAGTAATAGCCTCACGAAAAATACGCCTTCAAAATGTAATTCAGAGATTTTTGAATACAATCTCAAACAAAAAAAGTTGATTTCGTATAAGTAGTTAAGAAAGTTTAAGAGTTCTGTTATTTGTGTTTGGGATGGAGGGAAGAAGTGACCCTGAGCCATGAATAGGATTAACATATTTATCCCTCGAGGATGAATATAAACTTTATATATCATTAGCTTCGACCCTCTATTTCAGCAGCAAAACGTATGTGCATAACTCGTGTTAAAACGCACCGCCCGTGGTCTACGCACAATGGTTAGAATCGAATATATGGACACGGAGTAGTACAGTACAATACAGTTATTTGCAGTAGCGTACCGGAAAGCAATTTGCCCGGTAATTACAGAGAATGGCAAGAAAAATAACATAGTAACAAAACTATCCACATGGTTACTCCTGAGTCGGCAAACAGACTTTTCACAACTTAGATTGTCTCAGTATGTAGCATTTAACAAAAACGAATTATAACCGATGTTATCACTGAAACTCCAATATATGGACACGGAGTAGTACGCGTATACAGCCTTTCGCAGTAAATACCGGAAAGCAATTAGCTCGGTAATTAAAAATAAATCTTAAAGAAAAAATTGAAGAATTAAAAAACATTAGAAAATAATTCTAACGGTAGGAACAACAACATAATAACAGAACAATCTATATGTCCACTCCTATCTGAGTCGGCAAACAGACTTTTCATGAGGTATAGGTTGCCCTCAATATGTATCAGTTAACTAAGGCGAAATGTACTGCGATGAAAAAGTACTGCGAATATGACTTATCGGTCTTAAGATCGTTAAGTATGTTGATAGGTATTTGTCTGTCTCCTTGTTTGTCTGTTAGATGAACGCGATATATCACGAACGCGAGGTTGAATCTGCCCCAAATTTTGCATGTACATGCATCATATCTCGGACCAGAAGCCTATTGATTTTGGGTTAATTATGTCGTATAATTAGCGAGTTATCAATTAATTATTTTTTTATAATGAGCAAGTTATTAATTACACAGACCCACAAACCTCAAAATTGGATTTTTCTGCTTGGTCGCGTTCAGTCTTCTCTCTGCTCTCAGTAGTGATCCGATATCGGAACCTAAAGAGAAATTTAAAAAGAAAAATAGCAATTGTTCCGGACACCAAAAACTGCCAAGACCATAATATTGGATCGACTACTTCACGCATTCGATAATGCCGATTGTTCATGCAGAACTAGATCAATTTTAATGTATTACATTGCAAAAATAAATAAGAGAAAACCGACGACCTAATTACCGCTGACGAAAATTAACTGTTTTTGCAAATGCGATTTAGATTATTCAAACACAGTTTAGCAATTTAGTTCGAGTACGATAACTCCCACAAATTCGTCCGTTATTAGTTTTACAAAAGAAAATTAGTGCTCCCGAAGTATGCGCACCAGGTTAGGGTTAGGTCATAATTTTATTCCGATTTTCCTTATTTTAGTTCTATTATAAGTTCGGGGACGGTCTGTTAGCCAAGTAAATACACCTTCTGCCCATAGGTATCATTCCCGGTACACAACTTGATGTAAAATAGGCGAACAAAATTTTCTACCTTCATATTGGTACACATACTTTCGGAGCGCCAGAAAATAGGCCACCGTAAAATCGACTTCACACTCTGGGTTCACTAAGACCAGGGGTTCCCAAAGTGTATTGGCCGCGGGCCAAAATTTAAGCAAAGGATATTCGCGGGCCAGAAGAGAGGAGCGGCAAAATGGGCCCAACGGTACGGCGTGGGTTTGTGCGCGTCCTGAGAAAATTTGGAAAAAGCTTGCAAGCATGACTTTAGATATTTCTAGCAGTTTGCTATGTAATCAAATTATTAATTATAATAGTTGGGTGATAGAATACCCGGGGAATAACAAGCACCACTTTCAACAAGGAATTTAACTGATAGCGACGAAGTAACTTGCTCACCTGACATACGGTTCCGTATGAATGGCTTCTTATGGCTTGTTTTGTTACACAAAAAACGAAATCCCAACGTGTATAAATAATAATAAAAAAAAAACGAAATCCCAACATAATTTAGTTGTGTATTTTTGTATATACGTCCAATTAGGGTTGGCTCGGAATCAAATATTTAGAACGTGGCTCGTATTTGGTACATTCTGTTCGCAATAACGCATTCACGGTATTATCTCTCAGTCTGGACCAAAGTTCTGATTTGTTAAGGTTCCCAATTGTGTGTGTGTGTGCAGAGGATGTTTCCCCGTTGTTGCTGAAAAATTAACTTTTTAAATCAGGAGAAATGACTTCCAAAAATTGCAGCATATATTCGCGGAAAAGTATTTCCCCTCAACAAACGGCGATTTTCTAGGATGTTGTAGCCTACAATATAACTGTCCAATAACGTGGATTCACTTTCATTTTAGATTTATTGATCATGTTTGTTTGGATTTTGTATGCATTTAACAATGAATTAAATTTCGAAATGCGCCGCTCACGTTTCAAGTTTTGCTTTTTTTCAATAAAGGAATAAGAACGCTTACATTTATTCAAAAAACGCCGATTTTCAATGTCTATTTTTTTTGTCATCTTCGGGCTTTCTAATATAGGGATGATGACTAAAATACTGCGAATGTAGTCCTAATACCGGTACGTATAATTAAGACACGGATGTAATTTGAATTACTAAGAAAATACGCCTTCTTGAACTGTAATTATGGTGGTATCTAGAACGCAAAAATGTAAACACATAAATTGTTAAACGCCTTAGTATTTATTTACGGTTAAACTCTTTTAAACTATTTCACTCAAGTTCAGCGGGCCATTTTAAATCGTATGGAAACCCCTGACTTAGACTCCTTAAATTTGACTCGAGACTCTGATGGACATTGATTTGACTTATTTCGACCAAACATTCTGGGTTTAATTTGACTCGAGACTATTGGACATTGATTTGACTTACCACACTATTTTTTGTTTTCTTCAGGTCCCTCTTCATAGGCTAGAAGTCGCACGAGGCACGACGCTTTGAAAATCTTTCGATATCTTCAGCTGATTTCGCCTGGCAAGAAATATAAGTCATTTATTCATCCATCAGCATTATACGCATTACGGCTTATTTACGAGTTTGCATTTTCTGATGGGATTCCTCAAAAATTTCGCATTGAAATAGGTTGGGGCGAGTGGAATTCATGCTAAGTTTTACGCTACGTTTGATTTAATACTTCAGAAGGATGTTGGAGCGCTTATATTAACAGAATTGGCTAAATGTGGGACAGGTTGTGCACGAAATTATACTTTTGGTTATATCGAAACACCGGCGCTCCAGATTGTGTCCACCAATATGGAAGTAACTAATTTTGTTCTCCTACGTTACATCAAGTTGTATAGAAGGACTTAAACCCACGGACAGGGGGTACATTCACTTGGCTAACAAACAGTCCCTGAACTCTTAATAGAACTGAAATAAGGAGAATCGGAATAAAATTATTGCGTAACCCTAGCCTGGTTGGTGCACATACATCGGGAGCACCGAAAATCCTTTGCGACAAATGTAGATTTAAGACAAGGCAGTGGAAATAGTTAATTGTTAATCATTAGACATCTCATTTCTATCTAATATAAAAGATAATGAAATATGGCAATCACGTCACGGATATCATATTCAGTCACCTTTTCAATTTGGCCAATACAAAGCATATTAGCTTGTTTAAGTGAAAAGTTAAGTTTAAGTGATTTATTAGACGAATGTGTCACACGAATGCGTACAAGAGCTGAAATATATGGACACAGGGCGCATACATAAAAGTGCAGTAAGAACGGGTTTAAATTGTTCAGAATAGCTTTACTTACTTTAGGAATTTAACCGAAGCAAAGAAATAGAATTCTGCACCTTTATTCCGTTTGCCAGATCCTACGGTCTTCTGTATCTGGAGCCTACAAAAATACAGTATGAAAGTGTATCAGTTCGTAATTGATAAAATTTTGATTGTTTATTGGTCGGCAAACAAATGCAGATTTCGCATTACATAGCAGCATCACCTTTGTTTTTAAAAATATTAACATAAATTTCCTAACGCTTAGATTACTTCGTTTGTATAAAGGTATCCGCCAAAATTTTGTCCGGGCTTTACCGGTCCGTCTTTCGAAAAAGGTTGCCGACCACTGGTTTAATTGTTCGCAGTTTTTGTAGTGGTTTGATTGTAGAAATGTTATAAGGGCTTTGTCAGTTTTTGTGTCACCTTTCTGCGGACCGGCAGTAACGTTTTCGGGGACCGGCGATGGTCCGCGGCTCGGTGGTGGCCGACCACTGGTTTAAATTAAGTTTTCCCAGAATTTCATAGATTTGATGGATAATAATAACTGTTTTTTCTGATCGTACTGCTTACATAGTCTCTGTATTTGCCCACGCGCAATTCCACATTTGGCTCATGGCGGCGGTAATTAACAATTCTTTAATTATGAATGTTTTGTTGTTATAATTTAGATTGCCCAAACATCTATCGACAAATATTTTAATTGTGGACTTAGTTTTAATATGAAACCATCAAAAACAAATTGTAATCGTCTTGAAAAGATGCGAACGCTCAAATAGTAGTAAAGAGTTACCTTAGTCTGGTCAGAAACACAATAGAATCGTTCTGTTCTCGTAACCATCTGTCTTCCGCATGTAATGCCTGTAAAAAAGGGGTACATCGACGACGCAAAAGACTAGATGAAGCTAATTGCTTGCGTAGCTTCTTTCGAGCAGTGACGTGTCCTGAGGGGCAGCCGCCCATTTGCAGCACGTTATAGGGGTGAGTTTGTTGCTTAGTTTTGATTATCTAAATATATATAATAGTTGTACAAACTATATTTTGTTCTTATGTAATATAACATCTATAATATATATGTGTTCTCGCTATTATTTTTATAAGTTAGGTATATGGGGCAGCATTTATCAGAAACTCGCCTCGGGCAGCAGAAAAGTTTGACACGCCACTGCCCGTGAGGCACGGAATGGGATAGGACATAGGTTGAACATTTATTATGCATTGTGGATTACCCGCGAAGCCAGTTTGAAGTGTATTCATATTTAAGCTTTTAACGACCGACACAATGATATAAGAACACAAAAAATGTCAACAATGTACACGTATTCCTTATTTCTCACCGAAATAAGGAAAGCTTACAATCCAGAAATAGATACACGCTCAATTTCTGCAATCTCGATACAGACTTCGATTACAAGCTGTATCCGTCTAATAAACCTGCGAATAAAACATGCATCGTTTAATGAGATCTAATCTCGTGAATCGTGGACAACTAAATTAAAATTCTTTGGTGATTAGTATACGGCCGGTCTCTATGAAATGCTTTGGGGTTGCTGTATATATCTATCAAACGTCAAGTATGAGTAAAATGTTTAAACTAAGCATTAAACTCGACCTCATATGCTGTCCGAGGCGGCTGCCCCTTTGATCTCCCGCTAGAAGAAATCGACCATCTTATACTTACAATCAATTCTTGAGGGATTGCTTGGAGAGTGGACAGAGCGGGCAATCATATTTAAATTAGGTATTGCGACAAACAATAGAATATTCTGCAAAGATCTATCGACGCCAATACACTGTCTAACCTGTAAAAGTCATGGTTAATTGGTTAATAAGATATTTACGGACAAAACAGGAACAGAGCAATGCTATAAGGCACCTTGACATATGAACCCATACGACCGCCATCTTACAATGAAAAGACCTTGCTCTTATGGTATCGCAACTAACACAACATGGATAACGAGTCTCGGCAAGAAAATTTGAACTTTAAATTCGCTGGCACAAGAACATTTAACTTGTAAATTTGTTTAATGATATTCATAACCGCAATTTTAGGGTTAATTAATATTGTATTCTACTACCTTCACACAAATTGGGAGTATTTTCGGGTTTAGTGATCAAAATTGTTGCACGCTTACTTCAGTACATCAGTCTTGAGTCGATACGATGGTAACATCAGTCAGTCATAATCAACTCTTGGCGGACATCTGTAAATTGCCATCCGACTCAATTCATGAATTGCACTCTCCTATTCAACAAACTGAAATAAAAAAAAAGAGACTAATAGTTTTTAAGCTAACAACACAAAAAGAAACACACGGTCATCTAATTCTAGAACATTGTTACAACGTACCTTGGAACATCAGCTCTTTGAAGCCATATTCCCATCTTACCATACCGATAGAGAGCTCCTCGGACATCTCTGCGACTATATAATACTTACTTACGGCGGGCATGTACATGAATCCCACCGTCTCCCTCGATTTCACCTGTAAATTAAATCTTGTGCGTTTGTTTGCAAATAAACAAGGCGGAACAGATAATTGCATTCAGAAAAACAATAAATAAAGAAACATTGAACACTTACAAAACTATATATATCGAATTCTTTAGCACCATGTCACAAAATAATATTTAGGTCTATTTTAGTACAATTTGTCGCTCAACCTAACAAGAAAAAGAGCAAAATTGCAACAGGTGTTTTACTAGTTCAGAATATAATTATTACGGCAAGTTACGCTTCGATCCCTGTTGGTCGCAAAATACGAATAGTACTGAAGTAAATAACACTTTAAATCAACACAATAAAACGTAAAAAAGAATTTCATGTAAAAAGCCCACGCCGGAACTAACGCGCGAGCGCGATCTGCAATAATTTAACAAATCTCTAATCTCACATTTTTGCAGTAATGGATGAGCTGTCTAGAAAAGATACACGAATAAATTAAAAAAATAAGCAAAAAAGAAATCTCACTGCACTCCGCCTTATGAACAAACAACCACAATACCAAGAGCTATAAAAATACTGAACTCTGACTGAACAAGCCTAACCTACAGCGACCGCGAAACGCCGCCATCTCTTTGCTGCCCCTGATTCAAATGCGCGTCGACCCCGGCTTTCCCGGCCAACGTGTCAGAATAAGAAAAAAAGCAAACACAATAAAGAAACCTAAGATGAAATTAGTGGGACTGAATTGATGGAACTGACTGGTCGATAATGTGTCAGAATAGGAAAAAGGCACAATCATAACAAAGAAACAAAAAACAAGTAGTGGCACAAAATTGATAGCACTGATAGGTCGATGAGTCCCAATGACGCGATGAACCACGCCATCATTGGTCCAAACATTTTTGGGATCAGCGACGATTTTTTATAATATCTCTTAACACAATGCAAATGGCGGACGACGAGCCTTCTATCTATTAATCCCTTTCTCTATTACCGACACACAGTTTAAAATAAAGTGCAACTACGGCCACAATTTCGTATCAACCAGCGTAGATCGCGTTT
This sequence comes from Styela clava, assembly GCF_013122585.1. Taxonomy (NCBI): domain Eukaryota; kingdom Metazoa; phylum Chordata; class Ascidiacea; order Stolidobranchia; family Styelidae; genus Styela; species Styela clava. The sequence goes on along the minus strand of NW_024102832.1, from coordinate 4,633,748 downwards.
TTGCATAGTAGCCTATAATAGTAGGAGCGATGCTAGAAATAAAGAAGAATTAGCGTCCTTTCTAACTTTGAACAAAGACAGACGGGCTCAATTGAAGGACCCCTTTTAAAATAAAGAACGGTGTGTAACCCGAGGCGGGAGGTAATGCATGTTTCCCCGATCATCGATTTCTTTGTTTATTTCCGTAACAATGACCAATAAGCAATGGGTCTAAATCCGATAGTAAGGCGTAGGCGGATTTTTTCCGGGGTCGAGAAAACATCAATGAATTGCGAGTATTCAAGTTGGGATTATATTACGAGTTTAAATCTCCACAATACGAACACGAATAGAGATAAGGCTAGTTTTTATCTTATTTTTTCGCGTTTTGATTAATTTCGGGAGCGCCTTAGTTTCCTTGAACTGGTTTTACTTTTTTGCATTTTAAAGATATGACTTAAAGATATGAAAAAAATCTATAGATTTGTGACGTATTACATGATTAGAACATCTCAAAAGTCATATCTGGAAATGTGAGTCACTTCGTTAGCTACATTAATATGGCGAGCTGTACATAAATCTAATGCATAACTTTCAGAACGTTATATGTAGCAAGAGTCACCCACTTTGATGCGGGTTACCCATTTACTGCGATCACGGGACGTCAGAAACAAAAAACAAGAACGGGTTCGCGGAAACCTATCACTGCCTATACTTCTAATTAACTTTGTTACATGTCTGTGTATCGACTATGTACGTGAATCAAAAGTCAATAATTTGTATTGTGCTATTAAGATTTTACGAACAAAAGGCGTAAATTGATTGCTGATTTGAATATTCAAGGCTGTGCTTATTTCTTCCTTTTGCTCATTTGGAGTCGAAATAAACTTACCTTATTTATATCTGTATTATGTTTCTGGTTTATGCATAACTTGAGAAAACTTAGATGTCAGACAATTTTATCCCTGATGTTAAAATATGAAGGCAGTGGTTTTGAAAACAGGTTCCGCAGAATCCTAGAGTTATGCAAGTTCACTTTCAAATCTGAGACTTTATATTACTGCAGCGCTCCAGAAGTATGTGTACCGATAAGGAGATACTAATTTTGTTTGCCTACTTTACATCAAGTTGTGAAAAGAGACTGAAACCTATAGGCAGGGAAATATTCACTTGGCTGACACAGACAGTCCCCGAACTCGTAATAGAACTAAAATAGGGAAATTCGGAATAAAATTACGACCTAACCCTTACCTGGTACACATACTATGGGAATACCTATAATCAAATACATATTAAGAGTTCCACTGATAATGAACTTACACTCTTTTTGTTTTGCCATGTTAGGCTTGCTTTTAAATATATTTATTTCCGGCTAAATTGAGATCGAAACATCATTAAAATAAAATAGGCCCCAATAAAATAATTGCACTGAACATTAATAAAATGGCAACAATTTTTAAGTGCTAAATTGCAATAAAGAAATAACTTGAAAATGAACTTTTGGAAATTTGACAATGAAATGCTAAAAATTGGCAAGAAACGGCTAAAACACGATTTATGATAAAATATTAAAGTGCAACGAGAAGATACAAAATCCTATTTTCTAAAGTAATTGGGAGAAGACTGAACTCAACAAAATTTGCATAATGAGAACAAATCTGTCTTATTGGAGAATGTTCAGAGCTCATTAGCTCCAGGCAAACTTAGTTTAAACAAAGTTAAAAATTAATATTTGATGTTTTTGATTCCAATAACCAAAATTTGTTATGTTCACATAAACTATATTTTAATTGGCTGAAACCATGGTTTCGATATAAAGTGTTCCAATGCCCAAATTATCATATTGTAGATATCCGCTTGGATGACACTAAATAGGTAGAAAGTGAATCAAATTTCTATTTTACGAGTTATTTGAAAATGACACGAGCCCCAACATTGAGTGCATATTCAAGAGCTGACAAGTCTCTGCCGAGTTGGGAAAAGTAATAAACGAATGGTTTGAGAAGAATATGGATAAGAAATTTTATTTTATGAGTTTTGAAAATTACAAAGGCCACAGATATACACAGACAACACACTTAAGAAAGCTAGAATTTAAAAATTTGTATTTAGAATGATTCATAAATAGATTTTGGCATTTATTGCTCGCCTGTAACTTAGCTCAGAGATCAATCTTCTTTATTTCTGAGTGAGTGAGCTTCTAATTTCTTTGAGCAATTTTCTCAAAATATGGTTCACTAAAGAAAATTAACAAATGAAACTCAACTCTAAAACTTTGTTAAAATATTAAAATTAAAAAATACTAAATAGAAAGTCGATCAAATTATCTCATTATATTTTAGTGTCAATGCACTTTGCCAGGGCCATGAATACACCCTGACATCAGACTAGAGAAATTTCATAGACATATTATCTTTCTGTTTATGTGACATCTTAGAAATATCTATATATATGAGTACGAGTAGAAAGATACATGAATTCATCATTAACTTCGCTCGGAGATTGATTTCCTTTATTTCCGAGCAAACGCACATGCCCTCGTTGTGAGAAAATTGGATAAAAAGATTTGAATATAAAAAATTTATCTTAAAACCATAAACTAAGGAATACATACATTTCGGATTTCTGAGCGAGTGCACAAGACCTTTCTTTGAGAAAGTTTCCGCTCATGAAAAACTACTCTAAAACTTTGTTAATTTGGATAAAACGATTTGAATAAAACAAATTTTCATTTTAAAATCATAAACTTAGGAAATACATGATGTAGTTCTCAAACAGGGTAGCAGGGGATTAGACAATTTTTGAAGGGATGTGAAGCGAATTAAAAACAAAAATATTTGTTAGGTTTGATGTTGCCACCCTTATTTAAGATATTTACATTTCTTTATCATGTCCACATATTTCCAATATGTTTTTTTGATACAAGATATTCTCGCCTTACTAAAGGTTATTTATAGCTTATCGTTAGCTTGTATTTTTTAGGTGGGGCGCGGAACTTGACAAAAGTTTGAGAACCACAGCATGATACATTACTTGTCCCATACAATCAACACAGGGCTAAAATCAAATTTATCTGGCATTCCGAGATGAGATACATTTGCATAATGGGATTTTGACCATTCAAATACTGGCTGTTGATCATGGGTGGGACCACACTCCGCAACGAAGCTTAAACTTTTCTGCAATGAATGAGAAGTCGCTTTAACGTCTAATGCTCCGTGAGCCCGGGGACCCAAAGCTGGGAAAGGGTAGACACCATCGACAGGATTCAAATCGGAGCGTGCGGCAATAGCATTTATAGCACTGTAAGGTGGGGTGCAATTACATTTCGAAAATGGGTCGTTTTTGTAATCATTATATCTCATTAATTTGATTAAACTATCCATGTCAACAACTTTTTTGTGATCGCGAGCGAATATTTTTGCACGAGGGCTCTTGTCGTGTGTGAACCAGTTGCCATATTTCTTCACCAATGCTGGAAAACCAGAATCGTTGAATATTTTTGGAAAATATGGAACGTTGTAACTTGCCCAGTATGTTTGACTAAAAAGAACATTTGAGACATCGTCATAGACTACTTCACCAGGAAGTTGTTCCAGAACATGCAACACACCAGTTTTTGATTGCTGTTCGAACTGATTATAGTCCACAATCATCCACTGGTTGTTATACGTTCCGCTGTTATATTTTGAGAATATTTCACACCATTCTTTCCCATTCATAGCGAGACGGTTTGCTACAATATTTCTTAACCACTCGGGGATCGTTTCTGTGGTAACAAATTTCCATAGATCAGGATTCATGTTTCCATTTGTGGTTTCTGTGGCAACCAAGCCAGAAGAAAGGATATAGAAATCATCACCAGCGAAAATAGCGCCTGGGTAACCAGAAAACGCTTCTGAGTGTGACCCAAAGTTGAAACGTTTTATCATTCGCAACATTGTGTTGTAAGTGTTCCACGTATCATGCGAAACAAGTAAATCTGTATTTCCAGATTTATCTTTGATTAATTTTACCAATGCAGAACAAGAACCTGACCCTAACACATGGTGTCGGAAATGCTTAACGTTGAGCGCATCCTCAAGAGCTGCTAAGTCTCCGCCGAGTTGGGAAAGGTAAAATCCGAACGGTTTGAGACGAATCGTAGGGTTGTAAACTGCAAGATTATTATATCCATCTTCTAATCCTTGTACTTGCAGGAGACCTTTCTTAACTTCATCCCAGAATTTATCTTCAAGATTCTCTTTGATCATTTGTAACATCCACTGAATATTGTCTTGCAAAAAATCATGAATTTTTATGCAGGATTTACTCATTGGTGTCTTATCACAGAATCCTTTCAAAGTATTATTCCTTGTTTGAGCGATTCTGTCAGATGTAATAAAACCTTCTGCAAATCCTGCAGCATAAGCTTGGAAATGTGGATCAAGATCTGACAAAAAAAGAGTAAATTACAAAATATATGAAAACAAGTCATTGTCAAGTTGATAAAAGGAACCAGATTTACTTTATTAAGTGCCAATATGAACCATTAGAGTGTGGCTTTGAGGCAAAATCTAACCACAGAAAACATTAAAGGCTGGTAGTCTATTTTACATTCATTGAATAAAAACTAGGTTAAATCAGTACAGTAGCAAGGACTTGGAATGGAACATTTATCAAAGCACACAGAGGACGCAATTCGGGTCTTGTGTAGTTTCGTACCTAACATACTTCTAGTGGACGTAGCATAACAATTTTTGCACATTTCAATCCTATTCCTAACCCCCACCTGACTTCGCCATCCAAAAATTATGTCACTACGACGTCGCAATCACATCATAGAGCAGGGGTCGGGAACCTTTTTGGGCAAGAGAGTCATGAAAGGTACATATTTTCAATTGCTTTTCTGTGCGAGCCATATAACATTTTTCATCACCTAATCATGTCTTAAATTTTTACTCAGAAGTCAACACATACAATGTCGATACTGCATACAATTAAGGGTTCTTCTGGTGCTGCATGTTGTCGCTGAGGGCCTTGAACAACTAGTTTTAGTTTTGCTAGCCCAATCTAAATATTACAAATAATCAGTACAAACAGACTGATTCATTCTTTTATTGCTCCGCCACTCTATCGCTTCGTGATATAACAAAATTTGTTCCAGAATGCCCTAGTTTTGTCACAATGCCTGCCTGGCAATTCTCTAACATAACCTAGACATGCATGCGCTGATCGCTCACTCTTCAACTTGTTGTAAAATTTTCTGGCAAATTTGATTAAAGGGGAAATCTGGTAACAATAGTAATCTTAGCCTTAGAATATTGGATTTCTCTGGGAGCCATACTGCCACTAAGCAGTCACCAAAATAGCCATATATGACTCGCGAGCCATGGGTTCCCGACCTCTGTTATGAAGGTTGCAAGCATATCTACGATCGCCCGAATCGGGGTCGTTGATTAGAGAAATAGAGAGAGAAAAAAAATAGAGAAATACCTTGCTTGATTTCGGGTGATCGCCTGTGCGCCTTGGATGACAGTTCGTACCGGTATAGATTGTAAGGCCTTATTACATTAGTGGGAAGTGGCAGTGACATAATTTTTGGATGACACAGTCAGGCGAGGGTTAGGATTGACAATGCACAGATTGTTGAGCCAGGCGAACTAGAAGTAGCCTACTTGCGGGCACATAGTCTACTTCAGAAGACCCAAATAAATATGCCCGAATGCGGGAGTGGGTTTCTGGAATGACTGAACAAACCAATTGTGCAATTGTTGCCTACATGACATGACTAAATTAATTAAAAACCATTTGTCTAAATTACCTGTATTGGTAGTATATTCTCCAACCGCCCATCCTGTTGTCTCAATGTTATCCGTGTAAGAAGCATCGACAATCCACTGTGGTGGTGGAGGATCAGAACGGAGAACTTCTTGAGACAGTATCGAGTTTGATTCTTTGTCGTAGAAAAATAGGAATCTTTTCGTTTCCCCGCAAAATGCCAAAGAAAACAATACTGCTACAGCCGTAAAATAAAGCAGACAAAAGGACGCCATTTTATAGCTCAATTGCACGAAAACAAACCTTAGAATGTAAAAAAATACAAAACTCGGCTCAATGGCCAAAAATATAGATTAATATTCGTTAGCGCCCTCTAACGAAAATGTAATTGTCTCAATCATGCCCACAAGTTGTCAGTAAAGAGTAAGTGAACTTAGAGCCATCTCGCGGAATAATTTCTAAGACAATTCAGTGCAGAGAACAACCTCGTGCATTTGTTTTTTTGTAGTTTGGACGATATCAAATCGTTTATTTACCTAATTAATATGGCGTGTCTACCGGTTCGTGTTGACGAATCCAGTGGAAAAGGCAAAGGACTCTTTGCGGACGTTGATTTCGATGAGGGTGATGTCATATTCACGGAAGAACCGTTAGTAAATTGCCAGTTTTCATGGAATAAAGCTTACAAATATGAAGCTTGTGAACACTGCATGAGAAGTTTGGAAACGGCTGAAGAAATGTGTCGACGATTATGTCAAGATGATGGACTAGTGTTGCCACATTTGGAATGTTGTACAGTCAATAAAAGCGAACATGTCAAATGCGACTCATGTGATGTAAAATATTGTAGTGAAACTTGCAAATCAAAATCAATGCAGCAATATCATAAGACTTTATGCCTCCGTGATGAAAACTCAATAAAAAATGAATTGAATATGTTAGAGGAAACTTGGAAACAAATCCATTATCCTCCAGAAAGTGCAAGCATTATGCTTGTTGCCAGAATGATAGCAATTGTAAAGCAATCGGAAAACAAAGTTAAAACAATAAAGCAAATGATGAATTTTTGTCATCAAAGCGAGAATGAAAATGATAAGATTGTTCATAAGCTTTTAGGTGACAAATTTATTGACCAAATTGAAAATTTACGATCGCAATTAAAAGATTTCTTGTATGATGATTCTATACGAGACTGGTTTTCAGAAAAAGGGTTTCGATCGCTTCTCGCACTTTTAGGAACAAATCAACAAGGTGTAGGGTCAAGTTCACTCAGTACCTGGGTCAAAAACTGTGATGAATTAAGTTTAGATGAAAAAGAGCGAACAAAACTTGACAATTTTATTGACGAACTTTACGAAAAATTGGAAGAGGTTTCAGGCGATTTTTTGAACTGTGAAGGTGTTGGTTTATATAAACTGCAAAGCTCCTGTAATCACAGTTGTGATCCGAACGCTGAAATTGCATTTGAGCACTCTGATCATAAGCTTACATTACGAGCAATGAAACCTATCCCTAGCGGAAGCGAAATCTTTATTTCGTACCTGGGAGATTGTGACTTGAGCAGAAGTCGACATTCACGACAAAAACTTCTCTCTGAAAATTACTTGTTCAACTGTAAATGCAATAAATGTGAGGATCAGGCAAATGATCCTGACGTGACGTCTGATGAGGAAGATTCAGCAAGTTCCATGGATGAAGCCTGAATCAAATTCAAAAAAGAAATATTCCTCAAGCATGTGATAACATATCCCTGAATCGTGATAAAAATAATAATGTCTTTAAAGAAGCAAGTAGTGTATAATTGACCTTCCTCATGGCTCTTCATGACTTTGCCTTCGCATAAAGAACTCCCTCGCTTGTTCTTCCACTGGTAAAGCAAGAATACAATGTTTTTCTAATGCAGACAGCTTCCCGCATCGTTATATTCAACACACAAGCAATCCTCAGGGTGTGGGTAGAGGCGGTATATAGTTGATCGCCTTGATGGTGCAGCCATTACTGCTCAAAGATGTGCAGCATTTACTCGAAAGAAACATCGCCACCACAAGCAATAAATATTGAGAATAAAACTATGTAGAGGTGTAATTGACCAGTAATGTATAATTATTAACTTTCCATTGGTTCTTTACTGCCTTCTAGTAAGATCTTTGAAATCACTGTTTCATTAATAAAAATCATATTTGACTTGAAATTATTAGGGTCAAACTTAAAGTAGAGTGTTGTGCAGGATTATTAGCAGGGATTTTGAGTTGAGTTCATTATGCTTTCACTGCAATCGGGTTCACGAAAGTCGAATTTTCTACATTAACTCAAAAAGCCCAAGCCCAAAGTTTGAGCGTCCTCCGCTATCAAGTCATAGGTTATCATGAATCCACGGCTTATAACCCTGGCAAAGGATGGCATACAGATAACCTCAAATGCAGCAAATCCTAGTTCTAATGTTTTGGTAACCAAGCTCTTCACTTAGTTGTGGGTACATATTCAATTCGCTAAGACAGTCCACGAACTCGTAAAAGAACTAAAAATGGGAATAAAATTATGGCCTAACCTGGTACACACAACACAGGAATACCAAATTTTCTACATAAACTCAAAAAGCCCAAGTAAGCCCAAGTGTTCTCGACAGTCATTTATCATGTCATTCAGTAGAGAAAGGTCATAACTCTCAACTCTATAACCTTGACAATATATTCTGGAGAACCACAAATTGATTCTAATTCTATGGTACACAGGCTCTTTGAAAATGTTAACAAGCAAGGGAACTACACAAAAAATCTAACGAACGATTGTCATAATATTTCAATACTATATTTCATAACATGGTACAGAATATACAATGAAATATCGTGCAAATGATTAATCTAAAACACAAACAAAGTGAGACAACAATACAGATTTCAAGAATAAATTTTAAATAAAAACTATGGTTACCTCTAATATATATATATATAGGTAAGGGGGTAAAAGCATTCATTCTGAATAGGGCTAGGGTTATATAGGGTGTCCATGAAGTCTTAAAATTTTTGAAAATTGCAAGGGGAATTACCCATACCATATGTTGTTTGCCCTCACAAATGTATCAAATGAAGTAAAAACACTCAAACAATTACTGATTAAAAAACAACAAACCTGGTTACAATATATTGAAAACTGACTTCATAACAAAATTGATATTGTAAATAGACTTTATGGACACCCTATACAATAGGTTCTCGAGTACATCAGGTATAAGAAAGCGTACATATACCAGCGGTATACCACGATTATTAGCAGGGATGTAGTGTCTCAGGTGGGTTCAAAAATTCCTGTTTTAGACATTTAATAAAAGCAGTAATTTGCTACAAGAACTCGAAAAGCATCAACTCTACTGAGCGATTATAACAAAAACGGTTTGCAAATTTCTTGTCATTAAAATTTAATTTTTTTATAGTTTGGATCTGAAGACAATAGTCAAAATTTTATACAGCCAAGAGTCAGAATAGATTTTTTTTTAAGCAGCCGATTGCTGCCCTGCTTATCAGAGACCTGGTTTTAACCTGCTTAAGTAACAGCAAATATCCTGATTGGTGAATCAAACACATCCGCAGGTCAGTAAAATCATGCATCGATAAAATAATAGCAAAATCGATTCCCGATATTCATTCAGCTTGAATATCGTCTTCTGTCTTTATAAAGTAGATTATTTGGGGAAAAAAAATTGGAAATTTTGTAAAAATCCGTGTATCATAATGATGAATAATAAATATATGCTATACATTTGGGACATTCCTTGGTTTAATGCGATCAGTCTGAAATATAATTTTCAAATAAAAAAAAAATTGAATAGGACAAGACTTCCAGCAACATACAAAGCATAACTTGGCTTCAGTTTTGGAAGAAAATTTTTACAGCAATATTTGACACTTGTAAGTTCCTCATGTATTTTAAAAAAATTTCGGAAGCATTCTAAATTTTAGCATGATTGGCATGATCTCAGGGTTGCCAACCAGGGTTGTAGCCCGGTTATGCAAAGCCTAAAGTGAATAACAAATTTGGCGCTCCAGAAGTGTGTGTACGAATATGGAGGTAACCAATTTCGTTCGCCTACTTCACATCAAGTTGTATGAAGAGACTAAAACCTATGGGCAGGTGGTATATTCAATTGGCTAAGTAAACCTGAACTCGTAATAAAACTAATAAAATAAGGAAAATCGAAATAAAATTATGGCCCAACCCTAACCTGGTACACACACTACGGTATCACCAATTTTACCATGAATCCCTATGTATAAACTCAGCTTTGCACCACTAAACAATGGAACATAAATTGAATACTATTGACTTTGAAGCAAGGAATTAAAGTATCTTGAACAGTGGTTTCTAAAGTTGATTGACCTGGGGCCAAAATTAGAAGCAGAAGGATATTCTATTTGCAATTGGTCCGGTAGCTGAAGTAAAACTAATTTTTTTTACCAAACAATGATCCTCCAAACAATTGATGCCAAATTGAGAACATTTACTACCATAACGACGCTAGAATAAAAATCTCTGCCATGACAACGCTAAAATAAAAATCTTATTCATCTTTCGGAGCCTTCCAAGAAGTTTCTTTAGCGCATTTCCAAGCTGCATCAAGGACCCTCCATAGTCCAGTGTCTTTAGGTTTCTCTAAACCTCGATTTAACCTTTGCTTCATCAAAGCGACGAATTCTTTGTTGCTGAGAGTTCCATTGCCGTCCTCATCAAAGACCGTAAAGACAACATCAACTAAATGATCCGATAATTCTTCCTCAGCAACTGTCCTCGCCACCTGAAGGATGGAAAACAAGTTTGAGTTGGTTTTGGGTGACGATTTCCAAAGTAGTCTTTGAAAAACGAGAGAGAAAAAATGTATTTTTCTTCAACCAGAAAAAACAAGCATTGCAACAATAATAAAGATATATAACAACATACCAACTGGGGGTAGCGATACGATCATATGGACATCAGAGTCATCTACCCCCATAAAACGTAAAAAAAACTTAATGAGCTTTCTTAGAAGTACTAGGATATTGTGTAATACACAGCAGGCCCTTTCTTTCCGTCTGCTTTCTATTTCAGAACATTTTCTCTCCCAAACGAAATGTCAAGTACATTGGTGAGCTTTCGTTAGATAATAGTTAACAGTGAATAATGATTTTGAATGAAAATCGCTGATTGATCAAGCCAGGGTTACTCAAACTTTAGGTGTTATGAAGCCTGTGAATAGACTGACTATTGTTTACGGAGTCTCACAATAAATTTATAAAAATAAAAATGAAAAAACATATTTTTATTCAATTACGGTTGTCAAATTTTATTAATACCGTTATTGTTTCGACAGTTACAAAATTAGCAGTATTTTAATGAGTAATCGAGTGGCTCCAAGGTTTCTTTCACAGAGTCCTGGGGGCCCATATGGAGCACTTTGAGAACCTGTGGATTAAGTTATATCTTGTTTTGTCTGAAGAAGTTAGACTATGATCATACTTGCTATTTTTTGGGAAGAGATTAATCTATTCTTAACTATCTTTATGCTAACATCTCGTTCAAGCATTCTGACACATATGAAACCAAAGTTGGAAGATGACATGGAGAAAGGACCTGCAGTTCAATATACAATATCTATTAGCCCTTGTCTTAGGATGTAGTGAAATAGTATTCTATTCTATTCAAAACAAATTTCTTGATGATAGGCAGTGTCTATGAGATAAATCAAAATTATAAATTAAAGTTTTGTTGTAAAAAAATTCGAAATTACTGTTTTTTCACTGAAAAATTGTCAAATTGGACCCAAAAACAGAGAAAAGCGTTGAACTTAACTGTGCTGGCATAGCAGATTGTACATATTGGGTTCAAATGTCACACCCCCACTGCGCCCCCAAAGAGTGAAAGCCACAAGCAGCATATAGAAAAATGTAAAAATACAAAAAAGCGAAAATCCAGTCAAACGAATTATCGAACACAACACATAACTTATTTTCAAACAGGCGCTCATTATCTTTTTTAGACACACAAATAAAACACTTGAAGCAATTTTCAAAAAACATTTAGAAAAAAATGTTTTTATCAAAAAATTAAAAACAATTCCAGATATTAATGTTAAAATCTGGGAATGGCTTTCACACTGTGTTAGTTACCTCTCCAAACACACTACGAACAGAAATGAAAATCTGAAAAGAAAACGTTAAAACAATAGAAGTTATCGATAAAGTAGTTTTGAAGTCATATTTGCAGACTCTTAAACGAGCAATGTTCGAATTTGTTGGTTTTATTCTAAAACAGGGTGGTCCAAACCCTGGCCCGCCGGCACTTTTCGTGCGGCCTGCAGAACAATTTCAGCGTACACTAAATCATTGGCAGATATTCGTATTTATTGGCAGAACAATTTTATGTTATTTTTAAACTATTCCGACTGGGAATAGCTCTTTTCTTAATCCCAATGTTGGGATTCATGTTTGTTAAAATCACGGAATTTCAATGTTGTACCTATAAACATCAAGACAGTGCCAATGTGGGAATGACGTCCTGTGATCGGTACAAGGGGAATGGATTGTCTTGTGCAGACAGGACCAAGCTGATGAGATGGGTCGCTCTTTGTACTTCGCTCGCATCAAGTAACTCATTTGGAAAGACATTGTTTATCTCATTTAAAAAGACGTTTTGTTTTGTGCCTTATTTAAGTAAAAACAATTCTCTATTTTCAAGCGTTATCCATGTAACAGCAGTGACGAACCGTGGAGCTGACTTAGCGCCACGCGATCCAATTTATTTTAGCTGGGTCTGGAATCCCAACTTAGACACCCTTGGTTGATCACAAGAAATAAAATTAGTCAAATATAACAAATCATCATACAGTGAGTGTGAAAAAAGGTGACCGAGGTAAACAGCAAGGAAACGTATTTCCTAACTCACAACAACGTTAAACCACAGTGTCTGGTGTATTTTCAAGTAATATCTGTCACGAGAGAATATAATTTGAAGCGACATTACATAACCAAACACAAGAAAAGATACCGGAATCCACGGTATTTCTCACGAAGCAATTCTAAAATAACTAAAGGCTTTATATATCTTCCTTAAAAAGTGATTAGAACAATAAACTCTCATTTCTAAATATATGTAAAGGGAGTAAACTCGCGATGTTTTGATCACTTTTGAGTTCCTTCCGATAGCGGCCCGCGAGACATGCTCAAATGTTTTTGCGGCCCGCCAACAACCATGGATCATCCTGTTTTAAAATATGGCTCTTAAATAAAAGAAGGGTTACAAACCGGACTACATTTTGAAATTTTATCATTTTAAAATTCTGATTTTCTGATCATTATGGTTCAAATTGATTTAGGTGGTTTAGGACTGATGAGAGCTCTCATTTAAAAGGTCAACATGAAATATTCTATTTGTATACGATGATTTGAGGTAGAATTTAAAGTTATATAATTAAGTAAAAGAGTAGTCAAATTTTACAAGACAATTAACAAAACTCAAACGGAGAAAGATTAGAAGGAGAAACACAGAAAAATAAAAAGTCAAAAACTATGACCAAGAAGACCGTCAGATGTATTGATAAAGATACTCATAATTAAAAAGAATCCTAAAAACCAATAGGCAAACTTACAAAGTCAAATAAATTACAGCATTTGCCTAATTTTTATAAACTGCTAGAGAATACACCAAGAGTCACCAACACCAAAGAATTAGACAAAAATTGAAAGCATTTCAGCACTCAAAGGATCCATATAACGTTTTGTTTTGTACACCAGACCGAGGCTGGCACAAGTATTCAGACAAAAATATCAAATTCTTGGATAATTAAATACCGTGTTTCCTGGCCATCAGGTGGCCCTTCCGGACCCAATTTTGTTCGACCTGATTTAGAGGGGGGCGGGGCGTCTTATTGGGCGGCTATGCTTATTTTATTTTTAGGGGTCGGTTTATTACTTATCGATTTTAATCGGTAAGTATGTTGATAAGTATTTGTCTGTCTGTCTGTTAGATGCATGCGATATCTCACGAAAGTGAGATTGAATCTGCTCCAGATTTTGCATGTGCATTCATCATATGTCGTACCAGAAGCCTATGTTATGAATTATGTCATATAGCCTGAATTATGTCATATAGTTAGCGAGTTATTAATTAATTAGTGATGGGACATAAGGTGTCACTATAAAGTAAGAGCGCTGTTTTGGGGGATCCCCTAACTTTTGATCGATAAGTCTTCGGTCTCTGACCGATATTCTCGTTTCATTTTTTCACTGGAAAATACGGTAATACTTTTCCAAATACCTGTTTCATAGTGGCCTTATCAATGTCTGCACCCACAGCATGGTAGTAGTCAAAAGCAATGTCGATGTCTTGAATATGTTTTAAAAATAAGAAGAACGACTGCATATCTTTGAATGATATTCCTTCATCATCCACAAATTCTTTACGAATTCTCTGAAATTAAATTTTTACGAATTATTACTATTCTTCCTATGGCAATTGGTGCTTGGCACATCGTACTTAGCACCGAAAATGCATCAGCCTTTTTTCAAACATTAGTGTAAGTTCCTCTGCAAATAAGTGCTAAAATGACTATTTCACATCTAAGTGTTTGACAATCCTTGTGCTAATGCTCCATGTGATTACGCAATAACTCTCATTAGCAAAATGGTGTTGGGAATTACTGGAATGAGTGAACCAATATGGTCTTTTTGTAAAAATACACACGCTAGTACAGTGGTTTTCAAACGGTAGGCGCGATCCGCCGATCCACAAGTGGGAGGTAGACAAATTTTGAAGGGGTGTGAAGCAAATAAAAATATTTGTCATATTTGATCTTCATTTTTTATTTAGTTCACTATTTATGTTTCGTCCACATATTTTCAAAAACTTACGGTACTTTCGCACTACTATCTACTATCTCTTATTGTTAGCTAGTTATTTTTGAAGTGGAGCACTAGACTTGACAAATTCTAAAGAGGGGGCTGCGCTGCACTAGTATGTACGTGCCTGCTTACGTAATTCCTTGTTCCGAGCAATGATGTTATAAAAATACAGACAAGACATGAAGAAATACCATGACAAATCAATTAACTAAAATATTAAATTTCGGATTTGTTTCGCATTGAAAATACACAAGGGATACAAAACCCCAGAATTATTGTATTAAATTAGATTTGGCTTACATATCTAACCGATGGTAATACACAACACCTGGTTAAAAATAAATTTCTCAGAATTAGAGTAAACTAAATTATGACCACAAAAACCCTGTCATACTCAAGTATTCTCTAATTGCGTGATGAGAGCACTATTATTTCAGTGGTTATCAAGCGGAGACAATTACGGGGTCGTGAGGCTAATTGAAAATGAAAATAATTGTTAGATTTGATCTTGTCGCCTTTTTTTAGATATTTACATTCATGTAGTTTCAACGTGTTTTTTTAAATAAAACAATTACTTTTGCCTTACTATTTGTTATTCGTAGCCGATTGGTGGCAACTGGCTTATGAAGTTCTCAGTTCTCAATATATCTTAACCAGATTTGTTGTTTTTCAATCAGTAATTGTTCAAGTATTTTTACTTCATTTAATACATCTGTGAGGGACAAAACAATATATGGTATCGATAAATTCCCTTCGCGATTTTAAAACATTTTAGGACTTTATTATTTCCTATATCATGTTCAAAAAGAAACTTTTCGAAGCCTTTATTTAGCAAATTTACCCCTGGGTGATGAGGTGGGGTGAGACAGGGTTTAAATTTGGGACCCCTTATTTGCAATGCTAACACAGTAAGACAACTTAAAGTATCACGTCGTCAAAACAACATTGTTATTCGTGACCTTGACTTTGATCGGCTCATTAATTATTCAACGACAAAAAGAATTCCGTAACTAATCGTTGTTATCCGTTTTTAAAAATTGACGAAAAATCTAAAATCGCTAAATATAGGAATCAAAATTGATTTTGTGTGAACAAAACAGCAGGATGGCTAAGTGACTCACTGATATGTGCTGTCATAAGAATCTAATTTTTTTAACATCTGTAAAAACAGTCTGTAAAATTTCATTTAATCAAACATATATAGCCTCAAAATGATTACTGCTTAAAGATAATGGTAGAATCAGGAAATTTCAAATTTTTTTTGCGAATCTGTCTTATATTTGTAACAATAAAAAAAATTCTAGTCCTTTTATTGTTGTATTAAAATATTTGAAAATACCAAAACAATCGCAGCAATAATTAAAATGGGCCACGTTGCTAGGTCAGAGCTAACGTTGTTAAAAATTGACGAAATATTCAAAAAATATTTAAAAATGGGAATTCAGATTGATTTTGTATGAATAAAACAGCAGTATTGTAACGTGACTGATTGGTATGGAAATGGCATTAAAATTCAATTTTTTTAATTCTGTATAATTTAACTGCTAAAATCACATGTTTGAATCGAGAATTAAAAAAACATTTTTGAATACCGTACATAGCAGCAGTTTCAGCACTTTCACTACGTTTAGAAAGACATAAAACTAATTCTACGAGCACAATTCTGACTCAGGAGTGTAATGACCTGAGTTTCGGTGTTTAGTATTCAACACTGAGTGTTTTAAGCAAATTTGAGATGATTTGAATTTAATAATAAAATGTGAGAAGTAATTAAATATTAAGCTTTCAATGTATGATTTATTATAAAAATTGATGTTTGAAATACAAGATTTTATCACAAAAATAGATACTCCCGCAGTGTGTGTACCAGATTAGAGTTTTTCCTTATTTTAGTTCTATTACAAGTTCGGAGACTATCTGTATTAGCCAAGTGAATATACCCCTTGCCCATAGGTTTCAATCCGATGTAAAGTAGGCGAACAAAATTAGTTACCTCCATATTGGTACAAACACTTCTGAAGAGCCCAAAAATACACCTCCCATCGGCTTAAAGAAAATTGAAAAAAAAAGAACGAAAATTCATTACCTTCAAAATTCCTTTTCTCTTCTTAGGATTGAGTCCAGAATACGTCAACAATAATTTAGCAAATCCATTTTCACTTATTTTATCGTCTGAATTAGGGCTGAATTTATTGAATTCCAGTCGTAAGATGTCTTCCTGTGAAATCAGTAAAATGAAGTTAAAAAATAAAGAGAGAGAATGAAAATATATCCCTGGAGCTGGCTATTTTATAAAATTTTGTTATCTGAACTTTCTCATTTTGTTCTCCTAAGAAACGATTGACATTAGTTTCAGTGTGAACAGCCAATTCCAGGCTCGAAGAATTCGGAATTCCTACTTTGACTTTGGCATTGCTGCTCCAAGTCCAATGTCAATAAAAACATGCCGAACTCCGATCGGGGAGCGCGACCAGGAATTATCAATACGGGGGTTCTGACATTTCTAATTGTGTCAGAATGTCCCTTTGAATTTCATTTGTGTCTCGAGACCTTGTTTTGACAAAATTTGTATGAAAATATCTACAGGGTGGTCGCTGGAAAAGCAGAAGATTTGTAGGTCAGGTAAGATCACAAATAAAATCATTTCATTTTGATCCGTTTGCATTTCTATTAGGTTGTTCTAGGTTGATACCTTTTAGGTTCTATTAGATTTCAATTTTAATACCCACATCATGGAAGAAGCCAGGAAACATACCTTCATGCCTTCAATAAACTTTGTAAAACTAAACAGCTGTTTGACAAATTTTCTGCTTTTCTAGAGACCGCCCTGTATAATGTCATGTGGTATGAATGTACTAATTTGTAAAATTTAACACAATATAATTGTCCCCCGGCCACACATGGTAAAGGGTCCTCACATCACACAAGTTGAAAAAGTTTATGAAGAATTAAATTTAATCTGGTATTTAGCTGTGAAAGGCTGATTCCTTCTGACAATTCTGTGTCAAGTCATTAATTATTAATATATTATAATGTCTGATAGAATATTTCGAACATTTTATACTTTTTGTTCTTTTTTTGTTAAAGAAATTTAAGCTCCTAATCGTGTATTACACAGAATTATGGAAGCAGAAAAGAAATTAAATTTCCAAAATTTATTGGAAATTTTATTGGACTCGAAAGACCTATGGATCGTTTTGCTGCATATAGATTGTTGTGATTTTTTTCTCGTTGTTTAAGGAAAAAATAAATTTTCCACGATTTCAATTTTTCTGTTCTGATAATTGTAGAATTATGTGGATTGATAAATAAAATTTTGTAGAATTTTGGACAGATGAAAAAAATTTAATTTCAAAAATTATTATTTTGAATAACTGTATATCCTCGTATTTGAGCTGAGTTTAAAACTCAGCTAAGGGGTCGGCTTATACAAGCATTACTCTTATCGATAAAACAAGATGTCTGGGACGAATAAATTATTGGAAAATGTCGCATTAGATTCCTGATTTCAGGTATAGTTTGAGATATATTTGTCTAAATATTGTTATTATTTGTTAAAAAACTAAAATAAATAAATTTTTCAAGAGAAAAAGAAAAGCAATTTGTGAAATAATGAAAATAAGGTTCATATGACTACAAAACATTTTTAGGTAAAAGTAAGCTTATAAAGAAAAACGTCTCCATTTTCCTATATTTTTAGAATTCCATTATTCTTAAAAACGTCATAATAAATGAAAACTTATTACCGTATATTTTCAGTTCATAAATCATAAAAAAATTTTTAAAAAATTGTTTCATGCTAATAATTTGGATAATCGAAATAAAATCCAAGTAAATATTTGAAATACGCTCAAAGAATTCGAATCAAATCTAAATATCAAAAGAAAATAGGGTAGTGAAGACCATCTGTATTTATTATAGCAATTTGCAAAATAATTTGAGTTGGACAGTAATGGTCCAATGGACATGGTTAAGAATAATTGGGCAATCTCCAAATTATAGCCGTGAATTTTTCGAATTTCCTGTAAGGAATTTTAATATTCTATTTAGAAAAGAAAACACATTGAATAGGCTATGCTAGATTTGTTATTCAACTTCATGAATGCAAAAATATTTACTTTTTGATATTAAATACTATTTTTTTCGATGTATTTTGAAATAGTAAAATAACAGATTTTAAATCCGATATGTCAGAAAATGTCTTGTTTTCGTTTAATATAAAATCACCCAAAAAAATCAGGTTCTATACTATTTAAAGTTATTTAAAAATTGATTAAATTATGACTCAATACAAAAATGTAAAATTTGCAGCAAATTTTTTAAATTTGAATGCCATGATTCAAAAATCACAACAAAAATAAACCTTTTACCACGAGTTCTACCATACTTAAATTTAGTTGTTAAAATTTAATAGGAACGACGTTCTAACAGGCTCTCCCTTTTGCCCGCGATAATATTAATAAAGAACAAATTTTCCAATAGTAAGATAATTAGTATTGACGACGTGCAGTTTCAAGCAGAATCAATATATTGACGTCAATATTAGCAAATAAGCTATTGGATTGGAAGGGTATAAATGGTAAGAGCAGGCGCGCAGCTAGGATTTTTCAAAGGGGGTTTCAAAAACTGGAATAAACCTGTAAATTCCATAAATAGCCAGCTAAAAAGGATATTTTTGAGGGGAAAAGAATAGAATAGGCCTGTATACGAGATCCACCCTAAACCGTAAAATCCAGTTTTAACCAGTCTAAACCAGTAAAATCCAGTTAAAACCAGCATCCAGTAAGTGACAAGTCACTGGACTACATAATAAATACCCAGCTAAAAAGGATATTTCTGAGGGGTAAAGAATAGGCCTGTATACCAAACCCGGACCAAACCGTAAAATCCAGTTTTTTACCAGACCAAACCGGTAAAATCCAGTTTTAACTGGACCAAATAGAAAATTCCAGTTTTAATCGAACTGAATCGGTAAAATCCAGTTTTCACCATAAAAAAAAACGATATAGTTTGAACCAGACGTTAAATTCCAGTTTTCCCAAGTAGAGTAGTAGCATGCAGTGAGTGACAAGTCACTGAGCTACCTATCGACCAGCTGAAGAGGATATTTTTCGGGGGGTAAAGAATGTATACTAAAGTGGTTATAAATGTGACATACAGCAGAAATCCTCAAACCCTTAAGTCAGAGGTCCCCAGCCGGGGGCCCAGGGCCCCTCCAAGTGGGCCACAGAGCTATTAAAATCATTATTATATTATTAAAAAAGTAAATATTGTTCATAAAATGTAACTTTTTCTGTCACACTTTCATGGCCCGCCCGCCAGTCTAGGTGGGCAACATTTTTGGCCCCTGATCCGAAAACCTTGCCCACCCCTGTTATAGATCTGTATACTTTGATTCTATCAAGATAAGGATAATTTAGGATAAAATATTACCTCCACAATATACTGGTAAATAAATTAATATTGGAGAGATACTACGAACAAGGAACGACAGTACCTGCATTATTTAAATGAAGATCAATATCTCGGCAATAACAATTGACAAGGCGAGGAAATCTAAGACAGACATCTGTCACCTGCCAAAGCTAATATTGATTGGCTGTGTGGATCAATTAATGGGCATGACTTGATTAGCTAATTAAGTGACTATATGTGTCCCGAAATGATTATTTGAAACACCATTATTACTATCCTATGTGATTCAAGAATCTTCATACACACTAACATAATTTGGATCGCTATACCCTTCTAGTGAGTCCTTTCATTTTCAAGTACTAGAAATTCAAAATAGATTGGTCCATAATTTGAATAAGTGACAACTAAAAAAACAACTCCCCCCTCAATAAAAAAAACAATCAATAAGTCCAATTTGTGTCAAGCTTTTCCAATTTTCAAATTCGAGTCATGAATATACCATTACACTATTGGAAACTCCCATACTTTAATTACGATTTCCTTATTTTACTTCTTTTAGAAGTTCGAGGATCTTCTGTGTTAGCCAAGTGCCCATAGGCTTCAGTCCCTTTACACAACTTGATGTAAAGTAGGCGAACAAAATTACCGGTTGTTACCATACATACATCCATATTGGTACACATACTTCTGAAGCGCCCACTATCGAATATACTGGGCAGTAATTTTAGAGTTCAAAACATGCAAATTGTTTTTATCCAATACTGTCATCATTTATAAAATTTCTCAAGGAACTCTCCATATAAAAACATATTACTATATAGTTAAGTCATTGTTAACTTATTGCTGATTGGTTACTAGTACGGAAATAAACAAGGAAATCGATGCTTGTGGAAACATCCCATACAAGAACATATTACTAACCTGTAATTTCAGTTGAAACTCGATAAATTTTTTGACAGTTAATTTCTGTTTTTGATCAGATTCAGTTCCGAAAAAATACGACGATATTGCTGAATTTGAGTCTTTAAATGATTTTACAACATTTCCTGAAAATAAATAGAAAAGTTGGAAATTTCCAATTTTAAATATTTGAAAAAAAAAGGAACAAAAATAGTTAGATGTTATCTACAGGAGACTTTCCAAACCTACTTGAAAACAACGCATTTGAATTTTATAAAAATAAATAAAATAACATGTATTGGAAAAAACAATAAAATTATTAACATTCAAATTATATCAAGGAAAAGTTTAATGAGAAATGCACATTCAATAAATGCAATATATGTGCCTGATTTTTTTGCAATTGAACGATCATAATATGCCAGAATATCTGAAAACGCCATTTATATCTCTCAAAATTTAGACAAAATTGATTATCACCTGCCAAGTTTTAAATTAGGGCTGACAAAAATAAATCATATTAAAATGAAGTGCCATTTGGTGACATAATTAATATTCGTTTTGCACAAAATGCATTATTGTGGTGTTTCTCAACTGAGAAGGGATTTTTCCCCAGGGAGGTATTTTGTTCTTTTTGAGGAGGAAATTTTACTTCATATTTAGTTTCAATAAAATATATATTTATGCACACGTTATGAACTATATTCAAACAAACTATACAAAAGTCAGAGTACACGTAATACCAGCTAAGATTTGTATAAGATTGAACAAATAACAGAAACGGGAAATTTATGCAGAGTGAGTGAGGGAGGAATGAATAGATCCAATATAGACAAAGGGGGATATTAAAAAAAAAATTAGGAACCTGTTATAGCATCGCGGAGCATGTCTTGGAAAGTCTAGTAAAATATATTACAGGCCTTTTTGGCATTCACAAATAATCTACTGTAATATATTTTACCAGACTTCCCAAGACATACAAGACTTCCTCGCATACAAGTCGAGCTAAAACTCGAAATGAAAAAGTTGCCAAACTAAGGGGTTGGCTTATACGCACATAACTCTGATCGCACTCAAACGAATTCCAACAGCTACAATTCAAACCATGTAAAGTTCTCACGATAAGAGCATGCAAGCACACACACACGAAGCAGCGCTTGGTATGCAATATTAGTCTGTGATTGGTTGTCATACACATGATCGCTTGCTTGTTTTGTAGGGTCGGCTTATATGCGAATTTTGATAAATTCAGCATTTTGGGGTTGTCTCATATGCGAGGATACAAATACAATATAACTTCATCTTAATAATTTAAACACTTCTTACCAGTATTTTTATGATCTCTGTGTCTCATTCCCATAGAGGTTTGGGATCTTGCACTGTTTGTAACTTGTTGAAATTCATTGACATCAACTTCACCGTCACCGTTCAAATCAAACATTCGAAAAGCAATCTCAAAATTACGAGCAGGAGTTGCTAAAACCTGAATATTTTGTAGAAATATGTTGTTAATATTGGACATAAAATGAACGTGTTGATCGTTTGGCAAAATTGCTGTTATGTTTCTCTGCCACTAGTGGAACAATCAATTCAAAATTTCCAGTAACTATAAAAAATGGAAATTTATTGATACCATAAATTGTTTTGGTGTATTGGTTAATAAGATATATTGAGAACTGACTTCATAACAAAATTAAAATTGTAAAATGACTTCATGGACACTCTGTATATCCACTTTGAATAGGGCCATACCCACTTAGTCACAGAGATTAGAGAACTATAATCAGGAAAGACTAGGACCTTCGATTCGCCATAAAATACTGAGACCTTACTTGCTAGGTAATTAAATGTAAGTGACCTTGGATGAATGATGATTAAAGGTTCGCACTCAAGACCACCCTTGCACAGATTATTTACAACTAACATTAAAAAACAAGATGAAATTCTTACCGTGAGTAAAAATATATAATCACTGAAATTAATGAGTCCACATTCACCCAGAGCCCGGAATATACTGTCGTCTGATAATTCAAAGGAGCTTTTGAACTTCAACTTTGAAAGCGATTCAGCCTTTATTACCTAAGTAACAAGAAGGATGTGTAGTAAGGTATATATATATGATCACTATTACCAAAATTGTGTGGATAATTTAAGGTGACACTCTAATAATGAGAAAAACAGAATCCCTTGTGAATACACTAAATAGCCCTCTTGCCCATCCACCTAACAAAAAATTTATATAAATTAAAAGGGGTTATATTTAATTGGGGACTGGTAGACCTGACAGAGTTTGAAATAAAATAACTGTATTTCGTTTACTTTGCTATTTGTATAAGTTTAGTAGAATATGTTTACATCATTTATGTGATATTCTTTCTACCTTGGTTTTAGGGAAACGTAAAACCTAGAATGCCTGGACTATGTGTCCTTATTTATAACTTTAATGTTTCAATTCCCATTGTTCGTAAGTCAGCAACATGGATGAAAATTGAGAATTAATATATTTATTGATAAAAATTCAATCATACTTTGAACTGATCCAATCCCAAATTCTCTGGCTGTTTTTCACCCGGCGTTATTGATCTCAAAAAATCGTCAGGTGTCATAAATATTTCCACATCATTGTTTTCGTGAATAACTTTATAAGTCGCAAAATATCTGAAGATTTTATCGGGCGTTGAATAAGCTCGGATTCGATTCTCATACTCGATGAATTTGCGATCCTGCGATCCATTTAGAATAAAAAGATCAGTTATTGAAATAGGTGAATATTTTAACCCTGATGGCCTAAAATATACCTAGATATTCAAAGTGATTCAAATTAAATTATACTCGATATTTTAAGTTTCATAGTATGACCAATAAAAATTTTGAAATTTTTAAATTCCCAAATGAATATTGACTATCAATCGATAAAATTTGAAATACTAGAAATTCAAAAGTGCAAACTCATCGAAGCTTGACTACCCATGCTGTGTGGGAATTTAGTGCAGTCAGCACAACATTGATTAGGAATAAAAATTTACATATCGGTCGACTAAAAAATTGCAGTGTACCAAAAATACACTCAATTTTTTGTACCTTAAATCCAACTCTTTTTCGTTTCGCTTCAGTTTCAATTTGGTTATCAGGATCGCCGCTATCCGAATCTTTAGCTACCTGTAGTTCTTCACAAAACGCTAAAGTGTTCATGAACAACAAACCATTTTTGTTATGAACAGGCCTTACAAGAATATGATCATCATGCAGAGTTGACGCTTGTTTTTCCACCCCAGCATGTAAAATCATAGGATTTGTCTGTGTTTTTCGATAAGCATAAATCCCGATTCCTGATACAGCTGCAGCAGTTGCGACAGTAACTAGTTTTTGCCTCTGTGTTGTTTGTTTTTTAAAAGCTTGTTCTGTATAACATCTTTGTCCTTGGGTAAAAATCTTTTCCGTTGCTTTGCGGATAGGCCTCTGTAGGCCGGGCAAAGGGTTCATTCTTGTGTTTAAAATATAGAATGATTTAATAATAAAACCTAACCCTATAAAGCTACTAATTCAAAACCTGTAATCATTTAAAAAGCACTATTTTATGATCAATTGTACATTAGAACAGTGGGGGCTATCCTATCAAACGGAGTTTAAGTTGAGGAATATTTTATACAGGGGTTGGGTTGTCTATAGAGAAAGCAAAAAATCATAGCTTGTAACAGAATTATTAAACTTGTTACTGTTTTTGAAAAATCTCTCAAAAATACAAAATTCATATACTTCGCAAACCTAGATTGCTAGCAAACAATAATTTCGTTCATATTCAGAATAGATTTATTCAATATTGGGACTAAAGACACATTTGGTGATAAGCTCACTTGAGAAACGAAGCAAAAAAATTTAACGCTATCAAAACCCTTCTTACAATGAACTACCGGTAGGTATTAACAATCAATGTGGAAAGAGCTAACTTAGTCCATATCTGCAACGCTGCATCTATGTCATAAGGATAAAGTAATGTCAATGCCGTTATTTCAAGTTTTCATGATCACTGAATTGTACTCCAAAGACGAGACACACGTTTCGTTAAATGGCTGATATTGAGAAGCTGGGACTCCAGTGATTTCTTTTTCTACAATTGCATCCCTCTCGATGGAACGAGATAAATTGTTTGCATTAGTTTCCTTTTCAACAGAGTTTTGCTAAGTTACAAAAGGATTCATTTGAATGAAATATTGACCGCATAAATTCAACCCTATAAAGCGGGCACAAGATTGTAAATTCAAAATTGTAAACAGTTCATCACAAATCCATGATCCGTGTTATAAACATCCTCTCAAACCCATACCAATTCCCATAAAAGTTCCAAATGTTCCCCCGCTCTGGAGCATAGTCTTTCCAATAGTTCCCATTAATTCTCGTCCTCGCATTCCGCCCCTTAAACCGCCAAATGTTCCGAATATAACGCCAGCAGACATTCCAACAAAAAATCCCATTCCGAATCCCATTTTAATTGTACTCCAACATGATGGACGTTGTCCGCTTGCACCACCTTGTCCATAGTTTCCAGTGACTGGCATTGTGTCAAGTTAGACTAATTTATTATACAGTTACGGTATAACTGGAATTGATATAACAAACATAAGTTAGTTCTGTAGATACAAAGTTCTGAAGTTAAGATAGAATTTTTCCTATTACCGGTACTGTCCGACTGTACCATAATGCGGTCCGCGCTGGAATTTATCAATAATATATTTAACGGTTAACTCTAGTGACCTCAACCTGCACGATCGACAAGAAATCTAACCGGCACCGGTAACCACCTAATTAGCCTTCAGCCAAAGTGACTTCAGCAAGCCTAACGAATAACACCGGTACAGGGGGAAATTCTGAATCTGATCAGGTTACTCTGCATCGGAGTCCGGAATTTATCAATATTAAGGTCATTGGTTGACCGGTAACCGGGTGAGATCAATTAATTATTTTTTCCCTATCTCACGCAAAATGTGTGACTTGAAGATTAATTCGCTTAATAATTTATCGGTCTTATTGGTTTCCGTATTAAAAAGATATGATACGTAATGCAATAAGTAATCCTCTAAGTCTACCATACGATACAGAAGACGAAGAAATCCAACTTGAATGTAAACGGCCTTGTAACAATCCTATAACTAACATGAACTTTCACAATGCTGAGAGGGGCGAGAATGGGAAAAAAGAGGACTAGGCGGTGTGGCGCATTTGCTGCTCCTATTGCGACAGAGTTATTTTCACCCATATGCTTGCTAATAGGCCCCAATTAATCCATACTTGAAGCAATCGTAAACTTCTTTGAATTTTATTTTCAACTCAAGGACTCTCCTTGAGTCTGACATCGTCCAGACTCCAGAGTGCCCGCAATTAAAAAAAAAAAAACTTCTTGTTGTCACGCGGTACATGTTAGTCGTTGGGTAAACCAATGACATTAAACAACATTGGGCAAGCTAAAATAGTTTTCAATAAGGTATAAAAAATCACCGGGGACCGCCATGCGCAAAAGGTCGAACAATATAAAATACCCGTATCTTTGTTTTTTCCTCGCATAATAAAAGTATAAGCGTAAATATGTATAAGTATAAGTTTATTTCGACTCTATAATCAGCAATAGACGATAAAATAATTGATAAAAACACAATAAATAAAACTGAATATAAAATCGGGAAAGCAAACGAAACCTCAAGTAAGGTTTAAAGCGTACAGATTTAGATGGGAAGGTATTTATAAAAATAGTAGTACGTGTTCGCTTACCCAAAAGATAAAAACTAATTAGGGCACGCACGCACGCACACACACACATACAATCATCGAGACTGAGACATGATTAGTCGGGAGTGAAAAAAACGAGGAAATAAAATTAATTACTCAGTAAAAAAAGCACTCTTGCAACCAGCCACAGATGCCTCACGATACCTTGAAGAAGATCTTCACAGCCTTACTCCGCTAATTATGTTATTTAAGCCAGTAATTTCATGTATCTCGTTCGGAAGGATTGCCTCTCCCAATCTTTGGCTACGCCTCTGCGCTGGGGATTATTTATATCTGACCAACAGAATTAGTAGTCAGTCAGTCAGTAGTTTATTTTATCACAAACCGAATGTAAACATTGACGAACAAAATTGAAAAAAATGAAAAATTACATTTCAGTGTGAAGGGAGACGCGATAAACCAGAGAAGGTTGTCGAGCAGCGTCACCTTTGAGGCAGTAAGTCTAATATTAAATCATAATGAGAAAGAAGTCAAACATAAAATACTAACAAAAGCCGGACTTGGGACGCCATTAAGCGACCCGTTAACCCGGATAATAACGAAAGAAAGCAACTCCAGACACGACAGGCCGCGGTCGCCATGGTGACCGCATATCATTGAACAACCAACCAAGAGAGCCGGACTGCCGGTGGTTATTCTGTGGCTGCGCTAAAGACAGTATGAAATGCTACATTGATCCAATACCACCACTTTCTTCAATGAAAATAATCTTCCTTTCTCTTCTACTCCATTTTTTTTAAAGAATTCTACCCAAAGCACGTCTTTCATAGTTTCTCCATAAAATAATCAAACACTCAAAATGCATCGAGAATTGTAATAAATTAAAATCGCAGATAAATTGGATTTGGACAACAGAAACGAAGAGATGATGGTCCCTATAGTGTGTATATTATTCATTTCATTAATAATAATACCAGACAATAAGTCATACAGGAATGGAAGAATAAAATTGGGGAGGGGAATGATAGAGTAAATCATTTTATTTGTGTATGTGGGGTGAGGTTTCGAAATTTAAAAATATTCCAAAGGGTTTCCACATTCAGACAGAGATTTCACAGATAATTACACTGAACGAATTCAAATGATTTATACCGCATATGTGATTAATTAGCAAAAATGTTTCATTTCATGGCATAGCTACATATTGCAGATATAACCAACTTGAATTTACTTTTATGTGCCAAGTTAAGGAAAATCATCAGTCATTCGGGTAATATCATCAAATTTTCAAGAGTTAGGCCAGAGGCATGCATTCACACTGCCGATTAACCTAGAAGGATTTGAATCCCATGGTGGGTAATATGATGGTGGTTTATACAAGAGGATGAATGGGGGGTTCATCCATTGGTCAGTCATTGGCACCTGCACCAGTCAAGCTTATGAACTCGGAATAATTAATAAATTGGCTTATCTGTCGCAATGACAAATATGAAAAAATAGTGGAAAAGATAATTTCATAGTACAAAAGTCATAGGAAATGGCATATACAAAAATGTTTAGGTTGGTTTCATGAAATCATTGAATGGTGTGGAAGCTGGAATGTTCTCAACAATCTATCAGTTTTGACACTAATTGATTAGATCATTGCATTGACTACTTATTAGTGGCAACTTACTTAGTGTTGAAAATGAAAATGAAGATAATTTAAATTGGAAAATTCAAATTCAAACAAACGAGCAGAGCACTAAGTAGCATTATGTAGATTTGAAGACATGACATTTTCTTAATGTTGATGACCAAAAAACTAAATTTGGCATCGATGAGTAAAAATTGAAGAATACTTCCAAGCGATTCATGTGGCAAAACGACACTAACGAATGATTGATTGTCATAGATAAAAAATTACTATAGGATGAAACATTGCTTTATAAATATAACCGAAATGATTTTTATTTAATACTCAATTAAGGCAACATGGTGTTTTTTTTGTTTTTTTTTCCTATTTTGAGGGAATCGATAAGAATCACCTTTTACAGAGTTTAGAAAATTACAAAAAAATGTTGAAAGTTCATATCAAGCATTAACTACCTGAGTTTGTATTATATTAACATTACTGCTTTTAATAAAGATCTGGACCAGCAACATTGTGTTGGCAACTCGGGCTGAAAAATTAAGCAATCTATTATATTTTTCTATTTTGAGGGAATCGGCAAGAATCACCTAAAAGAGTTTAGAAAATTACAAAATAATGTTGAAAGTTCATATCAAGCATTATCTACCTGAGTTTGTATTATATTAACATTACTCCTTTTAATAAAGATCTGGACCAGCATTAACCAACTAATACATAAAAAAACTATATGCAAAACAATGTGCATCATTTACTGGTCTATATGCAAGTTTGGTCTTTAATATTAAGCATGATTGGCAGCACAGAACTTGTATAGATGGCATGCCCGATCAATAATACTTGCTATTTACATGCCAGTTCAAATCTAGTTACCAATGGTTTTCTAAAATTAGTGAACCTGTTGTTAGTGAGTTTAAACCACGAGAAAACCTGTTTTAAAGCTTTGAATCCTACAATGTTTACAATGAAAGTGGTCCAAAATTTTGTGAATGGCGATTCGTTTGCTATTTATTATGTACTATGCAATACATTTGAATTGTAACCTAAACAGCCAGCAGTCATACACCTTGGCCAACATCGTGGGCCACTCCGATTATGTTTTATATTCTTTATTCTGAGCTAGAATGTGTACTTCTTGTGGTCCTATGGAATGGATTATCATTATGCTCCGATGGCTCTTCTTAGAGGAGATCATCAAATGGCTTTGAGATCAATTGTCCATTCTTATTCCTCACTTTAAGTCATTGGCACAATATTCTTAATTTACACTATTCTTCATCATAGACATATCTGCTTAAGTTGATACCCGATTTCGTAGATATACTGGCAGTTTCATATTCTTTGATTGGTGTAACGTCCCAGTGCGAGCATCCCTGAGTGTCTGCTTGGTTCACTGGACTCAGCTGTGAAGTTGTTCGTCCGTATCTCAAAGGCGGGGCGGACGCTCTTTGACGTGGGGTTTCTGGTGGAGTGTCCATTAGGTTACGGAGCTTAGGAGGACTTGGTATGTTGTCATCATCACTACTTGATAGCAATGGAGTAGCTGGGCGACAGTTGAAAGGAACGTTACCAGTGTCCTCGCCCCTTCTGAACCTGCATTTTGGATATCTTTCCATGTGCACCTTGTTCGGGTCACTCAATATTTTCCAATCTATGATAATCACATGACAAGAGAAGCATTCCGCATTACCTTTTTCGTTGATGTAGAATCCATTAGAAGCCCAAAGTCTGGAAGACTCTATACTGTTTGGGAATTTCGGAAAAGTTGACAATCGTACAGTTGCTGATCTGGTGTTTAGCAAAAGAACTTCATCAGCACTTCGAGCTGGTGACGGTGTGTTTTCATCATAATCAGAACCAGCTCCATATATGTCGGGTGAAAAGCTCCTGCGGCTACGTCGCGAATTTCTTTTTTTCTGAGTCTTGGAGGAAACATCTGCAGGTGGAGACTCAGGTTCATTTGGTGCAGCAAACTCAAGCCTTCTTGCTGCTGCATGTTGACTCCTTGTCGCCATTTTTTGTTCTGTTTCTAAGTTCCAGGAACAAGGATTACAAACGGACTAGCAAAAGATATCCTCCAAAACCAAGAGTGTACATATCCACCCAACCTAATTTAGGCTATTTACATATATACATCTGTCACACAAAAACAAAGAATACAGTTAAGCTAAGCAAGCCTCAAAAATTATCACCATGTATGGATTTTGGACTACAGTCCAGCACACAAATGAATTTTCAAATTCAATGTTCCCTGCATTGAGGTTTAAGTACACTTATGGTAAAGGGGTATGCCTATGAAGTTTTGGAAGTCAAATTTTGTTTTTGAGTTTCTGAATATTCTAAATGGCTCGGAGACGGATGTAATACAACTACAATTTCCACTGTGGACATTTTTTTTAAAAATTTGCATAAAGAAAGCCTGGTGCAAAATCAGAAATGATAATCTTACAGAAAACCTCCTGCCCAATCAAAATATCTATGAGGCACTATACAAAACAGGTATTATGCAAGTTAAACTCCAGATGTAGTTGCATCCTTGTTTAAATTATGGTAACTACTAAAAAGTGGATTAGCTACTGTGAATATAATGCTTCAGTGGGTTTGAATACAAATGTATATTGAACCTTAAGAAATGACCACCTTAATTTTGACCAAGTAATGATAAGGAAATATGTCTACCTATATGTAAAAAACAATACTATATATAGCTTTTCGTTTCTATTCAAAAACAAGCCTAAAACATTTGCTCTAATGGGTTATTGTGCCTCTATTTATTAGTCTCATTACTTGGACAAAAATTGGTCAATATTCCAAGTTCAATGGACAATGTACTAGAATATGACCACGATGGGTTATGACAGATCCATAATTTAAAATAAGTCAACATGGCCGAGAAAAAATGTGCATGAATTAGCACCTAAAGCGTTTGTGTCGCTTAAAAATTTTAGTATTGGTTCAGTATATTTGCTACATGGAGAGGAAAGCTGATATGAAAGTTCAGTCATATGTTGAAACAGAGACTCCAGTCCAGGTAACTGTTCAGTTCGGAATGGTGATATCCTACAAAATAATATGAAGTGGATGAAGCCTCACGAGAACGATTCAACAGTTGGACATGACCAACGTGCAAAGCAGAAAGTTGTCAAGCAAAATCAATTACAACAATAATGCATTCCTTATAAACATAATAGTAAATAAGGGTTACAGGCTAAATTTCAAGAATTTACAGCCATCAAAAAGCAATTCACAAATAATTGATAAAATATAAATGCTGTAACCCTCATCTACTCAACATAATTTTTGAGGGTAACACATTTATTTTTGATCAAATTAAAACACCAAACATCGAAGAATACACAAAATACAAGAAATCAGACATGACAAGCTTATAACCACGACAAAAATAATATGTACAACTGACAACAAACAACCGAAGCATCCTTTATTTTTTTTAATTAATCAAACCTATCTCAGGAGTTTGGTTTCATTAAATGCTTGTCTTATTCAGACTGCAATTCAGAGCATAGCCATTCCAAGATGCTCAAATTTAACCATTGAAAATGTGAACAACTTGTTCTCAAACGATGCGGTGTGCCCACAAGTGGAGAAGAGAGGGTATACAATACCACATTTGGACATGGCCAAGGTGCGAAGGGGGGCGTGAAGCTGTTTATAAATATTTGTTAGTTGTTTTTGAATAATTTAGTCAAAAAATATTCCTAAAAATAGCAAAACTAGAGAGAGAGTTCCTGATTCGAATGTATCTTTATCACTTTTGCGAATATGATATTCTGATTTGATTTGTATTTGCCAAATTGCATTCTCTATTTCGTTAAAAAAAATTTTTATTCAACATTTGTTTGACGTCATCTGCTGCTGAAGTCAGCCAACACTGTGTTGGTGACAGAATGACTTTTGTAGTCTTTCGCGCCCCTCGTCAATTACGGAAATATTGTTTGTCTCTTTGTTTCAATTGATCTTTTTGATTTCAATTCATTTTTTTGATTACTTGTGTCAGTACAATATTTCATGCACGACAGAAATGAAATATCTGAATCTGTTATACCACAATATATAACGAAAACAGACAAACCGACAAAATCATGTTTTTAAAGTGTCCATAGATTGATCATCATATTGATCAATCATTCAATAGAGTTAATTAAAGTTTTTCCGTAGCACCAAACATCAAAACAACATTAAAACTGTACAGAAAAGCCCAATCAAATAATTACTTCAAACAACGAAAGCAGACTGACGAATTGAATCTACACAGACAAAAAAAATCAAAAGAAAAGTCTGTATTCGTAGCTACAAAAGTCAATGAAAATGACGCTCCTCTCTTCTTACACATCTGCGACAAATCCTGCCTCCACAAACCACGCAGACATCTTGGTTATGACGATACTGAATATCTCTGTGACAAATGACACATGAATTGACGGTTCTCCCACTTGGATCAGGAGGTTCCAGATTCTGGGGAAGATGAGCCAATAAGTCAGATGTTGCACGAATCTAAACACCGTAATAAGATTCAGGGTTTTTAAAACTGTGTCCTTTCCTGCAACTAAGAGTAATAAGTTGTTCTCTGGAGCCACAAGCAAAGCTTTCAGCAGAGTGGAGAGATTAATGATTGAGCTCTTTGCATATGAGTGGAAGTTGCAGCTTGTCTAGAGACCTATTCAGGGCGCGTTTTGAATAATCCACAAAATAGGTACCCCCGAAGTATGTGAACCAAGATGGTGAACACCAGAACGAAGTATGTGTACCAGATTAGGGTTAGGCCATAATTTCAGGTACAAATACTGCAGGAATCACATGGCTAGTTTCCGAACTCGTAATAGAACTAAAATGAGGAAAATTGGAATAAAATTATGGCCTAACTCTGACTTGGTACACATACTACATTCTAGTGTCCGCCATCCTTGTTCACATACTTCGGAACGCCCATAAATATACGAAGCTTGAAAAAAATGCACAGAAAATAATGACAAACCCTTCGAATCGGTTGCCGACATTGAGTACAATACTCAAGACCATCATCCTCAACAAAAGTTGAGGAGCAGTCGGCACAGGGTCTTCTTCTATTCGCGAAGGGACAATTGTCTTGATGCCAAACAATGTTTCTCGAAGGTCTGCCTTCTATATCACGGATGCTATGACGAGTGTTGCATCTGCACAAAAACAAAAAACATTTTTTGTGTCTGAGATGAAGGAAAAAGCCTATAAGATGAACGAGTCATAAAATATTTTCGGCGCTCCAGAAGTATGTTACCAATAAGGCAGTAACAAATTTTGTTCGCCTAATTTAGCGACTAAAACCTATGGCCAAGGGTATATTCACTGGACTAACACAGACAGTCCTCAAACTTGTAACAGAACTAAAATAAGAAAAATTGGAATAAAATCATGTTCTAATCCTAACCTGGTACACATACTACAGGAATACCGGATTTTCATATTTATCACTGGGGAGAGGAAAGCTTCTGAAACGTTTTTTATCAAAATTTGATGTGACAGTGATTTTTTCACTAACATATTGCTGAACTGGTTAGGCATTGTTATCGTCATAACTAGTGGCCAGAAAAGAGTGATCACAATTTTTATATGAATAAACTAAATGAACTCCATTTCACTATCAAGCGTATTACTTCCCATATTATCAAGCTTTGCCCGCTTGCATCTGGATATCCAGATAGAGCTGACATGGGCAAAGTACGGCACGGCCAAATCCCACCCGTTGGGTAATTCAATCTGGCCCACCTGATGTTGCCACAACCAAGCTGAAACAAATTTTGATGTTTTAGCTATGAAATAGTTCAAGGAATTCGTCGAGACTGTGATTAAACTTAGTTTTTGCACAAGGCAAATTGTTTTCCACTCTTGCTTTTGTAACCTGTAAATATTGTTCATAAAATGTAACTTTTACGTCCCACTTACATGGCCCGCCAGTCGAGGTGGGCAAAATTTTTGGCCCCTGGTCCAAAAACCTCGGCCGCCTCTTGGATATAGGGTGAAATTATCTCTCAAGGGCACGTACGTTTGGTACACTTCATGAATATTGTTTATTTTTTTTTAGATTATTTGCAAAAAATTTTTGAAGTTTCTGCACACGGATCAACCCCTATTTAACTGTTCTGTCAGCTTTCTCTCCCTTGAGATAAATATGAATAATGTTCAATATATACAGCACATATTACATACCCCATGCAAGTTGCATTATCTCCAGTTAGTATGTATCTATTCCTAGCAAGATCATCGATTGGTATTCTTGGATTTTCCCGAACATTACGATTATGTAGAAAAGATTCCAGGCTTTGATTGTAGGTGGTTCTAGAATCTAAAACGAAATATTCTATTTAAAACATTTATAAAATAAGGAATATCAACAGCTATAAGGCTTTTCATATTCATACATTGGGCGGTGTTTTGGCTAAGAATAGGCAATAGGAGTAACAAATCGGAATAACCTCATCTTTATAAAATGCTTCCAATGCTGCCAAGTCACGCTTGATGGCTATTCAGATTAGGTAAAATTATACATCAACTATGGCAGCGATTTCCAAACTTTTGTTTGTGCGACGCCAATTCTTCAGGGGAAAATACTTGCAGCAAACAAAAAAAAAAGCTGCTCTTCAATAAATCTGAATATTGTGATCGTTAATGTGTAACATATGTCCTTTAAAGTTAGTAAACAGGTGGGCTTAAGGAATAGAGGCAAAAGGTTAATTCATCTTCTTCATCTCTGCCTGTTCGCTGAACACGGTAGATAAATAGAATGCAGCCCACGAAATTGCAGCACAAAATTTATGATAAATACAATATGTAAAATATCAAATAATATTTCAATAATGCTCAACACGGCGCACAATATGAAACAATACTAACCATAGATACCTTGATAATTTGGTACCACGACATCTGAAGTTGGAGGAGTGAACAACTTCCCATCAGCTTTCTGCTTTATGAATTCCGCCTCTGTTTCCACAGTCTCATCATCACTACTGAAATCTTTAGACTTTTTGAAGAGTCTCTTCAAGCTAAAAAGCAATATATTTAACAGTAATAAGTGCATAGTCAATACAGGGTGGGCTCTTCAAATTAGAAAAAAATAAGATGGGTACTCCCGTAGGACGTGAACCAAGATGGCAGACACCGGAACGAAGTATGTATACCAGGTTAGGGTTAGGCCATAATTTCAGGTACATATACTACAGTAGTCACTTCGCTCGAACCTGAACTCTTAATAGAACTAAAATGAGATATGTGATGAGAAATGACACATACTATGTTCCGGTGTTCGCCATCTTGGTTCACATCCTTCGGGAGTACCATAAGGTAGGCATATTCACTTCACACAAAATGAGCTTCGAGCGCAAAATAAGCGCACAAGTAAGCTTTTGACAGATCATAGTCTAACTCGGGGATGGGCAGGGTTTTGGGGTTCCTCTGGCTATTTTTTAGCTAAATCATCAAAATTTGGTTTTAGTTTGGTTGTGGCAGCATCAGGTGGGCGAGATTGAGTTACCCAACAGGCCGGATTTTTCCTGAGAACTGTAGTTTGGTCAACCCTGGGTCAAAGTGTTAGACCTAACCGTTTTGGCATTAAAGGTTAGAAATATAGCATTAAAAAACCATGCCCACCACATCACCACAACTCAGTGGCGTATCAACTTAAAATGTCACCCAAGAAAAGTTTGAAAAAGTCCCCATTGATCGTTTGGTTGACAATTTTTATAGACAGCTTCTGTTAAAATGAGATACCTATATGCTATTATTCGAATAAAAATTGGGGTTTCGAATATATCCAATTTGAATTTATTTCATTGAAACATTTTACAATTAAAACTTTTTGCCCCCCCCCCTCTCCCCCTCAATCCAAGCGCCACCCATGGCACAAGACATAGGTGACCATGAATTTAATAATCTAGTAAAAAATTTTACCTTGTAATCCCGTCCACATCTTCTGTATCAGTATAGTCATCATCACAGCTATCTTGGTTCTCCCCACCATAACCATCCCCACTATTACCCATTGTTGCATTACAAGCACCGATTTCTTCACCTTCTTCATCACAATTTTCTTTGCTCTTCTTTCCAGGAGCTGTAAATGAAACAATAATCAAGTAGTAACTGTTCCAAAAAGAATTGAATCAAGACCAAGGACACAAAATCTTTTGTACCTATTCTCACATATAAGCTA
Organism: Styela clava; assembly: GCF_013122585.1. NCBI lineage: Eukaryota > Metazoa > Chordata > Ascidiacea > Stolidobranchia > Styelidae > Styela > Styela clava. The sequence continues at coordinate 4,597,273 of NW_024102832.1, read as the reverse complement.
AAAATGAATCCAAAATGGTGAATTTATAAAAATTCACTCATAAGTCGACCACGCAAACCGTAACATGCCATACACACCCTTTCACAGCAAATGGGGAAGAAGGGAAATGCTGCAATCAGAGTTATGAGTGTATTAGAGGGCCCACCTAGTTTAGCATTTTTTCTTTCGAGTTTTAAACTAAGCTTATATGTGGGGAAATATAGTAATACAGAGACAAGCTAAAAACAAAGCTATACAGCAGTGGTTGGCAAACTATGACGCATGGGCCAAATGTGGCCTGTGAACAAATCATTTGTGGCCCCCAACAACCTTAATGCATAAAAATAAAAAATGGTCATAAATATAACATTACTAATGGAGTAATAAATAAATCTATATTTTATTACAGGCAAGTGAAATCTCACAACCTGGAGTTTCAATTTCCAGAGATTGAAGTTGATCGACCATGCGTTCTTGAAGAGACAATTCATCATTGTTAAAGATAATATTTATTTCATTGTCAGGGATAGGATCTGTGTATGAAAAAATATAAATGAATCAATCTGACAAAATAAAGCTGAGTGTTATAAGTACGATTTATATAATTTATTACTTAGTGTTCGAAATGCAAGAATCATTGTTTTGAACTATTTTATTAAGATGAGGTTATTCTGTGACTCCTGTTGACTATTCTTAGGAAAAAACTCACCAAGGTATAAACAAAAATATCGGTCAGAGATCGAAGACTTATCGATCGAAGGCAAAAAATAAAAAAAATAGAAAAAAAAGTAAATAAAAAAAAAGAATAAATAATAAAAAAATAAAAAATAAAAAGTTAGGGGATCTCCAAAACAGCGCACTTACTCCATAGTGACACCATGTGTCCCATCACTAATTAATTAATAGTTCGCTAATTATAGGACATAATTCATCCAAAATCAATAGGCTTCTGGTCCCAGATATGATGAATGCACATGCAAAGCTTTTCCCTTCACTAATTACTAAAACATTCTCAAATAATAATATTCATGAACCTGGAAATTTGTCAGGTGTATTTCCCATGCCATCAACAACATCTACAACTGAAGGTAAATTAACAATCAGCTTTTCTTCACAGAATTCATCAGTTGACTCTGGAGGGTCATCTGTTTTCAAATTAAGAAGTTTTAACGTTAGAATTTTTTCATGGCCATATGGTTGAATCTCAAACGTTTGGCCCATTATCATAGGTTATTTTGATCCTTTCACACAGAGGGGTGCACAGAGGGGTCCTTTTTGCTATTGGCGGCCACATTGAATTTATTTGCATTCAATAAGGCCGCCAGGGGTTAGGGACCAATGCGAGGTGCAGTGATATATTTCAGCAAGTTGCATGATGGTTGCACAATTTTGAAAAAAAAAATCGAAAGTCAGGGAGGGGGAGGGGCGGTCGCCCACATTTTCTTATCCCCAGAAGTAAAATAAAATGTCAAACATTTTAATGAATTCATTCTATATTTTTTTTTATAAGATTTTGTATGTGGACGGCCGCATTATTTTTTCACGACAGCCGCAGGTTGTGCACCGTTGCCTTCACATAACGCAAGACTTGATAAATTGGATAAGCATTGACGAACCATAAAGATATTGGTATTTCTAAAAATATTTGCTCCATTAGTATCAGTAAATGTCTGTTAAGCAGTAGTTCTTAAACGGTGAGTGCGGCTCATACTTTCAGTGTTTTTTTTTTTAATAAAACATACGGTATTTTCACGTTATTATCTGTTATTTGTAGCTTATTGTTAGCTAGTTACTTATTAGGTGGGGGTGAAACTTGACAAATTCGTAAAAGGAGACACGACTTAATGTTCAAGTTCAAGAAGTAAGAAGCTGTAAGGAGTTTTTATTTGAATTGAAAAACACCAGAAAGATGTATACTAAATATTATTATTATCAAGCTCTCCAGGTAAATTCTGTATGCCATCAACAAAATCCACAATTTGGCTTACTTCACAAAATTCATCAGCAGGCTTTGAAACGTCTTCTGCTTTTAGAAAAAGTAGTTTTATATGGAAGAAGTACCGAAAGTATTGAATATAGCAAGCCAATAAGCCTGACATAGGTATATTTGGAAGTTTCTGGTTGGGAGTAACCTATATAATTAATTATACCTTGGCTAAGAAAGTGAAAAGATATTTATTTCCGCAAGGCAATGTTAAAAAAAATACAATTTTGCAGATCTTTAAAGAAGTACAGTGTAGTGAACATGCAAGACTTTCGCAGACACAAATACTGTTGCACCAGTTAGTTGGGAACTACATTAAAACCAGCTCGGCAGTGTGGTGCGCCATCGCACCTCAAATTACTCTGCACTTCGCAGGTTAGAATCTCATGAAGGGATATTATTGTGCGAGAGGATTGCTGGACCGGTACACGTAACCGTTGTTGTCTGAACAAGAACTGGTACCCTGACCAGAGGCTGTGGTTTCCATATGATAAAGCCGTCTTATAGCCTTTCCGATCCTAAACCAGAATTAAACAATGGCGATCTCAGATTTCTTTAACTCATCATATTCAGTTACCGGTGGCTCCTAATACAGTGTCCTTTGCTCTATCGTCAATAAGGTCATTAGTTGCAAATAACTCAGGTATATGTTCCGGTTTACTTGGTGAGATTTCTTCATTTCTAGTTTCCTTAGTCTGGGGTTGGGTGATGTCTAAGAAATAATGGAATTGAGTTATTCAAAATCTTCAAAGTTCAGAAAGCTTCGAAAGTATTTACATATTATTATTTATTTGGCTCAGCAGTGTGACACATCATGCTAAGCGTCAGGAATAAAATTGCCACAGCACCAGTGATTGCCCTACATGGTTCGCCATATGTTCAAGCCATACTATCGTATTTCCTCTCCCCTGTGATAAATATGTGAATCCTATCCTACATAAACATTAATTTTTGATTCAAGAGCATTCCATATACTGGTACTTGTTTACAAATAACTGAAGAATTTTATTTCCAAAAATCAATTTGAAAGAAATTATTCACAAATCTTTTCACAAATTCTTTTATATTATGGATATTTCATTGCAAACTCAAAATATAAAAATTTCCCATGTATTCTTACCAGCTTCTTCGGGTATAATATCCTTGGTTACATTTCCCATATGATCATTTTTGTTTAATCCACTTGATGAGATGTCTACATGGTCAGTTTCCCTAGTCTGGTCTTGGAGGATGTCTAACAAAAATAGGATTGTGTTTTGCAAATGCTCAGAAGTTCAATAAGACATTAATATCTAATTCGAAGCATTTTAAACAAGTGTTCACCATAAAATTAACCATGTATGTATGTATGTATGTTTATTCGTCTCGTGATAGTGATAAAAAAAAAATGAACGATTATTATTATTTAAGACGGGATGCATGCACAAGACCGTACTGGCCTAAAACACAAATGTGCGGCATGCACCCTTTTTGACAAATATATAACAAAAAACATTGGATTAAATATGTATAATATGGTCCCATATATAGACAGTTGTGCAAGGTTGGGCAATGGGTGTATTCTTACCGATAGCTTCGGGTATTGTATCCTTGATTACATTGCCAATCTGATCATTTTCATTTGGGCAATTTGATGAGAAGCTTTCATTGCCAGGTTCTTTAGTCTGTTGTTTGTCGAAGTCTAAAAAAAATATAGGTCAGAGTAATACCAAAGTTGAAAAATTTGTGAATTTATAAAACAAATATTGCTAATTCATTGATAAAAGCTCAGATTAAAGTTATGAAAACTTAAGAATTCAGTGCATACCGGTAATTGAAATTTGTTTTAATTAACACAAATTTATATTTTGAAATATAAGTCTAAATCAGCGGTTTTCAAACTAAAATCATCACATAACCATGTAGTGATAATATACGAAATATAAAAATAATAAATTACCAAAATTCATTTGTCCATTTTCATCAATTCCATTTTCCAATGCTTCATTTCCAATATTGACATCAGCGTCAGGTGTTTCTTTTTGGATTGGGATTTCTTCTTCATCTTTGTCATTTCGTAATTCTTTATGTCTATAAAAAACAATAAATACCATGAATATAAAATAGAAAGTCTGGCACTCATAACACAGCACTATATTCTCCAATTTTCACTCTGTATCTCAGTTATTGTGCTGAGCGTTTGGAACACTATCCTCAATGTTATAGGCTTCAACATTCCACTGGTAGTGGAATCGACAAGATTACGAAACACTAAGAGAATATAAAAAAATTTGAAGATAACAAAATATATAGAAATGAAAATTATGATTTTTTAAATTTCAATAGTCTACCTGCTTGTACCATCAACAACATTATTTTTTCGTCTATTTTGTTGAGGCCGTATTTCAGGTGGTTCATGTTTTGGGTCCATATACTTTTTCCTAAAAGATGGGGGGAGGGCATCTGCTTCTTTATGTGCAATTTCACCATCATCACATTGCTTTGCACTGAGAATATTCCTGATAAAAACAGCTTTATTAGGATGAAATTAGTTATTATTTGGGCATGAGGCAAAAGTGAATAAAGCAAGAATGCTTGAGATATGGAAAAATGTTTGAGCCGAGAAAAGTTGCAGCCAAAACTTGTTACCATGGTAACCAAACCTGTTTTTTCTCTAATATCATGGGGTGCTACTCATCAACTGGGAAGTAATAATAATAGTAATGTAATAAAATTCTAATAATTTCCATTGAAACTCACAAATTTGTAATAAAATTTTCATGAAAAATACAAGCCGTAAGCTGAATGTTCCTAAATTAAACAGCACTCATCTGCACCCTTAGTATACCTCACGGTAATTGACCCTAATTCTGGACATCTAGCAACATGTCCCTCAAATGCATTTGATTCAGGGACAATGCAAATCAATCCTTCTGGCAACAAATACCCCAAGTCAAGGACAAACTCTAATGATCTTAACTTCCAGACCCTCTAGACTACCGAGAATTAGGGACAAGATGTGATGAAATTGATTTCAAACTCTCTATCAACAAATACCACAGAGAAGAGGAAAGGCACTAACTTCGATCCCAAGCTTTCCAGATAATCATCACTAAAATGAAGAGAATTCTTCGTTGATTGCTCATTTCTGCTCAATACAGGTTCATTTTTCAAACAATCTGGATATCTGTCATTTTTTTTTCTCACAGATTTTGGTTTCTGAATTTCCTCTAAATGCAAAATGGTTTGAAGTGATAACACAACACAGGTATGATATGAAAATACAGATACAGGGAGGTTAAATTATTCTCAACCTATTTAAACTACAGGACCCTTTTTTATTCATAATGACCTATAATGAACAAATCAAAGAATTTCAAAAGTCTTACCAGGATTCCTGGATATTTCAGGAACACTCAGAACCTTCTTCTCATTGTCAAGTATTTTGGTAACTGAATTGCCACCCCCACGGTTAACTGGTCGAATCCATCCAATACCATTTTCAAAATCTGAAAATAATTTCATATAAAATAATCATTGAGTCAATTCTTAATTTTTCAAAACTCTTACTCATAGCAGACACGATAGCAAAATTTAATAAAAAACAAATACAATTATGAAATACTGGTATATAAATAGCTCACTCTGGTATAGTTTCATTCATAAACAATGAATTGGGAAGCATACAAGTAATCGTTCAAAACCCTACTATCAGCAATCAATTGCTTTTTTCCCCGTTTTTCGTTAGTTTTCTTATTTATTGTGTGCGTTTATTGCTTTACATTGATTCTTGCACAGTGAAAATAGATATCTAAATCTTTTAGGTCTGTGACCTTGCTCTTAGCAAAATTATTTGAACAAAAAATATAATGATCAAAAGTATGAATTTTAAACCTACTTGGGCACTCCTGCCTGCCTTCATCAGTAATCGTTACATTTTTCCCAGTTTTTGCATCTATTTCAATAACTTTCCCGCTCACATCGAGATCATTCCGTTCTGGTGATTGCTGATGTCTGTCCACAAAATGATCTAACAAGTATTGTGAACTGCATCTACAAAAAGGTTTAAACAAATTCAACAAAAATAAAAGTTGCTCAGACTGACAGTTTTATATGACCAAATTATATTCTTTTTACACACAATATTATAAAATGTAAACAAGTCTGAAAGTGCCAGCCTCCTAAAAGCAGGAAAAAGTTGAAATGTTTATTCATGGCGCAGTTATACTCAAAATTTGATTATCTTGCATTGTGTGTACCGGGTTAGGGTTAGGCCATAATTTTGGTTCAATTTCCCATATTTTAGTTCTATTAGAAGTTCGGTGCCATCTGTGTTTTCTAAGTGAATATACCCTCTGCGCATAGGTTTCAGTCTCTATAAACAACTTGATGTGGACTAGGCAAACAAAATAAGTTATCTCCATATTGGTACACACACAGCGCCCAAAATTTTCCTATTATGCCTAGTAAATAAATAAATATAACAGGAAAAAATACCAAATTCTTTTTTTCAGGCATTTATTTCTTTATATTAAAAATTTATCATTATTTATGAAACTTTTCAAGTGATCACTATTTCATCCACAACTCAGAATTCAGTAACAATAATAAAATTTGCGAAACTCATTATTTATGAGATTTGTAATTTATCCAGTTATTTGTCTCCCTAAAGTAAGTAGATAAAACTTACCTAGAACAAGTACTTTGATTTCCCTCACCATGGAAACCAACTCGAGCGAAGTCATCTTGTGTCGGTCTTCTTCTATTACTAAATGGACAGTTGTCCCGATGCCAAACGGTGCTTCTTGAAGGTCTGCCCACTAGATGATTTAACAAGTGCTGTGTTCCGCATCTACAAACAAGGTTTAAATAAATTAAAGACAAACAAAATAAAATAAAAACAAAAAGACGAACAATTTTATATGACAAAATTATATTCTGTTCACCAGCAGAATTTGAACTTAAATTAGTCTGAGAGTGCCAGTTCATTGAAAGGAAGGAAGGAAAAAGTCAAAAAGTGTGCATATGCCCCAGTTATACCCAAAATATTTTATTATATCAAGTAAATAAATAAATATAAGATAAAAATTTTGACTTTTTTCTTTTTTAGATAATAATTCATTCATATTAAAAATTTTATCTTTCAATTTCTAATTTAAGTCTGAAACACTGGCTTCCGAGCGCTCAAAATTTCATCCCCAACTGAGAAATCAGTAACAATAATCAAATTGGAAAACTCCTTATTTATGTGATATGTATTATTTGTCTCACTAAAGCAGTGGTTCTCAACCTTATACTGACCGCGTACCCCTTTACTGTTTTTTACTCTGGCCGCGTACCAAAGAAAAAGCCACTTTTTGAACATTGGCTCAAGACACGCGCTATAGGAGTATTTTATTATGTGGCACTACATCCTTAGTGACCTAATTCGCAAGATGGACGAAAACATGTCATTTCGATTCGTTCTGGGACAATAGCAGGCGAGAGAGATCTCTAAAGACTGGACTGGTCCACAGAACGTTTCTCCGACCCTTGACCCCAGGAAAATTCGTCCTATACTTTACTATTGTAAAAAAAATTTATACTTATTTTGAGAGTGCTTTGATGTTTTGGCGCTTATAAGCTGTTTAACGTGTTTGAACTCTCATTTTTATTAAAATTATTCAACCACGTGCGCTTACATGCACCGATAGCTTAGTTTAGTCTAGTTTATTGCAGCATTTGCGAGACTCATTTTTGATTACAGCAACTAAATTATTGCTCCTGTGAAGACATAATGACAATTAAGATGTTTAATTCACAACTATTTTTTTGAAACACAACTGAAAACTGACAAATATCACGCAAAACTACAAAAACGAGGTAATGTTTACTGATTGTTGCTGGTTACGAAAATAAACAAGGAAATTGACAGGCTTTTCCATGGGAAACGTCCCATGGAATGAGACAGCACACATTTGTATTTCCCATGGGACACGAAAACCGTATGATTTTAATGGAAATGATGGTAAAACATTTCATTATGGACTTCGTGTCCATATATTTGAGCACAGCTCTCTTGGTAGGTGCAAAAAGCAAAATATATTTAGCATTAACAATGTACTTCGTGAAGGGGCTGATGGAAACATGTATAATAACGGGCTAAGCGTTAGGAATACGCTCGCCACCGCACCTCTAATTACTCTGCGTGGGTTCGCAGGTTCGAATCCCATGCAGGGATGGTTATGTGCGAGAGGATTGCTGGACTCCTCGCCGTCGTTGGGTGGTTCACGTAACCGCTGGTTGGTTACGGCTTCCTCCACCACCAAGTTCATGCTTCCGAAAACAAACTATATAACTAATCCCATACCCGACTTGGAATGGTAACCGGACGAGAGGCCGTGGTTCGCCATATGGATAAGCCGTCTTATCGGCTTTCCTCTCCCCCGGGATAAATATGTAAATCCTATCCTATCCTATAATAGGTATGAATATAAAGTTAACAAAGTCAGTAGATTTGGTTGTTTTGCATGTCTCTTTGTACATTAGTCCTATTTAGTTGACGCTAAACCTAAATTTAACAATTTTTATTGAATTGTATTTCAATGGGAATCCCATGAAACGGGACAGGCATAATTGCGATGGGGTGGGATGGGAATTGGACAGAAAAATATGTACTGGAAATTGATGCCCGAAGAAAAATTCATAAAGGTCGTTCAGCGAATACATACAGTATAGAAGATAAAGCGTTGTCGGCATATTTTGACCAACTCAAAAGTTAATTGTTGCAATAATCCAAAGCTGCTCGCGTAGCACTTGATCATCTTCCGCGTACCACTAGTGGTACGCGAACCACAGGTTGAGAACCACTGCACTAAAGTAAGAAGATCAAACTTACCCAGTACAAGTAATTTGATTTCCTTCACAACAAAAGCCAGCTCGAGCAAAGTCTTTTGGTGTCGGTGTTAGGTTATTTCGAAAAAGAGAGTTGTTCTGCAAGAATGCAAGTCCTGCTTGATACGGAAAAACAGTCAGATCTATAAAATAAATGCTTCAATATTTCAATATAATATAGGGTGTTCATAAGGTCTTGAAATCTTTTGAAATTGCAAAGGGAATTTATCGATACCATATATTGGTCCTCACTTATGTATTAAATGAAGTAAAAATACTTAAACAATTACGGACTAAAAAGCAACGAACCGAACCTGGTTAAGATATATTGAAAACTGACTTCATAACAAAATTGAAATTGTAAAGGGAATTTATGGACACATTGTATAAGAAGATATGCACAAATAATAAACCATTTACCGCCAAAATAATCTGAAGCATCAGGTCTAATTCTTTTATCCGAACAGTTTCCCCCAAAACTTGTTGGATGATCAAAGGTCATCACACCTTAAAGCAAAAAGAAAAACGAACAGAATTTATAATACTTAAATTTGCTATGGTTAACTGCTGTAGGTAAATTACCTACAGCAGGAGTTTACAATACAGGGGGGCCAGATACAAATAATTAGTTGAAACCGCTGGCCGCTTTTTTAGTTAACATAGGATTCTAGTAGTTGCAGGCACAAAAATTAGTTATTGTTCTTATGACATGCATTGTTCACTTTGCACGCAATTGGCACGCCTCCGCGTGTCGCACAATTTTTTCTTGTGGGCCGCATTTTGCCTGTGAGACAAACAGTGACTTTTCCCCAATTATCACAGCTTTTACTAACTTTTAACTTATTTACTTATAATAGGAAACAGCACAAGATAATTTAAGAAAAATAAATTTTTTAATCACACATTTAAGATTCAATGTTTATCCATGATATTTACAATCAACGTTCCCTCTAAGCTGGCCGAGAATCCCGCGCAGTAGTTTCGTTCTGCCGCACACTGCATAACACTGTATTGACAACAAGACAAGCTAAATACAAGCTCTAATTTTTTGCGCAGACCTTTTTTTTGGAGCTCATATGGCCTTCTATTCCGCGCAACTAAGCAAGCTCTTAGAGGGAATGTTGTTTACAATAATAGACTGCCTTTTTCTTTTTCCAAACAGATACTTTTTGTTTGAAGATTGATGTTCTATAAATGCGTTTTCACACTCCAAAATCACACAAATATGAAAGGACAAGCAAAAAATAACAATCTGGTCTAATAAAACAGACCTAAAACATTGCTTTGTTCGTCAACTTGATTTTGAGATGTTTCACCACCAAAAAATTTCCTCGCACCAAGCGGAAAATGTTTATCCTGCCAATCCTTGAATCTGTTATATTTTTGACTTGAAAAGAGTGAAGAATCCGCTGCCCCAATATATCCAGCAACAGTGTCTCCTTCATTGAGATCAATTTCACAACCTTCGATACCAGAGGAAAGAGATTCATGGACAACAACTTCGCTTTGTACTTTCCCTGATCTCTTCTTTTCTTTTTCTTTCTTAGGATTTACAGGAGTCTTTTCACCTTGCCATGCCATTATTGTTTTTTCAGAAATGACTTTATTTACTAATTCTAACTACAACCTAGACCAAAATATTAAAACAGTGTTTCATTAGATTTAGCATAAAAATACAGTTCAAATACAGTTTTTGAATGAATTGAAGTATACAAAAAATTCCATTCTAAGCTTTGAGTCCTTAAAGTTGCATTGAATTTTTAAAATTTTGGATATTACTAATTGTATAATATTATCAAAAACAGCATTTTCTATAATACAGCAATGCATAAATTCAATGCGCTTTCGAAATAGGAACAACTATTTGTTTGAAATTACGCAAAAACGGTTTGAAAAATTCAAAATTCTGATTCAAAATGGGATTATTAATTTTCGGGAAAGTTCTGGAAGTCGCATGAAATTTCTAATACTTTCGATATTACGATATTCAAAAGAAGCCTCTTCATAAAATGGCTTCGTATGAATTCGGAGCTCTTTCAAAGTAAAAACAACTCTTTGCATCAGAATTACATAATTACAAAGAACAAAACAAATTACACAAAAACAAATAAAAATTCACAATTTAAATTCAATATTGGAATTATTTATTCATTGGGGAATTCCTGAAGTTTCGTTGAAATTTTTACAATTGTTTTGATATCAACAATGCAAAAGCAGCACTTGCCATAGAGTGACAACATATAAATTCGAAACCCTTTCGAAGTAAGCACAATTCTACATCTTGAACTTGAGCAAAAAAAAAATTTAGGGAATAATTCACAATTTGAATTCAATATTGGAATTATTTTGTTGAGCCAAGATGTCAACTAATTTAGCACAGAGTGCATAGACTCCTATTTTATTCAGCTTGAAGAAAATTAAATAGATATATAAACCAATATTGAATTCCCAACATAATCTATTTTTTCACAAGTAAACCCAAATATGCAACATAATCGACAAGAAAAATTTGTTCAACAACATGGCCTAGCAGAGCAAAATATATATATGAAGCCTGATTACATGCCCCGCACAAACTAGTGCAACAAAGCCCTTTCATAATAAAAACAACTCTTTGCATTAAAATAACATAAAAAATAATAAAAATCATTCACAATTTCAATTCAATATTGGAATTATTCTGTGAAGTTGCTATCAACCAATTCAGCACAGAATGCAAGTCTTGGCGCTCCAGAAGTATGTGTACCAATATGGATATATTTATCAAGTTGTGTAAAGGGGCAGTTCACTTGGGTTGGCTAACTAATTATTCACTTGGCTAAGACAGACAGTCCCAAATTAAGAATAAAACTAAAATAAAGAAAATGGGAATAAAATTATGGACAAACCCTTACCTGGTACACATACTACGAGAGTACCGAGACATTTATTCAATACAACTTGAAGAAAATCACATAGATGAATAAAGCTAATATTGTATTTTCAACATGATCTACGAATTAACTGGTATTGAAGATGCAACATAATTTACAAGAAAAATTTTCCATCTCCCCCCACTAATAATACACCAACGGGAGTAGTTCAGAATTTTCCCAATTCTACTTTGTTTACCCACTTTATTACACCCTGGGTGAGTTGGTGGTCATGGTATTTGATACCAAGATTTACAACTTGCAAAGCCAACATGGTTGATTTAACCAGTCGACCATTGCGCACACGAATATTTTATAATTTTATAATTGAACATTCTCACAATAAAATACATTTCATACACAATGATTAAAAACGAAAAAATGAAACAAGATACAAAAAATATGTCACACTATCACTCCTCCACATAAGAACATGGAAAAGCAGCCCCTCAGATGGAAATGTACCAAGAATTGAATCCTGGTTCTCATAGCCGATCCAATTCCCTACACCCTGGATGAGGTCAAGAACTGACCTAGGAATCTCAAACCTGTGATATTAGCACAATTAGACAATTGTGTAAACTTTCTATGCCAGTTGGGACCAGCTTGGGGGTGCATTTAAACCCTACATTGGCCATAAGGTCTTGACGTCAAAGTCATAAAATGACAGTGCCAACAATAACTGACACAATATCAAACAGATACAATATATAACAAAAGTAAATGAACCCACAGTTAACAAATATAGAGACGTTCTCGACTCAACCTATTTGCAGATAAACATAAGCAACCAAAACATTGAACTCTTTGATCTATGAGTATAGTGCATGTAAGTCAAAGCCATGGAATATAACACAAATAGATGAACCCACAGTTAACAAATATAGATAAGTACAGGATGCTCAGATGCAATTCATGACAAATTTTGGATAGGTAGATTAATTTTGAAAAACAAACAACCTGGAAAAGTTTGACTGGGGAAATCCGCCGAACAAGGAATTATTCCAGCTGGTATTTTTGACAAAAAAAAAACACAAAACAACACAGATTAAATGTTTAATGCAGAGAAGAATGTAACAGTTGATAAAACCAGAACAGTTGTAATTAATTATGATTTCATGAAAATCAAATCCTGGAAAAAAAAAATTCTACCAGAAAAGGTTAAAATGTCCATAAAAATATGATTTCCCTACATTTATGAAAGAGTTGGGAGTTACTTAATCAATGCAAAAAGACTAAATTAACGATTAATGGAACGTATTATTAGCTATGATTTAATTTATTCCATGGTGTTGTGGACACAAAAATTGTACCATATATGTTGATGGCATTATAAATTAATTTCATCAAAGTTTCTTACCACTATCATTATTAGTTATACGGTGTCCATAAATCCCTTTACAATTTTAATTTTGGTATGAAATTAATTCTCAATATATCTCAACCAGGTTTGTTGTTTTTTGATCCGTAATTGTATTTTCACTTCATTTAATACATCTGTAAGGTCTAAAACAATATATGGATCCCTTTGCAATTTTAAAAAATTTAAAGACAATATGGGCTACTATTATTAACTTATTCAACTTAAGTTATTACTGAATATATGTTATGGTGTTATTAACTATTGAAAAATAACTAAAAGAAAATGCAATCTGAAATGAATACTGTTAAATGGCAGAAGTTAAAATATTATGCCAAGAGAAAAAAGATACTAACGGTTTCACAGGCAGGGGTATACGCATGTTGAAATAGTTTAATATTCCAGATAACAGGTAGTGTTGAGTAGTTGGGTAATAGATTGGGATAGAGGTCACTAAAACCTTAGGTCGTAGGTCAAGTTAAGACATGGGTGATCAGAGTCATGAGTGTAGTTTGAGTCGAAAGTTGAGTTGAAGCTGAGCGGGCTAATTCTCACTGGCAGTCATTTTATATTAATTACTCAAGTCACTTTAAAATCTTTGATGAATGATTTCTCGAATTTAACTTGAGTTGAGTCACTGGCGTATCCAATATATACAAACATCTACTGGCAAATTCAATCCAGATGTTATTGCACAATTGTTTTTTTGAGGTGTTTTGGTGTTTTACACCTTATTGCTAAGCAAGTCTTTAGACAGACAAGCATCCACTGATAGTAACACCCATATTTTAGTCTTAATTCCAAATATAAAATCCTTACACCATGTTTTGCAAAGACAATATTATGTATCAGTCACTCCTACTGATTTAGACAAAATTCAAATGATGAAAAATCCTGTACCGGAGTGGAAAAATACACCAAAACACCCTAATGATTGTCGTACGCAATATATTTACTCAAGTCACTTTTTTTCATTGTGTCATTGTGTGCAATTTCGAAGTCAAAGTAAATATAAGTACTTGAAAAATTGTGAAAAGATGGGGGATAGATAGGACACCTGAATTTCACCACCTGTTTTTATATATTTACAACATACATAGTTTCAAAACTCCCCTACGTTACTACATTACAACTCTACTGGTTTTATCACAAAAACTTAGCAATAACAAAGCACAGGAATGATCAGAAAAAAAAAATGGAAAGAATGTTTCAAAAATTACTTGACGCACAAAACATAAATTAAATAATAAATTTTATTTACCAAATTTACTAGCAAACAATCCCACGCTCTGATTTTATTGAGCTGGTTAAAATTGACACATTTTTGTAGTTTTGGTGCAAATCAAATTTTGGTGCAAATCAAATAACTCAACTGATGTTGTGTTTTTTGTTGAGGTTTAGTTTAGTTCAGCCAGAATACCCAATTCATGAGAATAGAATGATGAATTAAAATTAGTTCTCAATAATTTTAAAGGACAGCTACTTAAATATCCTACACATGATTATGATTTGGGTAAACCATAACACAATCTCAAAACAACTTTCAAAAATTTCACAATGCTTAGGTATAGTAGCAAATTTCCTGTGGTCATGGGGATACAATAAACCATTATTGTATAATAAATATAAAACAATTATTGTATAATAATTATAAAACAAGTACATTATACAAAGCAAATACATTAGCAAAATCTACATTTTTTTTATACATTAACAATAATTTAATTAGGCACTATGATAGTGCATGTATATAATAAACACCCTGTCCTTTATTTATAACTGGGAAGCACTTTTCAAATCGGACCAATAAATGAATCATGAGCTCTAAAGACGGCCGACCCTAATTTTTCTGCACTAAAGGTTACAAGTCCTGGTAACTCTCGTGAAAATCAAATTACTACAATTTTGATGAGCACCGAAGTTAGTCATGTAATTGCATAACAAAAATATTGCATTTATTGCATAAGAGTAGAGATTTATGACTAACTATTGCTACTTATACAGAAGACGAATGAAAATCTGGAGTTAATTGCCGGCACCAAAGAGTAAACAAACTGAATTTAATTCAATTTGGACATTCTAATTTGGACATATGAATGTGTTCTGAGCTCCCGGGACCAGATAGTTATTTAGAGGAAAATCAAATTCGCCTGGGGGTTGCAGATTTGAACTGGGATCAAAAATGTCACACAACCTTTTATATGAAATCATTCAGTCCAGAAACACGGGGGTCAAATCCATCATTAAAAAGCGTTCTGCAAACTTCACAAATAGTATATACAAAATCGATAAATAAATTATAGTAGATAAACTATCGTACTTTATTTTAAAATTTCAATGAAGAAAGACTTTCACCACTTTGAAGATATAAGCAGAAGCAGAAGCAAAGTTCATTTAGACAGCTGAAAGCTTGCAACCCTTTGTTCTTTTATTTTAGGTTCCTGTAGGACTCCCGTATGACTTTTGTTAATGGCCCCGTATGATTGACTAGAAACCCCAATAACTAAAACTGAAATTTTTTGACATAGCTTAGACCTATCGCAATAACTATTTAAACTATTTATAATGACTGCCTTTTAATTTTCTGCTATGAACGAATAAAATGCTGGAAAACTACTTATTCACAGATGTGAAATTTGTTTTTGCTTCAAAAATATGCAAAAGCTAAAATAATTTCAGGACAAGTACCTTTAAACTAAATGCATAAGGTAAAATTTCAACACTACCAGAAAAATATGGCAGGAGTATTGTAGTATATAAAGGGTTTAACTTGCGAAACATTCCTATTGGAATTTGGACATAAGATTATGTCATATCTTCAAATTTCTGAAAATCATAGTCATTATTTTCGGCTTTGACTATTTTCCAATTTTCGATTGAAACTAAAAAATCTCAAAACACAAAGGGGTTTGTATTCAAAATCTTATCAAAGGCTTATCCATATGGCGAACCACGGCCTCTCGTCCGGTTACTATACCTAGTCGGGTATGGAATTAGTTAGTTATTTGTTTGTCGGAGGCATGGATTGATGGTGGAGGAAGACGTATCATATATATATATATATATATTTGTGTTCGTGTGCAGCAAGACTCTTAAATCACTCAGAAAAGTTTTCAGTTTGTCCTATTTCTCAAAGAGTTTCTATTGCTCTATAAAAACAGCATAGAAATCAGATCCTTGGCATCTCAGACATAATTGGAACACTGCGATTGCTAATGTCCATGGTATGCATCCACACAGTCCTCACAAACTACTCCAGAGCATACCAGGCAGACATCCTGATTCTGACGATTGGGAATGGCGTTGTGGCATATGACACACTGTAGGTCCGCAAAAGCTCGAATATCAGCTTCTTGTGGCATTTCTGGATCTTGTTGGAAGTATTCTTCCAGCTCACTGAACGCCATCATCTAAAATGAGGATTAAATATTTATTCGATGAAAATGGGCATTTACTGATTGATATCCCACATCCTTTACTACAAGCCAACTTTGGCAAGGGACCACATAACTAATATTGCCCCAACAAATTACCGAAGCTAAATTATCTTGCTACATATCAAGATTCGTACTCAAAGGGTTAATTAAAAGAATTTTTAGGCTTTTCGTGGGAAACATGATGATATGTGATATTACATGCCTAAATAATCTGGAGACTTCTCAATATCTCTAAGTAGTACGAACAATTATTTATTTACTGATTGGTCATCAAATCCATCTATTTGGCACGATGGGTGGCACATCGCGCTAAGTGATAGGAATAATTTTTCGCAGGTTTGAATCCTGTGACAAATAATTATTTACAAAAGGATTGCTGGACTACAAATCGTGATAGGGTAGTTTATATCAGGGAAGCACAACACGGGGCACGCGTGCCAAATTTGGCATGCCATATGCTCAAATGTGGCACGCGAACATTTTTGTAAAAAAAAAATATTTATGATATACATGAAAATATCACGTTTATATCAAAATCAGTAGTTTTTCAGGACATTGAATTGTTTCAATAAATAGATATTCGTTATTATGTATTATTATTGAATATTGTTTGTTTTACGGGAGTTTATTTACAATACCAACGATTGTGCGTGGCACGCAACAAGATTATTTTAAAAAATTTTGCATGTGTCCTCATTTGAGTTGTGCACCTCTGGTTTACATAACCGCTGGTCGGTTAAGGCTTTATCCACCAGCAAGTCCCTGAATTTTGAACTAATAACTGGCTAACAAATCCCATATCTGTTATGGACTGGTAACTGAACGAAAGGACATGGTTCGCAATATGATTAAGTTGTCTTATTGGCTTCGCTCTTCCTAATAATGAAAGTCCTATCCACCATACAAGTGGTTAATTGTACTCATGTATCTGGAATGGTAATCGAAGAGAAAGAAAAGACAAAGAGACATTGATACATACTATTTCTGGTAGTTGACTGCACTTGACACACTCATCTAAAGAGTGTTCCCCAATGCTATTCGGTGTGCAATAGCCACAGGGCCTTCTTCGATTATAGAATGGACAGTTGTCTAGATGCCAAACGATGTTTTTTGAAGGTCTGTTCACAAGATGATCTAACGGGTGCTGTGAACCGCATCTACAAAAAAGGTTTAAATAAATTAAAGACAAACAAAATAAAAAAAAAGTTCTTGACGCGAACAATTTTTCAAAACAAAATTATATTCTTTAACCAGCAGAATTTGAAAAATGTGAACAATCTGAAAGTGCCAGCCCATCAAAAGGAAGGAAGGAAAAAGTTAAAAATGTGTGTTTACACCACAGGTATATTCAAAATATTTTATTATATCAAGTAAATAAATGAATATAAATTGAAAATGCGACTTTTTTGTTAATTTCTTCATATTAAAAATTTAGATTTCATTTTCTAATTTATGTATGAAACACTTGCTTTCGAGCACTCAAAATTTTCAAGCTTCAACTCATAATTCAGTAACAATAGTATTTATGAGATTTGTATTATTTGTCTCACAAAAGTAAGAAAATTAAACTCACTCAGCACAAGTAATTTGATTTCCTTCGCCATAAAAGCCAGCTCGAGCAAATTCATGTGGGGTTGGTGTGAGGTTATTGCGAAAATGAGGATTGTTCTGTAAGGATGTAAGTTTTGCTTCATACGGAATAGGAGCTGGATCTATAAATGAAAGAGATCGATGATTGAATATTCTTAGAACTTAGATGATATATAGTCTCCCGAAAGTCTTAAAATTGCAAAGGGAATTTATCGATGCCATATATTGTTTTTGACATCACAGATGTATTAAATGAAGTAATAATACTTTAACAATTACTGATTAAAAAGCAACAAACCTGGTTAAGATATATTAAGACCTGACTTCATAACAAAATTGAAATTGTGAAGGGACTTTGGGGACACTCTGTATTATAAACGGTTGTGTTTCATACTGCCCTATTTAATTGATTTCTTAATATCGCTGTTATGCAGAGCGCCACGAAGTCGGAAAAAATAATTTTGGCTAGGACTCTTAAACTATTTAAAATTAAGTTTAGGTCAAACTAAAATAATTTCATTTTTGATGCAAAGATGATTTTAAAAATTTTGCTCAAATATCAAAATATTAGGAAAATAAGATATTATATTGTATACAGACTGTCAAAAAGCTTAAACAAAAAATTTGAACTTACGCTGGGGAGGTTGTTGGTAGTTTGATTCAGGGGGGATCACATCCATTTCTGGGGGCACTGGATCTATGAAAACCTCAGGCTGAACTTGGCCACCTTAAAAAAGGCACTTGGTAAAATGCCTTGGTCAATTCAATTTTCTTTTGAGTTTTTGTTTAAATTTTGATATCAATTATCACAATGAAACTCTGGAATTCCATATACATATAGAAATTTTCATATTTGAAGTTTCACACAGTGACTTGCAGAATTATCCAAATAATGAACGGAATATGTTATGTTAAAAGTGAACATCAAAATTAAAATGACTCTCGATCAGAGTTAGAAGTAGGAAATGATTTTAGTACCAGCTCGGAATCAATTGAAATATTTTTTTAGACTCAACAGGCCTCACATTGCATTTTATTCTTGTGGTTAAAATACTAAACTTAACGATTCTGGCATTGCATGATGAAAATCTTGGTTATAAATTCCATGCTCACCATTTCATACGCATTCCGTTTATATGAAAAATAGTAGCCTCTTTAATATCATAAGATATCAGTGGCTGCTTCAATAGGGCCCTGAGCAAAGTTAAACGCTCTAAAAAACGTCTTAAATTATGACATACGCGGAGATGAATGAGATTTGACGCAATTAACTTGGTCAATTCAAATGATTTTTGTTTTCAAACCTGCAAACTTGAGCAGAAAAAAAGCGTCTTGATAAACTATGATATACATGGAGTTGAATAAAAATTAAACATACATGGTTCATCTGGTGGAACAACAACCTCTGCAACTGCTACAACTTCTTCTTCTTCAGGGCTGCCTTCAATATTCTCTGGTGGGGGGTTTTCCTCGTTTCCCTCAACAGATGGCACTGGCTGTTGGTAGTTCGCTCCTGGCATCACATCACTTTCGGGAGGCCATGGGTTTATTAAACCCTCACGCTGACCTATGCTACCTGAAATAAAATAGGTATTATTGAATTATATGGCACTCCGGAAGTATGTGTACCAAGATGATGCACAACCTGAACCCTAACCTGGTACACATACTATGTTCAGGTTGTGTGCAATCTTGGTACACATACTTCGGGAGCACCAACTATATTGACATTAGCTTGTGAAGTGAATAAAATTGCACTTGACTTTGTCTCCAAACTTTGAGTCATTTGAAAAGTGACTTCTAGAATGGCAAAAATTTAGACCCCAACTCAGAGTTAAAAAAATAGTAAATTTTGTTTACAAAACTTCGGTATATTCATGCCTTTTTTAACTACTTATCGATCTCGATTGGTCAATTCAAATGATTTCTGTGTTCGAACCTGCAAACTTGAGCAGGAAAAAAGCGTCTTGATAAACTATGATATACATGGAGTTGAATAAAAATTAAACATACATGGTTCATCTGGTGGAACAACAACCTCTGCAACTGCTACAACTTCTTCTTCTTCAGGGCTGCCTTCAATATTCTCTGGTGGGGGGTTTTCCTCGTTTCCCTCAACAGATGGCGCTGGCTGTTGGTAGTTCGCTCCTAGCATCACATCACTTTCAGGAGGCCATGGGTTTATTAAACCCTCACGCTGACCTATGCTACCTGAAATAAAATAGGTATTATTGAATTATATGGCACTCCGGAAGTATGTGTACCAAGATGATGCACAACCTGAACCCAAACCTGGTACACATACTATGTTCAGGTTGTGTGCAATCTCGGTACACATACTTCGGGAGCACCAATTATATTGACATTAGCTTGTGAAGTAAAATTGCATACCAGACTTTGTCTCCGAACTGTAAGTCATTTGAAAAGTGACTTCTAGAATGGCGAAAATTTAGACCCCAACTCAGAGTTAAAAAAATAGTAAATTTTGTTTACAAAACTTCGACATATTCATGAATTTTTTAACTACTCTCCGATCTCGATCGGTAAGTATGTTGATAGGTAGGTATTTGTCTGTCTGTCTGTTTGACACTTGCGATATCTCACGAAAGCGAGGTTGAATCTGCTCCAAATTTTGCATGTGCATTTATCATATCTCGGACCAGAAGCCTATTGATTTTGGATAAATTATGTCGTATAATTAGCTAGTCATTAATTGATTAGTGATGGGACAAGTGGTGTCGCTATTTAGTCAGAGAGAAAGATCCATGCCGCTAGATCGATAAGCCGGCGGACTCCGATCGCTTTCTAATTATGTTGGTCAATCCAATTGTTTTCAGTTTCTCACTTGCAAACTTATGATATACCCGAAGGTAAATAAAAATTTTGCATACCTGCTGGGTTTTTGTGCTGTGGTGGCACAACAACCACATTTGGAGCTGCCACAGCTCCTTCTTCTTCGTCGGGGCTGTCTTCATTCTCCTCTGGTGGCAAATTTTCATCATTTTCCTCACCACCGGATGGCGCTGGTGCATAATTTTGTGAGGGGGGCTTCTCTTTAATAAACATGGTAGGTTCAGTAATCGTTGCTTCCTGTGATTGAGTGGGAATGAGCAAATTTAATTAGACATGGAATGATATTTTCCATTTTATCTGAGAAATACTGATAAAGTGGAGAAATACTGATAAATCGGTGCTCCCGAAGTATGTGCACCAAGATGGTGCATAACCTGAACATATAATGTGTACCAGGTTAGGATTTAGGTTGTGCGCCATCTTGGTGCACATATTTCGGGAGGGCCGATAAATCTACTTAATCATATGGTTTTCCTGCTGGGAATAACATGAAATAGATTCTTGAATTCTTTTTTATAACAAACCTAAGGTATCCAAATTGCTATCTTCTTGCAAAATTCACTCTGTGTGAAAACATTTCATCAAGAATATGAAATTTTTTTATTTAATATCATTTGCCAATAAAAATATAGTTTAAGATTTTATATATTAATTACAGGGAGAGAGGAAAACTACTGGTAATAAGACAGCTTTATGATATTGCGTACCACAGACTCTTGACCAGTTGCCAGTTGTTACCAGTTGCCAGTTGAGTATTAGATGGTCAGTGATGTCATTAAGACCATATATCCATCTCTGTAGCTCTTAAATTAAGATAAATAAAACAACTTGTAACACAATATACCTCAGATTTGATCGTTTTCTCTATCTTTTTTCGACAAATGGGGCACTGTTTGATTGCTTGCGTACACTCCATGCAACAAATCATATGAGAACAAGAAATAAAAGCCATATCAGCTGGATTACTGAAGCAAATTTTACACATTCTCTCTTTTTCCGTCTTGCTCGGTTGTTTCTGGAAATTGTTCAGTTTTGGTTAGCAATTGTGGCATAAAAATATCTTATAAATTCAAGAGACTATTTGCTAACATTTCTCACTGCAGGTATCTGGGCAGCAGCCTGCATCTGGCACTCCTCTTCTTCGATTTCTTTTTCTTTCTTCGTGACATCATCAAGTAAGCTTGACATAGAATCATAAATATCATCAGGATTTGCAACGTTCCCACTTTCGATGTTATCTTCAAGGAGAGCTGCAACCTGGGATTTCAAGAGACATTTCCAAATTCTACGTTATTTTGCTCAGAACAAGGCTTGAGACAAAAAAATCTAAGCTGAGCTGATTTCAAGATTTATTATAGCACTGACTACTAGTGGTTTGCAGACTTTTCGCCTCATGGACATTCTGCTGCAAGACATGTGGAAAAATAACAATATATAGATACAGTAAAAGGGCTGGGAATGGTTAACCGATTAACCGATTTTAGATACTTAATGGTTACGATTTATTTTAACTGTTAACTGACATCTCAGGTACAAAACATCTTTATAATGTACAATTTTTTTAAAAATGATTACGTAATCGCAAATTTATCGTGACGTACAAGCTAAAATTATAAATTATGTCAAACGTCACGCTGCGGATAACCGGTTAATTTTGCCCGGTTAACGTTTAAGGTGTTCCCCCTGAAATTCGCAGCCCTAATAGATACACAAATAGATTTTTCTGCAAAAATTTATGTTCCCAATGTTCACAAATTTAACCGAAAGACTTGAAAAGCAATTTTGGAGATAGAGAACCACTCAATACGAATTTCAGAACCAGGCTGTGGGGCCAGAGTTTGACGTTTTTTTTTTTTTTGAAGTTGGAGTCACAATTTTAAACTTCTGGAGTTAAATATAAAATTTTGAATTACCCGGATCGTGACTTTCAAATTTCATACATTAATTGGTGATAAAAGAAATTTTCCACAGATATCCATTCAGGTCTGGAGGTTAAAAACAAAATCAGAAGAATAAAAAAGAGAACTCACAACTTTTTTATCAAATCCCATCAGTAAAATATTTTTCACAAGATCTGATTTCTCCGTGGTAGTTTTCACTCTTTCTTTGCGTTTTCTCATTTCAGCCTGAAACTAGAAACCTGATTATTTAGGGAGGATCAGTATTAAATAGAAATGTCTAGTTCATAAATTTACTCAGTTGTAAGAATCTCTTACTAATGAATGACTACTGAATAACCCTTTAGCACATTGGTTCCCAAAGTTGATTGATCAAACTAGGAGTGGAAAAAGTCGGGAGCGTTGCCAAGGCAGTATATCCATAACATAAAGTGTTGAACTATTTCACCTAAGTTCGGCGGGCCATATTAAATCATTATGAGAGCGTAATTGGCCTGCCAGACGAGTTTGAGAATCACTAGTCTAGAAGGAGTCACTAGTCTGTTATTCAACTTAGTACCTGTGGATCAATGATCTCTGGTGTTGGTTCAGGTTGTCTGTCTATTGGACCACTAGGTAGTGTATCAACATTTCCTTGACTCGATCCACCTCCAACGTCGCCGGGGTCAACGGTCGCTCCATCTTGTTTTGTAATAATCGGTCGAGCAAGATGATGGTTCATTGTTGATTGCCGATACACAAAATGTTGTCCTTTTACTTGCAATAAGAACTGACATGTTGGAAACCATTTTGCATGTTCGTTCCATGGTATGTCGTCATATTCCCAATTTTGAAGACCACCATTGCAATACCAACATTTGACACGGTCACGTTCTCCTGGAATGAAAATTAAAACGTTTTTTCATAGATGGTGAAATTTATAAATTTCGTTAAACTTTATATTTTTATAGTGGAATAAAAATATTATCCCAGAAAGTTCGGCGCTCCAGTAGTATGTGAACCAAGATGGCAGACACTGGAATGTAGTATTTGTACCAGGTTAGGGGGAGGCCATAATTTTATTCCAAATTTCGTTATTTTAGTTCTATTTCGAGTCCGCGGACTAGCCAAGTGACTCCCGTACTATTTGTACCTGAAATTATGGCCTAACTCTAACCAGGTATACATATTACTTTCCGGGGTCCGCCATCTTGGTTTACATAATACAGGAGTACCAAAAATTCTACCCTATATGATTATTTCCAAAATATGATTAATTAAAACTCCAAATTTAAATAAATTGTTATTGAGTTTAATAAAATTTGTTACAGAGTTGCAGATATTCACAAAAAATTAAGCCTTCTGGTTAGAGCAGGTACCAATCATCGATTTGTCCCGAAATAGCTTAATGACGATCACAGTAAAATCTATTTTGACCCAAACTTATGGTAAAACAAAATATCAATCAAATTTAAAGATTCGTAACGAGTACTGAGATCCACCATGACCGAGAATGAAGTCAAGATTCGATTCGAATATGCAAGCACATTGGCCTCATTAAAATATTACTCATTCATAGTTTTACAAGCCGGTAGGCGCCCAGTTGGATCTTTGCCACTGTTTGAGGCCCGAGTCATTTAAGTTTACCAACGGATAATAGGAGACACTACTAAAAAATGCCAGTTCATTTTAAATGCTGCATGTTCCGTTGAGTTCATTTCAAACGCTGCGTGTTACGTTGACATACTCGCATGACTCGTATACAGTGGCTGAAATTGAAAAAATGATGTTCACTAAAATCCTCAAGGATTCTCCGGTTTATGGAGTATCGAGACCGGAGACGACTTATTGGAAAGAGCATTTTGCTATGCGGAAGGTAGCATTCTTGGAATTTTAATTTTTGACTTCGTTGCCGAGAAAATGGCGATAAATTGTGAAAAAATCTAGAAATTTCACAAAGATCGGCGCATTTTTTGTTGTTACCATTGGAACGAAACTTCAATCCGGACTTTCTATAAAACACACACTACTAGGGTGACAGGATAATTTACGTGAAAAATTTCATAGATTATAAAATATTACCAAGAAAGAAGAATCCAGCTTGTGATATTTCTGACGGAGTTGCAGCTGTTCTTCCCACCGACCATCGATGATCAAAAGTAGCTTGTCTTGCAACCTCATTTCTCATGTGTGGATTGGATGGGAATCTGCAGGGATAATTTATTGCACGATCTGCAGGTGGGTCTGCAAACTTATTGACTGGGTTATTTCGATGTTCGGTTCCAAGTACCATTTTGCAATTGGGGAAATGTGAACGATGTTCTGCCTGTAGAAAAAATGTTTTTGAATTTAAACCAAAAGACTTAAAAAAAAATCAGAGAATCATGTAATTCAAATTCCAGCACGTTATTTAGCTGTGGAGTCAGAATCGCAAATTTAAACCGCCGAAGTCGAAAATAAATTTTTGAATTACCGGTACCCAGAGTCTGAGTTTAAAATTTTATACATCCAATGGTAATTGGTGATTATAAGAAGTTGAAATTTTTCACAGAAATTGAAAATTAATTAGGCTTACCAAGTGTTCTTAACAGTCTATTTAAAGAAGCTTGCGTATATCAAAGATTTCGCTATTAAAATTGGATACTCTCAGAGATAAACGTCAAAATTTTTATAACCCTGAGTCGGGAGCGAGAGTCAAAATTCACTGTTTACGAAAAAAAAATTGTGCATTAAATTAATTTTGTATGGTCTGGTGTTTGGTATGTCTGAATCAAACCCAAAAAGTGACCATAGTTTGCCATATGATTGAGCCACCTATTCCTGCCAAACTAATCCATGATTTGAGTGAAGTACAGTCAGTTAACACATTTGAAAAATTGCTTCGAGTTTGTCATTTACTCACTAATGCGTCATCTTCAACGGTCCAATTCCTCAAAACTCCTCCGCATGAGAAACACTGAGTTCTGTCCATGTCACCAAGATAAAAGAATCCTGTTCTTGCAAGAGCAGTCGGTGACACATTGGGCTGACCAACAGGCCATCGAGCAAATGATGCAAGTCTGAATAAAAAGAATGTTATTGCTTATTGGTCAATCACTGGTTTATTTATGGCAAATGCACTATTACTTGACATATAGCTAAATGAAAAAGGCAATTAAAATTGCCCAGCACAGCCAGAATTTTCAAAAGAGAGATTTCAAAATTGAAATTTCTCATGTAACGCCTCCTGAAACAGTTGCAATAATTGCACTTTTTAAAACAAATATTTCATTTTGGATCTCACCTGTCAAGTTCTCTGTGCAAATGTAAGTTAGTTAAAAATCTTCTGTGATCAGAGGAAATAACATTTGCCATTCTCCATCTTATAGGTTGGGGTGCTCGAGCCACATGTGCGCCAACATTTCCAGTATTTTGTCCTGGACCGGTTTGTATTCTTATTGTATTATTAGGTCCAATTTCAAATATACCACCTAAAAAATGAAATTACAGATATCGATGAAATTACCTAACGTGAAATTAATACTAAATAGTAAAAATTTTGGTGCTCCAGAAGTATGTGTACCAATATGGTGGTAACTAATTTTGTTCGCCTACTCTACGTCAAGTTGTGTAAAGGGACTGAAGCCTATGGGCAGAGGGATATTAAATTGGGTAACACAGACAGTCCCTGAACTCGTAATATATCTAAAATAAAGAAAATCAGAATAAAGGAAAGACCCTAACCTGGTACACACACTTCGGGAGTACAGAAAGTTTTTGTACGGCGATCACATTTTGTTTCGAACTAGGCACTGGAGAAGAAGCCACTTTCATATAATAATGAGTGGATCTTCTATTTTGCTGAGGATTGGAATCTTTCCGGTTTGGCTTAGTCTATGCAATTTATTATAACCTGGATGAGGAGATGGGCATGGTATTTGAATTGCAACTTGATGAACAGTGGCTACTTGTCTGTGGTCTTGTTCTGGTTGAACATGCAGAGACACTTAATACTGAACGAAAAAATAAACTATTCCAGGGGTGAGAAATACTTACTCACTCTGAGTCGTAATTTCAGTAGACACAGGGGGACCGAATGAAACACTTCGGTGGGCCGGATCCAGCCCACAGGCTTTAATTTGTCCCCACCCCCTCTCCCCTGAAGTATTACAATGTCACATTTTGGACTGGCAACTGGATAACAAACCATGGTTTGCCATCAGATAAATATGAAACTTCCATAATTTCTATATTTGCGGAGTTACCACTTACCAGTCTGTCTAATCCGCTCTGGTAAATCTGCGGGATATCTCACAGTCCGTAGAACTTTTCCAGTATTTGGATCTTTCTGCTGCAGAACCTCCTCCTAGATGAAAAAGAGTTTTGTGAAAAAAGTTCTGGAAACAGAGTTTGGACCTAGTTATTTAACCTGTAGAGCTAACCTAGTTAGATCTAATGCTCTAATCAGGGTTGTAGCCAGAAATGTATTAATAGAGATGGGAGGGGGGGTCGGGCACTGATATCTCACTATATTTTATTGGTTGAATTTTTTATCATTTAGTAAGAGCGAAACTTTTGGATCAGCATTGCCTATCTAATTTATCATACGTTGGGTGGTGGGTACTTCAGTAATGAGTCTATTACGAGTTCGGGGACTGTTTCTGTTAGGCAGAGGGGGCGGGAAGTGGGTGAAAATTGAGTGAGACGCGTACATGATTATATATGTTTCAGGAAAATCTTCTATCCAAGATTTTTTTACATTTCCATTCTCAAAAATGATGCAAAATCTAGTGACAACACATACGGTGCTTTCTGTGGTTACTCGTGAATGTACTCTAAGGCGAACATCCAATCTGAAATGAATAATGTTTGGCTACCGAGGCATTACTGTAAATAAAGAAAATACCTGTCCCTGTGTTTTTAATTGCTCTGACTTCCCGAATAAACT
The DNA here is from genome assembly GCF_013122585.1 of Styela clava. Classification (NCBI taxonomy): domain Eukaryota; kingdom Metazoa; phylum Chordata; class Ascidiacea; order Stolidobranchia; family Styelidae; genus Styela; species Styela clava. Next base: position 4,569,502 of record NW_024102832.1, on the reverse strand, counting down.
CTGTATTGGAATGTTGCCACATTCTTCTCCTCGAGCTAAGGGACAATCTCGCCTGAAAAAAAGTGAATTAGATGAATTTATTAAGATTCCCTCACAATAATTTTAACAATCTTGATTTTTCCAGCTTCTTACATCTTGTTATTTTTTCCAGCCAGTAGAATAAAAAATAATGGCTAACAAAATTTTGAGAAAAGATGAACACACTATTTTTACCAGAAAATGGAAGCCATGGAGAACCAAGCTTATATCAAGCAATGACACCCAAGAAAGATGAAATGCATTAAATAAGTTAACGCAAGGCTAATAGAAATGATTTTTAAAAACACTGAAAATAATGATTAGTCACCATATACCATGTTTAATAAGTCACTCAATTAAGAAAAAACCAGGATAGAAACTATAGAATCATATTTCTGTGAAAGAAAAAAATTGAAATACTGTACTGCTTAATCATATGGCTTTTAATGTGATTGCCAGTTCATAACGAGTTATTGAAATAATAACTAGTGATTTATTTTAGATGCATTAATTGTATAATCGGTGAAATATAATCGGAATACGTTCTAATGAATAATTGGTGAATTGGTAATTAATGAATAATATTTTACATATCACCAAATATGCGACGAATCCAACAGGCAATTATAAAATAAAATAAAACTCTTTCAAAATTGATTGAAATCGGATGAACCTTTTTATAACAAAAATTTGGAAGGTAGATCGTTTAATTTGGAGAAGTTCAAAACAAACCAAACTACATTTGCAATTAATATATATATTCAAAAATTGCTGTTTTCTAGATTAGAAAAAACTTTAACTGAATAATTGTGACAAAAAATTGTAGAAATGGATATATGTGCTTTTCAAAACTGGACCAAACGAAGATGCTAAATCAAACTAGTTATTTTCAAAAGAGAACAGGGGGAGCAAGTGTTGTGTGTTTTTAAAAAGCAACAAAGACCAGAAAGTCCAAAAACTACAGATCTAGATTCAATATTTTTCCAGAATGTGTCTGGCATTCAGAAGATTGAGGTACTCAAGTTTAGGCCTTCCTTAACAAAGAAAGAGTCAGATTTGATTGAAACTTATCCCAGACTCAATAACCCTGGTCAGAGGACAAGCATAACAAAGAGTTTAATTTTGTAAATCAATGTTCCAGTTTTTATAAGCTTTAATTGATTTTAGCACAACAAATAAAAACTTGAATCTTTATCATGGGAAATTTTGTTGGTTTCGGGGGATGAAATGCTTTTCATGCAAAATCAGTAATATCATCACTTTATTAATCATTCCTGAACAAATTGAAACTATCTTAACTGTTGCAGAGTGTGAGTTGCTCACTCAACACTAGCTCAGGAGATTGAACAAATGACAGAAATGTATAAATAGTGAGGAGGGAGAAGGGAAATAGGCAATTGAAGGAATGTAGGAATGAAAGAACCCAGTGGCATAAGAAGAGTTATAAGACACAACTATAGGCATTCAAATTGTATTCTTGGAATTCTTTTTATATGTCAAGCGTTTTTATTAAAAATAAAAACAGTAGGTTCAAGGGGAGATAAATAAAATATCAAGAGTCAGATTTGTGATTAGTGAAGATCAAGAATTAGCTTAAACCAGTGCTCTTCAACCGGGTATACAGTATACCCAAGTGTATACCGGACCATAATATAGGTATATAACTGATAAAGGGTATACAAAGGGTGTACAGCCTAAGTCAGTGATTCTAAATTATAAAATATTCAAGCGGAGACAACAATGCAAACGCGGCGCATATGAAATATAAAATGTCAGTTAAGCAAAGAACCGACATGAGCACATTGTTACATCACAAATTATATAGATAATGCGGTGTTTGGGTTGGTGACTTCGGCTGTCCTGCTCTTCGTTTGATTTCCGTTGAACATTATACCTGTTAGCGCTAAGGTCGTCAGTCAAATTTATAACTTGCGACACTAGCCTATTAGATTGCATGATGATGTTGCAGTACGATATGTCCTTAAAATTTTATGTTTATTTAAGCCTTAAATAAACATTGGTATTTGTGAGGTATACAAAGCTCTTGAAAAATTGTAAAAGGTATACCACGATAAAAAAGGTTGAAGAACACTGGCTTAAACACCTAAATTGATCGAAACAAGATTTATGCAAATTAAACTTTAATTACTTTTTTCAAGTAAAATTTGTTATTGCGATTCAGAAAGAATCTCTGATAACTCATCTAGCATAATAATTGAAACGGGTAAATCTTGTTAAAGAAAACATTCATTTGTTAATTAGGGTCACTCTTACTTATCCTGAGTAATAAATGTCCCATAGTTGTTGGAGTTCTAAATCAGATAATGTTTGTACAGATTAAAATTAGATGACGCTTGTGCATTGAGCTAAGCAGAAAGAACACACTATACTACTGACACTGAGACTGGGGTCACCATTAATCAATAACTTAAAGTGATATCTGCGTACTTCAAATCAGGGGTGTGCAACCTGCGACCCTCAAGGAAAAATTGTGCGACTTGCGAAAAAGTGCCAATTTTGAATAATGTGGAATTTGGTAATTTCATAAGTGCAAGTCATTTCAATCCTTTTGCGTTGTGAAGCCTATACCTGAGAATTCATTATCTATGCCTATGACTTTAGAATGAATCATTAACAGTCAATATTGGCTTACATGTACATGTACTATGTTACAAGTAATATGAGTAGTACTACAGCAAATACAATGCAAAAGCATGACAAAATTTCTCCCTGGGAATGGAAATGAGGCCTTAGACATTGATTTGAAAGTCTAATTCATTCAAGCACAGATCAATAGAAAAGGTCTTTCAGTGAAAAGCAAATCAAGCTCCTATTTTCCATGAAGCATTAAAACAAAACCAAAAGGACAGAAAGAATAAAAATGCTTTCACTACTCATTTTAACCCTTTCCGTGCGGTGGGCACGTATACGTACCAACGACAAAAGTCGCTAGATTGCGGCGGGTACGTTGATGTACTCAACTGTTTTATTTAGCAATCGGCGCAAACTGTTGGTCTGTTTTTTTTTGGTTTTAGTTTATTGATAAGAAGTCTTCTTCGAGATTAACATAAGCGACAGTAAATCTCGCTTTCGTTTACGACGGGAATTTTATTTGCGACGAAACGAGGGAGTGTTTTTGAAATTTATGCAAATTTCTGTGTTTTTTGGGTGGTAATAGAAGACATATTATCCCTTCCATCTACCAAAGTATTTTGAGTTAGATCACGAAATTGCTACAGCAATATTATGCTATTGTTTGCCAACCACGAAGCGGTAACAGTAAAGGATTTAGCGAATATTTCTATTTTTTGTCACGGTTTGAAGTTTCAACTCCCAAAAAAAAATGCCTTTTTTCTATCCGGTTTGTGACTCAGACCACCACTTTTAAAAAAACTTTTTTTTTAATTGCCAATTGCAAGCTCTTTGAATAAGCTTTCCAACGAGCCGTCAGTGGGCAGCAGAGGATCATTAGTTTTTCGTTAGTCGATCGATTAGTTGTGGGGGTACAAATGCATAAAATCGGCGTAGCAAATACGATTATTTAATAAAAAATAAAAATCGCATGGAGAGGGTTAATCAGAAATGAACTTAAACAAACAAATCTGTTCAAGAAAACATTTATTTGTTAATCAAGGTCAAATAACTCTTACTTTTTTGAAATAAATGTTTTTTTTCCATGGTTGTCAGCATTGTTGGAATGCTAAATCAAATAATGTTTGTACAAATTAAAATTAAATGGCAAATTGCATTGAGCTACGCACGAAGAACACGCTAAACTACTGACACTTCGTCTGGGGTCACCATTTATCAAAAACTTGAAGTGACTTGAACTCTATTACTATATACTCTATACAGGAATCAGTTATACAATAGCTGAAGAATGAGTCATCTGAGAAATTCAATACAATTGTAATCTATGACACAATCAAAAGAAAACAAGCCATTTAAACAAACTATTAAGAACATTGAACATATGCTGAGGTTTTGCTCTTAATCATGCTGATAGGAGGTATGTATACCTTCACATTAGACTTGAATCATTTTGAAGTTGATATTTAAAGTTAATAAATTAAACTCACAATTATCTTATATTATCAGTGTTGTGTAACCTTATATGTCAATCTCATGTTACAATCCCATTAGTTACAAATGCAAATAAGCATTTGTCAAGTAAATTAATGGTGAGTTTAAATTTCTACATGACAGAATATCAAGTCAACATTACATTCTGCCTCTTACTATTATTATTTATGCGTAATGATTTTTTCAATGGCTAGGAATGACTGCAAAAAGCCTGTACAACACTAGATTACTATGATTTAACATAGTGCGTATTACGCAACATAGCAGTAACAGACTCAGCAGCACGGAACAAAAAAGTGCAGCAGAAAAGGCATTCAGCATAGTGTTAAATAATAGTGGAATTAATTATATGACTAACGCACATGATTCAATATCGAATTTCAATATATTTGAGAGTGATTTGAAGAAAATTAGAACAGTTAATGTCAATTGAACCTTATAATGATGCAATGTTGTGCAACCTTGTGGACCAGGAATCAGTTATACAATAGCTGAAGAATGAGTCATCTGAGAAATTCAATACAATTGTAATCTATGACACAAGCAAAAGAAAACAAGCCATTTAAACAAACTATTAAGAACATTGAACATATGCTGAGGTTTTGTTCTTAATCATGCTGATAGGAGGTATGTATACCTTCACATTAGACTTGAAAACCAATAAGATGGCTTGATAATATGACGAACCCCGGCTCTCATCCGGTTACCAGTCCATGTCGGGTATGGGATTAGTTTGCCGGTTATTTTGTTTTTGAAAGCGTGGACTTGATGGTGAAGGAAGCCGTAACCGACCAGTGGTTACATGAACCACTCTAGTCCAGCGTCCAGCAATCCTCTTGCACATAATTACCCCCCACAGGATTCGAACCTGTGTATGCACACAATTTCGAATTGCAAAAGTAAAAATTCAAGAATATAAAAAATTGAAAGTTATATTACCTCGATGTTATCGGATGTTGGAAAAATTCTGACCCCACTTGTTGTTGGCAAAGCATGTTCAAGGATGTATCTTTAATTTAAAAGTTTGTATCAAAAGAGCATTTTGACCTGATAAAAGAAAACCAAATTCTAAATATTGATTTGATATATAAGATATTAACTTGGGTGGTTCTAACTCAAATATTTGGTATGGGAGTAACTAATTACCAACCAATATGGGAGTAACTAGTTTTGTTCGCCTACTTTACATCAAGTTGTGTAAAGAGACTGAAACCTATGGACAGGGGGTATATCCACTTGGTTAACACAAACAGTCCCCAAACACGTAATAGAACTGAAATAAGAAAAATCGGGATAAAATTATGGCTCAACCCTAACCTGGTACATATACACACTACAGGAGTAGTACCTTATTTTCAATTTTGAACGTTTTGCTGCAAATCATTCAAATTAAAAAAAGGGATCAACTTTAAAATTTTGGTGTTGCTAAATCCTTTGTGTACTTTCTCATCCCCTCACTTCATAACTAACACAAGCATCTAAGTAAGTTAATTCAAGGCAAATGTTTTTATATTTCCAACTTGTCCACTAGTTTTGTGTGTAGAAGCAGAAATATTCTGTTATAAAACTTGTAAAAATACACCTTTGCTGTATTATTTGTAGTTATGGTGTCTATGGTATTAGCGCAATGGCCTTGAGTATATTAGCATAGGGTGAAGCATTTCAGGTCCAAAACAAATATCATGCAAATTATAATGGAATTGAGTAGGAATTTTTCAAAAGCAAAAAAACAACATATATTACGATAATTAATACTCAATTCTTTTATTAGTCCGTTAAGTTTCATATCAAAAATCGCAAACAATCTCACAGTAAACACAGCAATACCAGTATAATTACAGCTAACACAATGAAATTCTTTTTAATAATTATAACGCAGAAAAAAAGGTCAGTTAAAGAATTTACCAGACTCACCGTTAATCGAGGTGATTGAAGCCTCGACTTTTCAAAATTGAAAACCAAGCATTGAATTAAAACTATCTAAATCAAACTAAAAACTGTAAAAGAAACTATCTAGTTATAAGGCTGTTTGGTCAAAGAATAATATCTATAACGTATCATACTGTGAATTCACGATCTTCAGCTGGAGTGGAGAAAACAACACTGGTTTGAAAACAGCTTTGACTACAAAAGTACGAAACAAAAAACAAAAATAAATTAAAACCAGAATGAGAATATTGAACAGGCAGTGCCACTAAAATAGAGAAAGTCTAGCTATGATGCAAACAAAACAATTGAAACTCATGCAATACAAAATCAAAACTATTATAGAGAAAACATGTTTAAAAAATTAAATCATTCTATTTTGAAAAGTGAATAGCAGATTGATGAAGAATTATACAGGCAAAAAAAATTCTACATAGAATTATGTAATACCTTGACTATCCCTACCTTGAACGCATAAAAATGTAAAAGCATTATTCTCGATCCATTGACTGAATGGTTCTCCTTTACACTCTTCAACAATAGTCATAATTCCAGGGGAAATGACTGATGCGCAGTTTCCCAGATTCTGCATCATTAATTTAAAAAGACAAAGAATCCATTCACAGATCTTCTGAGAGAAATGGGGGCCAAGTGCTTGCAGCTGAATGATTAGCTGAGAATATTTAGATTTCGCTCCAGGAAACAATGCCATAGCAAATATTTCGGAATTACTGAACTGTTGTTTTTGAATGGAATTGACATAAGGACTTAGTTTGACGTTTGATTGTCTCATAAGAGTGTTTATCATATTCCCAGGAGGCAAATCTCCAGTCCCAGTATATAGTTTTGTAAGGGACTGAATGTCCAAGAAAGTCGGTGGTTCCTGATCAGGGATTTCCGGATTAAATTCACCGGCACTGGATAAGCTCAGTAAATAGTCATTGACAGCTTGATTTGCCAAATCAAAAAAAAGCAAAAATCTTTTTGCAGACTTGAGAGAAATACAGCCAATCGCAGGAATCTTTTCTTTGCGAATTTTTCGCACATCAGGCGCATAATTGCCTCCATCTGCCACTATTTCCACCTTTCGGAAAGGTTCTGACTCTTCAATTGCGACAGCCATTGTTACAGATACGAGCATCTGATCTGATAACAATTTAAGCCTAAAGTTTGTAATTTAGTATATTTTTTATCAAATATGCTGAAAACAAAATAAACAGGTTGCTTGACATTTTTTGAAATCAAATCTGTGTTTGTCCTCAGGTACAATCTGATTCTAAGGAATGAATTCAAAAAAATTGTATCAATATTAGACTGAATAAATGTTAGTTTCTAACTTTAATGTTTATTTCTCCATTATTTCCAGTTCCACCCCATGGAAGGAACAATATGTGTTTCTAAAAAGACATCACTTATATAAAGATTACTGAAAATATTCCTGTCCTAAAATTTCACATTTTCAAATTAGATATTTGAACCTTGGATGTCACTTTTCGATAACTATCTTGGGTTCCACACGACTTCCCTTCCCCAGTAAAACTGTAATTTTATTCTTTATTTCTCTCGTATTTTCTGTGTTTATTTGTTTTTTTTATTTACTGGTTGGAAAAAATAAACTTGACTTGACTTCAAGAAAATGACCAAGAAACTAGCGATATCGAAATACACAGTTTGAACAATGCTCAAATGTTACTCAATAACTCAACATTGACGATTTCACTGCCTGCATGTTTGATGAGTATTGATATAAAGATGTGAAACCTACTAAAACCTCTGACACCAAGACTTAACCAAAAATCCACTATTAGGATGTTAAGAGGATGGGCCCTTCACTCTCACTATAACTACTTTGTTTGGTACTCCCGTAGTATGTCTACCAGGTTAGGGTTAGGCCATAATTTTATTCCGATTTTTCTTATTTTAGTTCTACAATGAGTTCGGGGATATATCCCCCACCAAGTCCTATTACACAACTTGATGAAAGTAGGCGAACATTAGTTACCTCCATATTGAAGGTTACATACATTTCTGGAGAGTCCTTCGTCTTACATCAGTAACAATAGAATCAGAACCATGCTTGATAACCAGTAAAAAAAGTAAATTTACCAAGAATAAAATTACCAATGGGAAAATCCCCAGTAGTTCTTAAATAATAATAATAATATATTAAATGTTATCCTGGAACACCATGCTCGAAAAAAGTTGAAACAAAGAGACTTGAAAGGGAGTATCGTTAGGCGTACCTGGGGAGATTACCAGGAGGAAGTAAACTTATTGAAAACATAATTACAGCATTCAACATCTATTGACAAACAGGGAATACCCTCGGACACAATAATTTATTAAATATTATTCACTCATTATGAAACAAGACACAACAACGTTGAAATAAAGGGACTTGATTGCACAAAAACGGAATACCGTTAGGGGGTACCTTGGGAGATTACCAGGAAAAAAGTACACCTTATTAAAAACCTAATATTAGCATTTAGCATTTATTGACAAATAAGGTATCCTCTGGGTGAACTATATTAAATATTATTCATTGATTAGGCCATAGACGCTCAGCAACGTTTGAGCGAATTGATTGAGTAACGATGACATGTCAAAACCTGTGTGATTTCCTGTTCAATAGGCCATCGGGAATTCTTGAGCACAGGGTTACGTGAATCATGTATAAATATATCTTTATGCTTTTAGGTTTATAAACGCAGCTAAGGAAATGCAAATTTGAACGAAAATTGCTGAATTCGTCACAATCAGTAGTTAGTGAATAATTTTATCATCGGTTTTTAATTAAATAATATACCTACATATCACCACCACGAATCGATTCAAAAATGCTCTTAATGCGAGTCTTGATCTTCAAGCGAGACATGATAAAACCAGGACTAGTTACGCCTGACAGTAATAAACTCGAGATAAACTTAGGCAATATAAATAGGAAGTCATGATAGGGTCTACATATATTAGCAAAACAGGAAACGAAAGTGAAAGATATGCAGTTTTAAAGCGCAGGGTACAACGAGGCGGGTCACAGATTACATCATTTTGTGATATGATATCCGTAACCGCAAAACTCAATTTGTATTCGTAAAATGTGGTAAAGACCGATGACTATTAAATTCAGGTTTCGTGCAAATAGAATTGTAATCAAAAATTTTAAATAAAGAGAATAGTTGCGCAACAATTATGCAATTCTACGTGGAACTGTCACTCTCTCTCGCGAGTTGAAATGTTCATTAGGAAATTTAGCCATAATATTTAACAGGATGTTCGTCTTCAACCTAAGGGGAGATGAAAAAGACTGGAGATATAATTTGTGGCAACATTAACGTTACAGTCACAGGTCCACAAACACCATTGTCACGCTTAGACACTAGTACTTTAAAATATAGTCGATAGATATCACACGATTTTAATTTTAAACTAGTCGGAGACCTCGGCCGAAGGCCGCTCTTACTGGTAATAACGAAATACGACTTCATAATCCAATTAATATTGTTATTAACGCAACTAAAAGGTTTCAAAGTCATTTTATTCCCCCGCCCTTTTGAAAAAATTGTACAAACGCTCATATATCTCATACAGGAATTCGTAAATTCTTTCCACGCAGCAAAAACCCTTCGGCAGCAATTCAGGTATCATACCAACGGCCATCTATCAATTGACAACTCTATTGCAAGGAAATGCCTACATATACATACCAAGGAATCTTTCATAATTTTTATCTGTACATTTCCAGGTTTCCAAGTATTGTTTTTCGTGCGATTTCACACAAAATATCTCTCAAACAAGACATTTAACCTCTCAGCAATAAAAATAATTTCGCTGGCAAATTACAATTACCGGTTTATGAGTTTTCCATTAAAATTAAGTCTTTTGGTAATATTTTCTATCGTAGAAATGCACATTTTCACACTTATACGCGATCGGTTGTTAAGACCTGCTGGCCGATGCATAGTTGTCACAAACTGAAAACTCCGCGCCACATAGGTCAAAATCTGTATATATACATGTCAAACTTCGACACAAACGAAAAAAGGCAAGCTTTTTTCTTTCAATGCAGAAATTGTTCTTTTTTCGTCGCTCTCAAATTCTAGAGGCCCTTTTTCCTTTTAAACGTCTGGTTCGCTTTTTTTACAAAACTTTTTTTTTAACAGTGGCACACAACGAACGCCGTCGCGTTCGCAAACAAACTGCCGCTCTATAATTATTTGTTTCTTATTTATTATAAGCTTTTTCTCTTCCTGATTGCCTTTTTCTGATTTTATGTGAACACGTGCAGATTGCGTGCATATCACGCCCTCGGCAAGTGATACACAAACAGGAAGATGTCCAAGAGATCTAACCAGTTAACTTGGTCCTTTCATATATATTCAGCGTGAAATGGACAGGCTGGAGCAGAGGTGGGTAAAGTTCCATTGCAAGGGCCGCATTGAAAAAATACATAATCGTATGGCCAACCTTTAGTTAAAATTCAATTAGTAGATCTTTGAGTATATTAGATGACAAGTTAAAACATTACTTAACATAAATTTATTATTATTATTAAATTGGGATGATTTTAGAATTTGAATTTCAATATATACATAATCTACATAATTCAAGCGGCTAGAACAAACTGAAGATTCCGAGCAAAGGTACTTGGAGTGCTTTCTATATATTTATGTATATTTTCCCGACTTCTTCGATGCTCTCAATTTCTCAACCCTTTTTCATTTTTGGACCGAGGATGTCTCGTTCACCTCTCTCACAAATTTTGAACATAACCAGTTGCAAATAGAAGACTGTCGATTTCATAAACAGACTGCTGCTCTACAATTATCTGTTTTTTATTTAATATAATATTTTCTCTTTTTGTGATCAGATTCCTGATTGCCTTTTCTGATTTTTAAAGGGAACTATTTATAACGTCCCCGCCTTTTTTTCGTTGCCGACGTGGCAGAAAATGAGAGAACTTTTTTCGTTTTTTTTGGCTCGGAGAGTGTGAAAATATAACTGACGCTCAAGAAGACAAACTCTAACTCTACTGTCATGTTATAACAGATAGCAAAAAACACACCTAACAAAAGTTTTTAATCGGTCCTCTGCAGTAAGATGGCGCGCTCATAATAAAAAGCAATCAGCAAACACAAAAAGTACGATCCAATAGACCTTTTTCACTCCCATATATTCGACTCCACAACCCTTTACTGTTGAAATAGGTTAAGAGAAATATACTTATTCACAAGATGGCACTAAAGAGTAAACTGAAGTCAGTTCTCAATGCATCTTAACCAGGTTTGTTATTTTTTAATCAGTAATTTTTGAAGTATTTTTACTCCATTCAAATTGATTCAATACATCTGTGAGAGGGTCAAAGCAATATATGGTATCGATAAATTCCGTTTGCAATTTAGAATAAATAAGACTTCATGAACACCCTGATATACCACACTCACAAGCAGTTTTCCTTCCTGCTCACCGAAGTTCTGACCGGCGGTATACACTATCTACGTGCTGCGCTGACTGATTTTTTTTGTCGGGCCTAAGTTTGAGACAACAGGTACCACCCTCTAACAAAAAGCAAACACATTTCTAAGAGTATATTTCTAATAGATTGGCTTTTTTCTTGTTGAACATGTTCGCCAATTTGTGGCATCTTTCACAAATAATAATGAAATTCGAGAATTTCATGAATTGCACTTTATATATATTACCTGCTTGATCGGCCCACATTGGCTACTGCACCGGTATTGAATACTGTATTTTATGTTTCAAAAGTTTCACGACGACGGGGTACATCGCAGGCGATGTTCCTCGCACCTGTCTGCCGGTATCTCGTGATCCACTTGGCCGCCGCGCATGCAACTTCTACCTGAGCTCAAGTTGTTTTTCAGTGACGCCGCCAAAAAATAAATAAGTGAGTGAAATAAATTAGTGAGCATTGACAATTCAATTTCTGGCGGTATATATCATCTACTGCTGACTCAAGCCTGAATAGCCTGCCTATAAGTCACTCACTCAAACCGCGTTCTGAAAATAAACTTATATCGTGTTATTATACAATTTGGCAAAACTGCTGCATCTTTTACGAATATCGATGCAAATCAAAATTTTTAATAAATACACTTCGTATATTTACCTACCTGGTCGGTACACGCTGGCTACTGTATCGGTATTGAATACTGTTTTTCTAATGTTCTACAGTAAAGCTCCTCGTCGGAGGCGAACAAACGCTCAGGCGTCGTAGGCGATGTTGCTCGACCGAGATATGATCACCCTCTCCTCGACTGATATGCTTCTCCCCTGCGCAGTTAACTTCTACGGCGTATGATGTCGGGACGAGACACTCGCTCGCTCATGAAAGCAAAACTGGGCGCCGATGATTTATATATAGCAACTGAACTGATACTCTCGTTTTTTACACGTTTCGTGATCACAGAAACGGTCACTAAACGTCGCACCTGTGCACTGCTTGATTCACATTGACAACATGAGAGAATGCAGATTGAACAATCGGCCACAGAAAACTTAATTGTAATTGGAAGAGGTGCGTACCCCAAGATTACCTTTTTGGTTTTATTCTGTAATTTAAATACCGCACAAAACATATTATTAGCTAATGGATATTCCCCCGTATGTTATTTATATTGCCTCGGTGTGTTTTGGGCACAAAGGCGCGTGAATTTCTGGTAGTTATAGCTTATATATTAGCACCTCCGATCCGATAAAGTTTTGATAACTTATTTTGCAGAGTTGTAGAACGGTAAACAACTCTATTCGAAAACCCTCAAAATAGAAAGCCAAACAAATACTGTTACATTACGTGTAGGGGTGAATATATCATCTCAATTGTCATGTGGGCAACTTCTTGCGTATCGGAAACATTGCGTTAATAATTGACAGCAAGCAGTTATACACTGTTACGTATATTAAGGAGATATTTATTGTCAATAACGTACTTTGGCAAAATGGTGAGAGACAGGGATGGACAAGGTTTTTGGACCGGGGGCCAAAAGTTTTGCCCATCTAGGCTGGCGGTAGCAAAGGTGAAAAACGATAAGCCTCTTGCCGAAACTAAATTTAATCGCAATCTCAACAAATTCCTTGAGATATTTTTTAGCTAAAACATCAGAATTTGGTTTTTAGTTTGCTTATGGCAGCATCAGGCGGGCCATATTGCAAATCAGCTCGGCGTGGTTGACAGCCAGTCTTTGGCTGTGATTTTCAACCGGGGTTCCGCTGCCTGTTGGGGTTCCGCCAGTGCAGTCATGGGATTCCGCAAGTTCATATTCGAATCTGAAAGTTTATATCAATATTTGGTATATATATTGTTTGAATATAATCACATATTAGGTTTCAACACTATTAATAAAATTGCTACGTTTTAAAGATCATTTTGCTTTGTCAGTATTTGGTTTGCTTATATATATATCATAGTATTTAGTTTTTCCAGACGGACTCAACTATTGGGGCTTGATTGAGGTTTCGCACCACCAAAAAGGTTAAAAAACACTGGTCTAGGTCTTGTTAAAATCGAAGATACGAAAAAATAAATTTTATAATTGACTATAAAACATAACTTTAAACATGAAAAAAAAAACTGGGGAATCCTGTAATATTTCGCTAAATAATACCAGGGCTGTGGACTCGTGGAAAGCCACATTCGATCCCCCGTACCCGGCTCCGGATTGATAATATTAGTCTCCGACTTCGAGAAAACTTTTGACTCCGATTTCTGTTCTCGACTCCGGGTTGTAAGAAATATTGACTCGAACTCCAGTCCTAAGCTCCGAGGAAATCAAATTTCATAACAAAAACTATGGAATACGCAAGTCCTCTTTAAACTGTTGAAAACGCTTTATAAACTTAACGCATTTCCACTTTTTTCATCAACATTAAAAGACTAATCCAAAATTTAAAAAACAAACGTCAAACTTCGGCCTCCGACTATACAACTCTACATAGCACCAATCATATTGTTGAAATTGTATGGTTAGGATGGTTTTCATACAATTGCAAACAGGCCTGTCTTTAATCGCACCGTCCAGCCGTACGCCCTTGGTGGCTCATGCCATGTAAACGATTCATCCGTTTCTAACGACAAGCGAGCGATGCTTAAATATATGGACACGAAAGCCGAAACGAAGCAGCACGAGTAATCTGTCACAGTGCATCGTAGCCTTGACGACTTCTCCTGACCACCAAGTTATTATTATTTTAATGGTGCTTATAACTGGATTAGTTTTGGGCACCGGGCCTATGACATTACACGTCGGGTGTTCAAATGCTTCGACCCGTTATGAGGACGTATTCTAGATGTAATTCTGGGATTTGTCAGTAAAATGGTAATATTGAATGAGCACATATTCAGATCTTTCGCAAGCGTAGAACCGCCACATGGTGTGCTATTTATATTTTGATGATGTCAACGCACACTAAAAAACGAATCCACTAGACCAGTGGTTCACAAACTGGGGTCCGCGGACTATTTGTGATTCACGAAAGAAATCTGTTATATGGCATATAATTTGATAATACAAATATTGAGTGCTTAAATTTGCAATTGCACATTTGTCGCCTTTGCAATCACTGCTGGGGACACCGATTCCCCACTTTGTGTTTCGAACACAATGCCCCATTGTGATGTCACAGAGCTGTGGGCCTGTGATGTGATATCACAGAGATAGTTCAATTGATGCAATTACAAGCCAACTGACTGCAGAGGTGTAGCTGAAGCTGCCTTTTTGCGCGTTTGTTGGCGAGAGCAGGTGGGGAAGAGATGTTTTCACTATACCATACGGCGCACTGATTTTTTGTTGTGATCTTCTATGTTTCATTTTAGTGCACAAGTCTGCGTATGATTAAAAAAATTGCGAGGGGTCCGTCATGGAATTTTTTTAAAAGTTTAGGAACCACTGCCCTAACCAAAGAAATTTTTGAAATAAATGAAAGTAATAGCCTTCTAGCGAGAGATGAAATCTTTAACCGCTGAAAATTCAAAGCAATTTTTCCAGTAATTAAAGGGAAAAACTATCTTTCATGATAACAAGAATAGGAATACGGGATGACAAAACAATTCATGGTCCATTTCGTGTCCAAAAATACGACCGACTATTTATACTTTATGGTATGACGCTAGTAGGTTTTCAAATCTCTGCTTTTAAAAGTACGTGCTATTATATGTGAGATTGCGAAATGTATGTTATCTTCTGTGCGTAATGTTGCGCAATTTGACGCTGCCATGGTCCAAAGTGGTAAAATGCAAAAACAAGGCCATTATGGGATACCATACAGTCAATACCTATGTGAAAACATTCCGCAAATTCGCCAAACAACACACTTCAAATATGCGAACAATTCGGTAGAAAATTTCAAACCTTATATCTTTTGTGGCGAGAATAATTTCATAATAGCCCTAAGGCTGCAACGTTTGGGTCCTGTACGGGTTAAAAAATGGCTCTGCTCAAAATCTAACCCTGGTGATTCCCCTGGTTCAAAAAATGGCACGGATGCCAATAAGGCTCCTCATTCATGTCACGTACATACTTCGCTTTCATTGGTTTGTAGCGAATTGAAAAAAAGGCTGTTATGTTTGTCACAAACTGTTATAAAAAATCGTCTTTTTACCTGAGCTTTACAAGTCTTACTGATTCTCACAAAATAAAGTAAAAGAGATCTTTGAGGCAACAAAGACGACTCAATAAAGTATTAAATCATACTCAATTTTGTATTCGTAAACAAGAGTTTTATTCTTTGTATGCCTTACAGAATGGCTGACCCGTATATGCGAGTAAACTCACAATTTTTTTTAGAGTACCAGACGCCCGGATGATAATAATATTACCTAAAATGGTAAATTTAACTTGAAATTTATGAGCAAACTATACTATTATGTTCGTACTATTACTGTACGATACTACTTTTTTATGGTCTGTTTTAAGAGTCAACGAACGGCATATAGTGAACAAAAACATTCAAAAAAATCTCGAATTCTGTTCATCAGCTGTGCAGAGGTTAGTTTAATTACATTGAGATAATGAATAAATCTTTTTCATAAGGAATTTTCGCATCAAATATTTAAAATTTATTTATTACCTCGAGTCAAAACTGTGATCATTTTTACATCCCATTTGTCAACAAAATTTATTTTGTCTATTCTATATTTTAATTGAACTTCAATTACTTCCCTGACAGTATAGATTTGAGCAATTCAAGTACCGCGACAAAAAGTCTGCACTCAAAAGAGCATTGTTTATTCGTGAACTGGGTGTGACTCTAAAAACTACTTTTAATGAAAGCTTGAATTCCTTAAAACACGTTCCAATCGGTGAACCAAGCCAAATTACTCCTTACAACCTTCCATCAACGCGTCAAACTTGCTAATTCTGTACAATGAGTGTCTCATTCTCTCTAGGGTATACTCTATTATAATACTACTAGCACGTGCGTGCAGCACAAACTGTCTAAAAAATAACGCCGCGCGCATACGTGATTCTCGGAAAAGAACTTCAACGCAAACATAGGTTCTAAAAATAGCTGAGATGAAAAATTGCGCCGCAGCCATAACCACCTACAAATGCGCAATTGTCCTTGGGTCTTGGATTGTGTGCATTGGGTCACGCGTTATGTATAAAATCATTAAAATGAATACCACAGTAGTGACGAAGTGTTCGAATGCGTTGAGCGCAGACCCATCAATACTACTGTCTGATATGTCAGAATAAATGACGTAACTGCTAGAGAACAATCCAGAATATACGCATAAACAAATCTAAGAGCAGCTCGAGAACGAAAAACACATTTAAAACGCTCGTTTTGCTTGCACTCGAAAAAGCATTCATTCATGTGACATTAACGTTCAAAGCTTTAAACCTGTTGAAGTGAAATCCACAAATCATCCAGCTTTCCGTCAAAGCGTCCAACTTGGTAATGCGATGCTATGAGTGATTTCTCTATTGTTTCTTTTGCGATCACGCGGCATCGCTGAGTGAGATCACATTACAACATCTAAAAATAGATCGACGGGAAAACTGATCACGGTCATAAACACGGATGCGCAATCGTACACTACTGTACCGCAATATTATTTTAACTGGATCGCTAACACTTCGCAGGAACGACTCCACAATCGGCACAATAGGCAATAAAATGATTGATAAAAACAAATAAATAAAAGAAGCTGCTTGTACATTGTCTGCTTCGGTGCCAAATGCGCAAGTAAGCATCGCACGAAAAAAGTTACAGCGAATCGGAATATTGGTTCCTTGACAACTAACGAATACCCGGCAGTCCGCATTCTTGTCACCAGGGCTAGGTCGACAGATGTGACAACCGACTCAAGTATTTTAAAAACAAAACCCGAAATGACAAATATTCGACCACAATCCTAAAATACCTCCTAACAAAGGTAGTCCTAATAAGGATAGGTCCCGAGTACAATTATGGGCGACAGTTACAGATTCAGATGCTTGTCTATGATCATCCTTACATACAAAATATACTTTGTTATATCATTTGATTATCGTTTTTTCTTTAAAATTCCAGTATTGATTTGAACAAATTCTTTCAGTATTACAACAAAAGTCAAGACACCATCGCCTTCAACTAATATTTAATGATTTTAATAGTTCATAAATAATTTATACATTTATAACTGCCCACAATCGAAACAGCAATATTTACTCGTGAGCTGGACGTAACTTCAACTCTAAAAACTTCTTTTAAGCACCACACCGAATCGAAATTCCAAATACTTTCTCAACAATCTTCCATTGCCTTGTTCGACTTTTATCTGCCGCGTCGCGAGTTATTTTCGCCGCATGCAGATAGTCTGGTGAGCCATTAACAAGCATAATAACAACAAGGAAATGACCAAATGTGGCGTAGCACTTACTCTTACTTACTTACTCTTACTTACTTACACTTACTCAGCGGATTGCAACACCGGTTGGTTGCGGGAAGATGACGCACCTTTGTTTGTTCTCTATGAAACCGCTTCTACCATAAAAGTCGGAACATATGTAATAATATGAAACTTTAATATATTTACGGAACCGAAACTGAAGCGGATTCGAATGCCTTGTATTTGATTGAATTACTCCCGAAATTATTATTTTAAATAAACAGGAATATGATGAACCAAAAAATCATATATGCAAGCTCATCACTTACTGGTAGGTTTTATTTAAATTTGAGTTCCTTCACCTAGATTTGAGGAATCATGACTATCGGAATTCGTTATTTTTTATATATAGATGAATTAAAATCAAATAAACCATTTCTAAGTTTAGAGCAGGCGTCATCTTAAGCGAAGGAAATTAAACGGAAAGATGACCCCCCTTTGTTTATTCTGTATTAACACCTCTATCATAAAAGTAGGAACATATGTAATAATATGGAACTTTAATAGCTTTACTTTAGTTAAATAAATTAAATTTAAATAAACCTTCACAACAGCTAAGTCTAGCGCGTGGCATTAGGTTGAGAGAAGGGGTCATCTCAACCGGGGCAAATTAACCCATAGATGAGGGGGGGGGGGGGACTTGATCTGAATTCGGGTAAATTTTGCAGGTAAGAAAAAATGGTGCTACTTCGGTATGTGATCTCAGCGACATTGTGATATCAGTGGTTTTAGTTAAGGTTAGGAACAGAATTGTATAAGAATGTGCTTACGAGATTGAAAACACCTAAAGCAAGTGAGATAATGAATCTCAGTGGTTTTAGATAGGGCTATGATCCGGAACTGAATTCTATAAGAATGCCGTTGCTGCAAAGCAAGTGAGAGCACATACCCGAGTGTCACCGAAAGCAAATGGCCATATGTTGTATCGCAATTATTTCAACAGCGGCGTTTTGCAACGCTTTGTGTGGTGCAATAGAAGGTATTATGTCATAGCAAATCACTATTACTTCCTTTTGATGCATTTTCCTTTCCTACTGGCAGGATGTAAAAGTGGACGTGGGCGAGGGTAAAAACTGTCCGCATGTATTTACGTTTCAAATTTATTGTTTTTAGCTGTTCTTTGTTCTTTCCGTTATCAATTCTTTAAAAGCACCACGAAAACCCGTCACTATGGTAACAGTTTGCGTCACCTGCCGCTCACATTAAGCAATTGCGTCAACACTATACGTCAACGGAACAATCAGAACAAAAAATGGCCCATTTGAAAATAGATAAACGCCATAACTCGACTTAACGCAGATAAACAGGCCGAGTGAATTAAAGCCTAAAAACATCAAATACACTAAAATAGCACATACTTTTAATTCGGTAAAGTAAATAACGAATCCTAGTGCCAACCTCACATCAATAACTACTTGCTAAGAGCCTTGCTTTGAGCGAAATTGAAAATGCATAAGCGGTTTCATAAAAATACAATTAGCAAACTGGGAATATCTCACACGAAAGTCAACCCGCGCTTACACTGGTCGGAAACGGAGACGAAGCCTGAATCTCGATGTTCACTTTCCAGCAGAGAGGCAAACACGCATGGCCTAACACGTGTAATTTTCCACAATACGAAATACAAAAATTTCCTTTATATAGCTATAAATTAGTGTTCCCTCAAAGAAAATGTTTGTTTCAGTGAGCATGAATAATTTAAGACTGAGCCTAAATGATTTACAAACTATGTGAAATATTACAACAGTATAATACATTATTAGAACTCGAACAAAGTACTAAAGTAGGCTACACATTACATGGAATGAGCATTCTAGCCAGGCGTAAGAACTGACACGAGCAAACTGCGGGCCAAATCCGTCCGTTGGGTAATTCAATCTGGTCCGCCTGAAGCTGCCACAATCAAACTGAAACCAAATTTTGATGTTTTAGCTAAAAAACTAGCCTAAGGAATTTGTTAAGATTGCGATTAAATTTAGTCTAGGCACGAAGCTTTTGTTTTCCACATTTGCTTTTGTGACACTGTAAATATTTTTTCATAAAAATATCAAAATAACATAACACTAAGGATTTATGACCGGGAAGAAAGATATTTAATTGCCCAATACACATGCTCGGTGAGCGCAATAGGATATATATATATATGAAAGCATATTTCCAATATTCTGACTCATATCCGGAATAAAATTGCGTAACAAATAACACTTCCTAATTTTAAAAAAAGACCTCTATCTGCAGACTACGTGAATTTGGAGAGCACAATAGGGAATTTATTGATAAGCAACTTACTGTTTCTGAGTAAATCTACTTGAATCAGTCAAATGCAACATCATTCCTGAAATCCAAACTTCGCCATGCCCACGCAGATGTTACACTGCTTCACCGTCGAGAAACCAATATTGCACCGTTTACTCGGGGATTTTATAGAGCAATATCGATAAATAGCCAACATGCGAGGTGATGTAATCCTCATTTTTGAGAACCAATTGTAATACTACACGAATTAAATTGAAAGTTGTGCGGGAAGAATAAAGATAAATAAATAAATAAATAAGGTAATAAATATATCGAAAATACTGCTCTGAGATTCATTTTTTTAACAAATTTAATCATTTTATGTCATGTATTTGAGTTAAGATCGGGCCCAAAAATTCCAGGCCGGCCCGACCCAGGCCCGTGGGTATTAAAACCGACCCGAGCCCGACTATGTAACTGAACTTGCTGGCCCGAGCCCGAAGCAAACCCGAAATTTCATATTTTTTTTAGTTTTATTGAATTGTCATTGAAAGAGTTTAATACAGTCAGTATGTGTCGTGTTAATGAGGCAACTTCTGTTTTTTTTTTGTAGACCACGGTCTCTCGTGGCCAAAACGCCTCATTTAAAAAAAGTCAGCAATAGAGAAGCCCGACCCATTCCAAACGTAATGATTAACATATCACGCCAGACGGTCGGGCACGGGCTTCAGATCTCATCTCTACTTAGTAACCAAAATTCTGTTTTGAAGGAAATGATTTATAAGCACTCCAAACGATGCATCCACACTCGAAACTATTTTTCTCCCTTTCAAGATAGTAAATTAATGAATATTGCATATAGCACTTAAAATTGCAACATAGTTGAATTGCGTAATATATATATCTTTATAATATAGTCTCCCCTTACGGAAATACTGTCTAGTAGACCAGGGCAGTAAAAAAAATTTTTTCGTTTTTTTCTTTATGGAACCAGAGAAATCGCTATGACAACCTGTCACTTGACAAATCTTCGTATTTCATCGTTTACATTTCAATTTTTAAGACTAATTGCGTCATATGCATATGAACAAAAAAAAATTGGGATGAATACGTAGGAGTCACTATAGCAACCTGTCACTGGAAAATTTCGTATTTCGTACACACGGAGAACAAAAGCATATTCCATTCGATACTCTACTTCCATATCGAGTTCCGTATAATACAAAACGAAAATTGGCGTGTCCCGATTTTAGAATGCAAATGTACCTATTTCACTTGCTAGTCGCGAAGGCGCCAAACTATTGCGGAAACAACACCCACGCAAAAAGTAATTGAAAACAGTAGATTTCTAATTCCTCGTTACAACCACACCCTTAGAGCATAGTTTTCAAAGTGCTCAGGAACGCAGGAGCTCCTCGAGCTATCCATTCACTTATGAAAAAACTGACTTTTGTAACAGTTCAAAGAAGCAATAACGGCATTATCAAGCAATAACGGCTACAAGGCGGTAATTCAAATATGACATTAATAATCTATAAGGTCCCATAGATAACGTCATATTTCAATTACCGCCCTGTTGCCTCATTTCGACTCTACTTTATTAATGTGTTTGTCAAGTGTATTTTTAAATACAAAGCAGCAAAAACAACCGAGTCATTAGGTTAAGTATTTTTAATTTACTCAAGTAAGTAACAATGTGTTTTTTGTGGATCATCCGTAAATAACAGTCAATCTCTTCTTGGTACTCATAACACCGAAAGTTTTATAACCCCTGCATTATTCCATTGTGGGCCTCAAACGTTCATTGGCACGCGCTCATTCTGGGTGTGAACGATTAAATTAAACCTTCATAAATTGTAATCCCAGGTCAGCCTGTTTCCCTAATCGTGACTATTCATTTACTTAAAACGCAATAAATAGCGAGGACAAATTCTTTTTCTGTTACAACTTTTCCCATTTATTATCCCGATACACGATATTCATTAGCGTAGGCAGGGCTGCGTCAACTGAAGCTGGCCCTGCATCCCCCGCGCTTTGAAACACACCTCACACTGAAATGCTATACATGCCACTGTAGGCACAACAGTATTTGCCACAGTATTCGTGTGGTCTTGCTTTGGACAAATGTTATTGAAAAATATATTTAATATGAACCGAATTGTCCGTAATCATGATTGGGGCGATTTTGCTTCGTCATGCCGTATGATGATAATGATGATTCATTATTCTCGGAATTAATTTGCATACTATAATATACAACAGGGCGCGCTTGTTTAACGACCGAAACCAGCTATGCTAAAGGTATGCTGGTTACTAAGCCACGAATACAATCCCATATACGTCGTATGCCTGGCCGAGTAAATGTAATTTTCCAGCCATCCTAAAGTGGAATATTTTATCATGTAAGGAATAGACGTAGGGCGTGTCGTTGTCGACGAATTGCAATACCCAACGGAATATATGTAAGGTGTGGCTCAATTCAAATATCGACCAATACAAGGCGGGAATCAGAAAATTTGTAACTTTCAGATTAGGCAGTCCTATTTTGATTTTTACCCATTGCGGATGGCGTCAGTGTTTCCTAACCCTTGGACAAATATTTTCAATTCCTGATGCAATCCCATGAGTCCTGACTACCACGCCCTATGTTGTCGTGGCAACCACTTTGGGTTCATAACAAAGAACGGCACAAACATCATATTGCATAAGAACTTGTTTATCACCGTAGCACGCGATCTATGTTCGTTCACCATCATGTTTTTCGCCGTTTCGGATCTCTCACAGAATTGGCTATGACTGGCCCGATTGTGGGTAATTTTCCACTTATTCTAACTTCATTGTATAACCAAATATGGTCTGTAGGCTCGCCATATAAGGGCGTAGGGCGTGGCTCTTTTGGGATGTGCTCAACAACAAAGCGATTTGAAGAAGATACCTCTGCGTTGAAAAAAAAAAATGGTTGCGACTTGACAAAGCACATCTTGTGTATTGCGCTTGCTTGAGAAATGGTTAGCGGCAGAGCTGGAGATTTCGAATCGAATAGTAAATTATTCGTATCGTTTCAGAGCAAAATTTGAAATCACCGAAATCATCTTTTTTATTATTGAAGCCATATTTTTTCAGCGCAATTGAGAGATAGGAATATTTTCTGCAATAAGTTATTGATGAAACGTGTTTCTTATTGTGTGCGCTCAGCAATCTGTCTGAGTGATGTATTAATTCTATGTCTTTAGTAATTTATTTCTTAACAGGACCAAATACAATAAAAAAAAGTCGCATACAACTACACATCTCCCAGGTATTCGAGAAGTGATCCGAGAATAATATTCGATTCGATTCTGAAATCATCCGGTATTCGAAAAGGCCCAGCCCTAGTTAGCGGGTACTGGTCAACTGAACTAAGTGTTTGGTGATTAATAACCGTCGTTTAATCGGCGTTCAAACAAAAAGAACACGACACAAAAAAACATTAAATGTATCTACATTCCACAACGACTCGAATTTCTTCTTCGTAGTTGCCTTGCACCCGATTTGCCTATATACCGCCTATATATAAGATATTTCTTACTATCGGAAATTATCCATTAATTATTAATCTTATAATCAAAAAATTACATTATTTCAACCCCATCAATCATCAATGCTCGTTTTCCGACCTGGCTTTATCTGCCATGTGGTGCACTTCGTGTTCAGTAAGTCAGCACATACTTCTAATCATATTAATAACATAAAACAATAGTCATATATCGACTTCCTCATAAAAGAAAATGACATGTGACATAACAAAGGACGGCACAATCACTGAATAAGTTGTTTATTACCTTGGCACGAGACCTATGTTCGTTCATCGTCTCTTTTATCTACCATATCAGTGTTTGTTGATTCTTCGGGCCAGCCATGGCCAATTGTGGGTAATTTTCCATTGTATCTAACTTCAATGTATAACCAAATATAGTATGCAGGCATGCCATATAAGGACCGCATCCAACAATATGGGGGTGGCGCTTTCGGGATGTACCCAACAACAAAGCGATGTGCAGAAAATTATCTCTGCGTTCAATACAGTAAAGGTTGCGCTTGCGCCTTTACAATGTACATCTTGTGTATTTAGGCTTGAAATATAAATGGTTAGCGGGTATCGGTGAACTGAGCTTTGTGCTTGGTAATTTCTAAACGGCGTTCAATTAGAATTCAAACACAAGGAACATGCCACGAAAGCATTTGATGAGCCTACAAAGGCGTGGATGTTTCCTACATTGTCGCTTGGAAATGGTTCGAGGTTCGGTTATTAATTACAATAATATTCAAAAATTATATTGTTAATAATTCTATTCCATGATAACCGTCGTCTATATTTCTATAACTGAAATATTTTAATTACCAAATATGTACGCCTATGTATATGATATTTCATACTATCGAAAATTAACGGTTCCCGAACATTTGAACCCACGGCAATTGCACCTATCGAAATTTTTTTTGTTTACGGATATTTGAACCAATACTGACCCTAACCCATGGGTTTTAGCATCCCGATATAGATTGAACCCGCGGATATACGCATGGGTTCAAATGTACGTGGGTTCAAATGTACGGTCACCAAAATTAACCATTAGTCTTATAATCAAAAAATAATTTCATCAAAGCTTGCC
Organism: Styela clava; assembly: GCF_013122585.1. Classification (NCBI taxonomy): domain Eukaryota; kingdom Metazoa; phylum Chordata; class Ascidiacea; order Stolidobranchia; family Styelidae; genus Styela; species Styela clava. Next base: position 4,544,698 of record NW_024102832.1, on the reverse strand, counting down.
ACTAATTAAAAAAAACGACATTCTATTCTCACTTCATTTCAACGCAAATCAGTGCTCGTATTTAGTGCTCGATTTTTTTAAAGAAATACTTGTGAATGCGAGGCTTTAATCTTCGTAGTAGAATTGTTGAGCGTTCCTTTCAAATGAACTCGGGCAAAATATTTAAAACTCAAAAAATATAAATGTTTGAAAGTCTTTCAGTTTCGATTAAAAAATGAATTTATAATGTCGAACCAGACTTTGAGAAAAATTTGAAAAAATATTCGACCTCATTCCATCAAAAATTCCAAATCCATAGCTTTCCTAACGAGTTCAACCAACAATTAAAACGGCATTCCCGATAGCCGGTCTTAGCTATTTATGAAAAAAAAAAATAGCGGGAATTTTGATTAAGAACGGCCATGTATAAAACACGATTCGAGGCTGTCATTTATCCATGGCTCTCGCCTGGTAAATATTACACAAAACAATCGTCTGCATGGAAATAATCACGAGACTTACTGTTGGTTGAGCCGTTTTGTTTCGTCTCGAACGACAAGTCTGGGCATGTCTGGTTTGTAAAAAGGCTTAAAGCATGAACACTTTTCTGATCTTCCAACAAGACAGCGAAGCTCAAATTTATCGGAACGAAGGATGAACACATCAATTTCGGCACGACGAGGCACTGAAGCGTTGACTTTGCCGCGGAGATAGTCGGACAAACAAGTTCCATTCTAATTGAAATATAACAGCAAAATGTTGGGAGTAAGTTCCCATAGGACTCGGCGAAAATTTGAAAAAATAAAAGTGATTGACATCTAAGACCTTTTCCATCTTAAAGTACCGGATATGTAAAAATCTCTCTCTCTTTGACGGAATGGTCATCATCACTGACCAGCCGTGGCACTCTTCGCGAATCGCCGCCATTGTTTCCGGTTTTGTGCCATTCTGAGCAACTCAAGCATGCTTATGTCTGCGACGTCCTTCACGTTGTCTGACATTCTTGTTTTTGGTATCCCAAAAACAAGAATGTCAGACAACGTGAAGGTTCTACTGGTTTATTAATCGCGATGATTCTTCTCAACAAGAAATTGATAAAATGCCAATATGTGAACTTCGCGTTCAATAAGTCAACACATACTTCAAAACATGTCAATAAAAAAAAAATACCGACACCAATACATCGACTTCCTTGAAAAATGGCATGTGACGAAATGCATTTGACGAAATGACAAAATGCATTTGTGTTAGTGTGCAAGAGTAGTTAGCAAGAGAGTAGTTAGCAAGAGTATTGAATTGTAAAGAATTAACATAACAAAGGACGACACAACCACTGAAAAGTTGTTAATTACCATAGCACGTGACCTATGTTTGTTCATCGTCTATCACAGGTAGTCAAATCAAAATTGTTAAGAATAAATTTTGAAGTTTTGAGTTTTTTGAAACAGTTGATTAGCAAAATTTGGGTGAACGTGAATAGAGTGCCATATCAGCTAAACTCCACTAACCAAAATAGGTCTTTCGTTGAACGCCAGTTGTGGTCCCGGTACCGGTATTCCAGTATTCTGTTATCACTAGCATTTGGAGCGCATATCCCACAGAGAGCACGGCGCATTGGCAGAATCTCATGGTACAGTGAGAATGACGTCATCGGAAACATCGCGCTCTTTAAAATTGAACGATTATCAAAAATCTTGACCATGTTTATCATGATAAAAATATTAAAAATGATGTAAAAATATTCTATCCTCAAAACTGCACACGTATACGATGAAACATATCTACAAAATTACAAAAAAATGTAAATTTCTGCTCTGGTGATCAAATTCCCCATAAGAGCTAATGTTAAAATTGTTTTGTTTAGATCACTTTTCTTTTTGCGCGTAGGATGGGTTTTTAATGACTAAGGTCTATTATGAGTGAAATAATAATATAATTTTATATACACGAAAACAACCAGTTCGGGCCAATCTGAGTAATTCAACAGTCACGCGGCAAATTAACACAAATTCATTTTTGTATGAGTGTTGTCAGTGTTCAGGAAAACTGTTGAATTGAAAGTCTTGTAAAATTTTAAATTGTAAAGGTAATTTAGCGATGTAATGTAAATATCCAATATAAGGCGAACACGATCAAATCTAACAAATATTTTTTTTTAATTAGCTTCACGCTCCATCGGAAAATGTATCTACGCCGCCCATGTGGGGTGCGATAATTGCGATTTGTTGAGAACAAAGTATACCGAAGGTAAAGAAATTATATATATTCGAAATCCTCATGGAATAAAATTAAACCTGACATCAACGCCCTATACTGTGTTATGATTGACCAAATATGGTAGACGCAGACAGTCACATACAGATCGCCGCAGCTGTGAAAATAGGTATTGCACCACCGTAAGATAGTCAGCCATTATGACATTATATAGGTCACGTCAACAATATTAGAAATAGTTTTGAGTGTTTTCAAATGTTCCGCAATCATAAGTATGCCGAAGGAACTTGTTTTAAGGGCTTAGAAAAGGATTCGTTCGCAATCAAATGAGCATCGTTTTATGTTTTTAGATTTATAAATGTTCTCGAAATATAAGTTACGAATTTATAAGTTAAGATTTTCCTCATTTTAGTTATATCACGAGTTCGGGGACTGTCTGTGTTAGCCAAGTGAATATACCCCCTGCCCATAGCTTTCAGTCCCTTTACACAACTTGATGTAAACTTGGTGAACAAAATTAGTTATCTCTATATTGATACACATACTTCTGGAGCGCCGAAAAATGTACTAATAAAAAAATTGAAGAAAGGTAACTTATGTTTAATTCTATTCAATGAGAGACGATATATTATTATTGCAGGTGCGAAATTAATATTGAGGTCCATTTTGTCAACAAAGCAACTAGTTTTGTATATTCAGATTTTTTTGTACAAAATACCCTCGCACCTTTTCTCCTCAAACAAGGCCGTATAGATACACTCTCATGCTATGTAAGGAAGCTACTATTATTTAGGATTACCGGAATTAGATTGTTTTGTAGAAAGTCGCCGACACCAATTCAAAAATGTGAGATTTGAGAAAAACATTACGCCAAGTTTAAAATAAAATAAAATAGTAAGTAGGGGTTCCGAATGATTTGAAAAATCGAATTTGCACCGCAATCTGTGTTCATTATCCTAACTAGATAAATATTTATCCCTTCATTTTGAGCGCAGGCGGGGGTGTTTGTTTTAGCGGAAGCTTCCTACAAAAGATCACAGAATTATTTCGGTTTGGCACACATGATATGTACTGTACTACTGTGCTGCTAATTTGATTCAAATTGTGTATTAGATTGTATTAATGAAAGTAATCTATAATCAGCTATAATCCCATAAAGAAAAATCGTACATTCCAAATTTATATTTATTTATTGACTTTCACAAGAATATAATGATTTCATTAACGAACTCTTTCAATTAAATTATTTAATTACAACCAAAACGCCCCACCGTTTCTATTTATGGTGTCTGCCTCCAAACACCGAAGAGTGCGCTATTTATTGTTTCTGCGAAATGCTGTTCAATAGCGGACAACAACCTGTCACCTGTCGCTGATATGCTCTATTACATAACAATGAAGTTCACTTAAAATTAGCCTAAACAGCAATCAGTTTCGCCCGATTACCTCCTTTTGAATATCCGGTGGCTAAGTGGCTTGCACTTTTTATACGAATTACCTAATTTTGTCATCATTTCATTCTCACGTGATATAATTTTAGCGAGAAATGTCATTTCATTTAAAATATAAGTCCAGATTAAACCGGCTGAAACCGGTTTTGAACGGTTAAGTCCAACAACACGCCCGATTACATCTTAATAGCGAGTATATTGCAAAGAGATGTGACTAGTTGTTAGGTAGATATCGCATTGCGGGATAAGTAATACACAACGATGTGTAATGGAATGAGTAAATATGATAAATTTATTGAGATTTCGTGATATTTACCATAACTTATCATGGTTCATTTTTTATTAGTACATATTCCTACTTTTTGCATAAAGATTCGCTTCTCAGAACAATTGGGGGAATATAGTTCCAATCTCCCTTGCTGGAGGGGTTGGTGACTGTTGCTAAAGAAACTTTTACGCCGAATTCAAGTCTTTCGAATAGTATAGGGTAGGCCATAGCGGATACGTTTTTGCCAAATTGAGCAAAATCTATTTGTCTGTTTTCGATGAATTTTAGCAATCGAAATTTCAAGTCCATGCCACCACTCACTCAAGGTGTAATAAATTAGGTAAGCAATGCCGGACCGGATAAATTATAGTCCCTCAAGTTAAATAGCATTTCTCTACATATGGTACGATATTAGTTGTTGCCTGTATATGACCTTATTCGTAGCGGAAGACAGGGATAACTACAATTATAAGCACAATAAATACAATTCTAATACCTGACCTTACTTTGTTGACGTGAAAAAATGATGATGTCACAAAACGCCGACGAACTAATGAAACTGATGACGATATTTTCTTGCGTCCGTCTTGTTGTTTATTGAGGCTTTGCCTCAATAATGAAGGTTGTCGCATTCAGGAATACTCGAATCACTTCTTGCTATGTCACTCTAGGAATAATTCATTATCTAATCCAAGCCTGCTATATACTTAATAATTTTATCTGCTGAAAAAGAAAAAATACAATATAAACTTAAAAGTCTACATCACAATTCATTTTATAAATTTGTTTTTCAATCGTCATGGGAATTGTTTAAAGGTATTAGTGTATGCATTTGTGTAAACCATTAAGAACAATGAACAGATTGTTATCCCAAGGGAATAAATGAGTAAGGAGTGGTAGTTACATGATTACCCAACCAACCGCAAAAGTACATATTGTCGTCATTTGTGGTACATAGTGATTCATAGGAGTTTATCTTGAACCACGAAACTAAAAAGAAGGATATAGATTTAGTGTTTCGTCAACTGAATACAATAATCGTAGCAATAAAAATAAAGAGCAAGATATGACCAACGGGACCACGTGAGTAAAAAGAGATAGAATTTAGTATTTTTTCAATCAAAATACAGTCAATGTAACAATAAACATAGAGTAGTAACTACTAAGCACTGGGAAAGACATCAAGTCTTACCCACCCTTTACCTAATAATAGCCTTTTAAATGTTACTGGTATTTATTTTGAAATTTATCAAAAATCCCTGGTATGCGGCTCAGATAACTTGCCAAAGCCCTGCAAAACAAAGGTATGCCACCAACTCAGTCGGCCTACTGTGCAAAGTGGAACGATTTTAGCAAATGACGTCAATGAATGGACAAACATAGACTGGCTGGCTACGTGACTGTCTACGTCAGTGCTCTTCAACCTTTTTGTCATTGCGGAACCCCTGATATCATTTTTCGTTTTTTATGGAACCCCAAATAACAAAAATAAAACACGAAATACTCGTAACACGAAATATTTATAATTCAAATATTTCAATATCAATATACAAATATTAGTTGTTAAAGCAGAAATTTTGATTTACACAAATAGATATTGGGAAATTGACACAGAAGTTTTAATGCTTCTTTTGCAATGGCTATTGCAATGGCTAAAAATTTTTCTTCCCATGTTTTTCGAAGGTTTTCTCCGAATTAATATCATTACGGATATCTAGGGGTCCTTCTTGCTGTTGCGCACTTAGAAATTCATCCAAAAACGAAAAAGAAGAATGATCATTTTGTGCAACTTTACTGGCCCAGCAGTCAATTTCCCCCCTACGCGGAACCTCTAAGGAACCCTATAAACTCACGGAACCCCACTTCATGTGTTGCGGAACCCCTGTTGAAGAGCACTGGTCTACGCCCATTAAGAAGAAAATCTTTCGTGTTTATTATAAAAAGTAATTGTTAGATTTTGAATGCCATTTAGTCTTGGTTAATGATTATATAATAAGCCATAAAATTCACTCTCTAATAATATATTAGTATATCAACACGAATGGTCCATTGACACATCACAAATAAGCCGCACTCGAAGTACAAAGACTTGAGTTGAAACCCCAGGATCATTAAGTTAATTACTAATCAACAACCCATCCCTTTTTTTTATTTACTTCGGTACACAGGCACGAATGGCCCAGTAACAAAACGTTTCTATAACAACAAGATCACACTTGAGCCACCTTCGGAGTACAAAAACTTGGCCAGACCGATTACAGACAAAGAAGACAAAGAATGTGCGTGAAATTTGACAAATTCCTACACGGATAAAAACTTATTTATCCTGCGTTGGAAAGCCCCAAAAGAATGTGAAAATAATCTAAAGAAGTAATGTTTTTGAGAATGTCGGTCATATGAAATTGCTGTCTTCTTGTACTTGGTACAATTGAATAAAATGCAGACCAAAGTATTTTTCAATTTCACACTTATAAATCGAAGTGTTTATTTGATTTCGACTGCTTTTAATGAGAATTCAAAGCATATTCAATGTGAGAAAAATCTGATGATACATTAGATGGCACTGGTTGGGATCCGATTCACATCACATGAAAGGTCCCCTAATAATAGCGTAATAAGGGGAACGGATTGAACAATAAATAAGCGTGGCTTGATATAAAAACTATTAATTCATATAGGATATATATGACACTCCCTAACAGCCGAAAACTTATTACTGAAATATGTCTGTTGATAGGGGTGGAGGAGTATCCAATGGTTACAATTCAAAAACAGTTTTTTTCTTTCTATGTTTAATATTCCACAACCTGCTTTAATTAAGGATTTATTGACTTTAAAAGTTATACAAATATACATTATTTATATAAAACACTCCACATGGAAATGGGTGTTGTCGTAAAACCGCAAAACGTGTTATGGATGGAAGGAATATTGGACAGTTTCTCATTAAAACCTTTTCTTCCGATGTTCGAAATCCCACAATCTATGACAATTAAAATCCTATCTACTCTAAACGTTGCAAAATGTATGAATAAATTTGTTTATTCGTATATGAAACTCCCTATGAAAACAGATGTCACAGTAAAACCACAAAGATGGGCGAAAACCCATCTTTTAAAATGTTTTTTTTTTAATTTTAATGGCAGTCTTTTTCTTTAATGTACAAAATTCTGAAATCTAATTGAAGGTTTATCGACTCCAGACGCAAGTGTAAAAGTGTGAATTATTTCTTTATATGTAACACTCATATTCAAACAAGCACTGTCGTAAACCGATAAGGCGCCGAAAACCTTTTGTTGGCAACTGTTTGTTTACGGAATGTTGTATTGATAGTCTTTCGTTTTGGGGAATTCTATATTATGTGTGCGGTAAAGTTTAATCGACTAACAGCTGTACAATATACTTATATTATGTACAAAATACGAATTACTTATACCAATATTATGACAATATTTGCGACAATATTCTAAATCCGAGAAGACAACGGATACGCTTACGGGGTGTTATATTGATGTAAACCGGCACGAAATTTGCAGCAGTAAATACAAATTATTTATTTCATGACAATAGTTGTGATGCGAGATAACTTTTTTATTTATTGACTCTTATATTGAGGAAGCTGGTAAATATTTGAAGTCTAGTCATTCTGGATCTGCGGTTTTCCAACAGTAACATTCACATATACAAATATTGAATTATGAAGGCTATTGCGGCCTTAAACAAACTCGCTCGCCGGTGTAATAGCATTTACGCCATACCAGATACCACAACCCACAAAATTATGTAAAAAGGGCACGATCCTCACAAAATGTAGGACGACTACTTTATTTCATATCCATGGCTTCGTCCCAAATTTTTCCATCTCGAAATTCGCGACGGGAATGGTTGGGTCATCGACCCTATGTCGAGCTCAAGGTTATAAGAGTTTACTAAGGGTACTACCGGTCGTCGTCAATAAGTTACCTCTTGGATAAAAGAGTTGTAATTGTAACCGGCAGCGATTTGTTTAGTTCAAATTTAAAATAGCAAAACTCGGGATCGTTGACCTTGGGCTAAGCGCGGGGTTAATTAATACAGGTCGCTAATGAATGAGGTGATTCCCATTCATTATTTTTTCTCGGAAAACGGTTACATTGCCTAAAATGATTTCATCATATTCCACAATTCAAGATTGCACAATAACAAGTCTCTAAGCTCAATTAGAAGAGGAAATACCGCTCATAGGAAAACAGCAATAGTTAAAACCTCGATTAGGATATTTGAGCCTCTTCAAGACAACTCAATTGAATGACGCGGCACCTTGTACAAAGCGTCTTAAGCGTACAATAAACTACCGGCGGTTATGGAGTCATTGAACTCTAATAAACCTCGAGGTTATTACCGGCCGATTTTGAAATTGGACATAAATTGTATAACGAATTATAGGAGTTTGAGACGTATTTCTAAATTTCACTGGAGTATCAGTCGAAACCTCTAACTAAACATTTACAATAAACTAGGGCTATTCAACACTAACAGTGATCTTTCCATAATGGGTGAACACCCACCCTCAAATTTGAAACACCCCTCCTAATCTTAAGCGTGACACCGCACTTTAATTAACCAATTTCATCCAGAAATTCATTGTCTCGAAAATTTAATTGATTTTTATATGGTTGTCACATGTGCCATATGCAACATCCCAATTGCCCTATTTCTATTCAAAACCTGGTTCTCCCGTAGTATATGTACGATGTTAGGCCATAATTTTATTCGGATATTCCTTATTTTAGTTCCATTACGAGTCGGGACTGTATGTGTTAGCCAAATGAATATACCCTGTCCATAGGTTTCGGTCCTTGTACACAACTTGATATAGAATAGGCGAACAAAATTAGTTACCTTCATATTGGTACACACACTTCTGGGACGCCCAAAACTTCATATACTTTCATTTTCTCCTAGAAAATCTCGACACGAAAATTTTAGGTCAATGAACCGCGATGCCATCCATACCCACTAAGTTAACTAGATTTTACTATAGATTGGGGTCTACAGCTGCATTTTCTATCCCTAGTCGATATCACTTATTTTAACACAATTGGTTTAGCGATAAACACTCAATTTTGAAATCTTAGGAATGAGTTTAAAAGATGAGCATTCTAGAGACCTGGGTTGGCGACATGCGATAGCATCGATAACCACTAGTTTGCTAGACCAATAACGTGGAATATTATCACCATCAATCAGCTTGCCTTCTCAACCCTCAGCCTGGAATTCTGCAGAAGAGGATGGCCTATCTGACTCTACGTCATACGCGTGGTCTCCATGTTTAACTGTCGTTATTTCGCGCGCTTTATGACGCATGCATAGATGTTTGTTACAGCACAATTACATCTTGTGGACTGAATCTACGCCAAATATTCGTTACATTTAGGTAACAAAATTAGGAGTCCCTTAAGGTCACACGCCTATTCCATCAAGGTCAGACGCGTAGTCTCTCAAGGTCACGACGAGTCCCTCAAGGTCACACGCCTGGTTCCTCAAGGTCACGCTTGGTTTAATCTGGAATAACAGTGGCGAACCACTTGATAGGTATTAAATTAATCTATGTTTGAATAGTCGGAACTTTCCTGTTACTGTCCTACCATTATCTGTTTGTCTTACTAAAGATAACCTGCTAAGGTAAACATTGGCGAGGGGAAATAACCAGTATTGGGATTCAAAATCGTACGAAAAGGTTCCCCTTTGTATCGAAATCTCTTACAACGGTATTCCAGTAATTACTTTAGATCTCTTAGGTTAGTCTACGATAAAACAGCCTTTTCCCCTAGCATTATCTGTTAATCTTACTAAGGATAACGTACTAAGGTAATTAGAGGCAAATTTGGCAGGAAATTTCGCCGAATGAAAAATCGTCTTATTTATGACAGAATCGTTACTTAAAAGCATACCCTTAACCCTATAAACCTAATTGTTTTTATCACAAATACTTATTTACAGCAAAATGCTCTTGCGATTTTTCCCATGCGGCGAAATTTTCTGCGGCGAATTTTCCGAACACGGTTCTTGTTTTCTTTGAACTTGATTATTTTGGGATAGAAAAAGGTAATGGGGGTGACTGTCTTGCTATTGCTTCATTTTCTGTTTTCTTTGGTTCTGATTATCTTAGTCACTATGCTGTTATCGCCTTGCCACTAAGCTTCCGATATGTTTTATCATCTAACCAAAAATAACTTACTAATAGAAATAGAATAATGAAGGAAAAATAACCCAACCGCGCTTTCTCAAAGCCGTGATTCACTCAGAAGCGGTAATATACACCGGTGTATTGCCAAACGAATTCAGTGGTAAAAATTGAAATTCCGACTTTGGGTTGAAGAAGTCGACTCAGGCGAAAACATCGGAGACATTTTTTAGTTTACGCTCAAAATTTGGTGCTCCAGGACTATGTGTACAAATGTGGAGACAACTAATTTTGTTCGCCTACTTTACATCAAGTTGTGTAAAGAGACGAAAGCCTATGGCCAAGGGGTATATTCACCTGGCTAACACAAACAGTCCCCGAACTCGTAATAGAACTAAAATAAGGAAAATCGGAATAAAATTATGCCCTAACCCTAATCTGGTACACAGACTACGAGAGTGTCTCAAAATTTTTATTCCGTGGAATTCGAGCTCAAAAACAACAACTTGAATCGAATACTTAGAACCCTCAGACCTCGACATCATCATGAACATAATTGTGGATTTGAGTCCAAAAAACACGCCAGTCTATCACGAGAACTGACACAAGAGACTATCATCTCGCAATGTGTCTGATCTTACGTACTGCTATTATTTGACTTTTGCAAACGACTGTTGGTGTTTTCCATCATTGTTATGGACAGTAGACATTAGGAGAGTCTACGTACGTGACTGTCTGTACCTGCTTCGGCCACCAACAACAACAAGTTTTCCACCATTGCTATAGACAATAGACATTCGGAGAGTCAACCTACGTGACTGTCTGTCCCTGCTTCGGTCACTGGCGTAATTTGGATACGAATCCACCCTTATGTATATGATGTCGAATTCGCAAAAGTATTAGTGGCGGAATCCTATTTTTGAACTCTCAAGAGTACAGTGAGCACTGTAAAAGCCGATCTAACGATATTGCGAGCAGTTGCAACAATGAAAAACTAGTCGACGAGCATGTACGCATCTTTTTCATGTACAGGTCACAGTTGTGACGGCAGACTGGAATCTTTTGTACAAAGCCCCCGCAAAAAAACAGTCTATTCCGATCACTTTGCGTCGCAAAGCCTATACCAGTACCGGAGCCGCTGTCATATTAGCAAAACTAGCTAGCGAAAACATTTTTTGTGCTGAAACTGAAACTACTATAAATTATATCTTAAATAAAAGTGCGGCCCGCGACTACACCCAATCAACCACTTGAATCTGGCCCTCCTGTAATAAAGGTTGCACACCCCTGCCCTAAGGCATCGGTTCGCGAATAAGTTTAGATCTCACTAGGTAAGCTGTATTAATATGGCACGCTTTTCAGAATATGATGCGTAATTTTCGAAACACCAAATATAACGCAGGTTACCCATTTGATGCTGTCTTTTTGTGTCTAAAACAAGAACGGTTGATTATCACGACATTCCATGAACGGATTTCCGCGAAACCGCTAAAACCACCCACTGGAAATTAACCCAACTTATGTTGTGGGGCAATAATATGTTAGTACAGTATAGTATATCACAAGATTTGACAGTCATTTCTTCCGCCTAATGTATCGTTTTCGAAACCGTTTTCGTTAATTATCAAATGATTTCAAGAAATGATTCGCGCGAACCTCCTGAATAATACCCACTTAAAATAACCCAAAACAACCTTTTGTAGTGGGCAATATTAGGGTATTTATGTGCACTTTATATTTTAAATAACAACGGTGCATTTACAAGTGACCCCACCCTAGTACAATAGTCAAGCTGTCACGAGAAGCGACAGGAACCGTCTTTTGACTGATGTATCGTTTCTGACGCCTTTTTGCTATTGTTTAATTTGCGCAAACAACAATAGACTGTTGATTTTAATCATTGCGATGGACAATAGACATTCGATGTCTACCTTCCTACGTGACTGTCTGTACCTGGTCCAGTCTATCCCGTTATTGGGATACGCATCCGCCATTACGTGTATGGTGTATAAGGCCGCAGTTTTTTTTATATTGAAGTCGGAGTTCTGTTTTCGAACTGCAAGAGATACAATTGAAATTTCACAAACTCCATAGAATTGAAATTTTACACTCCTGCAAGTTAAAACGATTTTTTTACTGAAATATGCCAACAAAGATTCTCTCGGCGTCGATTTTTTTTAGAAATAGTCGGAAGAGGAATGAAATTTTTTATAAAACCCGCTCCGTAATATTCAGTTCAGCTATTTTTTTGCTTTCGATATCAGTGGCTTTCAGTGGCCTAATGTTTTAAAAATTACTAAACCGAAAAAAATATTTTTGAAATGATATTATACCAAACTATGTGATACAGAACTGATCTATCTCGAACAGTTTGTTTTACTAGAGCCTGTCATGATTGAAATCGTTTTTGCCCTCAATATCACTTCATCGGTACTCACAGTTCACCAGGCCGATAAACTTTTGATATGTTTCTCTGATCCATTGTAGGTTAGATTGCCCACCTAGTGTATTCGAATCTGAACTAAATACAAACACGGAAATCTGTCGCGAGGCAATAAAAGTACAACACTGCCTAAAGTTTTACATCTTTCCAGATCCTAAATCATATAATTACATGTCATATAATTATATGTCATTTCATGATATGTATGGACTTATTCACTTGTTAAAAACAATACTTTTGCAGTTTATGTAGCTAATATGTATTTATAATGCACACATAACCCACATAAGACTCCATGTTGTTTGGTAGCGCAAAGTACTGCCTTCATCCCACACCCGCAAGTGCAGTTGAATTACTGCCATATGCCATCTTTGAGACACGAAGTCAGCTTTTATATCTTTCATAAAGTCGACAATAATCGCGATATTTTCTCTCGCGTGGCTGTAAATACATAATATGAATCCGAGAGAATTGTAATAACCGCCCTCAACTTTCCATTACGCCGTTACAAACAATATTCATTTGTATTTTATACTAATGAACCCTTGTGGAAATTTTTGCCGTGTCAGACAAACAAACAAAAACAGGTATGAAGTGGAACTTTGACCTGGGTGTAAATTTACGTACTTTACGTCCATTCGTTGTGTTTGCGTCAACTACACAACACAATTAAGGTATTGAGCAACAGTGGGCCTCACAGAGAATGCAAAATATATCAACTTATAATATGATATATATATAAAAGCTTGTTGCACGTACTTCCAATCATGAACAAGCATAAGAAAGACATGAAATAAAACTTTCGCAATAAGTTTGTGAATGATTCATCAAATTGAAAGGAAACTGGCACAAAAATCACGAGGCGAGAGTATGATATCGATGATCACATAAGGAAAGTTTAGACAGAGATAGATAGAAGAAGAAGATAGATAGATAGAAGTTTAAGACAAATACTTGAAATTAAGGTTATGTCAATACAGGATAGACAAGGGTTACGCTATTTACATTCGTATAAATGTATCTTTAAAGTAGGGGTAAGCGGTGTGATGGTAGAGAATAGAGTGTTAGGTAGGATTTGAAATGGCATTTTAGAGGGTAACGAACGGCTGATAAAAATCATAAAGAGGAATTAAAGAATCACAGCGAGAATCGGAATACGAGGCTGAATCCAGGCTCCTTTGGTGGTTTGGAAACGTAATTTCAAATACCAACAGTCGTAAATCCGGATGCCCTACGCCTAAAATTGGAGATGAACTTGGTAACTTTTGCTACTCCAGATTATGGAATAGATTTTTTATTGGGGTCGGGTTGAAATAACTTTATCGTTATAGTTTTGGCAAGGAATTCATAGTCAAATCCAATATGATATATTCGGTTTTATTCGGCTCTAATGTAGCGCATTTGTTCGTATCGACATTAATTTGACTAATAGCCTAGTTCAGGGAGTGTGCGCTATGGTATTCAAGTGTGGATAGGTTGTCATATCCCATTCGAGCTGCGAACGATATTACGGAGTCAAGTTTTGATATTATAACGTCACAATTGTAATACACCACAGGATTGGTCACAATAGTACTGCCCGCTTAAATTCGCGCTAGCTCTGTAATCAATCTATGTTGGATATTGTTGCGGGGTTAGATTTATAGACTTGTACTAGATTATAGACCTGTTTCTGGGATGCACAAATTGAGTTTCGTTATCGACGCATTTTCAAAACTCGCGAACATCGCTTCAAATTTAAAGCAATAAATTTTGAATTATTTTAACGACGTAATACCTTCAGTACTTCTATACACCTCCGCGAGTTTATTTTCAACTAGAAAACCATAAGAGATATCTTGTGGCTGGTTTACTCTGACTCATAAAAAGTTTAAACATAAATGGTACGAACAAGACAATGTACACTGAGTTCTTCTCCATACAGCTCGAACTTTTTTAACGAGGTGAATCACCGTGGTTTTGGCCCAGGTTATGGAAGCCCGGAAGAAATTCACAAACTCCGATAGGAAAAAATGTTGCCTTCGCGTCCAGGTTAAAAAAATTCTTATCTCCGAATCCGGGTAGTAAAAAATTAGACTCCAACTTCACAAAGAAAAAATAATTAGACGTATGAAAGCCTTCAACAAACTGCTTAGAAAATTTGGTAATTATTACAATTTTGGGCGCTATGTAAGTAGCTAATTTTGTTCGCCCACTTTACATCAAGTTGCGTGAAGAGACTGAAGCCGATGGACAGGGGGTATATTCACTTGGCTAAAACAGACAGTACCCGGACTCGGAATAGAACTAAAATGAGAAAAATCGGTATCAAATTATGACCTAACCCTAACCTGATGCACATACTACGGGGGTACGGGGTTTTAATTTTTTCTCTTACAATTAAAAATCTGCAATTCTAACATCGAGAAGTTCAGAATTTTGAATCCGAATATTGCAAACTCGATCTCGACAACCTGGCTTGATTCGGACCAACATTGAATACAGCGATCGTGAGAAACTCATAATAAACTGAATATGAATGGAGTCTCCGCCGAAATCGTTCCATTCAAACTATTAGTTTCTAAGTATCTCGCCATGTTTATCTTTAATCTTAATAAATGCCACATTTGCAGAAGGAACAAACAGAATTATTGAGAAGTTCGATGCTTTTCGTTTCTGACGGCTCGGTATCAATAAAGAGAGAGGGTACCCGTACCCCGCAACCGTAGAAACGCCTTTATCTCGATCGAAAGTGAGACAATTAACCGCGATAAAAAAAAATGACACGGAAGCAGTTATAACTCTCCTCGGCCACAAAGTTGCAGTGTCCAAATGTTTATTCTATACTTCCCAACTAACCTCATCTACATACTAATGACCACTGGCTGCATACAGACTGTTTTATAAAAAATTCTACCGTCCTATTGCGAGCCTAGGAAACTATAATTAGAAAACGAGAGAGAAAACCACACCAAGCGATCGATGTGCTCTCACACACACTCACATTCAGTAAGTTAAAAACATTCTATGTGTAAGCAGTGCGGAGAATTTGTCTGCAGTAGTTTCAGAAATTACTAGCTTGTTTATTATATGTGCAGTTTTTCTTTTTCAATATGTAAGAAAAAAAGGAAGTGTTATGATTGGTCAATAAGTATATAATCAAGCTTAGTTGAGGTAATGTTCTAATTCCTATTCTGGCGCCGATCAAGTAAGATGGAATTTTCTTGGTACGTCGTTCCACGTATGAATTAGTTTTATGTGGATGTCGGGAAATCCCCCTCACTGAAACTAGAATGATTTTGTTTTCAGGTCACTCTTGCGCAATCGTTTATATATATGAATATATAGATTTTTATTGGGTGTTCATATTAAGAGTGGTACATAATTCTATAATATATAAATATGAAATTTCCTGACTTAGAAATTGTATTGGATGCCAAAAAGTGTAGTGAACTAAATATTATAAAGAGACACAAATATGACGTAATAACCCTGTGAAGTGAATCTTAATTAAACAACACAGTTAAATTACTGTTTGAATTTTAGAAAATAAGGGAAGAAAGACTTCACCAATATTCCAAATATACCTTCAAAATGTGAACATGTTTACCATATAATTAAACAGGAATTGAATAATAATCAAAATATACGAATACAATAAAAGTGAACGGAACGAATACACTATAATACATCGCATATATAAAGCAGTCAAGGCGTCACAGGAATATAGCCTGAAGCAAACGAGCAGCCATATTGATTTTTGTCTGAATCGTTAAATTTAGGCGCGTATGTACAACCACGTTTGGGCCTATATCTGGCATTACATAACCATTGGTTTTAGCCTGAAATGACGACTGCGCTTGTGCTTCCCCGCTGCCACGTCAACTTGCGTCGTATTAACCCTCTCGTTCTCACACACAGAACCTTTTTTATGTGGCGATGTAGGTTTTGACGACGTCAGACGCGTATAAATGAAAAAATCGTCATCTGCCATGTATGGCGTACAAAAATGACGCAATATCACGCACGGGCCTTACGCAGTGTCTATCTGACCGAGACCAATTTGTCAGTGCGTTTATTATTGCGAGTTCTTCTTTTTTCGTTACGCTACAATGGCCTCTCTCGCGTAAATTTACGTCAAATGCAAAATCTATATATATTATAAGCGTGTACAGCAACTCAAAATTGATATAAAAACGTGAAATATTCGTTCATTACTACGGTAACAAGTCGCGGATCAATCGGCATCTATTAACGCGTAATTTATCGCTATAAATATTGTATAATATTCCTCTATAATAGTGTCAGTAACTATTAAGACTTCAACGGTTGCTCGTTTTTGCTTCTAAACGAGTCACCTTTATTTCTGTGTGAGTGCGCGTGAACTTGCTCCAAGCAAATTTCCTCATGAGAATTAACAAACTATCGGTATCTACATAAGACCAACTCATTTGTCAGAATTGGGTATGTCCATTTTCCACCCGTTAAAATTATGTCATACAATGTTTTACATTTCTAACTAAACTTCAGCTAAATTAACTAGCGATATCAGTTGGATAATTCTCAAAATTCATACGGTACTTACCGTTAATAACGGTCTTCATTTATTTAATCGAATCTTGGGTGTCACTGCTCGAAAGGCAGTTTTAATTCCCCGCGGCTTCCCTTCCCCAATAAAACTGTGAAATTTTCTTTTTCTCGTAATGCGTGCAAGATCGCTCTTTTTACTGGCTGGAAATAATAAACTAAAATTGACGACAAATTTGAAAACAATTCCACAACTCTTTCTTATGTACATCGGTACACACAGTATGTCTAAAAGTAAAAATGAAACTCGGTTTAGTATTTTAATCAGAGAAATCACACCTTTTGCTCTTGAACAAACTTGCTTGCTACATTTGTGCATAGAATATGATTGAATCTGTTTCACGTCAAGCCCAAAAACCATCACTTTCTGTATGTAACGTTTTTGCTGTGAACTTTTCAAATGGTATAATGTCCGACTTTTTCCTCTCTTCTGTATTACTGTAAGACTTTAAGGTACTCCTGAAGTATGTGAACCAAGATGGCGAACACCGGAACGTAGTATGTGTACCAGGTTAATATAAGAGTGGAAAAGGCAATCATTGCGTTAAGTAAATTCTCTGATATTCTGCCATTACCTGTGCATGACCGGATGACATTACTAAACTGAGGTTCCATTACTTTTGAACCTGCGTACATTTGAACCCATGTACATCTGAACCCACTACAATTGCACCAGCATACTATTGCACCTATGGAAATTTTTTTGTTTCACGGATACTTGAACCCATACTAACCCTAACCCATGGGTGTTAGCACCCGCATATAGATTGAACCCGCGGATATACACATGGGTTCAAATGTACATGGTTCAAATGTACGGTCACCCTAAACTGATATCTGGTTAGGGGATAATTTGCGAGCGTTATTGCTTTCAATGTAGTGTGTGTCAGCGTGTATGGCGAGATAAAGAATTAATAAATGCGCCAATAAATGAATGAATACAAGTTAGAAATATATTTTTGGTAATTTAAGCGACAAGACTGAAAGAACTACATAACAATTCCAAATCCCTCAATACGACTATATAATTCTCAATATACTGGTCTCCTTGTGCCAATTTTATATTCTATGTCCCTGCCTATTTTTTTTCACACTCGCTGCGATCGCTCTTTATAGACCTCAATTTCTTTGCCTTTTTTTTTCTACACTTTCTGTGTATTTCTTCAACTTCTTCGTACGGTCACGTCTGTCTCTCTCTTGATTTCGAAATTCCACTCATTTATTCTATCTCGTTTTCGCATTTTATTACATGTTCTGCTATCATGCACAAAATATAGCAGGACCGATTCGGTTTATTTTATTATAGACCCTGACTGTAATATTTACTAAGGTGTTGGCAAACATCGCCACATCCTTCTGAATACTACGATACTACTTTTTTACAGACCAATTAGGAATAAATTTTAAAGAGAGGGTCAACACATTCCACTAAATATAATAGATTTCAGGCTCGGTCCAAGGCAAAGATATACTGAGCCAAAGGATGATAATAAAATTCCACCACCAAGGTGAATTCATAATGTAAATATTAGCTTCTAGGAAAATTCGCCGCATAGGGAAAGCAAATGCATTTTACTGCGAATAAAAACAGTTGGATTTTTGAAGTACCTTTTTATTTAAGAATGATTCGTTATTTGAGAGCATCCTATAAACCTAACTGTTTATATTACAAATACTTGTTTTACAGCAAAATGCTCTTGCAGGGAAATTTCCTGCGGCGAATTTTCCGGACACGCAAATATTCTACTACAAGACTCTCACAATAATTTGACTTTAATATAAAGTGCAATTTCAGTATAACGAAAAAATAAAGAACTAATTTGATAATAGGTCCCGATGGGGGAAGTTTGTGTCTCGAAGCGACGTTTGGAAAATGCGCCAAACGAAAAGCAGTTGCGCTTCACTTGACATATCGTCAATTTGACCAATCAGCAACAAGCTCATATTTAAGCGCTTGTTTGAATCGCGCAGACCACGACAGTCAGAGGTAGAGTTCGAGCGGAGTAAGAGCGCGTCAAAGTTATGCTTTTATTAATAGCACAAAATGTTATAATATCAGGTTAAAAATGTATTTTACTACGTGTTAATGAAGTGCTGGCATTTTAGAATGACGTGGGAACCATTTTATGCAGTTAAGTTCTCTCTAGATTTCTAGGATAATGCCGGGTGCTGTGTTTTTATGAATCATTTTGTTGGCATTTCTATGTCGCAACAGTTTCTGTGAACGTTCCCAATGCTGTGAATATTCTTGGGTACTCCCGTAGTGTGTGTACCAGGTTAGGCCATATATTTTTTCCGATTTTAGTTCTATTACAGTATTACGAGTTCGGGGACTGTCTGTGTTAGCCGAGTTCATATACCCCTGCCCATACTGCTATAGGTTTCAGTCCCTTTACACAACTTGATGTAAAGTAGGCGAAGAAAATTAGTTACCTCCATATTAGTACACACACTTCCGAAGCGCCTATTTTTGTGTATGTTTTCGAAATCTAAGTATTCTTGTGATGTCACCGAGCGACGTTCCACAGTTTTAGGTGATTAGCAGTAGAACCTTTTAGGTGTGCTCTCAGACTCTGGAAGTAGCATATTACAGATTGAAGGTTGCCTGTTAGTAATATTTCCATACGATTTGATCGCAACTTAACCCGGAAAACAACCAAGTTAGTGTAGCATTATCCCAAACATTCTCTGCTTTGAGGATTCCTGAATTTTGAATAACACTGAGATTGCTTTTTCAATGGTTAAATTAGCATACAAAAACTAACATCACTCAAAAGAAAGGTTGCAAGAGTCTTGAGAAATCAAGAAAAATATCGATGTGTTCATTGGGAACATAAACTATAACTGATCTATCGCACCATAGGTATAATTTCATGGCAATCGGGGTGGAAAACGACGACGAGCCATTCAATAAACCGACTCCGTTTTCGAAAATTCTAAAAGAAATTGACCCCAACCAACCCAGGGGTGTCCAAATTTTGAAAAGTAACTTCGGCCTTTCAAACGTTACTTTGTTTTGTCGAAAACTCAAATTCCAGCTTTATACTTTCAAAAGTATGAACGGTACATGCCTCGCATTTGTATTTTAGGCGGTTGTGGACTGCAAAATTTTAAAAGCAGGTTCTCTTCATAACGAACACGCTAATGAAAGACTCACTCATTTCAAAAAATGTCACTACGTAGGCCGCATGAACATGGTACGCTTTACAATTTTACATAATAATATACACCGTAATTTCCAAAACGCTTGTCGTCAGCTGCGGTGCACAGTGCACTAAAACTTTGAATCAAAAGCCCCGACCAATAACGGAAGTCTTCACTTCATAAAAAATATCGAAATTTACAAGTCACCTATGCTAACACATTTCGACCATATTATCAATAAAACTCAAATTAATCAATACACATTCTGTCCTGGTCAGTGGCACAGTATTTACGAATTTCTCACTGTCTGGATAAAAATACGACAAATAAGAAATATAAGAATTTTATTAAGCACCCGTAACTATCACATTTCGGCCATATTATCGATAAGAATGCAAATTAATCAAAATACATTCTGTCCTCGTCAGCGGTAAAATATTTACGCATTTCCATTTCTTACCGTCTGGATAAAATACAACTGCAAACGTCAGACTTTACTCCGAATATATCTGGGTCGACGTCACGCGATTTCAGATACGACGCGAGGGTTCCATTACATTTGAACCCACGACAATTGCACCTGCATGCCATTGCACCTAGGGGAAATTTTTTTGGTTTTACGGATATTTGTACCTAACCCATGGGTTTTAGCACCCGCATATTGATTGAACCCGCGGATATACACATGGGTTCAAATGTACGGTCACCCGACGCGATATTTTGTCTGGTCTACCATTCCGCCCACGTCTTACATACGAACAAAAATGGACACACCCCCTGGAAATGAACGAATGAGAGTCTCCCGTTTGAAGGAATAGTGAATAATAAAATCTCAACTCATATTACAAAATTTTGCCAAGTCATGCCACGCGTTCTACAGGCTTAAATAGGCAATATTCAATGTTACGAATATTTATGGTGTATAATCCGTTTTCGTACAATTGCCGGGTGTGGTGTTCGGTATGACATAAACATGAAATAACACAAAATATTTTCAGAATCACAAATCAGTCTCAACGCACTCTGACAAACCTAAAACTATTATGTTTAATTTTGTTTCATGTTCACGATTATGGAAATTGATTTTTTTACTTTACTATTAATACCTGATAATTTTAAAATATTCAAAACAGCTCGATTTGTATTATATCATGCTCAAAAAGGGACGCTCCAGAAGTGTGTGCACCAATATGGAGGTAACTAATTTTGCTCGCCTACGTCAAATCAAGTTGTGTAAAGGGACTGAAACCTATCGGCAGGGGGTATATTCACTTGGCTAACAAAGACAGTCCCGGAACTTGTAATAGAATTAAAATGAGGAAAATCGGAATAAAATTATAGCCTAACCTTAACCTGGTACACACACTACGGGAGTACCCGAAAAAGTATTCTGCCCTCGACCGTGCATGTGCGCATAAATTACACACATGCGACGTCACCTTACAAAAGTATTACGTCATAGGGAAAATATGATATCACAATGCACTCTGAAACAAAGCTAATGTTGATCGTGTTTGTACTGACCTTCGCACTAAGCCTTATCGTGGGGAAAACCTTTGCCGGTGTGGCACAAAAACAGCAGTTCATATCTCAGTTACCTATTTGTGTGCGATTTTTCTTATTTTAGTTCTATTTCGAGTTCGGGGACTGTCTGTGTTAGCTAAGTGAATATACCTCCTGCCCATTGGTTTCAGTCCCTCCACACAACATAATGTAAAGTAGGCGAATAAAATTAGCTACCTCCATATCGGTACACACACCTAGAGCACCAAAATGAAATCTTTAACCCGGTTCCTAAAATACCAAACTTAAGTATAGCATAACTAAATCAGTCTCAACATCTCTCAGCGGTGGGCTTTAGCCTTCACAAAAGTAAATTTTATACTCTTAACGATTTTTATTTTCATACTAAAACAAATGTAATTACGTTTACTGCTTACCTGCAACTGACCTAATAGCCCCATGCCCAATCTGTACTCACTATCTTCTTTTACGATCGAAACAATTTATTTCGAATTTTAACGCTCATAGCAGAAGCGAGCTCTTTCTAATGTGCGCATTGTTGGTAGCTCAGCCTAAGCTTTATACAAAGTTTCGCCGACAACCTCGTCTCTCGCAGCTCAGCCCAATCGCTGATTGGCTTAATCCCGTCACGTGAGTTTCGTTCGACGAGGCGACTTTCGAAAAGAGATAAAAAAGAACATTTTCTTTCTATCTTTATTCCCATTCCCAAAGCGGAACTCGTCGAATACATAACCACGTTGCATCAGTTACCATAGTGATGCGCACCGTGTTTTTAAAAGATCAAATTGTACATAATCAGGCTGGTGCCATCGGCTAGGCCTCTGAAGGGCAAAAATTTGGTTTTCGAAGCAAAGTGATATGGACAATAGTTGTGTTTATCTGCTTCACCAAGTAGTTAATAAATCGAATGTATGTTTGGCGTAAGAAACTAATTTCACAAACTTTATTAAATACATGTATTTTTCGACCACATAAAGTTATTTATGAACTTGCCTTCTTTGTAGCCTACAACAAAAAAAGAAATTAAACTTTTGTTCAGTGATCTGATTCACAATCAGTGTCGTACATAGACGAAATTGGGGGGCAGATAAGTATATTTTCTACTAGAAGACTATCGCAGGAATATGTTAGAATTTGTCCTGATGCTGATTGAAATTTATAATAGACAAAATATACAGGGTGGTCGCTAAAAATACAAAAAGTTTCGTCAAGCAGGTATTTATTTTTACAAAAAGTACTTTTACAAAGTTTTTTTTAAGGATTATGTTATATCAATAGAAATCAAATAGCACCTAAAAGAAGTAAAAACATATAGAAATAGAAATGACTAAGCACGCATATTATTCATGAGCTCATCTGCCCTTAAAAGTTTCTGCATTTTGAAAGTGTTTCATTGTAGCGCAAATTGTGGGCATGCGAAAGACCTATAAATTAAAATATGAGCGTGAACCCATGAAAATTCTTTTTCTTAAAGATATATTGTGGGAATCGCAGGTTAGCATTATGGCCTATATTATGGGGTCAGATATAGAGTATTCCGTAATTAACGACAAATATATTCGAAATATATCCAAGCATTCGAGAATCTGTCTGAGTTTTGGGGTCTGTTAATAGGAAAGCGTGCTTTTATTTTAGAATAAAACGCTTTTAGAATTAAGGCAGTGTTAGACAAAGACGAAATGAACAGCACTTCGTGAAATACGGAACGAAGACGTAATAGTAGAAATGAATATATTATGACGTTTTAGAAATTGCTCCTCGAGTTAGTGTAGTATTTCATATTTAGCAATTCTATTTTTTTTCCTGGGTTAGTTAGATGAGCCGCATTATTTACTTTTATATTGACATGTGTTATTTTCCTTACATGCTCAATTCAGTTCTTATTTAGGTTAATTATCATTCGTATTTATTTGCATAAATACCGTTTCAATCCTCCTGCGTGGATTATAATATAATGCTACATGCTATCGTACAATGTATATAAAGATACAACCCGAGTCAACCCAAAACTATGACCAACAACGCGCATTTTACTTGCTTTCTATCCCACGATTCGTTATTTTAATTGAAGGGCTTCGTTAGATACAAAAATGTAGGGTGCAGTGTTTTTTCAAAAAAAAAAAAAATTGTTGCACAATCTCGCAAATTCAAGTCAAGAGACCTATACCATATTTAACAAATATTTATTGACGGGCGATCCACCCAAAGCAAAATATCCCAACCAAAAGTGCCGTTGTTCCAAATTACCCACCATAAATGGATCACAAGGTGTCGCTTGAAGCGTATCAGTTACCATAGTGACGCGTGATCGTGTCGAACTTGTACATACTGTAGTCGGTACATACAAGTATCAGGCTGGCGTCTTTAATTAAAAAGCAGCTGCAGCAGAGAAGCTATTAGTCTTCTTCTTCTTAATTTAAAACCAGTTATTAATTACAAAGCAGAACTGTAATGTGGGTTAAGTATATCCCGATAAAGTGGAAAAACTGTATGGTTCTCAATATCTGTTTTCAGTTTGGTTTGTTTTATTCTAATCAGTGTCTTCCTTCAAATCCATGCCCTCTATGTGTCCGCCATAAGTTGCACAAAGCATATCAAGGTTATTTTACCTACTCTGCTATATTTATATCAATTCGTAAACCTTCTTTCGTAACGCATTAGAAAGAGAAATGCTGATTTCCTGACCTGATTAAATACTGAAGTCTTAGATAAAGCTACATGTTAGCGTGTTTTTATATATAGAGTCTCTACTTACTACGATATATGTCTTCGTCAAGGATATCACTACTAGATAATCAGTATTCTTTTCGCGTCTCGAAAAAAATAAGTCATAGAAAGTTATTTTAGTACATTGTGTATTTTTAACAAGAGTGAAATATTACTGTTCTGGCGGTGTTTTGCCTTTCAATCTACAACGTATAAAAATGAGCGATGCTTAAAAATTTACATAGTGGTGTTCAAATGCGAATAATATAGTGATGACTTGTCATATTGCGTCACATCTAGGCATCTAAGGACGCGAACCTCAGTTATGGCGTTGGCGTAGTTCTACGCACTACGTCATCTACTGTCGTTTCCATACTGCAGGCGATTTTTCCTGTTGCGGCCTCAAAAAATTTATATACAGAATACTTGGTAGAGTTTATGCAAACGGTAAACGTTTATTTAGAATCGAACATTCGAAATATATTATCTATTATAACTTTTATCTAAATGTCATAGTAAATACTGGCAATTTGAATTCCGGAACGGCCGTTGCGCAATAACAAACTGTGTTTACAAATCGGCTCTATTATAGATTTCTTCTTATTTAGAAAATAAATTATGAACGGTGTATCTTCACCTGATAAATCTCATTTGATATGTGAACTTGATTCTACATGGTAATTAAGTTCTGAAACATAGATAGGGTCTCCATAATGTCTTAAAAATTTCAAAATTGCAAAGAGAATTTATCGATACGAGATATCGTTTTGGCCCTTGTGTGAAATGAAGTAAAAATACTGATAAAACTACAATTACTGATTAAAAAAACGAACCCGTTCAAGATATATTGAGAACTAACTCCATAACAAAGTTGAAATTTTCAAAAGACTTTATGGACACTCTGTATAGCACTGATAAATAGGGGCAACTATATGAATATCAGACGCCCCAAAACGTAATACTGTATCACAAACCTAAATAACCGCCTATATGACGACTTAATTTTAGACAAAGAAAAAGTTTATTCAATTAATTTTTATAAGTAATAAGCGTAATGATTCAAGACTGAAAAAAAAGTTTGCTCTTTTCATATTCTTAGATATGCTTTTGTACTTGCTGTTCATGCCTTGTGATTGTGTAGTAAAAATATAAATTACTCACCCTGTAGTAGTCTTGCGATGCATCTCACTGTTGGATAGCTAAATGAGGAAATTCGACCAATTTCGACTCACAGAACTGCTTATGTACAACCTTGATTGCCAAAATGAATTCTAGCCCCAAAGTGGAATCCTTCAATTATATTCTGAACTATATCAATTTTTTTTAAATAAAAATCAATACTTCTATCATTGCTATTTGCTGTCCTCACTCGTGTGAATGTGATTAACATCTTGTCTGCTTTCATCAGAACGGACTGACCTGAAGCGCTTACACGCGCGGTTTACATCGGCGGCGACCTCACGTTGGGCTAAATACGGTTCTGGCGAGTGGTCACGCGGAGCGGTCGGATGGGCTTGCGAGCGAACCACAACATCGATTGACGTAATTCTTATCGTTATCAAAGAAATACCACTTCTATTTACCCTGGCACGGGTCGTAGATGAAGCAACCGCTGCAACCACTTTCCATCTATAACTAACGATACAGATCAGCTTGCTCTAAAAATGAGGAACTGAATACTTCCCTTTTTAAAATCCAGAAAACTTTTCGATCGACTTGATTAGCATATGTTGTACGACGTTAGACGAGAAGGACATTTGTTACATCAATTGTATGAAGTATAAGTGCTTTGTGAATACTTATATATGCGGAAAAAGGTTTATTATTTTTTCTACAATTATATGCTTTCATTTAATAGGATTTTTTCAAGTTAATGTTGGGGAGAATTATAGGGTGGCCATTCGTACCACGGCACCCATGGATGAAACAAATTGATTAGGTGGTATCTAGACCTGTGTTTCTAAAACGGTAGGGCGCGCCACAAAGTAGATGGGGGGCGTGACGCTAGATTTGATCTTACCCGCCTCGTTTTGTATATTTACATTTTATCATTTTGTACATTTACGTCCCATCCACGTATTCGACGTGTTTTTTGAATAAAACATATTTTTGTCTTAATATCTGTTACCGGTAGCTTTAGGGGCGCTGCTTGAAAAGTTTGAGAACCACAATTCTGGAGTATTATTCGGGGAAACATTTGATTCGCTTATTTGAAAAAGTATGATTTTTATGCAAAACACAAAATGTGAAGTTTTTTACACAAAATGTGAAGTTTTTGAATCCTAAGCCGGAAGGACAGAGAGGAAGTAAAACAATGAGGAACAGAAAGTTTCGTCATTGGCTTCATAAAAATAAATGACGCTTCAGAATCCTACCTTAAGGGAATTCACCACAAAAGTGGCCAAAGTCTTCATTGTGAATAATATCGCGCTGACTTAACGCATTACAATAAAACCTTGCAAGATCGCGAACCATCGAGACAGCCACGAAATAATACAGATATAATAAATCGGTTCAAATGAGACACAAAACATTAATCCTAAAAGCAATTTCGAATTGGTATTCACAATTATCCAACAATATGTTATTCTTTCAACAACATTTTTGCACAATTTTTATCATTTTAAATATAAGAATTTGTGCTCAGATGTTCAATATAATAAATCGAATATTAAGCAAAAATGCTGGAAAGGAACACACAATAACGCAATCTACATTATGCATCACGATGCGTGGACCCGGAAACCATCACACAATACGTGAGCTCATGAATAATTCTTGTGCGCGAAAAATCATACACAGCAGTCAGCAACGCTTAACCGCAGCTATTCATAACTGCTGCGAGCGGAGACGTGTCGTTTTATCACAGGGTCTGAGCAAACCAGTTTTAGCATATTGCATAAAACGAAAATGCCAAAATTTTGTTCGTAAAGTAATTTGACAGTAATTTTTAGAAGTTAGCGGAGAAGTATTTTAAACCAACGTAATTTTACGCCTTTATGTATATTTAACTAAACAAGTCTTTTAATGTGAAATATTATAGATAAATATCTATATTGGAAAATTGTTTGATTTTCTGTACTATATTACAGTTTATTTTTTTGTTATGCTATGGCTGTCTTATCGGTACAAAAGGAGGCAGTCGTGCTACCAAAAGGGTCTCCAGCGATAGTGCGGAGAGAGCTGTGATATATAAATTTGTACGGTAACGCTATTATTCGGGCGATGCATTTCTGCATAAACTTTCAAAACAACGACGTTTTTGGAATTTTTAGCAACAATATTTTTATACCTTTGCGTATTTTATGTGATGGTTGAGCTAAGCAGACAAAATTCATAGGTTCGAATTCGTGGTATGATTATTTGCCTTCAAATTTGTCATTATCGCTTTAGGATTAAATATAAAATTCAAAATTTATTTCTCTTTGGTTCAAACGAATTTAACCGCTTCGAAAGTAGCAACAAGGAAGCAAATTCGAGAGAAATATCCAGAAGCGCTAAAACCCGGTGATTCCCCTGGTAGAGCGTACGGTAGAAAACGAGAGAAGCTCTTCGAGAAAAACGATAGCCGGAAACAGGCGATTAATGGGGCGTGACGTTGACATGGTGATTCCGACATTTTCCTGAGTTTTCGACAATTTACCCCTATTTCTAAGTTTGTACTCGTTTCGGAATAAACAATTTTTGATTTTTACCAAACATGAAATTATGAGAACTGAAATATTGTTAATAATAAAAATATTTAGTAAGAAGACAATACAACAACTCTGAAATAATTCACAAACCTATTTCAATCAAGTACTAGTGGCCGTATCAAATTCTAAGTGAGTCCTCTATGAGTTAACTGTACTTTTCTAATAAATACCTTAGATTCATCGTTTAGAGTTCCGAGCACATCCACCGCAGTATATTTCCATGTTTTCAACAAAAAATCCAAGACTTGAATGATACCTAGGATAAAATTGTGATAGACGATCCCATATACATCACAGGGTGGTTAACGTAGATTTTGTTCCGTTACGTACTTCTCCTTGAATCATATCCCTGTATTGAAAATAATAGAACTAACTAACTGAGCCCATTTGCTGCCTTGACTTGTGATATTGTTGAACTGGTTTTTCGATTTCCAATCCATCAACAAAACTAAAGTCTGAAAGCCCCATCCTATCAATCAGCCAACGGTGCTGACTTTAGCAACGACTAAAAACCCTGCTAATCAGTGTTACATTAATAATAACATTTAAACTCTAATAAAGCGTTGACTACCGTTTACGTCTGTACGTGTGTATACTATCTCGGAACTAACAAAAATGAAAATACAGCATACGAGCACATGAGTTGAACGACTAAACATTGTGCAATGTCCATAACGTGTCGTCATATTGCTCTCGAATTACTTTCCGTATCGCAAATGGTTGCCGCACGAGCCTCTTCTGCAAGAATACGGTAAATTTCCATGACGCAAATGTACACGCAGACACACACCCTTGATGAAATTTTGTACATTCCAATCCCCGAGCAACAGTAGAGCGTAGCAAGCAGCGTAGGTGGATGAGTCATAATATGTTCAAGGGACAGCATATTATGCAAATTATGTTCTTGTGTGTAATTGGACACATAGTAAACATAGCGATCGTTTTTTATTATTATGTTGTTTTTGTTCTTTGCATGGTTTTAAAGAAATCGCTTTTCTCTTTGATTACTTGACCAATTGCTTTGAAATTTTCAGTGAGTAAAGATTGTATTTTTTGCTAGAGGGTTATTACTTTTATTTTTTACTATGACGTCATCAAAATTATGTGGCGCTACGTGGGCATATATTTGAGCATAGCGCTCTTGTTTCCATTATACGTCGTTTTTATTTTAGAGGGTGGAAGGTTGACACATGGTGGCGGTGTCGTCGTTGAATATTGTTAATGATTGTTGAATATTGTTAATGACAAATGTTGATATGATATGATAAATTGTTGAATATTGTTTATGATTGTTAATGATAAATGTTAATAATGATTGTTTTTATAAAGCTATAGTTCTGAATAATGTTTTATATGGATTCGGACTACTGGAAACAAACCTCTGTGAATTCTGTAAATTACATATTGAAACCCTTTTGCATTTATTTTATTATTGTCCAATCACCAGTAAATTTTGGTCTGACATAGACCAATGGATTGTCTTTAAGACCGATAACTTGGATTTTAATCTTGGAATGATAGAATGTTTTATTGGCTTCGATGACATTTCTGATATGCAATTCATCAACTGTGTGCTGTTAGCTGCACGTTTCTTTATATATAGATGTCGGATTCAAAAGCGTAAACCTGTTTTTGATGTTTTTATAAATTCATTTCTGATATTCGAAACAATGAGAAATATATCGCAATGAAAAATGGTAAAATCATGATACATAATACAAAATGGCGTTTATTTATATAATCATTGATTACTTAGCTTAAACCTGACAACTGTGTTTTTGTTCTAATTTGTTTATAGTCTTTATATAGCCTAATATATATTTAAAAGTGTGAGATTTAGAAAAAAAATAATTCTCTCATGTTTATTCTGTAAGATAAATTGATTAAAACTGTTATGTTCATGTTATGAAAAAATACTTTATGTCTGTGTTATTGAGTAATATTACTATTTATTTATTTCTATGTTTTTATGTATAAAATCCAAAATTATCTGTGGAATGGTTTAAGGAATTTATTAATATTGTTTGCTGCTATATAATGTTTTATAATTTATGAAAATCCAAAAAATGCATGTCCTATAGCTGTATAGAGTGATCTGAAATGATATTGTTATTTATTGTTTTTTTGATTTTGAACGATATTGTTTATTGCAATAGTATTTTTATTTAATAAAAATCCTATAAAAAAAAAAAATATATATTTGAACGCAATAGCAAGCAAAAAAAAAACTAATGAATTGTATTAATCACATTAGAAAATATTTTATGGAGTAATGTATTTGTTTATATTAGTCAATGGTTCCTGAATACGATTGTTAGAAAATATGCATGTATGCAAATGATATAGTGGATATTTTTAAACTTACTTACATCTGTACATACGGCATGTAGGATACGATTTACATATTACCGGTACCAGTCAATCTGGACGGAGTCACGGAATGGAAGGACCAGTGCCAAAATAGCTTATAATCGGGAAATTAACTTACGATTGACACGAAATGCGGTTGTGAACACCAGAACACGGGCGCATGCCCCGCTTTCTGACCTAGCCTATAATGCCCATCAGCTGGGTCCAACACCAAATAGTTGGCAATTGCAGCTCTTTAGACTATATGTTAAATTTCTTTCTATTCATTTCAGACATAATACAAACATTTTTTATATTGATTATACGAGGGTCACAATCTGGGTTGAATAGTTTTGTTATAGCCACACAGAAACCATGAGTCCTTTTGTAACCCACGAACCAAAAAAAGGCATAGAGCGAAATGATTCAGAAGAAAGACGTACAGTACGACTGTGCCAAGATGACGTGGATGGAGACACCCAAACAACACACCGATGTCCAAATTCGACTCTTTCGCCTAACAAGCGAAAAGAGGGAAGAGCGTTCAAAGATACTCAAGATGAAGACAACCCGTCAACAGTTGCAAAAGTTGATGAAAGTCCAGATCCACCCGATATACCGCATGAAAAAGGTCGCATCAAAGTTCCAAATGATAGTAACGACCACCCGGAGACAAAACATAGTTCAGATCATTCACTTCAAGTTTTTGAAAATGAATCTCCAGGGAAAGGAACACTGTTTACAGAAAGTCAAAATGAATGTGAGGGAAGCCCAGAAACTCCCAGATGTCAAAATGACGACCAGGAAATTCCTGAAGATCAACATCGAAACCAGGAAGTTCATAGGGGTCAAACTCGAGACCAGGAAGCTCCTGAAGATCCAAATCAAGACCAGGAAATTCTAAAGGGTCAAAGTGGAAAGGAAGAAATTATGAACGGTGAAGGTGAAACCAAATTTCATTCAGATCATCAAAATGAAGGTAAAGAGGCTTTGAAAAGGCCCGATGATCACGATGGCAACCAAACTGGCATTGATGACAACTCTCCAACAAGCTCTACTTCACTCAGCGTTTCTAAAATGGAACAGTCAAATAATACGGTAAAGGGAGCGTCAGTGCAATTTCGGAAGAGAAAAAGCTCTGAAATAATGGAAAATTGTAAAACCAAAAAAATAAATCTTCTTGATGGTGAAAGTCTCATTAAAAATAGTCAAAAGTCTCCACCTAAGGTTGAAATATCACAAAAAAAAAATGGAGACTTGGGCATCCCGTCAAAACCAGCTAGTCAGAAGTTCGTAAGCATGAAAAAGGTGAAGCACAAATTGCACCGCAAAAACCGAACCAAGAAAAATGGTAAAAGGCATGTACATGTTAAGATATTTTCAGAACCAAGAATAAATTTGGAAAAAGGGAATTCAAATATCTTAACAAACACCTTCAGAATGTTATTTGTATTCATTATATCATACTCACCTGGAATCATGTCATATTGGCTCAAAAATCTACCCAGAAAACTCGATCAAAACGACTTCAAAGTATTGGTGGATTATTTGAGAGTTAATACAGAAAAAAAGCGAAAAACGGCAAAAAATTCGTTGGAACGAGAGTTGAAACGTTTACAAAATCGTGGAAATAATAAAAGGCTTTGTTTATTCTCAATCAACCATGCTCTTCTAAACTCCGAGAAGATAAAACGAATAATTCGTAAATTGAACAAACAATTCCCTACCCATTACTTCAGTGCAATAATAAAACAAAAATTCCGGCCCCAAAAACTTTTCATTTTGAAAAAGAATATCAAAACTGTAAACCCAGTCCCGATAAGTGGACACCCAGATTGTGTTATCACATCACAACCAATAATATTTTCTGAGAACGGAGAAAAATTATTGTTGGCACCACCGGAGCCTGAAGGTTTGTCTTCAGCTTTATTACCACACAAACCATTTTGTTTGTTTGGGCACGTTGTAATAAAAATAATTAAGTCAATAGCGTCTGTTCTACTCGACTAAAGTTCAAAGTATTGAAGTTGAAATAATTTTATGAAAGCCATCTCTAAGAGCACAGAAGTAAGATAAAACAAAAAGTGAAAATTCACAATTTCACTTAAGGGAATGTAGTTATTAATTTTTGTGTTTCGTTTACGCTGGATTTGACCTCATTTATAAATCAATGACCAGAATATTACAGCATCATTCTGCCTAGAAAAGCTTCAGTAATTTTCAGTTGTTAGTAATCAGCAATACAACATACGAATAATATAGCCTATAAAATTTTGTCCTTTTTCACAACAAAATTTTTTCAAATGTCTTCAGTTAATATGCGTTTATATATCTTTTCTATTATTCAGATGCTCGCAACAGGTCCACTCAACGACAGTACCAACAATATCGCCAAGTCGCTTCAGATGGCAGAGTATCCGACGATGCAAGAGACCCACCAGGGCAACAAAGTATTTATATTCCACCAGGTAACCAATTTATTTTATTTGTTATTTTTCATTAAAAAAAAAACACTCAAATTTTATACTCAACGAACTGGGAGGGTCCGTGATTGATGTTAAAATATGGCGGTATTACATTTTGGACAATGGCAATTTGCATTACACTCTTGTGTTACATTTAGACAATGAGATTTAAAATAGCTTTTTTTGGTGAAAACTTAATAAAATTTGAAAAACAAGAATCGTATTACTGCAAAAATGTAGCTTGGGAATGTTTTACTATTCTTTTATTGAGTACATCTATTTGATTTGAAGTTATTTGAAATTATTTATCACTTTCCTCGGGTGTGAATTATGTTATTGTAATGTAACATCCTATAATCAGCATAACAGGCGATAATATAGCTGTTATTGAGGCAATGATAAACACAAACTAAGGAATGAATGAAGCAAACAAAACCTTAAATTTTGTACCTTTTGTGTTTACCGAATTGCGTTTTATCCGTCGTGTGTTATGCTCAGTATCGTACCTATGTGTCATGCTACATTTTTCAACACATGATTTACCGGTACATGAAAGCAAATAGCCATACGAAAATAAATAAGTTGACCTTAGTAATATAACACCTTTGGCAAAAAAAGGGTTCTTTTGAATATAATTTTGCTCAATGTATTGTTGTTGTAAATCAACAAAGGCCTAGGTAACAGAGAGATACAGACATTTAAATGGAACTCTTTTTGTTTGCTGTTTTATTACTCTATCACACAGTGTATGCTGCACAGAAGTTTTTTTGTAAACATCATCGCAAAAGACTATTTTATATGATTACATGCTCAAACAGGGCTCCATATCAAGGGATGGGCAAATTATGGCGTTCAGGCCATAGCTTTTGACACCTTTGTCAACTGTTTATCATTGCAGTGTTATTTTGATTAGTAGATCCCGAATCCCATAATCTTACAATTCATGCTCAACAAAATAAAAACACTCTGTAAGATAACGAAACTGGGAAAAATGGGGAGTTTACTTGTCAAGGGAAAGGTGAAATTAGTTTTGCGCCTGGCATTGTGGCCCCCTTCAAACTGTTCTGTGGCCCACTGGGCAGAAAATGGCCCCCGGTTGGAAACCTCAACCTATTGGTAGATTTCAATCCACTTAGGTTCAAACAGTTCATGCTCAACAAAGTGAAAACAATCTGTGATATAGCCTACCCTTTTCAAGCTATGAAACTAGGAAGAAAGGGGAGTTTTTTTGTAAGGGGGAGAAGTTAAATTAGTTTTTGCCTAGCATTGTGACCCCCCTCAAACTCTTTCCTGGCCCTCGTGGAGTACTTCTGCGCTCGTGCCACAAAATCTTTTATAAATATAATCATAGCAATAAAGTAACGATAGCTTCATTGTATTCTAGGAGACAACAGACTAGAACAATACAGATTATCAACTTTTGAGCATTTTCCTGTTACTTGCCCCACAAGCAGAAAATCCTTGGCAAAATCAGGGTTTTATTTCACTGGCTTCTATGATCGAGTGAAATGCTTTGCCTGTGGAAGAACAGTAGAACGATGGAATGATACTGACAATGCATCAGATATTAGATGGCATAAGTATGATTTATTATAGTCTCACTTTTTTTATGGAGGATTTCTACTCTTAATAACCCTCTGGAAAGCAGCAACACTTATTTTAGAAGCTGTTATATACAGGAAACACTGAAATTTCATATTTGCAGTGTCAACCCCCCTGGTTGGAGTGGTGAGCATTGAATTTAATACCCAAGATTATAATCTGCTACGCTATCATAGTTATTTCCAGTGCTATAACCACCTTGCCATTAGATATTCAAAATTGTTCATATTTTGCTTCAGACTTTACCTTTTCGACTCCAGTTAAAATCAAAAAAATTTTGAAGCATCTTTTATTCCCTTCCAACGATAACTCTTTTTCATTAAAGAGCCCCAAGATGTTAAAATATTGTAAAACTGAGTGAAAATCGACGCATTTTATCTTTAGGGAAAGTTTTCCATCCCCCAGGGGAGCTATTTCTTCACATTTTGGAAGGGGGTCCCGATCTGCACCCCCCTACCCCCTTGGGCATGCCCCATGTATGTGCCCATACTCTAATATGCACTTAACAAAATTCCAGAGAAAGTTGTCCATTCCCAAGAGGAGAAGATTGTGGAAATGTTCCCATCCGAAATCTATTCAGTGGAATTAATATCTCTGGTGGTCGTTTCACTGCAGCATCAAGCAGTGGGCAAAGTGTAAGTTTTTGTTTTATCTCCTTTTTTATGTTTTATTTAACATGGAGTTGCTCGTTTTACTAAATCCTTGAGGTTGTCCATATTTATCCTGGGGAAAATAATTATATGTTCAGCCAAAGGCGTTCCAGAAGTGTGTGTACCAATATGGAGACTACTATTTTACGAAAGCGTGCATAAACAGAGAAAAAATACAAAATACCTTACAAAAACGTACAAAAAATTTTAAAAACTGAACTGGAACTTGTTACTTGTTTAGAGCCTTTTTAGAGCAGCTCATGTTCACCATGATCCTAGGAATTTAAAATTTTGCAATTCTTACAGGAACAAGTCCTGCAGCAGAGAGATCCTACAACTGGAGCAATTACAAGAACTGTGAGATTTCCTGCTGATTTACCAGAAAGAGTCAGACAACAAGGTTTGTTATATATTAGCATATGGTGATGTTCATTTCATGAACACAATCGTGTCTGAGTTGTATTTAGAGTGGTTTCACCTCATCTAAGGTGCCATAAACTGAGTAGACCGCGCTGTTCACCCAACTCTTTGTCCGGTGTGCTTGCTTGCTGCTTCGGTTTATTGGGATTCATGGCACAGCTTACCTGACTAACTGTCAGTAACACACAACTCCGGATTGATAATAAATTTGACTGGGAGTGGAAATTAAAATAAACAAACCTAAATAACTAATTCAGGGATTCTCAAACCTTTGGTGTCACGGAGATGGAGCCTGTGAACAGGTTTACTATTATTCACGGGGCCCCATAATAAATTTATAAAAAGGAGTCAAGTCAAGTCACATTTTCAGTCAAGCCAAGTCACATTTTGAGCCTAGCCAAGTTGCAATCCATTCATGACTAAAGGCCGTTCCCTAATTCTAATTCAATTCCTTAGTTAAGTCTTACCAGTGCTTAATCTGAGGCACGTCCAGATAAATGGTTATTCGAGTCGAAATAATGTCTCAAGCTTCCTCAACACTGGTTTGTGTGATCAAAGATATCAATTCTACTTTTATTTTTAGGCGGAACCTTCCAAATCGGTCCCAACAACACGATCCACATCCAAAATGGACCTAGTACTACTCGAGGGCGACTACCAGGTGTCCAACAAGCTCCTATGCCTCCTAATCAATGGAGAATGGCAAATGTTATTTCATCTGATCACAGAAGATTTTTAACTAATTTACATTTGAACAGAGAACTTGACAGGTGAGATAAAGTCTTGAGATGAGATAACATTTTTTTTTATGTTTATCTGGGGGAAGGGGGAAGGAACCTAACACAATGGCTCAAGCATTTCATTGTGACCCATCCATAGTCTATTGCATGGTTACCCTATCAAGCCAGATATGGAAGTTAACCGCCAATTAGATTCTTCGGCGGAGCATTTGCAATCAACATTTGATTCTAAACAAGAGAGCTATGCTCAAATATATGGACACGTAGCGCCACCCAATGGCAATAATTTTGATGACGTCATAAAAAAAATAATAGCCTTCTGGAGAAAAATTTTATCTTTAACCACTGAAAATTTCAAAGCAATTGGTCCAGTATTCGAAGAAACGATCGTTATGTCCACTTCGTGTCCAACAAGACTCTTCACAAGCAATAAAACTAAAAAGCTTCTGGCTTTTACTGTACTGCCACTGAGTGGTTTTCAAACGGTGAGCGTTCCGCACAAGGAGCGTAGACAGTTTTTTGAATAAAACATGTTCTCACCTTACTATCTATATTTGTAGCTTATTTTTAGTTACTATATTTATTTTTGAGATGAGGTAGAGACTTGATAACTTTGAAAATGGGCATGTGGCCTAGAAAGTTTGAGAACTACTGGTTTAAAATGTTCTTCACACATACATCCATTGATATTTATCGACATCACCGAAGAAAAGCCATTTTTCTCTCAACTACAAGAATTTAGTAAAATGATCCATAGGTCCGTTATCAATAAAAATAGAGTGTATTGCCCATCCTGTTTAGTACATTTTATTTTTGATAATCCTGATTTTGATAATAAAATATTTTTTAAATTTTATCAGACTTGCATCATTTGCTCGATGGCCTGTTGGTCGGCCCAATGTGTCACCGGCAGCTCTTGCCAGAACAGGATTCTTCTATCTTGGTGACATGGACAGAACTCAATGCTTCTCTTGTGGAGGAGTTTTGAGGAATTGGACACTTGAAGATGATGCGATGGTAAGTCTTCTTACTCAGAATAATGCTGTAGAGTATTGGTTCTCAAATGGTGGGCCACAAAGGGGGAGTATACAAGTTTTTGAGGGGGCGTGAAGCTAATTAAAAATAAAAATATTTGTTAGATTCGATCTTGCCCTTTTTTTGGATGTTCACGTTCCATCCACTTTGCCTTACTATCTGTTATTTGTAGCTTTTTGTTAGCTAGGTATTTTTGAATTGGGGCACGAGACTTGACAAAATGGGCTGCTTAAAAGGTCTGAAACGACTGATTTAGATGATAGATTGAGTTCTGTCCTAAAATATAGTTTGACTGACAAATAGTAGTTGGACTGAAATAGCGATTTATAGCAGCTTTTGAATCTAGTTAGGAAAAGAGCTTCAAAACACATTGTTTGGCATCTGGAGAGCTGTCCATTTTATAATCGAAGATGACCCTGTGGCTATTGCACACCTACTAGTGTTGAACAGCACTGTTTAGATCAGGGGTTCCCAAACCGCGGCCCGCAGGCCAATTACGGCCCGCGAGGCGATTTCAAATGGCCCGCCGAACATTAGTGAAACTATAACCGTGAATAAATACTAACACGTTTAAAATTTAAATGTGTTTATCCTTTTACGTCGTAGATGCCGCCAATTGTTACGTCATCATCACAATTTAAGCACGTGTATATCGTAACAATTCAATTATACCGGTATCTTATCTTACGTACCGGTATTAGGATTGCGTACGGCAGTCTTTTAGGTATCACGTATCAGCCCTATATTAAGGAAGCTTGAAGATGTCACAAAAACGAAAACTAGACACTGAAAACTGGCGTTTTTCGGATAAATGGCACAACTACAAATTTAATTAGATATCAAACCTTGGGTGTCGCTGCCTGATAATCAGTTCCCAGCGATTTACCTTCCCAGTAAGATGTGTGTCAATTTTACTTTTTTCATAATTTCGTTTGTTATTTTTACTGGATGGAAAAAATAAACTTGACTATGATATTAGTAGACGTTCATACGAAGGCGTACTCCAGATGAGCAAGTAACTTCATTAGCTATCAGTTACAAATCCTTTTTGAAAGTCATGCTTGGTATTCCTCGGGTATTCATTCTATCACCTAACTAATATACTTATGAATTTCATTACATAACAAACTGCGATACTGGGTGTATCTAAAATCAATCTTGCAGCCTATTTTGGTGCCTATTTTTCAAAACCCCAGCCTTTACACGATTTTTTGGTCATTCTGCTTTACTGGCCCACGAGTATGCTCGCCTTGAAATTTTGGCCCGCGGCCAAATAAGTTTGGGAACCCCTGGTTTAGATGAATGTGTCCAGTGCAGTCAACAACCAGAAATTAAAAAGTTTGAGAACAGCTGCGGATTAGTGTAGATCAGGGGTCTCTACCGTAGACTTATTAGGCCAATGGTATTGTGCTAAGTGTTAGAAACGCTTGCCTTTGCACCCCTGATTCCCCTGTGCCGGTTTGAATCTTGTGGAGAGTAATTATGTGTGAGAGGATTGCTGGCGTTCCTCCTATTTCACGTACCTCTGGTCAGTTATGACTTACATCACCTCCAAGACTGTAGTGGTGCCATCACCGAGTAGTACACTATTGTGCCCAACCAGTTACCCCTATTTTACGTAATTCAAGGCATGACAATATATGATTAAAAGGTCCTTAGGGGAGCCGAGGGCCTAGTTGACAAAAAAACTGATTTAGGTTATAAAAAGGTTATATCTATTTGTGTTAAGGATGAACATAGAAGTCACTTCCCAGCCTGTCCGATGGTTCTTGGAACAGAACAGAGAAATATCAAAGTCCCTGAATATCCTGATACTCCAGATGAAAGAGCAAGAAATTATCCATGCAGGTAAAATACACCTATTGTGTGAGTATTTGTGGATGCTGATTGCTGTTTTTTTTGTTTGCATCCTGAATGGAAATGAACGTCTGTAGGAGCATACTGTCACAAGTTGATTCACATAAAATTTGAAAATTGCCTATAAAAAACATTAAAGCTAGGCCTGGAAGTATTTCTGTATAAACATGCTAAACCATACTTCGTATCATCAGATCCCTATTCAGCGATGTAGCCACGGGGTGGTTTTGGGGTTCGAAACCCCCCTTTTTGAAATGTAAAAAAAATCAAAGCATCTTTCCGTATACTTCATAGCAATTTTTCGATGCTTGAAACGCTTTTCAGACCCTCATGACTAATGAAAACACACGTTTTCCGGCGTCCTGCCGGACCCGCTAGCTGTTTTGATCTTTCAGAACCCCCCGGCTCTTTGAAAATTTGCCTCTGCACCTATTAGTTGTGCTCTGTTTGCTCATCTAGTGCGATGTGTAACAACTTGTCATAAAATATGTTTAAAATAAAATTTGAAAAGTAAAAAAGTTTGAAAGTTAAAAATTTAAAAAGTTGGTGAAATGGTTCGACCACCAAATTACTGCTGCTTGCTCAAAGCCTTTCAAAATAAAATGCGCAAACACCCCATGGAAATGATGAAAGTCGCCAAAATTGGCGTTGCCGCAAAAATAAAATGAATGCTACTTTCGTCTTTATTAACTTGTCAAAATAGACAACTTTTCTGATCAATCACAGCTTTCTGCGTTGACATTGGCGAACTTTATTCTTGTGTTGTGGCTCCAACTCACAAGCTTTCAAAATAGTTTAAAACAAAATTCACCGTTTAAGGAAACATGAAAATACACTTGCAGTTCAACATATAATATCTTAGTATCCTGTATGCTACAGGTCGGCGACATTGAAAGAACCATTTGGCATTTTTTTTCGTCAAATTCAAACCTACTCGGAGCTGCAACATCTTCTCTAATGTCAGTAGCTATCAAAACTCTTGAAAAATCACTTTTGGTGCAATAATATAGTTCTTACTAACTAGAAACCAAATTGAATATGAGTGATGTGATGTTTCAGTTTATGACGAAATGAAAAAAAAGTGGAAAATGAAAGGACAAGGTTTGTTTGATAGATTCGAATCACCTTTAAACTATACAGAGATGCATTGATCTGGATTCGAACCTTAAACCTTCCGAATAAAGAAGAGACCCTGGACAAGATTCTTTGTTATATATATGTAAATATAAAAATATATATATAAAAATATTACTCAGATTTCCATCCAATCCACATATGAGAAATGAGGTTGCAAGACAAGATACTTTTGATCGTCGATGGCCGGTGGGAAGAACAGCTGCAACTCCTGCAGAAATATCGCAAGCTGGATTTTTCTTTTTAGGTAACATCTAACATTCATTGTAATTTTTCTATCATTACTTTTTCCGCTTTTGCTGCTTTTTTATTTCGAACATACTTGCATAAAAATATAATTTTAATTATGTCAATTATTATCTAACTTAGTTTTCCTCAAACTTTATCATGTTATGTTTTCATTCCAAAAAAGTCTTTGCATAAGCAGCTGTTGATATGTAAGGCACTCTCCTTTAGTAAGTACCCAAATCTTTTCAGTTCAACATTGCCCAACCAATTTAATCAACACTTCGGGCGATGAGCATAGTGTTTGTATTGGAATCTTAAACTTGCTCCCGCTCGACCCCTTTCAGGAATTTGTCGAGCCTCGTGCCCCATCTACAAATACCAGATAATAACATGAAAGTATGTTTTATTCAGAAATGTTTAAAATACGTGGATAGCACGTAAATATACAAAATAAGGCGAGCAAGATTAAATCTGTTTTTTTAATTAGCTTCACGCCCCAAAAAATTTTTTTTCGCTTTCTGTAGGGACACGCCCCATAGTTCGAGAACCACTGGCCTATCCAATTTAATCACACCCGGTAGTGGGCATATAATTTACATTGGATTCTTTAACTTGCGAGGATTTAGGCTCTATCTAGCTGCTAGGCCATTTAAATTAATGTTTGTAAACTAAATCTTCAGTGATTAACAAACAATACATTATTAAATATGTAATCTAAAGATTCCAAACTAAAAAATCCATGACATATAATAAACCACTGGTAAAATTAATTAAAAAAAACAACAACTACAATTGGCTTTTGGATACGAAATATCCAAAAGCTCACAAAGTATTGTTTTTTTCGAATGTAATTTTATGTTCGAATAATTTGTCATTATTTTAAATTTTGAAGGAGAGAGAGATCGGGTGAAGTGCTGGTATTGTAACGGAGGACTTCAGGTATGTGGCTCAGGAGTGCTGGATTTAGTGTCATCGCTATCCTTATCATTACTTAATGAACCTGTGGATTAGCAATATAATGAATAAATTGATTAGGTTTATAATACAACATACGCACATTAATATTCTAATTATTGCAATCTTTCAAAATCAAGTTCGGTTATTTGAAATACTCTTTAAATTTGTGGATCATTGAAAAATTTAAACAAATTGATTCTTTCTTAGCATTATGATAATAAAATAAACATCCATATACATTTTCAACTTTTATCAAGACTATTTAGTGCAAAAGTTAATGAAGGCTGTTTTGAATCTCCTATTTGAGGCAAAGTACATTAAAAATACTCGTTACGTGAATAATTTTATAGTAATTTTATTTGAGATATCCCACCTAACCCCAGT
The DNA here is from genome assembly GCF_013122585.1 of Styela clava. Taxonomy (NCBI): domain Eukaryota; kingdom Metazoa; phylum Chordata; class Ascidiacea; order Stolidobranchia; family Styelidae; genus Styela; species Styela clava. Next base: position 4,502,721 of record NW_024102832.1, on the reverse strand, counting down.
TTAATTTAAGATTATATTATAGAGTTGAATCCATCAGAAAATACTATAGTATGATCAAACAAATTATCAAATCAATTTTCAATTTCTAATTAAACATTGCATTTTATTTCCCTTTTTTGTCATAAATTGCGAGTAATTTACGTCAATTTTTGTTCACATTATCATCCTTTTGAAAATTTAAGTTAAATACTATTAGGAGTCTGAACAAATAGCAGTCATAATAATGTTTTTTAAACTAAATTTTTTCAACTCAATAAGTGAGAGTGGTCAAAATCTCACAGCTGTTATTAACTTAATGGAAAATTGAAATATTTGATAATACGAAGGTCTGATTTGACTGTTCAAAAAATAAAGAATAGGGTAAAATCAAAAATCATTCAAAGTATTTACCGGTATATATATATTAAGAGAAGTAAGGATTTAAAGAAAATAAGGTTCAAAATTGGTCTGACAGACTCTGACGTTTGTGATTTTTAATTGAATAGAGAAATTAGCATTGAAATTAAATTGAAAATTATTTGAAGTTAATGATTTATTCATCCTCTCAACTTTCCTCCGTGATACATCCTAAATCTGAACTGACAGATCCATGCTTCCGAAATTATCTTTCCTTGATAAACCCTAAATCTGTTGCACGAACCAGGTCTTGCAAAAATTTGCAATCGCCAGTATACCAGCATGATGATTGAACCAGAACCAGTCTTGTTTTATAACTACTTTCAAAAATATTTGGTAATTTAAGTGTAATTTCATTATCATCACAGTACAAATTATAGTGTTTGTCTGACTTGACTGGGTCTGACAACATCGGGTAAATGGGTAAAAGAATATAATCGTCAACCCCAAGGGCTTGGTTTATGCTTTTTTGTATTTTTAGCACTGGGAATATGACGACATGCCATGGATTGAACATGCAAAATGGTTTCCCACCTGTCAGTTCTTATTGCAAGTAAAAGGACAACATTTTGTGTATCGCCATTTGTCTCTCAGTCCACATCTCGCTCGTCCAATCATTGCTCGACAAGACGGGTCACCACTAGAGGGAGGTAACCAACCATCAAGACCGTATGACATACCACCAAGTGTCAGCAGAGTGAGACAACCAAGCCCCCCACCAACAATAATAGACCCACAGGTTTGTGTTCTTGTCTGTCTTAAACATTCATTGGTCTGTATCAGCGGTTCTCAACCTTTTACTAACTGCATTCCACTTCAGTGTTTTTTATTCCGACCGCGTAACACACTGCACTGCACTCAAAGTTTTACTGTATTAACAATGTATTATTTTGTCTACCATCAGAACTAAAATTCTTTGATTATCTCAAAACTCGAACGAATGCGCTTACGAACTGTCTAACCTAGTGTCCAAATTTATTAGCCTTAAAAGATTATTTCGTTCAGCCAACACATACATCAGGTATCAATAGTAACATCCGTATGATGTAACAGGGCGCCATCATGGTATCTCAACACGCGTCGACTACCCCCGCTGAACTCTCTTTTCGTTGCCCTTTTCTCAAAGCAGATGCATTAAGGACGTAAAATGTGAAACAAGCAAACCATGCTCTGAGGACAAGGAGTAGTAGCACTATTCATTCAGCGAATACATATAGTATGGAAGATAAATAGAAAGAGCTGTCGCCATATTTTAGCTCAAAACTTAAAGTTAATTGTTGAAATAATTGAAAGATGCTTGCGTACTTACTAAAAATTTTTTTTTACTATTTACAGGAGGAAATGAGGAAAAGAAAAGAGAAAGTGGAAAAAGTTATCAAAGAATCAGATGCTGTGAAGAGTGTTCTGGGGATGGGATTCTCTGAAAGAATTGTGAGTTGAATCTCTAATGATAAAAAGATAAGATAAAGACTGTTGATAAGGAGATTCGAAAACGTCAAAAACCACCAAAAACCTCGCTGGAATAATCCCCTTTACAGGGTCAGGCTCATGCTTTCTGGTTACGGCTTCCTCCACTCCAAATATCTATGCATCCGAAACAAATAACGGATGAACTATTCTCATTTAAACTGGGACTGGTAAAAGGGCGAGAGACTGTGGTACACCATATATTTAAGCCAACTTATCGGTTTTCCTCTCCCATGGAATACACGTACTCCCGAAGTATGTGAACCAAGATAGCGGACTCCAGAATGTTGTATGTGTACCAGGGTAGGCCATAATTTCAAGTACAAATACTACGCGAGACACTTGCCTAGTCCCCGAACTTTTAAAAGAACTAAAAAAATGAAAATTGGAATAAAATTATGGCCTAACCCTAACCTGGTACACGTACTACGGGAGCCTCTCATCAAAGTTCATATGATCGTTTTTCTTCTCTATTCTAATTAAAAAATCTAGTCTATTTTTATTAAATGAAACTTCCAAAATGAATTTTTTCTTGTTAGGTTCGAATCCTTCTTGAAGAAAAACTAGAGGCAGGCGCAGAAGCGAACTCGCAAGAAATCTATGATTCAGTCGCTGAATTACTGGACGACGTTATGAAGAAAGAACAGGAACTGCAAAGGGAAGAACAGGAAGAAAGGGACAGGAGAATGAACGCTGTTTCGAGTAATCAAGGAGCAGTTTCGATGGGATATCCCTCAGGTTCTTCAGGTGAAATGAAAGCTGACAAATTCAAACAGATTTTTAACTGGATGTGGGAAGGAAAATACCACAATGCTTGCTTGATATGTTGACAAGTTGTGCTGGTGACAAAAAGTATAATTTAAAACGGCATTTTAGAGTCTTGTGAGCGATGAACATTTTCAAAGTTTTTGAAAATCATATCGATGTTCGAAAGCACTTGGTACATTTGCTGAGCAATTTTCCCGTTATGAAGAGTTTAAAATGTTACACTAAATGTAGATATAGAAAGACTTTTGCAGGTTTTAGTAAAATTTTTTGATGGTTTTTGCATGTTTTAGCTTGATAAATGTATTGTATTACACTATTTACCTATTCTTGGCACTATTGTGGCCCTCGAACAATTTAATTTACAGTGCATTGTGGCTTGTTTCAATAGAAGTAATTGTGTTTGGAAACCTTTGATCAACATAGTAAGGATGGACTAATGGTAACTGTACTATATCCCATGGTTAACCATTTCTGATTGTTTTTTCCCCAACTTTATATTTTTCACAGTATACAGCACTGCAACCACACCAATGTCATCACTTGGGCCTTCTCCAGGATCAGGAAAATATCAAGTTTCATTATTTGGTGAAAATGAAGATGAAGAAGCCATGGATCAGGATATGTATGGAAGTGTTGCTGGATCATCCAATCAGGGTAGGCATCCTTGCAGCATTAACACCTTTTGTTTAAGTTGGGGATATTCTGCCAGGTTGTGGTTCATTGATTCTCAATGAAAATATGAGTAAATTCATATGTTAATTGAGTTTTGGAAGTGTTGTTGGATTGTCTCGTGGAGACTTCTGTTTGGTCATGGTTTGTTGATTTCAAGTGGATTAACCCTTGTAGTATTGGTACCTTCCATTCAGGATGGGTTTATTTTGCCTGGTCATTGTTCATTGAGTTTCAATTAAGATGGGATTATTCTGTCCGATCTTGGTTCATTGATTATCAATCAAGTGCAGCATGGGCATCTATTGTTTATGATAGAATGATACTGCTTGGTTGTGGTTCATTTAAGATATAAGTAAATTATCCCTTGCAGCATTGGTACTTTTTGTTTATGATGGGATTATTCTGCATGGTTGTGGTTCATTTAAGATATAAGTTAATTACCCCTTGCAGCATTGATACCTTTTGTTTATGATGGGATTATTCTGCATGGTTGTGGTTCATTTAAGATATAAGTAAATTATCCCTTGCAGCATTGGTACCTTTTGTTTATGATGGGATTATTCTGCATGGTTGTGGTTCATTTAAGATATAAGTTAATTACCCCTTGCAGCATTGATACCTTTTGTTTATGATAGGATTATTCCGGATGGTTGTGGTTCATTTAAGGTACACGTAAATTACCCCTTGCAGCATCAGCACCTTTTGTTCAGGATGGGATTATTCTGCCCTGTCATGTTTCATTGATCATGTAAGATAGGATTATTCTGTCGGGTTATGATTTATTAGGCTAATGACCCCTTGCAGCATTGGCATCTTTTGTGAAAGGTGGGATTAATATGCTTGGTCACGGTTCATTTAAGATGTAAGTAAATTACCCCTTGCAGCATCAGCACCTTTTGTTCAGGATGGGATTATTCTGCCCGGTCATGTTTCATCGATTTTCAATCAAACCATTTAGGATAGGATTATTCTGTCTGGTCATGATTTATTTAAGATGTAGGCTAATGTGACCCCTTATAGGAGCATTGGCACCTTTCGTCGTCTGTCTGGTCATGGTTCATTGATTTTCAATTAGGTGCAGCATTGGTACTTATCATTTATGATGGGATTATTCTGTCTGGTCATGGTTCATTGATTTTCAATTAGAATTTAAGTAAATAATGTGGGAGTCGAAAGATCTTTTGGGAGATATATAACTGGTCAACTATTCCCATTCCAGACATTGACTGGTAACAAGACAAGAGTCTGTGGTTCGTGGTGGATTATCATCTTTCTCCTCCCACAGTATTCGATCCTTATGGTTAGATTGAAATTTTTCTTATTTTGGGGAATTCTCAGTTGGATGAATAACAGAGTCACTTTTTCTTTTTTAGAAACACCGGCCAAACAATTGCAAGAACAAGAGGAAACTACCGTTTCATTACAAGTGAGTATGTAGCAGGGATGTGGGCTTAAGAGTTTGACTGTTTTGCCTTATCGGACCTTGACTATTCTAGCGCTTTCACCCTAAAGGGCATAACTTGAAAAATCTGTTTCAAGAAAATAAGGAGACTGAAATAATCGTTTTTTGACCTCTCGTATCAATTATAATTAGATGCCAGCCCAAAGCACTGTTTCTCTGTAATATTTTCCAATTTCAACATTTGCCCTTTTGTTTCGTCACCCCGGGACCATGTGTGGGTTTTCAGGGTCGGTTATGGCTCGCTCCACCACCATTTCCGTGTCTCTGAAAATAAATATTGGGCTAACTGATCCCATACTTGAGGCCGTGGTTCTACATGGGATTGAGCTGTTTCATCTGCTTTCCTCCTCTTCCCGGGATGAACATGTCAATCCTATCCTAATTTTCACCTCAGCGTTTTGCAAGGCAGTTCAATCCCTTCAATATTGTGTTTATTTATATGGAAACCTGTTCACTTCAGCAGGGCGGTTCTAACCGGCTCTAACTTGTTTTTATTCAATATAGGCTCAACTGAACAAGATAGAAGAAGAGAGAATGTGTAAAATCTGTTTCAGTAATCCTGCTGACATGGTTTTTGTGCCATGTGGACACATGTGCTGCTGCATGCAATGCACGCAGGCGATCACACAGTGTCCTATGTGCAGAAAAAAGATTCAAAAAGCCATCAAAACTTACTCATCCTAACAATGGTGGTGAGTGAAAAATTATCTGGATTTTCGTTAATGTTCACCAGTCCTGTGAAGCAGGAGTGTGCAACCTGTGGCACACAAGCCAAATGCGGCCATCAAAAAAAATTGTGCGGCCCGCAGAGAAGTGCTAATTCTGATGATGTTTCTTTTTAATTTGGTACATGCGAGTAATTCCAATCCCTTCGCGCTGTGAAGCCTATACCTGAGTCCAATTTATTATCTATTCCTTTGACTTTACAACAGCTAGATCAAGAACAATTTTTGTGCCTCCTGTATGTAGGTTGCACATCCCTGCTGTGAAGTTGTACAATATTCAAACCCAACGCTAATTTCGGAGCCATTAAAAAATAACGTCACACCAGACTACTTGTCCCCTGAATTTGACTCTGGCTTTTTACTCCTACCCCAAGCTTTGGTGAAACTTGATCACCACAAAAACCTTGACTTACGCAAGCTTCCTTTCATTTGTCTGTTGAGAACTTGGTCAATTTAAAATCGGTTAGCGCAATTAATGAAAGTTTATAATTCAAACTCCCAAAGAATTCAAATTTTCTGCTGTGGGTAGTTTGGAAATGGTTCCATTGTCTTTGCACCCACGTACATTGCATCGGTGTTGGTGCATAAGTGTGCAGGTGCAAATGTCCGGGGTGTAGTTGCGGGTGCAAATGCCTGATGGTAAAACCTGTTGTATGTGAACTTGAAGTATGTCTTCATTTTTGACTCGTATATCAATAAAACATGCTACACTCAGACTCTCGTCTCCATGACAGTGGTTCTCAACCTGTGGTATGCGAACCACTAGTGCTTTCCAGGTGGTACACGAGCAGCTTTGAAATAATTTGCAACGAATAACTTTAAAATTGATTAAAATAAGCCGACAACGCTTTCTTTTTATATTTTGTATATACATCGTCAAATACTTTCTTTTCTCTTACTTCAGTTTTTACAAATCTATAATTGAATTTTTACTTTTCAGACCAGATTTTCACAAGACTGGGTAAGTATTGTTCTACAATCGAAGGATATACTTGCCCATGTCCATGTGAAGTATGGGGTGATGGTAGATCCAAAACACATGAAACGGCTATGCAGCATTTGGCTTCTAAAACGAATTCATATTTTATTTATCTCGACTTTTTTAAATTCAGAATGGTGGGATATTTATCTTGTAATGCAGTAAAATTTTATTCAATTCATTTGGACGTATAAATTAAATTTTAATTCAATCATTCTACTAAAAATTTCTGTAAATTTATCAATTTGTTTTACTTTGAGCATAAAGAGTTAATATTTTTAAAATTTTGAGATTTGTGATTGGCTAAATAACTTTTCTACATTACCCACTTACCTGACATTGAAAACAGGGCAAATATATCTTTTGATTGAGAATGTTCGAAGATGAAATGATATGGAGAATGGAATCGCAGATTTCGGATTGTCTATTCAAGCAATAATGGCCAAAATTTTGTTATCACAGTTAATTATGAATGTTTCTTTATATATATATACCTGATGCATTATTTGTATACATCTTAACAATTTATCAAACAATACATAAGTGATGGTTAACTAAATCAGGGAAATTGTGGGTCAAAAAGAAATATATGGCTGATTTTTTAAAATAACCAGGTGAAAAAAAAATGGACATAATTTTTTTAATATCCCTTTATAATAATGAAGAAAATTTATTAAACACTTCAACCTATGTTTGTATATGACAGTACCTAGAAGTAATTTAGGATGTTGACACAAAATTTATGTTCTTATTGGACTGATCAAAATGACCTGGGTTTTGTTTCCTTCGCATTGCTGTTTCTCTGTGCTTGTGAAAAAGTAATTCTTTTGAACAATGACAAGCTGGTGGATTAAATGTGGTAATTGTTGCGTAGTCGGTGGCATCGATACTTTTAACCCAGAAAAAATGATTTTTAATTTTCATGCTTGCCGGTAAATATTATATCTGTGTAAAAATATCCAAAACTGAAAACATATTTTCAAAATTATTCACGTAGTTTTATGCGTGAAAATACTTGCTTTTATAAAGTATAGACCATTTATATAGTATATTTTAAATTTGATGACCAAAAAAATGTTTTATAACAGATTCATTAAACGCATTGCTTTTTTTTATATTCCTTTCATTGATGTTACAACTTTTGGTATTACCCAAAAGTTTCAGTTAGGGGTCTCCTTGTACTTGTAAAAACGTAAATTTTTCGGAAAAGGATAAGTTGGTGGATTGAATGTGGTAAATGTCGTGGCACTAATACATTCAACCCAATTAGAATTATATTTGTCTAAGAATATAATTATATTCTTATCTTTTATAGTATGTGAATGTGATAAATTATTATTATATTATAAAGATGGTATTATATGAAACAGGGTTGTTCAAAACTATAAAGGAATATCTTAAAAATTATAGTCCTATACGTCGAAATCCTTGGCTTCATAAATAGGGTCTTGGTTCATAAATATCTGTAATATATACATTTTTATAACTGACACTGAAAATTTTTATAATAGCCCAGAAAAAATATCCTATTCAAACGCGATGTATTCTTATATACATATGAAGCTTATTCCCGCTTATGCCCTATATGAAATATATTTTATTTTTTAAAAGCAAAATTATTCTAAAATTTAATTTAATAACCGTGAGCATCTTCATATTACTTGTATGTACTCTAAACAGTCCTTCGAACCATTTTTTTGTATATTCTTGTAATTAACTTTTTTGATTGCGAATGAAGAGTATGAATATTGTTGAAGTTTTTCTTGATCTGTAGTAGTAGCAGTAGTATATATATTCATAGTACTCTGGATATAAGAGACCACTAGATTAAGGTCTTACAATTTAGTGTGTGAACCTTGCCGCTGTGGTTTGTAATGTTTCGAGTGGCACAAGTAGTGACTCTAGTATGCTACTTATTTTTTTTAACTTTGTCTTATTTTCAACTTGAAGGCTGTTCACAAGTGTAATTTTCAAAAAGTTTGAAAATTGAATTTATATTTCCATCCTTTCAAGACATTTAAATTAGGTCTATACATATACAGTACAGGATTGAATTAGTCATTATTACTGTTTTAGCTTGAGTGCTTTATAAGTAAGACAGCCCGCAAGTTCAATATATTCGCGGATCTTTTTTTGTTTATTTCTGGTCCAAGCATTGTTAAACTAGATTTGTATTTTTTTTTGTGTGTGTGTGTGTGTGCTGGTGAACGGGCTCATAATTTTTTTTTGTTTTTTTTTAAATTAGTAATAGAATATATTAACTTATTAAAGTATGTTTATGTATATATTTAATTATTCCATAATTCTAATAGACAAAGAATATAGATCAGTGGAGTGATTTGCTTTATGTTATGTAGAAAGTCAGGGTCTGTTATTAAAGAGGTTCATAGTTTTGTAATATGTTAAGCAAATTTGAACGTCATGCTATTACAGAAAGAGGGACGCCGATAAGAAAGCTCAGTCAGGCCTTTCTATAGTCGAGTTCACTGTGGTGAGTTGTCCTGTAGTCGAGTTGTCTGTCGGCCTTTAGCGAACTACGACTTTTAACCCGGCTATCGATCTGTGTCTAATACGCGGATATTTTGACAGTTCTTTTATTCGGATGCATCGACTTGATGGCGGAGGAATGTGTACCCGACCAGCGGTTACGTGCTGTCCCTACGACAAAAGGCAATCCTCTTGCCAATAACTATCCCCAAGCGCAGTTCCTCACTTTTAGCCCTACGCGAAAACCTCCCCGTCATTGCGTTGGTAGTAATTATTTTAGTATGTTTGACTGTTGTAAAGCATTTGCGCTAAAGTTAATGATGAGAAAGATATCATATATAGAAAGAAGTGAGTTGACTAAAGTATCAGAAAAGTTTAAATTATTGTGGCCATTTGGTTGTGAACTCTAGAATAAGAAGTATTTGTGGAAACTTTGATATATAGGTGTATGAGCGACTTTTTGAAAAATGAGCCTTGAGGAACATTGAGTCTTGTTTTATAGGTAAGACCTGGCGTGGACTATGCATTATTATAGTTGGCTAAAGTATCAGAAAAATTGCAATAATTGAGGCCATGTGGTTTTGAACTTAATATGGTCTGTGATGTATTTGTGGAAATTTCGATAGGTGTATGAAGCGCTTTTTTCAAATGAGCTTTGAGGAACACCGGCTCTTGTTGTGTAGGTTAGGGCTGGCGTACATCATGGATTATTATAGGATAGGATGTTCATTCAAGAGTGGAAAGCCGATAAGGTGGCGTACAGGGCACATATTATGGTAGTCGTTTTTGTTGTTGAAACGCGCTGGGCATACCAGGTGGGCTTGCCTTGAGGTAGTTATTTTTTTCCAAATGATATATACAGTTCGATTTTTTGTTATTATTTTATTGTTGAACTTTCTTATGGGTGCCACTTTCTTATGGGTGCCGCTGCTCGATAACCAAATTTGGTTTATCGCGGCTTCCCTGATCCTGATATGCTTTCTAATTATTTAATGAAATTTGTATATCAAGTGTGTTTTTAGTATGGTGAGAAAATAAACTACTGATAACAGATGGGGCACGGTCTGAATAGAGATAAGAGGGAAATTGAAGTAGTATTTACATCCTATCACTTTTAACTACTTACGATATTACATAATAACGAATAAAGTAACTTTACGTGTATGCATAGAATAAACACACGCTTACATATACCGATCAATTATCATTTATTCGTCAACGCTTAAACGTATTACAAGAAAAATATTACAAATACCCAGGCGAATTTAACTTGTGTGACAGCGACAGGAGTCGCGAGGGACCTCAAAGTCTTCGGGCAGCGACACCTACACCGCTTGCTGATTCAGGTTAGTGAGTACAAAAAGTTAATGAAACACAAAAACACTTCAATATACATATATAATTACAATGGTTAAATTAATTGATGCAAGCATGGAATTTGCGCGGCAAGAGCGGCGTTAACTGTGGCGCATAGGTTGCACCCGATCTTGTCGAAAGAAGGTGTGTTAAGTAAGATTTGCTTTAGTGTTTGGTATTCTAGTAATTTTCTGATCTGTTTTCTTAAATTCTGTTGAACCTTTGTCAGGTTGACTGCACAGTAGACCACTCAAGAGAAGGTGAGGGTTTCCCCTAGTGTCTGGTACTCAACGACTAACATACCGCTGGTACTATGCTGTTAACCCCATTTCAGATTTTCTGATATGGGCTACCTCGGTACCTGCTATTTCAGGAAACCGACCCAACCAAAGCCAAACAGATATACAATCTTCAACCACTACAAATTTCAAAGCAGCCCGTGAATGAGAAAATCGATTTTTTTTCATACCAAAGTTAGGCACTTTTACGGTAATAAGAAGAAATACGAGAATATCGGTTGGAAACCGAAGACTTATCGATCGATAGTTAGGGGATCCCCAAAACAGAAACTGCAGTTTCGATTCATCCGCTCTTGTAACTTGCGCACTGCGCATCGCACACACACACTCGGCGGGTTTCAAAATTCTCTCGCTTTACAAAAATCTAGATCACTATATCAATAATTGATTGATAACTCGCTAATTATACGACATAATTCGCCCAAAATCAATAGGCTTCTGGTCCGAGATAAGATGAATGCACATGCAAAATCTGGAGCAGATTCAATCTCGCTTTCGTGAGATATCGCGTGCATCTAACAGACACACACACAGACAGACATACAGACAAATACCTATCAATATACTTACCGATCTTAAGATCGATAAGTAATAACAACACGAATACAAGAGGAAGGTATGTTCAAATATTTGGACACGGAGATCAAAACTAAATATTTTATTATCAATTTCCCAAAAATCTTATGCGGTACCAAACCTGCAGGTATGCAACCTGATCCGAGTCACTTCCATATTACCAGATCAGGTACCGCAGTCTTTTGTGTGTGTGCGTGTGTGCTTTAATTAATTTAATACTTTTGGGTGAGCGAACGCGTACTACTTTTTTAACCACAACTTTCTATCTGAAATCTGTACGTGTCAAACAATATTCAAGATTTTGTTTTCTCTGCCGATTATATAATAAGTTTTACTGTATTTGGTTTTCATCAACCATTTTATTGCAAGATATGCTGATTATGAAGTCGAAATAAACTTATACAGTTCCCCATAAAAACCTTCACTTTCGCTAACCACGAGATCTGCTTATATGTTTGCAGAACCACCACAAAGTGCGCAAATTTTAATGACGTCATAGGACACAAAAATGAATCCCACAGAGCTCACAGAAATATTTGAAATAAATAAAAGTAATGGACCTTCCCCGACCTTTGACTCCCGAAAAATTCTTCTCATACTTACGAGATAATGTTTACGACCACGCTTGAAAATCTGTCTGAGTGAGAAAAGTGTCTGAGCGGATGCGAAAAGGGAGCATTGTTACGTCACTTTTTCATCTTGCTGATTGACCAATGTCACGGAGTAAACAAGGAAGACGATGCTCGGGGAAAGGTCCTTTCAACAAAAAAATACAATTTTTAACCATCATCAAGGAATTCTATAATAGGGGAAGATAAAATAAGCAGAAGTTTATTTCGACTTCAGAATAAGCATAACAGGTAATAAAATGATTGATGAAAAAAAATTAAAAAAAAAGGATTATGAAATCAGGAGAGCAATTAAAATCTTGGACAAAGTTTAAAGCTTACGGAATATAAAAATGGAACGTTTTGCCAAGAAGAGTAGTACGTGTTCACTCACCTAAAATTCTTTTACGCACGAACCAACACATCCACAGATAAATATATAAATTAAAAGAAACGCGATAAAAAAATTAAAACGCCTTTTTCCTCTTCGCAATAGTACTGGGGATTCCCCCGGTCAACTTAAATGAAATAAGGCAAGCGAATAGACAGACGGCATGTTTTTTTTTTATCTTCTCGCAATTCAGTCGCCTTTGTCAGGTCGGGTGAATATTACAAGCCAGATTTTTCTCATTTTACTGTTTTTGGGCTACGTGTCACAATTTGTTTTTGTATGTAGTTCAGTCAGTCGCACGACAGCACAGTACCGGTATTTTAGTTTTCCACCGTACCGTACTGCTGTACTGAAACACTTTACGGTACCGTATACAAAGGCGGCTTTACGGCTTTCATAGGCTGAAAGGCGCGGCGGTGTGGCTCAACGGTCGTTGGCTGAATGCATTAAATATCTGACTTTTGGGTCTGTTATAGTTTAGTACCATAAGCAGACATGTACATCTAGTGGGCGAGGCCCTGCCATTTACCTCAGTGATCTCTCTCATAATATAATCGACAAGGCCAGTACTACTGTACTAGAAAGAGTATAACTTCGTAAATGACGTAGCCTGCTCGATCTTGGGTGATCGTCTGCGTGTTTTACAAGACGGATCATATATATTTTAGCAGGCCTTATTATAACACTGCTGCACTGTGACGCCTTAGAGTTGTAATTTTTGGATGACGTAATCTTACAGCGGTTAGGAGTGACATATGCAAATACTGTTAAGCCAATACCACTACAAGTACTTGTAGTACTAAACCAGTGATTCTCAACTGAAGCCGATGAGGATTTAAACTAATCTCTCTGCTGTTCTCATTATCCTTTAAAAATTAATCGTTTTTAGTGTAATTTTCATTTATATTAAATCAATGACTTGAAACTGAAAGACTACAGTAGTTGAATTGATGTCATCGTAGGTCGTTTTGAGTGAAATTTATCACAGTTTTATTATAAGGTCATAGCAGTACGGCACACTATACAAATCGGCTGACATTGTCCCGTTTTAGAGAAACCCATTTTACAGATGATCAGACGCCCCTCCTTTGGGAGACACCTGAAAATTGTTGTCCCTCAATATCGGTAATAATACAGTATAATGGAGTTGCGCAATATACTACAAAAAGGCGCAATCTAGTAACATCATCATTGAAATCCTTGGGAAAAAATAATCTGATTTACCGAAGGAAAAAATTATTTACCGTAGCATTCGAGAGTTTTTAGCAAAAAACGGCAATTTTGGTCATGTGACGGCCGCGATTATTGAGACAAGCATGGCGCGATATGGAGCATCTGCATGGTCCCAGACGCCCTTCGTTTGTGAGACACATAGAGTGTTTGTTTTATTGAGCCAAATGGAGAGAAATTCTTGGAATTTGGATAGTGTGCTGTACTGCATAGTGTCGTTCCCACAATGTTCATCTCACGGTTCAGTTCACTGATTTTATTGTTTCTAATAATCCCAAGCTGGCTATCCCGTACACTGTAGAGTTCAATATTTTCGAACAAAATATCTATTATTTGTCAAGACAAAATGTCGAGCAAACCTTCAAAACAGCTGACATTCTTCATAGATATAATCGAGCATTGTTATGTGTTTGAAAGTGAATTATTCCCAAATTGGAATAGATATCATTATGTGAACATGAAGCTAGCTAGTGTTACATTGCTGGAGAATGCATCAATATTGCGGCTTGCATTTTCAGACTTCAGAATTAAGAGTGAAAGCCAATGTCTGTTGTTTTAATACAAGTTGTGAACTACCGAAGATAACCATAAATTCATTAAGCTTAATTGGACAAAAAATAACCCAATCAAGCCAGACCAGCAAAAAGGTCGGTGAATACATAGGAACTGTTGAGACCTTAAATGCCCTGATTTATTTATTAAAAATTGTCAAATTTTCTCTTTTAATGTTAATTACCCCAGATTAGGAACCATTCACACAATTTGGTAGCTTTTGAGACTATTAAACCTACATTTATACTTACAGGGCTTTTAGTATTAGACCAAATCAGTTGTAGGACAGCTAATTATAAGTCGACTTTGGGAGTGTTTAATTGAACAGTATTGCAAAGCATGGAATTGGCTCCACTAGAGGACACTGAAACTTTCAACTCGAGAGGTATATGTTTTCACGTAATTTCATTAGGCTATAGAATTTCCATATCTAATAAATTATATTTAATGTTTAATTCTCATTCATTCGTTCATTTATTTAAAGCGCCACAAAATTATTATTTACAATAATAGTAATATTGAAAGAAAAAACAGTAGTGCAATCTTGAATATGGATTAATTTCACTGATACCAGGGTCATATTTCTAAAATTTTGAAATGAAATTGCGCTATTTGTTCCCATGTTGAACACAGAAAAAATTCGAATTGCTTTTCTCCAGAGCTCACAATAACAAGTTGACCGATATCTAGTCATGAAAATTGTCATGACCGCCGAATTTTTGATATTAGTTAATCTTAAATAAATAATCAAACTGATTCAGGACGTCATAATGCTGGGAATGTCGAAAATGCATCCCAACCAAAAAGATGGAAATGTTATTTCATCTGATCACAGAAGATTTTTGACTAATTTACATTTGAACAGAGAACTTGACAGGTGAGATTTGAGGTTTCAATGATATTTTTATTGTATTTTACATTAGTTTAGCTTTAAGTTCAATTTCTTAGACACAAAATATAATGTCATTCATTTATTCAACTTTTTCAACTCTTTTTAACTTCATTCTCGATGGTTTTTAAATTTTGTTTCAAAAATATTTCCACAATCTACACCTAAAATCTTTAGATTTAGGGACAGAAGAGCTAACATTTTTGAATAATGCTTAAACCTTGTTTTTTGACGATCCTGATGCTTTATTTTAGGTTTCAGTTTTATATTTAAATTCCTGGAACAAATACATTCATTTTATCAGACTTGCATCATTTGCTCGATGGCCTGTTGGTCGCTCGAGTGTGTCACCGGCAGCTCTAGCAAGAACAGGATTCTTCTATCTTGGTGACATGGACAGAACTCAGTGTTTCTCTTGCGGGGGAGTTTTGAGGAATTGGGCACTTGAAGATGATGCAATGGTGAGTCTGAGCATACTAGACGTTTGTGTTGTGATATTTAAAAACTTATTTTATATTTTAATATCTAATTTGATGTTTTTATCGAGCAAGAGTGGAGATTTTTAATAGAATTAACAGTCTTGCTGCACACAAAAAAACTAATTAATAAATTTATGAAACGTTTGCTAACCAAGGTCAAACTTTTTTTCCTCATATTGACTCAAGAGTCACTGACTGAAGTCTTACCAACTACAATATTCTTCATACAGGCAGTACATCTTTCACATTTCCCTAATTGCAAAATGGTTTTCGATACCGAACAACGTAATTACCCGGTGAATGAGTTTCCTGACCCACCTGCAGATCGTGAAAAAGATTATCCGTGTAGATTTCCATTTAATCCTCACATGAGAAAAGAGGTTGCCAGACAAGATACTTTTGATCGTCGATGGCCAGTGGGAAGAACAGCTGCAACTCCTGCAGAAATATCACAAGCTGGATTTTTCTTTCTGGGTATTTTCTCTAAATGATTCTCATGTTTGGAGTGCCATAGAAATTTGTGACGTTATGATGGAGTTGGGTTAATATAATATAAGAACTAAGATATCACACAATCTGCTCTCAACAAGGTGCTATAACCATCTGAATTTAACTTGTAAAATGCACTCCAAAACTTTTGAAATATTCCTTACAGGAGTACGTGACTGTGTCAAATGTTGGTATTGTAACGGCGGCCTTCAAAGTTGGGAATATGAGGACGATCCTTGGGCCGAACATGCAAGATGGTTTCCAACCTGTCAGTTTTTATTGAAATTAAAAGGACAACTTTTTGTGCATCAACATCTGTCTGTCAGTCCACATTTGCCACGGCCGATCATTACAAAACAAGATGGAGCGACCATTGACCCTGGCACTGCTGGAGGTGCAGGAGGATCGAGTCAAGGAAATGTTGATATTCCACCTAGTGGTCCGAGAGCCCAACAACCTGAACCGACACCAGAGATAATTGATCCACAGGTACAGAGATGGATAGAAAAATTGTCGAAAATATTTTTTTTCGTTCTTTTCCATGCTATTCAGCAATTGCAGGTATAAATTCATTTTTTCTATATTGCAATACGCTAAAATAATCAGCTATGGATTTATGTGCAGGCATTCTGCAACTATTGGTATGTTTATAGTATGTTAATACAATATTTTATTTATTTGTTTTATTTTCAGGCTGAAATGATAAAACGTAAAGAAAGAGTGAAAAATATCATGGAGAACTCAGATCTTGTGAAAAGTATTTTACTGATGGGTTTCGATGAAAAATTCGTAAGTATATGTTTGCATATTTGGCGCTCCAGAAGTGTGTGTACCAATATAGAAGCAACTAATTTTGTTGGCCTAGTTTACATCAAGTTGTGTAAAAGGACTATAATCTATGGATGGGGGGCATATTCACTTGGCTAACACAGACAGTCCCCAAACTCGTAATAGAAGTAAAATAAGGAAAATTGGAAAAAAATTATGGCCTAACCCTGCCTGATAAACACACTACGGGAGTTCCGTATATTTATTCTTTAGCAGTGAACTAGCGGAGATTTACCTAAACCAGAACAAGCTTAGATTTTTTGTCACAAGCCTTGTTTAAAGCAAAAGGCAATTTCACTCTCAAATTCCAGGTTGCAGCTCTTCTTGAAGGTAACATCGAGAGTGGAAACGTTGCAAATCCTGATGACATTTATGATTCTATGTCGAGCTTACTTGATGATGTCATGAAGAAAGAAGCAGAAATCAAAGAAGAGGAGTGCCAGATGCAGGCTGCTGTCCAGATACCTGCAGTGAGAAATGTTGATGGGCCAATTTCTATGGCTTTTCTATCTAACAGTTCAGGTAATGTAGTCACAATAATAATTATTTCAACGGTGTTGTATAACATTCATTTTAGAGTTAATATAATAGTTTTCAGTGCAAATGCAATTTAATTATACCTACATTACTCAAGTATATTGGTAACTAATTAACCAACTCACTAAAGTGTAAGAAAAAGTCATTTAGCAATTCAATGGGGGCTTCATGTTTATACCAAAGGAAAGTGAAAGACGGTTCACTCATATAGTGAGTCCAAGGCTTCTTGTCGGATTGCCAATCTTCCTGGGGGTGAATTTGCAATTCAGAAATTTGCACTTTTCGTTTTATACCGATAGCTGTCAGATTCATTTCAGTATGTGATGTGATCAAGGTCGCCAATGCAACTTTGTTAGGATTGCAACATCCTTTGTTGCGCAATAACTGTTATGAGTCTCTCACTCGCATTGCTTTAGCTGTGGTTATGTGAAGTCAATTTTGAGCCTACACACTCACACATTGAAATTATATTTTCCAAAATCCATTCCGTCTTTTGTTTTGTTATAGATATTTGTAAAAGTGTGACCAACATAAAAAATTGAATCTCACATTTTCATATAAACTAATACATATGCAGCTTTATTGAAACTTTTTTTTCTTTCACCAGAAAATCAAATGGAATTACAGTGGAATGCTGAAAAGGATGGCTTACTAGTAAGAATTTTTTGTGCTAATGATTTGGTTACTGCCAGACTAACTACTTATCTTTCTTCTATGTTTTTGTGCCCTCAGATCCGTATGCATATAATGCAAAGATGCTGTAGCGAGAGTAAAGATAACTATCCTAAGTGATTCAAGAGTGTTGCTGCACATTAACACAAATATATTTCTGTAACATTTCGTCTGACCAAGGACCAATGATCTTTCATTTCATTCACCAGCTGTTAATTAATTGAGATTTTATTGAATATTTAACAAGCTTAACTTCCATACTTTTATAGGATTGT
Source organism: Styela clava (assembly GCF_013122585.1). Taxonomy (NCBI): domain Eukaryota; kingdom Metazoa; phylum Chordata; class Ascidiacea; order Stolidobranchia; family Styelidae; genus Styela; species Styela clava. Next base: position 4,484,584 of record NW_024102832.1, on the reverse strand, counting down.
TTAAATATGCATACTGTAACTACTGGTTATAGTATGCAACTATGTATATCTTAAGAAGTAAGACCTTGGTCAGACGAAACGTTACAGAAATATTATATTTGTGTTAGTGTGCAGCAAGACTCTTGAATCGCATAAGAATTTTTTGTCTCGACTTCACTCAATGTTTTCATGTTTCATAATTGGTAAGAGAAATTCAATTGTTTTAGAAAGAAAACAAGGACTTGAAAGAAGAGCGGGATAAATTGAAAGAACAGCTGGATAAATTGAGAGAACAGGGGGATAGATTGAAAGTCGAATTGGAATCAAGAAAGAATGATACAAAGTGCAAAATATGTTTGAGTAATCCTGTTAACATGGTTTTTCTACCCTGTCGTCATTTGTTTTGCTGTTTGGATTGTGCACAAATGATGAGACAATTGAATCTTCGTGAATGCCCTTGTTGTCGTAAGGAGATTGGCAATACAGTAAAAATTTACTTGTGTTGAATTTAGGTAGATTGGAGAAATTATTTTTGTTTGGGACACTTCCAGTACTTTCTGTATTGCCAATATCCCTTTAACTGAAATAAATAGAGACTGTAAATATTAATTAAACTCGCTATTTTTGGCAACAACTATGATAGTGAATGTCTTAATTTTTGGATCATTTTTTACCTGTTTACGCTATGCCTTTTACCAATTCACGACGACTCCGACACCAGGGCACCTTGCCACTATACTTCCACAGTTACTTTGAGGTGAACTTCTTTTGGGTATAAGTTTATTTCGACTCCATAATCATCATAACAGGCAATAAAATGATTGATAAAAATAAATAAATGAAGCCAAAAAGTGGTACGTGTTCACTAACCTAAAGTAATTGAATTATTTCACACACACACAACCACAGAGAAATTTCAAAAAAAGAAGAACGCAATAAATTACATACCGGTAGTAAACAAAAATAAAAATTACTTGTCACAGAGTCAAATGCCAGAATTGTGGGCATGAGACTTTTCACCCTAATGTGCTATTTTACTTATTTTTGTATTGTCCATTTATAAACTAACATTGCAGGATTTCACTGTGAATTTTATTCATATTATTGCTGATTTTTCTGCAGTGCGACGTGCTATCTTTACGTCGGTATTCTTGCAACATATGCATACCTCCTTCCGCGAGTACGACGGTAATTATTTCGCTTTATCAATTATTTTTTGTTTATTATGCTAATTTGTAATATGCTTGAATTATGCAACGCACTTATTGTAAATAATGAATAAAATACATTTATAGAAACCCGGAGAACTATTTTCCACAGACAAGCACGGGCCACGTATCGAAAAAATGTGGGAACCACTGTCTTAGAGCCGAGGCTCCTTTAGTTGGAAGGGCCTTCCATAGTGACGTCATACAAAATTCTATAGATTTCTAAAAACGCCATAATATATCTGAAAATGCATTATGTCGTCATACGTATAATTTATTTTTAAATTTGTTCAAAACTAGAATTTCTAATCGAGATACGTATGGTACTCACGCAAGTAATATTGCCTAACAATTTAATGATCTCGGCTGTTATTAGGCGTCATGGGGTCCGAAAACGTGACGTCATAATAACCGTTTCTAGACACGAGCAGTGTCATGACTAGGGCTGGGCATTTCGAATCGCCGCCATCTTGTTTTTTTCCTTGCCGCCAATGGTCGAGGTAAATTTCTCAATATTTTTCATTGAAGCCATATTTTTTCAACGGAATCTTGACATGAGACTCTTTTCTGTAGTGAGTAAGTGAGGTATTGATGAAAACGTGTTTTTCATGGTGTGTGAACGCTCAGCAATCTGTCTTAGTGATGTATTTTACGTTTTCAGTAATTTATGTGTTTGGAGGACCCAATACAATTGGAAAGTTATATACAATTATAAATGTTCCAATTCCAAGTATTCGAGATTCGATTCGAAAAAATTATTCGATTCGATTCTGAAATTATCAGTTATTCGAAAATGCCCAGCCCTAGTCACGACCCAATCAATGACGAGTACAACATTACCGATAAATTAAATTTCGTTTCGCTCTTCAAAAAAACTACGTCTATAATTAAAAACGGTCCTTGGATGGTTATATACACGTTTTTATTCCGTAGACTCGACTTTGTGTGGATATCGCCATCCGTATTTCTCTCACAGCTCAAGTTAAAAGGATTTGATAATTTGGTGTTGTGGGTGATCCCCCTCCGATCTAAAATTTCAAACACCTCCCCAAATTTTGAGGTGTAAAACCACACTTTTAATTCCCTAACTTGGATACACTTTTTATTCAATTATTCAGATATTGACGCGTTTATGCCAGTACAGATAGTCAGTCAAAGACAGAAAACATTATCATGAGTTACAAATAGTTTTATCGCTGATAGCAAAATATTTACCACCCCCTAAAGTTTGGAAACACCCCTTTCTCGAAAATGAAAAGCTGGGGAGCATACTGATTTAGCGTCAATTGTAAACTCGATCAAGCACTAATAAGAAATGAATTAATGTTCCATAATCCTCTCAAAATTATTTTATCGATGCTCTCAAAATTATTTTATCTGGGAATCTAAAAAGGAATAACTGGCTAACTAATCCCATACACGACGTGGACTGGTGGCCGGACAAGTTCGCCAATCGCCATATAATTGAGTCGCCTCATCGGCTCTCCTGTTCCTCGGGGGATAAAGTAATGTACAAAATAATTTTGTTGCTTTGAAGTAAAGAATGTTGAATACTGTTTAAAACGTACAATCCTCAAATTATTTCAAAGTAGCTTAAATATCATGGTAAAGTTACAATGACGAATACATCTATTTTTTCCTATTTTGTTCATTTTTTATAAAAAAAATTCCATTTTCTACAATTTGGAGCTACCGTAAACAGCCCGCCATTAGATGAACGTCGAAAACAAAACAGGGCAACAAATGACGTTTGGGACAGATTGTTTTGTAATCGAAGCACGTGATTTGTATTGTTGACCAATCGGTGATCGTCACTTCTGCTGTTTGTTTCTTTATTATATTTGCCTTCTTCGTAACCCGACACGTTGGCCAAGGAAAGCGGGACCGACGAGCATTCGAATCAGGGGCAGCGAGGACGAGGTTGGCTGAGTGTTAGTAGAACCGTTTACGGACAGATTGAGCTTAAGTTTAGACATCGTTGGTCTTCCGAGTTCAAGTATTATTGAGGATCGCTGCGATACTTCGAAAACGCTGGCGGTAGCAATGTTTATATCAACAGGAATTAGTCTCAGATGATATTACTTTTGCGTTTTCTTTTACTCATTTTAACTCTTACTTCTATTGTTTTGAACCTTTATACATGTTTACTATATCGCTGATTTTGCAGTGTTTGTACCCCTTTTTTAATATTGTTTTTATATATGTGTGCGATATTCAATATTGCGGATTGTTACCTTATTTTATGTGCGATCATTCAATAATAGACTTTTATCCCTGCTCATTACCTATAAATCAGGTGTTTTGTTCACATTTTCATAGAGGCCTGCAACGTGAAATGGATGATTTATAAACGCCTCCACTCCAAATCGATTTTGTTGTACTATTGGAGAACCCAGGGTAAGCCTTATATATATGTGGTAAGTGTTATTTTGCCTACAAATCGCTGACGTTCAAATTGGAAAACGTATAATGGATACAATTTCGGGGGCGTTCATGGAGCGATATATGTATGATATTTCTGCTTACGCTAAAAGTAAGACTACTTTGATCTTTTGTACAAAGCCCCCGTCACTAATGCAAAAATTTAAGATTTGAAAAAATCACCTGCGCCACGGTTTACAGTCAAGGTTAGTACTGCATTCTTAACACTAACCATAAATGAATAATTACTAATTTTCTTGTTTGAAGTGTTGGTGGGGTTGTTTTTTGCCGGTGACTATGTACAAAAGATGCTAATAATTTCAGAAATATTGATGAGCAGTAGAGAAATGGAAATTATTTTATATGCTTTAGAGATTGAACCTTAAATCGCATGTTGGTCAGCAAGTACGTCACGTCTCAACGAAAACACGGTATTTTGAATTTTTATCATAAAGTATTTATTCTATTTCAAGCCGGTTTACTTGAAACAAAGGGTCTAAAAATCAGTTTTTTAGGGCATGCAAAAACTGTTCCGAAGGGCAATGGATGGCACAGTGGAAACGACGGCGAAAAATCGCCGAAAGATCCGCTCTTATTCTGTAAGTACTTGGGTATTACTGTAATCAACTTATTACTTAATAATCTTGTGATTTAATTTTGACATTACGTTATTTTAAATGTACACACGATGAAAAAACGCATCATCTAAAAAATTGTGTGTACATTTAAAATAACGTAATGTCAAAATTAAATCACAAGATTATTAAGTAATAAGTTGATTACAGTAATACCCAAGTACTTACAGAATAAGAGCGGATCTTTCCCATTCAAGTATGGGGGTGCGACAATCGTTAATTTCGAAGGAATGCAAAATAGAGTGGCATTTGTTCAAGGGAATAAGAATTTGCTTTTCATTCAATCGAGTCCTCGAACAAAAACTTATTGCGTTGCGAAGCATGTGAGCATCGTTTTTTCCGGAGGTGTCTCGGAACAAAGATACGTAAAAGTTTTATCTGTATCAAATTTAATTTCATTTTAGCTTTTGAGGTAGTGTATTATACAGACCACCACGAGAATGCGATGTTTTGTTTGTTACAGGCATAAGAAGGGTGAAACAAAGATCTTGAATACATCATTCAAAGCAAGCGGGAAGCGTGTTAGAAAAGCAAGGTGCAATACTTCGATATTCTGAATAAAACTAAGGTACCTAAGAACAAAGGGTCTAAAAATCAGTTTCTTATGGCATGTAAAAACTGTTCCGAAGGGCAATGAATATTACAGTGGAAACGACGGCAAAAAAGTAACTGAAACTTATGCTGATATATATTCTGTAAGTACTTGTGTATTTTTGTAATTGCGTCGTTTATTGGATTAGTTAACGGTTAACCAGTTACTCATTTTAGATGCTTGGACTTGATGGCGGATTACTTAATACTTGAATAAGTTTTTGTTTGTTCAGCTCAGTGGTTCTCGACTTCCAATTTTTTTAATAATTTACGGCGTTTTGCACTGAATCAACAAAATACTAGTTTGAAACTTTAAAACAAACACAAGTATAGGATGAAGATATGGGTGCACTTGTTTCATAGTGATTATTCATCTGTTTTGGGTTGGGTTTTGCAAAGCGCAACTCTCATATCGTTTTTTACCTTTGTATTACCAAGTCCTTTGTATTACCAATTACCAAGTACCAAGTCCATGCTTCCGAAAACAAACAATACAGTAAAAACTAATCCCATACCCGACTTGGAATGGTAACCGGACGAGAGGCCGTGGTTCGCCATATGGATAAGCCGTCTTATCGGCTTTCCTCTCCCCCGGGATAAATATGTAAATCCTATCCTAAATCCTATCCTATCCTATTATCGATCGAGCTATGAGCCATATACCAGATTTCTCCCGCAGACCTTTCGAAAGTGATTCACATACCCCCATAAAGTACCTGGACCCCACTTTGGGAACCACTGGTATAGCTGATAAAGGGAAATTTACCTATTTTAAGAAGCAAGCAAGAGGATTACAAGATCATGGGATGAGAAGGAATTGAAACTGAATTTATTTTTATTTTATTGACATTGACAGGAACTGCGGAACAAAATAGAAGAAGAAAGAATGTGTAAAGTCTGTTTCAGTAATCCTGCTGATATGGTTTTGCTACCCTGTCGTCATTTACTTTGCTGTTTAGATTGTACACAAAGGATCAAACAAGGCAATCGGAAATGCCCTTTTTGTCGTAGGAGGATTGGCAATACAGTAAGAATTTTCAGGATTTGAATTAAGGTAAGTTGAGAATTTATTTATGGTATGGATACTTCCAGTACTGCCCGTGTATATCACTTACTTTAACTAAAATGTTTGTACATGCCCGAGTCTGATTACTGAATGATATATCGAAATAACTTATCCAGCTTTCTCATTGATTATCCAGCCTCTTTAAATAATACAGTAATTATCATATTAAGTTCAATAAGTTGAGTAGCTTTAATGTCTATGTTTGGCATGATTTCAGCTTGTGGAATGTATTTACAAACTCTCAGTGAATTCTAAACCAGTTTTGAAATTGAGTCTTTTAAAGTAAAAATAAATTTGTTAACAAACTTTAAAAACTCATTAACTAAACGCTTTTAACAAGAGCAGAAAAGGACTTGCATGCAGTTTGTCGAAATCATATGTTGGTCACAGATAAATCTTTGACTTTAACATTTTTGCCAATTCAAAGCTGAAATCAATTTATTTCAATGACTCGGTCGACAGTTAGATAAAACTTTTTTTGACACTCTGGCATTGATGATTTTCAAATAGCGCTTTACTCTTTATTAACACCATCATTAGATTTTGTCATTTTATTTTTCAGATCCACACCGAAACAGTATACTGAAGAAAAGCACTGTCGCATATTGTAAATAAAGTTTTAATTGAATTCTATTTTTTTTCTCTTGTGCTTATTATTTCTTCTCTTTCTTATTATGTTATTGTACAACCCACTCTAATACCTTCGCTTTCTGTAGTTTTAAAGAACGGGGAAGATCGTGGCTGGTCTGACCCAATACCCTGGTAAAATTCATCAAAGCCATGTTAGAGTTCCTGCTTCAAGTGAATGACTTTATAGTTTTATTCAAATAAAGCACAAATATGTGCGAAAAGTTTTGAATCTAGATCTATCACACCCAAGTTTTGTATGAAGGTGGTACCGAAAATGAGTATTGTATTTCATCGGTAGGGCCCAAACTGAATAGTTAACTATTCAGAATACGTCCTGAAAGCATATTTTCAAATATGGAATATATTCTAAACTGGGAACATCTTTATTCAAAAATTACAATATTCTGTATATATATTTCGTTTCATCATATTTGAAATGGCACAAATATTAGGATCATTGTTTTCACATTTCATTTGCATGCATTTGATGAACATATGCTTTGCCCTGCTTGGTTGATGCCAAATTTACGTCTCAAAATCGACAATTTGCTAAATTATATATTTCAAAATTTTCCCTAACTCAAAGTATCTATTATATTGAATATAATACTTCTAATATGTTTGAATATTCAATACTACGCGAAAGCAGTATGCTCATCAGATCAGATTTACCTATTAGGGGAGTGTTTCCAGATTTAGTGAATATTTTTCTGTTAGCATAACTATTTGTAACCCATAAAATATGTGTCATGCAATTAACTGACAATCTGCACTGGAAATTTAAAGCTTGATGTGGATCTCGTTCTGGAAAAAATTTTGATCGTTTGGGCGATTACACAATAAATACAATTGTTTTTGACTGATCTCATAATAACGTAATAAATTCCACTGAAGAGATTACACTAATTCTTCAGTTGATCCCACAAAACGAATTTTTTTTTCTGTGTTGCTTCAAATGTATAATAGTGTTGACTAATGACTTTATTGTAATAATAATTTATTTCTTTGTATTTCTCTGGTGAATTGCATAGATGTCCAATAAATCATAATATTCACCCAATATTTTAAATCTTAATTGGAAGCTTGATGCCAGTAACTTGCTTTCAATCCCGCGACTTCCCTTTCCCACCAAACTTTTGTTCTCTATCGGTTAGGGTTGGTCGGTTATTGCTTCCTCCACGAACAGGTGCGTTTATCCCAGGGGTCTCCAACTCAAAAGTATGTCGCGGGACACTTTTTGAAATTTATTGACGTCGCCGGCCGCAAACTAACAAATTATATATATACAAAATTGGGTACTCTCCAAGTATGCACACCAAGATGTCGCATAACCTGAACCCTAACCTGGTACACAACCTGAGTCCAGGTTTGCGCCATCTTGGCATACTTCAGGAGGTCCCAAAATTGTTATACAAAAATTAACAAAGTAAATCTGAATATATTTGTTGAAATTACCCTTGAATCTTACACCAAGCGGTATCAGTATCAGTAGTTTATTTTTACACATGCCGAAAATACACATTATACGAATAGGATTAAGTAAAAAAAGAAAAAAATGCATTTTAGTGTGAAGGAAGACGCGATAAACCAGTAATGGTTATCGAGCAGCGTCACCTACAAGGAAGTCTAACATCAAATTTTATAAAGGAATAAAAAGACGAACATTAAATACTAAGAGAATACGGAAATAGAATATATTCAGGCGACCCGAATATCCGAGTCTCGTTCATAACGAAGGAAGCAAGCGACTCCAGTCACAACAGGCGGGGTAACCATGTCAACCGCGTTTTATCAGATATCAGAGTGATAAACCATAGCATTATGAGGTAACTATGGATAAACGGGCTAAGAAACCTCGCTTGTCAGCTGCAGTAAGGGCCATTGTTTTGGGGGTAGTACCTCATTCGGAAGACATTAATAACAAACAATATTATTGGAATCAGGTTCCGAAAGGGGTTTTTAAATCTATACGGTACCGTACCGGTACTCATGGAATTCTACAGGGGCCTGATGACTGGGTGCTGGTGGCAAATTCATACATGAACAGAAAAAGAGATCAACTTAAAAAGGTAAACAAAATTCTGGTAAATACTAGATTATCGTTGAACCAAACATAAGTTAGATCTAGCAGAAATCCACAAACAGACTGCACAGATATTATTAAAATAGGCTACTGAAGGCAATTACAATGCAATAAGAGATCTGAAATAAAACTTATAATTTTAGATCATGTACCACATGGCTATTGTGGTATAATTTCAACAAAAGTGAGAGCACTTATGTTTGACTGCAGGTAACAAATGCAAAAAAAGATATTGGTTAATTCAAAACATGAAACCTCGAGTGTGACTGCACTTCCACAGATATCTGTGGATTACAGGAAGAATAGAAACAAACTCATGTGCAAAATAAAAAGTATAATAAATATAAGACATGACTATTCATTTCTCTGCATATAATTAAACAGTCCTTGTAGAATTCAAAAAAAGTAAGCATGGAGATTCATTTCACTGTGCAATATATGAAGTAAATTAAGGAATAGACAGAAATAACCATGAATATCCATTCCACTGTGCAGTATCAAAGGTGCAGAACGAATTCAACAAGAATAAGCATGAAAATTTATTTCACTGTGCAGTATATAAAGTAGGCAACAACAAAAGAGTGAATATTCATTCCACTGGGCAATATATAAAGTACGACAAAAGTGTGACATAGAAAAATAAGCATGAAAATTTATTCCACTGTGGAATATATGAAGTAATAACAAGAATCTAATAAAAACAAACATGATTGTTTCTTCCACAGTGCAGAAAATTGATTATTAAAAGTATCAAGTCAATCAATTCGAGAGGCTGTGGATCAGATCAAGCAATCCTGGCAATGACAAAGAGGAAAGCTGACAGCACATCAACTCTAGGTGCTGGCAGGTGACAGGTAAGAAGAGAGCATGAATTTTTTAAATTTAAATTTAAAGATGTCATAAGTGGAGTCACGTAGACTGAGGGGAATACTGTTCCAAATTAGTACACCTTTGTATTTTAGGGAATTTTGTGTTAAGCCTAGGGAAAAACGTGGTACAAAAAGATTAGACTTAGTCGAGGAGCGGGTATTGTGCTCATGTACATTACTAAGACTTAGAAAATAATTGTCAAAAGCTGCGGGTAGATTATTGTTGTGGTATTGGTGCATAATCTTGGAGACCTCTAATTTGTAGATGTCTGACAATTTTAGCACCCTGGTCTTCACCTTTGTCCAGTTTATCATATATATAGGAAATTCTCACAGTTAGGAAATGTCAAATTAAAATCTTGGACTAATTGGCAATCTAAATTATCTTTAATGTACAAACCCACACCACCCGCCTGAGTTGGAGAGGGAACATGATAAAAGGTGTACCCTGGGATGTCCACATTAACAGGCATGGTCATATTATTGATCCGGGTCTCACTAAGAGCAATCACATGGGGGCGAGAGATGAAACAAGACATGAAACATATTCGTTTACTTGTGTTGATTATTTGGCAACGTTTTGTAGCGGTGAGAGACTTGGCCCTATTTTGCGTTGATTTGCTGGTCTTTAGAAAGCATACAAACTCTCGTCCGTTAGTCGTGTGCGAAAGGCTGATTCGTTAACGCTCATTGGTAAAAAATTATATACACTCTTTAATAAAGCTTCCCTCAACGAAAGGACGCGACGATTTCGCAATCATCTCGGGCAAAGCTTGCTTTCATCGAATCTTCACAAGTTTGTTTATGTCTGGGAAAAATTTCTCTGTTTCATCAGTGAAAATTTTATTTGCCTTACCTTTTTGTGACGAATTGTTTCAGTATAAACATGGTATTTTTCCCTGTGTAATGATCCATAAGTTTATAAAAATCTAGTTTTGCGTTAACTGCACATACGATTCATAACTGCACACTGCAACTAATGATTCACAACTGCACACTTCCATGATCTGACCGAAACTTGTTTATTTCATCATAATAAAAACGCGAAATGAAATGATTGAATTTACAATTTGATTATTACAAAAAAAAAATGTGAACGCGGTATAGTGGAATAACGGGAAGTATTTTTGTTTTACTTTTAACTGTTTGTTGTACCGGACTCTTGATGTTAAATAACACGATAAAACTCATAGTTGACATCATACAATTTTATTTTTTTCTGGAAAAATCTCAACACGATGCGGGCCGCGAAAAAATACTTGGCGGGCCGCATGCGCCCCGCGTGTTGATGACACCTGGGGTATCCAGAACACGTAACGACTGGCTGAAATAATCCTATTCCGGACATGAACTGGTAAACGGATGAAAAGACGTAACGTAGGTCATCCAATCAGCTTCCTTTTTCCGGATACATTTGGAAATCCTATTTCATTCTTATGAACGATAAGGTGCGCTAGGGCTAGGCCGTTGTTTTCTTCTAGGCTAGGCTACTTTGGTTGTGAGGATCCTTTCACAGTGACATCATACACGATTATATGGATTCCTAACGACGCCATAATATATATATTTGAAAGTGCATTATGTCGTCGTAAGTATTTTTTCGAAATTCTGATTACAGGCAAAATACGTATGGTAATTAAGCAAGTATATTGCCTTACAATGTAATAAGCTCGGGGCTTAAATTATCGTTTCACTTTTTAAAAAAGTTAGATTTTATGTGGATTAATTCATTAAGCTATTATTCAGAGGCGTAGCCAGAAAATTTCAAGGGGGGGTTGGCAACCCCCTGCTATTATTATTTTACTTTGTCCTTTTCAAAGTACAATGGGATAATTTGGAACATAAATATTCACCTCGATTACAGAAGGAAAGAGATTTCACTTTTTATTGTAAGAACGCGACTAAATGTCCGATATCGCTAGTCGAATTTCTGTCACAGATCAAGTTGGAAAGATTTTATAATTTAGTGCGGTGGTGATCCCCCCTCTAAAATTTCAAACGCCTCCACCAAATTTTGAGGTGTAAAACCACACTTTTAATTCCCTAACTTGGATACACTTTTTATTCAAATATTCTGATAGTGACGCGTATATGCCAGTGCAGATGTTCAGTCAAATACAGAAAACATTATCATGAGTTACAAATAGTTTTATCGCTGATAGCAAAATATTTACCACCCCCTAATTTTGGAAACACCCTCTCTCGAAAATGAAAAGCTGGGGAGCATACTGATTTAGCGTCAATTGTAAACTCGATCAAGCACTAGTAAGAAATGAATTAATGTTCCATGATCCTCTCAAAATTATTTTATCGATGCTCTCAAAATTATTTTATCTGGGAATCTAAAAAGGAATAACTGGCTAACTAATCCCATACACAACGTGGACTGGTGGCCGGACAAGAGACCATAGTTCGCCATATAATTAACTCTCCTGTTTATCGGGGGATAAAATAATGTACAAAACCATATTGTTGCTTTGAAGTAAAAAAATGTTGAATACTGTTTAAAACGTACAATTCTCAAATTATTTTCAAAGTAACTTAAATATCATGGTAAAGTTACAATGACGAATACATCTATTTTTTCCCTATTTTGTTTATTTTTTATAAAAAAATTCTATTTTCTGCAATTTGGAGCTACCGTAAACAGCCCGCCATTAGATGAACGTCGAAAACAAAACAGGGCAACAAATGACGTATGGGACAGATTGTTTTGTAATCGAAGCACGTGATTTGCATTGTTGACCAATCGGTGATCGTCATTCCAAAACCACGACTTGTTCTGTTTGTTTCTTTATTATATTTGCCTTCTTCTCACCCTGACACGTTGGCCAAAAAAGCGAGACCGACGAGCATTCGAATCAGGGGCAGCGAGGACGAAGTTGGCTTAGTGTTAGTAGAGCGTTTACGGACAGATTGAGTTTAGGTTTAGACATCGTTGGTCATCCGAGTTCAAGTATTATTGAGGATCGCTGCGATACTTCGAAAACGCTGGCGGTAGCAATGTTTATATGAACAGGAATTAGTCTCAGATGATATTACTTTTGCGTTTTCTTTTACTCATTTTATCTCTTACTCCTATTGTTTTGAACTTTTATTCATGTTTACTATATCGCTGTTAATTTTGCAGTGTCTGTACCCCTTATTCAATATTGTTTTTATATATGTGTGCGATATTCAATATTGTGGATTGCTACCTTATTTTATGTGCTATCATTCGATAATAGACTTTTATTCCTGCCTGATTAGCTATAAATCTGCTGTTTTGTTTACATTTTTAAAGGACCTGCAACGTGAAAGGGATGATTTAAAAACGCCTCCACTCCAAATCGATTTTGTTGTACTATTGGAGAACTCAGGGTAAGTCTTATATATATGCGGTTTGTCTTTAAGTGATATTTTGCCTAAAAATCGCTGACGTTCAAATTGGAAAACGTATAATGGATACAATTTTTTTCGGGTACGTTCATGGAGCAAAATATGTATGATATTTCTGTTCACGCTAAAAGTTAGACTAATTTGATCTTTTGTACAAAGGCCCCGTCACTAACGCAAAAATGTTAGATCTGAGAAAAACACATCCGCCACGTTTCACGGTCAAGGTTAGGTCTGCATTCCTAACACTAACTTTAAATGAATAATTACTAATTTTCTTGTTTGAAGTGTTGGCGGGGTTGTTTTTTGCCGGGGACTATGTACAAAAGATGCTAATAATTTCAGAAATATTGATGAGCAGTAGAGAAATGGAAATTTTTTTATGCTTTAGAGATTGAACCTTAAATCGCATGTTTATCAGCAAGTACGTCACGTCTCAACGAAAATACGGTATGTCGAATTTTTATCATGAAGTATTTAAATATATTTCAAGCCTGTTTACTTGAACAAAGGGTCTAAAAACCAGTTTCTTAGGACATGCAAAAACTGGCGAAACGACGACGGCGAAAAATCTCCGAAAGTTCCGCTCTTATTCTGTAAGTACTTGGGTATTACTGTAATCAACCTATTACTTAATAATCTTGTGATTTACCTTAAACATTACGTTATTTTGAATGTACACAAAAAATTTGAGATTATGCGTTTTTTTTTATCAACTATTTTTTCAGGAATTCAAGAATGGGGGTGCGACAATCGTTAATTTCGAAGGAATGCGAAATAGAGTGGCATTTGTTCAAGGGAATAAGAATTTGCTTTTCATTCAATCAAGTCCTCGAACAAAAACTTATTGCATTGCGAAGCATGTGAGCAGCGTTTCCTCCGTGGGTGTCTCGGAACAAAGATACGTAAAAGTTTTATCTGTATCAATATCAAATTTAATTTAATTTTAGCTTTTGAGGTAGTATATTATACAGACGACCACGAGAATGCGATGTTTTGTTTGTTTCAGGCATAAGAAGGGTGAAACAAAGATCTTAAATACATCATTCAAAGCAAGCGGGAAGCGTGTTAGAAAAGCAAGGTGCAATATTTCGATATTCTGAATAAAACTAAAGTACCTAAGAACAAAGAGTCTAAAAACCAGTTTCTTAAGGCATGTAAAAACTGTTCCGAAGGGCAATAGATAGCACAGTGGAAACGACGGCAAAAAAATAACTGAAACTTATGCTGATATATATTCTGTAAGTACTTGTTGTGTATTTTTGTAATTACGACGTTCATTGGATTAGTTAACGGTTAACCAGTTACTCATTTTAGATGCATGGACTTGATGGCGGATTTCTTAATACTTGAATAAGTTTTTGTTTGTTCAGCTCAGTGGTTCTCAACTTCCAATTTTTTTTATGATTTACGGCCTTTTGCACTGAATCAACAAAAAACTAGTTCGAAACTTAAAAAAAAAACACAAGTATATGATGAAGATATGGGTGCACTTGTTTCATAGTGATTATTCATCTGTTTTGGGTTGGGTTTTGCAAAGCGCAACTCTCATATCGTTTTTTACCTTTGTATTATCGATCGAGCTATGAGCCATATACCAGATTTCTTCCGCAGACCTCTCGAAAGTGATTCACATACCCCCATAAGGTACCTGGACCCCACTCTTCCGCAGACCTTTCGAAAGTGATTCACATACCCCCATAAGGTACCTGGACCCCACTTTGGGAACCACTGGTATAGCTGATAAAAGGGAAATTTACCTATTTTAAGAAACAAGCAAAAGGATTACAAGATCATGGGATGAGAAGGAATTGAAACTGAATTTATTTTTATTTCATTGACATTGACAGGAACAGCTGAACAAAATAGAAGAAGAAAGAATGTGTAAAGTCTGTTTCAGTAATCCTGCTGATATGGTTTTGCTACCCTGTCGTCATTTACTTTGCTGTTTGGATTGTACACAGAGGATCAAAGAAGGCAATCGGAAATGCCCTTTTTGTCGTAGGGGGATTCCCAATACAGTAAGAATTTTCAGGTGTTGAATTAAGGTAAGTTGAGAATTTATTTATGTTATGGATACTTCCAGTACTGCCCGTGTATATCACTTCACTTCAGTAAATTCTAAATCAGTTTTGAAATTGAGTCTTTTAAAGTAAAAATAAATTTGTTAACAAACTTTAAAAACTCATTAACTAAACGCTTTTAACAAGAGCAGAAAAGGACTTGCTTGCAGTTTGTCAAAATCATATGTTGGTTACAGATAAATCTTTGACTTTAACATTTTTGCCAATTCAAAGCTGAAATCAATTTATTACCTTTTTTTGACACTCCGGCATTGATGATTTTTAAATAGCGCTTTACTCTTTATTAACACCACTATTAGGTTTTGTCATTTTATTTTTCAGGTACACACCGAAACAGTATACTGAAGAAAAGCACTGTGTCGAATATATTAAATAAAGTTTTAATTGAATTCTATTCTTCTTTCTTAATATGTTATTGTACAACTCTGATATCTTCGCTTTCTGTACTTTTAAAGAACTGGGCTTCATTCTCCTGGCTGGTCTGACCCATTACCCTTGTAAAATTCATCAAAGCCATGTTAGAGTTCCTGCTTCAAGTGAATGACTTTATAGTTTTATTCAAATAAAGCACAAATATGTGCGAAAAGTTTTGAATCTAGCTCTATCACACCCGAGTTTTGTATCAAGGTGCGACCGAAAATGAGTATTGTATTTCATCGGTAGGGCCCAAACTGAATACTTAACTATTCAGAATACGTCCTGAAAGCATATTTTCAAATATGGAATATATTCTAAACTAGGAACATCTTTATTCAAAAATTACAATATTCTGTATATATTTCGTTTCATCATATTTGAAATGGCACAAATATTAGGATCATTGTTTTCACATTTCATTTGCATGCATTTGATGAACATATGCTTTGCCCTGCTTGGTTGATGCCAAATTTACGTCTCAAAATCGACAATTTGCTAAATTAAACTCAAAGTATCTATTATATTGAATATAATACTTCTAATATGTTTGAATATTCAATACTACGCGAAAGCAGTATGCTCATCAGATCAGATTTACCTATTAGGGGAGTGTTTCCAGATTTAGTAAATATTTTGCTGTTAGCATAACTATTTGTAACCCATAAAAAATGTGTTATGCAGTTGACTGACAATCTGTACTGGAAATTTAAAGTTTGATGTGGATCTCTTTCTGGAAAAAATTTTGATCGTTTGGGCGATTACACAATAAATACAATTGTTTTTGACTGATCTCATAAGAACGTAATAAATTCCACTGAAGAGATTACACTAAGTCTTTCAGTTGATCCAGCAAAACGAATTATTTTTCTGTGTTGTTTCAAATGTATAATAGTGTTGACTAATGACTTTATTGTAATAATAATTTATTTTTTTGTATTTCTCTGATGAATTGCATAGATGTCCAATAAATTATAATATTCACCCAATAAATTAAATCTTAATTGGAAGCTTGATGCCAGTAACTTGCTTTCAATCCCGCGACTGCCCTTTCCCAGCAAAACTTTTGTTCTCTATCGGTTAGGGTTGGTCGGTTATTGCTTCCTCCACCAACAGGTGCGTTTATTCCAGGGGTCTCCAACCCAAAGTATGTCGCGGGACACTTTTTGAAATTTATTGACGACGCGGGCCGCAAACTAACAAATTATATATATACAAAATTGGGTACTCCTCAAGTATGCGCACCAAGATGTTGCATAACCTGAACCCTAACCTGGTACACAACCTGAGTCCAGGTTGTGCGCCATCTTGGCGCGCATACTTCAGGAGGTCCCAAAATTGTTATACAAAAATTAACAAAGTAAATCGGAATATATTTGTTGAAATTACCCTTGAATCCTACACCAAGCGAGACATGAAACATATTCGTTTACTTGTGTTGATTATTTGGCACCGTTTTGTAGCGGTGAGAGACTTGGCCCTATTTTGCGTTGATTTGCTGGTCTTTAGACAGCACACAAACTCTCGTCCGTTAGTCTTGTGCGAAAGGCAGATTTGTTAACGCTCATTGGTAAAAAATTATATACACTCTTTAATAAAGCTTCCCTCAACGAAAGGACGCGACGATTTAGAAATCATCTCGGGCAAAGCTTGCTTTCATCGAATCTTCACAAGTTTTGTTTATGTCTGGGAAAAGTTTCTCTGTTTCATCAGTGCAAATTTTATTTGCCTTACCTTTTTGTGACGAATTGTTTCAGTATAAACATGGTATTTTTCCCTGTGTAACGATCCATAAGTTTATAAAAATCTAGTTTTGCGTTAACTGCACATACGATTCGTAACTGCACACTGCAACTAATGATTCACAACTGCACACTTCCATGATCTGACCGAAACTTTTTTATTTCATCATAATAAAAACGCGAAATGAAATGATTGAGTTTACAATTTAATTATTACAATAAAATATGAACGCGGTAAAGTGGAATAACGGGGAGTACTTTTGTTTTACTTTTAACTGTTTGTTGTACCGGACTCTTGATGTTAAATAACACGATAAAACTCATAGTTGACATCCTACAATTTTAGTTTTTTTCTGGAAAAATCTCAACACGACGCGGGCCGCGAAAAAATGCTTGGCGGGCCGCATGCGGCCCGCGTGTTGATGACCCCTGGGGTATCCGGAACACGTAACGACTGGCTGAACTAATCCTATTCCGGACATGAACTGGTAAAGGGATGAAAAGACGTAACGTGGGTCATCCAATCAGCTTCCTTTTTCCGGATACATTTGGAAATCCTATTTCATCACTTATGAACGATAAGGTGCGCTAGGGCTAGGCCGTTGTATTCTTCTAGGCTAGGCTACTTTAGTTGTGAGGATCCTTTCACAGTGACATCATACACGATTAGATGGATTCCTAACGACGCCATAATATATATATTTGAAAGTGCATTATGTCGTCGTAAGTATTTTTTCGAAATTCTGATTACAGGCAAAATACGTATGGTAATTAAGCAAGTATATTGCCTTACAATGTAATGAGCTCGGGGCTTAAATTATCGTTTCACTTTTTAAAAAAGTTAGATTTTATGTGGATTAATTCTTAAATTCAAGTGCTCCAGCAACCTGAACCCACAACCCCCGTTGGCAACCCCCTGCTATTATTATTTTACTTTATCCTTTTCAAAGTACAATGGGATAATTTGGAACATAAATATTCACCTCGATTACAGAAGGAAAGAAATTTCACTTTTTATTGTAAGAACGCGACTAAATGTCCGATATCGCTAGTCGAATTTCTGTCACAGATCAAGTTGGAAAGATTTTATAATTTAGTGCGGTGGTAATCCCCTCTCTAAAATTTCAAACGCCTCCACCAAATTTTGAGGTGTAAAACCACACTTTTAATTCCCTAACTTGGATACACTTTTTATTCAAATATTCTGATAGTGACGCGTATATGCCAGTGCAGATGTTCAGTCAAATACAGAAAACATTATCATGAGTTACAAATAGTTTTATCGCTGATAGCAAAATATTTACCACCCCCTAATTTTGGAAACACCCTCTCTCGAAAATGAAAAGCTGGGGAGCATACTGATTTAGCGTCAATTGTAAACTCGATCAAGCACTAATTTTTTAAGAAATGAATTAATGTTCCATGATCCTCTCAAAATTATTTTATCGATGCTCTCAAAATTATTTTATCTGGGAATCTAAAAAGGAATAACTGGCTAACTAACCCCATACACAACGTGGACTGGTGGCCGGACAAGAGACCATAGTTCGCCATATAATTAACTCTCCTGTTTATCGGGGGATAAAATAATGTACAAAACCATATTGTTGCTTTGAAGTAAAAAAATGTTGAATACTGTTTAAAACGTACAATTCTCAAATTATTTTCAAAGTAACTTAAATATCATGGTAAAGTTACAATGACGAATACATCTATTTTTTCCCTATTTTGTTTATTTTTTATAAAAAAAATTCCATTTTCTGCAATTTGGAGCTACCGTAAACAGCCCGCCATTAGATGAACGTCGAAAACAAAACAGGGCAACAAATGACGTTTGGGACAGATTGTTTTGTAATCGAAGCACGTGATTTGCATTGTTGACCAATCGGTGATCGTCATTCCAAAACCACGACTTGTTCTGTTTGTTTCTTTATTATATTTGCCTTCTTCTCACCCTGACACGTTGGCCAAAAAAGCGAGACCGACGAGCATTCGAATCAGGGGCAGCGAGGACGAGGTTGGCTTAGTGTTAGTAGAGCGTTTATGGACAGATTGAGCTTAAGTTTAGACATCGTTGGTCGTCCGAGTTCAAGTATTATTGAGGATCGCTGCGATACTTCGAAAACGCTGGCGGTAGCAATGTTTATATCAACAGGAATTAGTCTCAGATGATATTACTTTTGCGTTTTCTTTTACTCATTTTATCTTTTACTTCTATTGTTTTGAACTTTTATTCATGTTTACTATATCGCTGTTAATTTTGCAGTGTTTGTACCCCTTATTTAATATTAATTTTATATATATATGTGTGCGGTATTCAATATTGTGGATTGCTACCTTATTTTATGTGCTATCATTCGATAATAGACTTTTATTCCTGCCTGATTATCTATAAATCTGCTGTTTTGTTTACATTTTTTAAGGACCTGCAACGTGAAATGGATGATTTATTACCGCCTCCACTCCAAATCGATTTTGTTCTACTAAATCCCAGGGCAAGCCCTATATATATGCGGTTGTTCTTTAAGTGTTATTTTGCCTGAAAATAGCTGACGTTCAAATTGGACAACGTATAATAGATACAACTTTATAGTGGCGTTCTTGGAGTGAAATATGTATGATTTTCTTTCTGTTCACGCTAAAAATAAGTCAAATGTAATTTTTGATATTTTGCATCCGCCACCAATGCAAAAATGTGAGATCTGAGAAAATCACCTCCGCCACGTTGTACAGTCAAGGTTAGTACTGCATTCCTAACCATAGCTAAGCTTGAATGGATAATTACTAATTTTCTGTTTGAAGCGTTAGCGGGAATGTTTTTTGGCGGTGACTCCGTACAAAAGATTTTGATCTTTCCAGAAATATTAAAGAGCAGTAAAGAAATGGAAATTTTTTTGTTTCAGGAATTGAAGCTTAAACATTTTCAGTGAAAACTGAGAACGCGTGTTTTGTACGTCGTGAAAATGTTGGAATTTCATCAAAATATTTAAATATATTTCAAGCCTGTTTACTTGAACAAAGGGTCTAAAAATCAGTTTCTTAGGGCATGCAAAAACTGTTCCGAAGGGCAATGGATGGCACATTGGAAACGACGGCGAAAAATCGCCGAAAGATCCGCTCTTATTCTGTAAGTACTTGGGTATTACTGTAATCAACCTATTACTTAATAATCTTGTGATTTACCTTCAACATTACCTTATTTTGAATGTACACAAAAAATTTGAGATTATGCGTTTTTTTTATCAACTATTTTCCAGGAATTCAAGAATGGGGGTGCAATAATCGTTAATTTCGAAGGAATGCGAAATAGAGTGTCATTTATCCAAGGGAATAAGAATTTGCTTTTCATTCAATCAAGTCCTCGAACAAAAACTTATTGCGTTGCGAAGCATGCGAGCATAGTTTTTTCCGGGGGTGTCTCGGAACAAAGATAGGTAAAGTTTTGTCTGTATCAAATTCAATTTTAATTTTAGCTTTTGAGGTAGTATATTATACAGACGACCACGAGAATGCGATGTTTTGTTTGTTTCAGGCATAAGAAGGGTGAAACAAAGATCTTATAAATACATCATTCAAAGCAAGCGGGAAGCGTGTTAGAGAAGCAAAGTGCAATATTTCGATATTCTGAATAAAACTAAGGTACCTAAGAACAAAGGGTCTAAAAATCAGTTTCTTAGGCATGTAAAAACTGTTCCGATTCAAAGCCAAGCCAATTCAAAGCTGAAATCAATTTATTTCAATGACTCGGTCGACAGTTAGATAAAACTTTTTTTGACACTCCGGCATTGATGATTTTCAAATAACGCTTTACTCTTTATTAACACCATTATTAGATTTTGTCATTTTATTTTTCAGATACACACCGAAACAGTATACTGAAGAAAAGCACTGTCGCATATTGTAAATAAAGTTTTAATTGAATTCTATTTTTTTTCTCTTGTGCTTATTATTTCTTCTCTTTCTTATTATGTTATTGTACAACCCACTCTAATACCTTCGCTTTCTGTAGTTTTAAAGAACGGGGAATATCCTGGCTGGTCTGACCCATTACCCTGGTAAAATTCATCAAAGCCATGTTAGAGTTCCTGCTTCAAGTGAATGACTTTATAGTTTTATTCAAATAAAGCACAAATATGTGCGGAAAGTTTTGAATCTAGAGTACCGAAAGTGAGTATTGTATTTCATCGGTAGGGCCCAAACTGAATACTTAACTATTCAGAATACGCCCTGAAAGCGCATATTTTCAAATATGGAATATATTCTGAACTGGGAACATCTTTATTCAAAAATTACAATATTTTGTATATTTTTCCTTTCATCATATTTTAAATGGCACAAATATTAGGATCCTTGTTTCACATTTCATTTGCATGCATTTGATGAACATATGCTTTTCCCTGCTTGGTTGATGCCACATTTACGTCTCAAAATCGACAATTTGCAAAATTATATAATTCAAAATTTTCCCTAACTCAAAGTATCTATTATATTGAATATAATACTTCTAATATGTTTGAATATTCAATACTACGCGAAAGCAGTATGCTCATCAGATCAGATTTACCTATTAGGGGAGTGTTTCCAGATTTAGTAAATATTTTGCTGTTAGCATAACTATTTGTAACCCATAAAATATGTGTTATGCAGTTGACTGACAATCTGCACTGGAAATTTAAAGGTTTATGTTGATCTCGTTCTGGAAAAAATTTTGATCGTTTGGGCGATTACACAATAAATACAATTGTTTTTGACTGATCTCATAAGAACGTAATAAATTCCACTGAAAAGATTACACTAAGTCTTCAGTTGATCCCCGAAACGAATTTTTTTTTCTGTGTTGCTTTAAATGTATCATAGTGTTGACTAATGACTTTATTGTAGTAATAAAATCTTTCTCTGTATTTCTCTGGTGAGTTGCATGGATTATAATATTCACCCAATATTTTAAATCTTAATTAGAAGCTTGATGCCAGTAACTTGCTTTCAATCCCGCGACTGCCCTTTTCCACCAAACTTTTGTTCTCTATCGGTTAGGGTTGGTCGGTTATTGCTTCCTCCACCAACAGGTGCGTTTATATCAGGGGGTCTCCAACTCCAAGTATGTCGCGGGACACTTTTTGAAATTTATTGACGTCGCCGGCCGCAAACTAACAAATTATATATATACAAAATTGGGTACTCCTCAAGTATGCGCACCAAGATGTCGCATAACCTGAACCCTAACCTGGTACACAACCTGAGTCCAGGTTGTGCGCCATCTTGGCGCGCATACTTCAGGAGGTCCCAAAATTGTTATACAAAAATTAACAAAGTAAATCGGAATATATTTGTTGAAATTACCCTTGAATCTTACACCAAGCGAGACATGAAACATATTCGTTTATTTGTGTTGATTATTTGGCACCGTTTTGTAGCGGTGAGAGACTTGGCCCTATTTTGCGTTGATTTGCTGGTCTTTAGACAGCATACAAACTCTCGTCCGTTAGTCTTGTGTTTCATCAGTGAAAATTTTATTCGCCTTACCTTTTTGTGACGAATTGTTTCAGTATAAACATGGTATTTTTCCCTGTGTAATGATCCGTAAGTTCATAAAAATCTAGTTTTGCGTTAACTGCACATACGATTCATAACTGCACACTGCAACTAATGATTCACAACTGCACACTTCCATGATCTGACCGAAACTTGTTTATTTCATCATAATAAAAACGCGAAATGAAATGATTGAATTTACAATTTAATTATTACAATAAAATATGAACGCGGTAAATTGGAATAACGGGGAGTATTTTTGTTTTAATTTTAACTGTTTGTTGTACCGGACTCTTGATGTTAAATAACACGATAAAACTCATAGTTTGACATCATACAATTTTAGTTTTTTCTGGAAAAATTCTCAAACACGATGCGGGCCGCGAAAAAATGCTTGGCGGGCCGCATGCGGCCCGCGTGTTGATGACCCCTGGGGTATCCGGAACACGGAACGACTGGCTGAACTAATCCTATTCCGGACATGAACTGGTAAACGGATGTAAAGACGTACCGTAGGTCATTCAATCAGCTTCCTTTTTCCGGATACATTTGGAAATCCTATTTCATCCTTATGAACGATAAGGTGCGCTAGGGCTAGGCCGTTTTCTTCTAGGCTAGGCTACTTTGGTTGTGAGGATCCTTCCACAGTGACATCATACACGATTATATGGATTCCTAATGACGCCATAATATATATATTTGGAAGTGCGTTATGTCGTCGTAAGTATTTTTTCAAAATTCGAAATTCTGATTACAGGCAAAATACGTATGGTTATTGAGTAAGTATATTGCCTTACAATGTAATGAGCTCGGGGCTTAAATTATCGTATCACTTTTTAAAAAAGTTAGATTTTATGTGGATTAATCCATAAAGCTATTATTCAGGGGCGTAGCCAGAAAATTTCAAGAGGGGGGGGGGGGGGGGGGGGGGGGGCTCTTAAATTCAAGTGCTCCAGCAACCTGAACCCACAACCCCCGTTGGCAACCCCCTGCCAATAATATTTTACTTTATCCTTTTCAAAGTACAATGGGATAATTTGGAACATAAATATTCACCTCGATTACAGAAGGAAAGAGATTTCACTTTTTATTGTAAGAACGCGACTAAATGTCCGATATCGCTATTCGAATTTCTGTCACAGATCAAGTTGGAAAGATTTTATAATTTAGTGCGGTGGTGATCCCCCCTCTAAAATTTCAAACGCCTTCACCAAATTTTGAGCTGTAAAACCACACTTTTAATTCCCCAACTTGGATACACTTTTTATTCAATTATTCAGATATTGACGCGTATATGCCAGTACAGATAGTCAGTCTAATACATAAGCATTATTATGAGTTACGTATAGTTTTATCGCTGATAGCAAAATATTTACCACCCTCTAAAGTTTGGAAACACCCCTCTATCGAAAATGAAAAGCTGGGGAGCATACTTAGCGTCAATTGTAAACTCGATCAAGCACTAGTAAGAAATGAATTAATGTTCCATGATCCTCTCAAAATTATTTTATCGATGCTCTCAAAATTATTTTATCTGGGAATCTAAAAAGGAATAACTGGCTAACTAATCCCATACACGACGTGGACTGGTGGCCGGACAAGTGACCATAGTTCGCCAATCGCCATATAATTGAGTCGCCTCATCGGCTCTCCTGTTTCTCGGGGGATAAAATAATGGGTGCTCCCGAAGTATGCGAACTAAGATGGCGGACATCGGAACGTAACATGGGTAACAGGTTAGGGTTAGGCGATAATTTTTTTCCAATTTTCCTTATTTTAGTCCTATTATCAGTTTGAAGACTAGCCAAGAGCCTCCCGTAGTATTTATACCTAAAATTATGGCCTAACCCAGGGTTGCCATATTGGCTTTTTTAACGCCAAATTTGCCATTTTTGGCTTTTTTCTAACGCGTTTGGCGTCAGAATTTCCTTTTGGCTTTTTGGCGTTTTTTTTTTGGCTTTTTCCAAGTCTATTCTAGTGTTTATTATTAGAATCACATGAAATACAATATTTAGTGTGTAACAACTAGCCTATTACCTGTACTTAGCTACCTAACATTAGGATTTCCTGGAGCATCGATTTCCTTGTTTGTTACATTAACTCTTAACCATACCCATTAAGAAATAATTGCAGTTTCTGCAGCTGCTCAGACAGATGTTCAAGCAGGGTTGTAAACATTGCCTCGTTTTTAAAGTTTTGCGTGTTATTTGTCAGTTTTACGTTCTGTTTCCAAAAAATAGTTGTAACACTTAATTTTCATTATGCCTGATACGGTATAGTTTATATGAGCTTTAGTTTCATTCTGCAATTGCAGTAACGATGTAATTAACTACGCTAAAATTACTAAATTAGATATCAGTGGTCCATCTGTGAGCGGCAGGGGGTTAGATAATTTTTTAATAAAATTGTTGGTTTATAGATTTTAAAAGTGAAAAAATTTTCAATAGTAAAGTACGTTATAGGTTGAATTTTTTAAGGTATATCACAAGTTTAAGTAGAAACATGTAGGTATATTACATACTGACAGGCTGAAGAAGCACTCTGCATTGTATATATTAAATGGTAAAATAATGCTGTCCGCTTGATATTTATTTTACTTTATACAGTTCTATAGGAACTTTACTTTCTACTCGTGTGCCTCACTAAATGAACTGATGGCTCTACATCATCATCACTATATTGCCAAGGGCTTAAAATCTGACAAATCATGAGGCTTTTGTACTTAGTAAAATTGTTGGCTTTTTCTGGCTTTTTTTAGGTCTTGATTTGGCTTTTTTTGATCGCTGGGGTCTGGCAACCCTGGGCCCTAACCCTAACCTAGTACACATATTACATTCCGATGTCCGCCATCTTGGTTCGCATACTTCGGGAGCCCCAAATAATGTACAAAACCATTTTGTTGCTTTGAAGTAAAAAAACGTGGAATATTCTTTAAAACGTACAATTCTCAAATTATTTCAAAGTAGCTTAAATATCATGGTAAAGTTACAATGACGAATACATCTATTTTTTCCCTATTTTGTTTATTTTTTATAAAAAAAATTTTATTTTCTACAATTTGGAGCTACCGTAAACAGCCCGCCATTAGATGAACGTCGAAAACAAAACAGGGCAACAAATGACGTTTGGGACAGATTGTTTTGTAATCGAAGCACGTGATTTGCATTGTTGACCAATCGGTGATCGTCATTCCAAAACCACGACTTGTTCTATTTGTTTCTTTATTATATTTGCCTTCTTCTTACCCTGACACGTTGGCCAAAAAAGCGAGACCGACGAGCATTCGAATCAGGGGCAGTGAGGACGAGGTTGGCTTAGTGTTAGTAGAGCGTTTACGGACAGATTGAGCTTAAGTTTAGACATCGTTGGTCATCCGAGTTCAAGTATTATTGAGGATCGCTGCGATACTTCGAAAACGCTGGCGGTAGCAATGTTTATATCAACAGGAATTAGTCTCAGATGATATTACTTTTGCGTTTTCTTTTACTCGTTTTATCTCTTACTTCTATTGTTTTGAACCTTTATACATGTTTACTATATCGCTGATTTTGCAGTGTTTGTACCCCTTATTTAATATTATTTATATATATATATGTGTGCGATATTCAATATTGTGGAGTGCTACCTTATTTTATGTGCGATCATTCAATAATAGACTTTTATCCCTGCTCATTACCTATAAACCAAATCGATTTGGTTGTACTATTGGAGAACCCAGGGTAAGTCTTATATACAGGGTGATTGAAAGGTAACTCCCTATTTTAAAAAAACTATAGTTTATTTTTAAAATATAATTTCTACAATTAATGAATATGAGAAGGAAGTATAATGCATGGGCTTATTGAAAAGTAACTCCCTATTTTAAAAAAACTATAGTTTATTTTTAAAATATAATTTCTACAATTAATGAATATGAGAAGGAAGTATAATGCATGGGCTTTTATTTAAAATTCAATATGGGCGCCTTTATTTGCCACCAGCTTCTCAAGTCGACCAGGAATCGCATCAACTGATTTCGCAAGAAACTCTTGCGGGATGGAAGTCATAACTTCACGTATTCGCCCCTCAAGTTCTTCCAAATTTCTTGGTTTGGTTGAGTAGACTTCCTCTTTCAGCCAACCCCAGAGCAAAAAGTCGCAGGTGTTAAGTCAGGACTTCTGGCAGGCCATTCGTGCGAACCGCGACGACCCATCCATCTTCCAGGAAATTGAGCATTTAGCCATTCACGAACAACAATAGCAAAGTGTGGAGGAGCTCCATCTTGCATGAAAATCAAATCTTCAATATTTTCCCCAAGCACTGATAATTGGCCAAATTTCATCTTTCAACATGAGAGGTACCTTCTCGGCATTCATGGTATCGCGAGATCGAAGGGACCCCACAATCCTATCAAAAGTTAATTCCCACCATAACCGTTACTATTGGGGATGCGATTTTGCATTTTCAGCAGGTAACACGAGGACTTCTTTCCGCCCAGTAGTGGCAGTATGACGGTATCACGGAAATCCAACTATGTAATACAGCTTCATGCACTCCATCAGAATATTTTAAAAGGTTGGGCCAATCTCTAAACCAGCACATTTTTCAACCAAACTCCATAGCGAATGTCCAAAGTCCTTCTGCAGAGAGTGCTGGACATTTAGTTATGTAATGGCGGCTTTCCACACGCCAATTTAAGATTGCTTTTTTAGCACATTACGTACCACAAATGAAAGGAGAGCCCACTTCTCATTGTTGCTTGACGAATTGACTTATGTGGCTACGGGTAAACATTTCTTTAACAACTTTGCACTACCTCAGGATCTCTGGATTTGGAAGGACCGACCGCTTCTTTGAGTATCAGCCACAGATCCTGTGGTCATAAGTTTTTATGACAATTCTTGATCGTCTTCGGGTCAATTTGGGCATGTTTTCCCTTAATAGTTCTCCACCATCATTTGCACTTGAACAATGCATCCCCAAGCTTCATAAGCGCTCGGCTATCTGGGCACGTTCTGTAGAGTAAGACGTCCAGCCATTTTTGTAGGGTTTTGAAATAAAATAAATTTGAAAAGATTGAAATTGAACAATATTTAAACAAATCTGAAAGGAAAACAAGAACATAAATTAAATTGCCATATATTAAGTAATATATACACATAAATTTAGAAACATGAAACATGATATAGCATTTGAATAAATTGTATTTATTTTAAAATAGGGAGTTATGCGGTTTGTCTTTAAGTGTTATTTTGCCTACAAATCGCTGACGTTCAAATTGGAAAACGTATAATGGATACAATTTTTTCGGGGGCGTTCATGGAGCGAAATATGTATGATGTTTCTCCTTACGCTAAAAGTAAGACTAATTTGATCTTTTGTACAAAGGCCCCGTCACTAACGCAAAAATGTTAGATCTGAGAAAAACACATCCGCCACGTTTTACGGTCAAGGTTAGGTCTGCATTCCTAACATTAACCTTAAATGGATAATTACTAATTTTCTTGTTTGAAGTGTTGACGGGGTTGTTTTTTGCCGGTGACTATGTACAAAAGATGCTAATAATTTCAGAAATATTGATGAGCAGTAGAGAAATGAAAATTTTTATGCTTTAGAGATTGAACCTTAAATCGCATGTTTATCAGCAAGTACGTCACGTCTCAACGAAAACACGGTATTTTGAATTTTCATCAAAATATTTAAATATATTTCAAGCCGGTTTACTTGAAACAAAGGGTCAAAAAATCAGTTTCTTAGGGCATGCAAAAACTGTTCCGAAGGGCAATGGATGGCACATTGGAAACGACGGCGAAAAATCGCCGAAAGATCCGCTCTTATTCTGTAAGTACTTGGGTATTACTGTAATCAAACTATTACTTAATAATCTTGTGATTTAACCTCACATTACGTTATTTTGAATGTACACAAAATTTGAGATTATGGCGTTTTTTTTTATAACTATTTTCCAGAAATTCAAGAATGGGGGTGCGACAATCGTTAATCTCGAAGGAATGCGAAAATAGAGTGGCATTTGTTCAACGGGAATAAGAATTTGCTTTTCATTCAATCAAGTCCTCGAACAAAAACTTATTGAGTTGCGAACCATATGAGCAGCGTTTCCTCTGTGGGTGTCTCTGAACAAAGATACGTAAAAGTTTTATCTGTATCAAATTTAATTTCATTTTAGCTTTTGAGGTAGTATATATATTATACAGACGACCACGAGAATGCGATGTATTGTTTGTTACAGGCATAAGAAGGGTGAAACAAAGATCTTAAATACATCATTCAAAGCAAGCGGGAAGCGTGTTAGAAAAGGAAGGTGCAATATTTCGATATTCTGAATAAAACTAAAGTACCTAAGAACAAAGGGTCTAAAAATCAGTTTCTCATGGCATGTAAAAACTGTTCCGAAGGGCAATAGATAGCACAGTGGAAACGACGGCAAAAAAATAACTGAAACTTATGCTGATATATATTCTGTAAGTACTTGTGTATTTTTGTAATTACGTCGTTTATTGGATTAGTTAACGGTTAACCAGTTACTCATTTTAGATGCTTGGGACTTGATGGCGGATTACTTAATACTTGAATAAGTTTTTGTTTGTTCAGCACAGTGGTTCTCGACTTCCAATTTTTCAATGTTTACCGGCGTTTTGCACTGAATCAACAAAAAACTAGTTCGAAACTTTAAAACAAACACAAGTATATGATGAAGATATGGGTGCACTTGTTTCATAGTGATTATTCATCTGTTTTGGGTTGGGTTTTGCAAAGCGCAACTCTCATATCGTTTTTTACCTTTGTATTATCGATCGAGCTATGAGCCATATACCAGATTTCTTCCGCAGACCTTTCGAAAGTGATTCACATACCCCCATTAGGTACCTGGACCCCACTTTGGGAATCACTGGTATAGCTGATAAAGGGAAATTTACCTATTTTAAGAAACAAGCAAAAGGATTACAAGATCATGGGATGAGAAGGAATTGAAACTGAATTTATTTTTATTTTATTGACATTGACAGGAACTGCTGAACAAAATAGAAGAAGAAAGAATGTGTAAAGTCTGTTTCAGTAATCCTGCTGATATGGTTTTGCTACCCTGTCGTCATTTACTTTGCTGTCTAGATTGTACACAAAGGATCAAACAAGGCAATCGGAAATGCCCTTATTGTCGTAGGAGGATTGGCAATACAGTAAGAATTTTCAGCATTTGAATTAAGGTAAGTTGAGAATTTATTTATGTTATGGATACTTCCAGTACTGCCCGTGTATATCACTTACTTTAACTAAAATGTTTGTACATGCCCTAGTCTGATTACTGAATGATATATCAAAATAACTTATCCAGCTTTCTCATTGATTATCCAGCCAGTTGCGTTATCTTTAAATAATACAGTAATTATCATATTAAGTTCAATAAGTTGAGTAGCGTTAATGTCTATGTTTGGCATGATTTCAGCTTGTGGAATGTAGTTACAAACTCTCAGTAAATTCTAAACCAGTTTTGAAATTGAGTCTTTTAAAGTAAAAATAAATTTGTTAACAAACTTTAAAAACTCGTTAACTAAACGCTTTTAACAAGAGCAGAAAAGGACTTGCATGCAGTTTGTCGAAATCATATGTTGGTCACAGATAAATCTTTGACTTTAACATTTTTGCCAATTCAAAGCTGAAATCAATTTATTTCAATGACTCGGTCGACAGTTAGATAAAACTTTTTTTGACACTCCGGCATTGATGATTTTCAAATAGCGCTTTACTCTTTATTAACACCATTATTAGATTTTGTCATTTTATTTTTCAGATACACACCGAAACAGTATACTGAAGAAAAGCATTGTGTCGCATATTGTAAATAAAGTTTTAATTGAATTCTATTTTTTTTTCTTGTGCTTATTATTTCTCATATTTCTTCTCTTTCTTATTATTTTATTGTACAACTCTAATACCTTCGCTTTCTGTAGTTTTAAAGAACTGGGCTTCATTCTCCTGGCTGGTCTGACCCATTACCCTTGTAAAATTCATCGAAGCCATGTTAGAGTTCCTGCTTCAAGTGAATGACTTTATAGTTTTATTCAAATAAAGTACAAATATGTGCGAAAAGTTTTGAATCTAGCTCTATCACACCCAAGTTTTGTATGAAGGTGGTACCGAAAATGAGTATTGTATTTCATCGGTAGGGCCCAAACTGAATACTTAACTATTCAGAATACGTCCTGAAAGCATATTTTCAAATATGGAATATATTCTAAACTGGGAACATCTTTATTCAAAAATTACAATATTCTATATATATTTCGTTTCATCATATTTGAAATGGCACAAATATTAGGATCATTGTTTTCACATTTCATTTGCATGCATTTGATGAACATATGCTTTGCCCTGCTTGGTTGATGCCAAATTTACGTCTCAAAATCGACAATTTGCAAAATTATATAATTCAAAATTTTCCCTAACTCAAGTATCTATTATATTGAATGTAATATTTCTAATATGTTTGAATATTCAATACTACGCGAAAGCAGTATGCTCATCAGATCAGATTTACCTATTAGGTGAGTGTTTCCAGATTTAGTAAATATGTTGCTGTTAGCATAACTATTTGTAACCCATAAAATATGTGTTATGCAGTTGACTGACAATCTGCACTGGAAATTTAAAGTTTGATGTGGATCTCGTTCTTGAAAAATTTTTGATCGTTTGGGCGATTACAAAAATAAATACAATTGTTTTTGACTGATCTCATAAGAACGTAATAAATTCCACTGAAAAGATTACACTAAGTCTTCAGTTGATCCCGCGAAACGAATTTTTTTTCTGTGTTGCTTTAAATGTATCATAGTGTTGACTAATGACTTTATTGTAGTAATAAAATCTTTCTCTGTATTTCTCTGGTGAGTTGCATAGATGTCCAATAAATTATAATATTCACCCAATATTTTAAATCTTAATTAGAAGCTTGATGCCAGTAACTCACTTTCAATCCCGCGACTGCCCTTTCCCAGCAAAACTTTTGTTCTCGTATCGGTTAAGTTGGTCGGTTATTGCTTCCTCCACCAACAGGTGCGTGTATCCCAGGGGTCTCTAACTCGAAGTATGTCGCGGGACACTTTTTGAAATTTATTGACGACGCGGGCCGCAAACTAACAAATCATAGATATACAAAATTGGGTACTCCTGAAGTATGCGCACCGAGATGTCGCATAACCTGGTACACAACCTGAGTTCAGGTTGTGCGCCATCTTGGCGCGCATACTTCAGGAGGTCTCAAAATTGTTATACGAAAATTAACAAAGTAAATCTGAATATATTTGTTGAAATTACCCTTGAATCTTACATCAAGCGGATCATGAAACATATTCGTTTACTTGTGTTGGTTATTTGGCACCGTTTTGTAACCGTGAGAGACTCGATGTTTGGCCTTATTTTGCGTTGATTTGCTGGTCTTTAGACAGCATACAAACTCTCGTTCGTTAGTCGTGTGCGAAAGGCTGTTTTGTTAACTCTCATTGTTGAATAATTATTTCACAAGCTTCATACACTCTTTAATAAAGCTTCCCTCAACGAAAAAACGCGACGATTTCGAAATCATCTCAGTTATTCTTAAATTCAGTCAGGTCTTAAATTCAGGTGCTCCAGCAACCTGAACCCACAACCCCCGCTGGCAACCCCCTGTTATTATTTTACTACCCTTTTCAAAGTACAATGGGATAATTTGAAACATAAATATTCACCACGATTACAGAAGGAAAGAGATTTCACTTTTTATTGTAAGAACGCGACTAAATGTCCGATATCGCTAGTCGAATTTCTGTCACAGCTCAAGTTGGAAAGATTTTATAATTTAGTGCGGTGGTGATCCCCCTCTAAAATTTCAAACGCCTCCACCAAATTTTGAGGTGTAAAACCACACTTTTAATTCCCTAACTTGGATACACTTTTTATTCAAATATTCATATATTGACGCGTATATGCCAGTACAGATAGTCAGTCAGCAAAATATTTACCACCCCTAAGTTTGGAAACACCCCTCTATTGAAAATGAAAAGCTGGGGAGCATACTTAGCGTCAATTGTAAACTCGATCAAGCACTAGTGAGAAATGAATTAATGTTCCATGATCCTCTCAAAATTATTTTATCGATGCTCTCAAAATTATTTTATCTGGGAATCTAAAAAGGAATAACTGGCTAACTAATCCCATACACAACGTGGACTGGTGGCCGGACAAGAGACCATAGTTCGCCAATCGCCATATAATTGAGTCGCCTCATCGACTCTCCTGTTTCTCGGGGGATAAAATAATGGGTGCTCCCGAAGTATGCGAACCAAGATGGCGGACATCGGAACGTAACATGGGTAACAGGTTAGGGTTAGGCGATAATGTTTTTCCAATTTTCCTTATTTTAGTCCTATTATCAGTTCGAAGACGAGCCAAGAGCCTCCCGTAGTATTTATACCTAAAATTATGGCCTACCCTAACCTAGTACTCGTATTACATTCCGATGTCCGCCATCTTGGTTCGCATACTTCGGGAGCCCCAAATAATGTACAAAACCATTTTGTTGCTTTGAAGTAAAAAAATGTTGAATATTGTTTAAAACGTACAATTCTCAAATTATTTCAAAGTAGCTTAAATATCATGGTAAAGTTACAATGACGAATACATCTATTTTTTTCCTATTTTGTTTATTTTTTATAAAAAAAATTCTATTTTCTGCAATTTGGAGCTACCGTAAACAGCTCGCCATTAGATGAACGTCGAAAACAAAACAGGGCAACAAATGACGTTTGGGACAGATTGTTTTGTAATCGAAGCACGTGATTTGTATTGTTGACCAATCGGTGATCGTCACTTCTTCTGTTTGTTTCTTTATTATATTTGCCTTCTTCATAACCCGACACGTTGGCCAAGGAAAGCGGGGCCGACGAGCATTCGAATCAGGGGCAGCGAGGACGAGGTTGGTTGAGTGTTAGTAGGGCGTTTACGGACAGATTGAGTTTACGTTTAGACATCGTTGGTCATCCGAGTTCAAGTATTATTGAGGATCGCTGCGATACTTCGAAAACGCTGGCGGTAGCAATGTTTATATTAACAGAGATTAATCTATGATGATATTACTTTTGCGTTATCTTTTACTTTTATTGTTTTGAACTTTTATTCATGTTTACTATATCGCTGTTAATTTTGCAGTGTTTGTACCCCTTTTTTAAAATTGTTTTTCTATATGTGTGCGATATTCAATATTGTGGATTGCTACCTTATTTTATGTGCTATCATTCGGTAATAGACTTTTATCCCTGCCTGATTACCTATAAATCTGGTGTTTTTTTCACATTTTCATAGAGGCCTGCAACGTGAAATGGAGGATTTATAGACGCCTCCACTCCAAATCAATTTTGTTGTACTATTGGAGAACCCAGGGTAAGTCTTATATATATGCGGTTTGTCTTTAGGTGTTATTTTGCCTACAAATCGCTGACGTTCAAATTGGAAAACGTATAATGGATACAATTTCGGGGGCGTTCATGGAGCGATATATGTATGATATTTCTGCTTACGCTAAAAGTAAGACTACTTTGATCTTTTGTACAAAGCCCCCGTCACTAACGCAAAAATTTAAGATTTGAAAAAATCACCTGCGCCACGTTTTACAGTCAGGTTAGTACTGCATTCTTAACACTAACCATAAATGAATAATTACTAATTTTCTTGTTTGAAGTGTTGGCGGGGTTGTTTTTTGCCGGTGACTATGTACAAAAGATGCTAATAATTTCAGAAATATTGATGAGCAGTATAGAAATGAAAATTTTTTTATGCTTTAGAGATTGAGAACGCATGTTTATCAGCAAGTACTTCACGTCTCAACGAAAACACGGTATGTTGAATTTTTTCATATTTTTATCATAAAGTATTTAAATATATTTCAAGCCTGTTTACTTGAACAAAGGGTCAAAAAATCAGTTTCTTAGGGCATGCAAAAACTGTTCCGAAGGGCAATGGATGGCACATTGGAAACGACGGCGAAAAATCGCCGAAAGATCCGCTCTTATTCTGTAAGTACTTGGGTATTACTGTAATCAACCTATTACTTAATAATCTTGTGATTTACCTTCAACATTACGTTATTTTGAATGTACACAAAAAATTTGAGATTATGCGTTTTTTTTTATCAACTATTTTCCAGAAATTCAAGAATGGGGGTGCGACAATCGTTAATTTCGAAGGAATGCGAAATAGAGTGGCATTTGTTCAAGGGCATAAGAATTTGCTTTTCATTCAATCAAGTCCTCGAACAAAAACTTATTGAGTTGCGAACCATATGAGCAGCGTTTCCACCGTGGGTGTCTCTGAACAAAGATACGTAAAAGTTTTATCTGTATCAAATTCAATTTTAATTTTAGCTTTTGAGGTAGTATATTATACAGACGACCACGAGAATGCGATGTTTTGTTTGTTACAGGCATAAAAAGGGTGAAACAAAGATCTTGAATACATCATTCAAAGCAAGCGGGAAGCGTGTTAGAAAAGCAAAGTGCAATATTTCGATATTCTGAATAAAACTAAAGTACCTAAGAACAAAGGGTCTAAAAACCAGTTTCTTATGGCATGTAAAAACTGTTCCGAAGGGCAATAGATAGCACAGTGGAAACGACAGCAAAAAATAACTGAAACTTATGATGATATATATTCTGTAAGTACTTGTGTATTTTTGTAATTACGTCGTTTATTGGATTAGTTAACGGTTAACCAGTTACTCATTTTAGATGCTTGGACTTGATGGCGGATTACTTAATACTTGATTTCGTTATTTGAAATATACACAAAGTTGTGATGATGAATTAGATTTTTCTATCAACTATTTTTCAGAAATTCAAGAATGGGGTTCCGACAATCTTCAATTTCGAAGGAATGCACAATAACGGGAACGGTGGTATTTGTTCAAGTGAATAAGAACTTGCTTTTCAATCGTGATGGTCCTTCTGAAACCAACTTATTGGCGTTGCGAAGCACGCGAAGTGTTCTTTTTCGTAACAAGATAGGTAAGAATTGTCTTATCAAATTGAATGTAATTTTAGCTTGGGAGTTTTCTTTATAGACGGCCATGAGATATGACGTTTTGTTTGTTATAAGAAGGATGAAACAAAAATACTTCCAAAGCAAGCGGGAAGCGAAGCGCGTTAGAAAAGCAAGGTGCAATATTCTGATGAGTCTGAATAAAACCAAGGTACTAGAACCCTTCGACAAACTCATATTTTTAAAGCGATGTTTAATGTGGTTTTAGAATTGTCGTCCAAAATTTGAAGTCTAGAATAGTAAGTATCCAATGCAAGCGGAAAACATGGAGCAATGTACGACCTTCATGTGCGTCTCTAATAAAAATGAGGCAAAGTAACTTCTTTCTTGATAATTCGGTTATCCACAGCCTGAAAAATCATATTTAATTAAAAGTTTTGAGAATGCGATACTTGTGTAAGATTGGTGATCGAATTTATTTAATAGAAGAAAAAGTTTTAAGTTTTGAAGCACGGTGTGTGCTTGTTTTATTTTAAAGATTGATCAACGTGCATTTTCCTTACAATGCGATGTTTTTGTTGTGTTCCAGAAATTGCCCAAATAAAGTAGTGCAAGCGAAGAAAGTAGTGCAAGCGGAAAAAATGTGAAGCAATGAATACTTTTCTGTTCGTTTGTCTCAACACAAACAAGGCAAGTTAGCTTTATTTTCCCAAAACTATGCTTGTAGGGAATGTTAGTGCTTCATAAATATTAATTCATGGCTCGGAATAAATGATGATAGCCGTGACATCCTATTCGTACATACCTAAAGCGCCTCTTTGTTGATTGGGATTGGAATAATAATGCAACATAACCGTATTTATATAATAAATCCACTGCTCTCACTGAAATCACTAAAATCGTAAATTGCTCTACAAATTGCGGAGAAAATGCAAACAATTGAAGTGATTAACAAAATACCTCTGCGGGAGGATTCGGTGAGTTCATATCGGTCATATTGGTACCATAGGACTGCTAGGTCAAGGAAATGTTTAGGCCAGGCGTGTGCAGCCTTTAACACAGAAAAGCCAGATACTGGGTGAAACCGCGGACGGTACCTTTAACATAGGCTCTTTAGTAGATACGGGCACAAAAATTTTGGTTATTGATCTTATGACATGCGTTGGTCACTTCGCACAAGCTGGCTTGGGTCATTGCAACGTTATATGCATAAATTGGACTCGCTTTGCAACGTGAAGGGTTTGGATTACTCGCACGTTCCAGATTAAACTAAAGTAAAAACTCGTTTCGCGGGCGCACACCGTTCAAAATTGGTTCTTCTCCGCGGGCCGCACTCCTTGCGATCCGCATTCGGCCCGCGATCGCAGGTTGCATACCCCTGATTTAGACCATCGGTTTCAACCGCCAGTCCGCGGACTAATGCAGTTACGCGCAGTTTTTCCCTAGTCCGTTCTGTTAACCGCTTGATGAGCGAAATACTTTGATTACGATGCTTTAGTAGTCTTCGGTCGTCAAATTAAAGTGTTAGACAAGCGTGGTATTGATTTCCCGACGGTTGTTTTGTAATTTTTTTTTCTAGTGCATATAGTCTGTGTCAATCAGTGTCAAAACTGCAAAGTGCAACTCCAATACATTTTATAAATTTCAGTTTTATTCTATTCGATTTTCTGTTTCCGGTCCACGGATTACATTTAATGTTACTGGTCCATCGGGATAAAATGTTATAAAATACTGATTTGAACCATCAACTCGACAAGAAACTTTAACCGACTCTTGGTTGTAAACAAATTTTGACTCAAACCGCGAATTTAATAAAAAATTTGACACCGACTGCAGCTTCGAGAAAACCGGATTTAAATATAATATTCGACGTATGAAAACGTTCTCTAAGACTGTTACAAACTTCCAATTTTTACAAAACTTTTCGGCTTGTCTGTGTAAATAACCTACTCAACTTCGAGTACACAGCCCTGATCTGTACACTCTTAATACTCATAACAATAAAAAAAAACACATCTTTTTCCCTCGTCACTATTTGGTGCAACTAAATTTAAGATATTTCCACCCGTAAAAACTTCTTGATATGTGAGAGTAGCTAGTATTCCTACAAAAATATTGGAATAGTTCCGGTTCGAAAGTTTAATAAATCGTATTTTATTACGCAGGTTATGTCAAGATTACGACCGTAAGCGAAACTCAAGAATCAAATTGAAGTAAGTGTTGGCAAGATGGCAGTTACACATTTATTTCGGTAACGAGGGCAGCCTATGAGACGGCTTAATCACACAAAAACCACGGCTTTATGTCCGGGTTACCAGAACATGTCGGGTGCGGAAGTATTTTACCAGTTGCATCAACATTAGGTTTACAATTTAATTCCAAATACGTTCCACACTTTGCATATTTAATCACTTTGGTTTTAGTTTTAGTCGTTGGTGTCTCATTAAATTGTTAACTGCACAACTGCGCCATAGCGTTCAATGTTTCGAATTTGTATGCGTAAATATCACTCAATAAAATAATGATAAATGAGTGAGTATTTCGTTCTACCCACATGTGGAATCCTAATCCAGTTAGGTTAAATTCACACATATGACTAATGTGTCAAGAGCTACTGAGACTAAAAATCGATGGAGGTGAAATGCACCTCAGTATGTCAATACGACCAGGAAAACAGGGTGCCATTTTACGTAGACAACCCCGCCACTGCCCGAAATAACTAAATTTTACCATCCAATATTAAAACTTCCTTCTCTTCTGTCTTCTTCATCATTGAATATCGTTCAGGCATGACCTGTTAGAATAATCTAACCCCAGAGCTAGGGGGGGCTAAGTCTATCCCGACTGAAAGCCCCTCTTTAATTCATAATTCCTAATTCAAAATTCATAATAAAAAAAAAAATAATTAATTCATAATATTTAATTCATAACTATTTTTCAATATGGATTTCCAGTTTGTGGAATCGCGATTCATTTGGCCCATTCATTTAATTGGTCCTTGGTATTAGTATTATCCCGAACATTCTACGCACACATAATCCCTCACCAATGCTGTTATTAATAAAATTTCGCGTAGGTCTAAGTTGGTCGGGTGTAAAGTCTGTTACGTGAATGCTAAAATCTTAAATAATTAGAATCTGATACTATACCAGTTTTATAATATATTTCACATATCTCCTTGTTAGTTTGTTAAATCTTTTTTATATTTCAGTTGTCAGAAAAGACAAGAAATCCACTTCTAAATTTTTCAACCAACCCGGATTTTCCGGAATTCGATGCCTGTCAGATCGCCCCAGCAGTGACATATTTGTCTCCTAGGTCGAATTTTAAACTTCGTCCCCTCAATAGCAAACTGACTAATTTTAACTACTGGTATACCGAGATGCTTCCTCGTTTAATAAGTATCGTGACACGAGGCAATATTTAAAAATGATTGTTGTAAACTGCTTGTCTGAGAAGGTCTGACGAAACGTTAAAGAAATACATTTTGCATTTGTGTTAGTGTGCATCTGGCCTTTTTATTGGATAGAATGACCCTTTTGACTGTTAAAAATTTGCTGGATTTTGGGATACGTGTACGTTATTATTAAGTAAGAGTAACTACGTGTTAAATTTTCCAGTCTGAAGCCTTAAAATGCTTTGTTGTGATTTTTCTTTTGTAGAATTGTTTGTGAATTTGGCTTTTATGAAATTGAAGCATTGTGCGATTGAAAAACTTTCGCCTTTTTTGTGTCATATGCCATGTGATATGGCTTCCATAGCCCAGATGCGCCACTGTCCCCAGATATTCAAAACTGCTAATTTTTACCCATGATAGGCATGGCAGCAATTCGGCTTTCTGGGAGCACTGAAATGCTATGAGAAACAGCTATGCATTCTAATAATTCACGGGCTACATTTAATTTTCTTTGGGAATTTATTTAGTCCAGATAATATAAAATGTCAATGAGCAAAATTTGCGAATATAGTCTACATATGATTTTTTTAGAACTAGTTTTTATGGTGTATTATTTGTTGTGGGAATGATTTTGTTTGATAAAATAAAAATACTGAAAGAATATTGGCAATTGCTTCAAAGGACTATATAGTTGATCGGAATCGCAGTTAAAAAAAATGTTAGGGTTTAGGGTTAATAAAGGTGTTAGAAAGCATTCGTTACGGAGCGTGCTAATGACGCCACAGATTTGTGACGTCATCGGTTTCCCTGGGCGCCCGCTGGCGCTAGATCCGGGTCAAAATTCGTTCAAATTTTTATCTTTGGCCGACGATCGGCCATAGATAAATCGGATGTAAATGATGAAATTTATCTACAATCATGCTTGATCATACATGATCCGGAAACAAATTTTAAAAATCCACTTTTTCTAAGGGGTGACACTTCGATTTCATCAATTTTTTGGCTATGACCTATGACTATGACTATGACTATGACTATGACTATGACTATGACTATGGCCTATGACTATTGGCCTATGACCCCTAGGATTTCTCAATTTTTGGCTATTTTCATCTCTTATCTCAGGTCAGAGTTTCCCCATTTTTATATCTTTGTGTCCACCAATTTAGTGACGACTCATGGGATTCGAACTTTGGTCACCGTGACCAAAGTAGATGGCTTATTCAACGCCTTAACCTACTAGGCCAATTCAGAACTCAAGGACAAGCATTTAATTTCTAATATTTATCTATCAGCTTGAATAACTTGTTATAAAAAAAAGTTTAAGTTCTTCAAGATGATAGATAAATATTAGAACTTAGACCTCATTCGCTGAGTTCTGGATTGGCCTAGTTGGTTAAGGCGCTCAATGAACCTTTACTTTGGTCGCGGTGACCAGTGTTCGAAACCAGTGGATTTAACTAAAAATAAACATGTGTCGTACAGAAAGGATGACGCAACGGTCGAGTATACGAAGCAGCTCGACGTCAAAATCGAGTATACGAAGACAGCTCGACTTGTAAGGATGAAAATCCGTCAAAATAGGCGAAAATGAGGAAAATCGAAGGGTCAGGCCTTGAAAAAGGGGAAACTTTAAAATCCGAAGTCGGATCATGTATGATCAAGCATGATCGTAGATAAATTCCTGACATTATGCTCGATTTATCTATGGCCAGTGGTCGGCCATGGATAAAAAAAAAATTGGCGTATTTTCGATCCGGCGCCAGCGCGCGCCCCAAAAATTTCTGGGTCGCTAGGAAATGATGACGTCACAAGCTAGTGACGTCATAATATTATATTTGTAGAAAATCTCCCACCGCTTCTACGCTACACCACTTTCTTTTTACCTCAAAACTTAGACCCCAAAGCATGTATACACGCAATTAGCATTTCTGTTCAATAATTTTATTATAGAGCACGGAAACAAAAAAATAAACAAGACTGAAAAAGAGTTGGCTTAACTACGCAGACCACTTGTAGCGATACCGAATAAATAATATCTGCCCAGATAATACAATATAATCGAAGTATATTAGGATTTTCCTGCAAAAAATCATACACAAAACACAAACAACGAACACAGAGGATTGGGAAAATTGAGAAATTGGCAAAACCTTTATGAAGGTTTAATACATGTAAATATACACGTGCCAGCGGGGGTAGCGTTTTGAATAAGGGTACAAAGAAAGAGGGAGGTACAAGTCTAAATTTAATGGCCACATTTTAAATAGGTCCGCTATTTCACAAAGGTGTTTCCAAATTTAGATATCGATAAAATTATTAGTGCTAATAGAACTGCGTTGCACCGATTTATCCGCTATTTCTGGATATTAATACAGATATATTCACGAAAATGGAGAAGTATGGCGCCATGCCTTGAAATTTGAGATGGCATAAGTAAACTTTGGATTAATTCAAGTTCAGGAAAAAAGGTTGCTGCAGAAAACCCAAAGACACAAGCCTAAAATAGTCGTTCTCAAACGTTGGGGCGCGCCGCACAAGTGGGCGTGGGTTATTTGAGGGGTGCCAGTTAATTATAAATATTTACTGATTTGACCTAATTTGGAATATTTACATTTCTTTATTGCTTGGGAGATTGCAGAGAGCTTACGTGCTATTTCTCATGTGTAGCTTATTGATAGCTAGGTATTCTAGAGGTGAGGTCGCGAAACTTGGCAAATTCTTGAGAGACGGGACCTAAAAAGTGTGAGAATCACCGACAATAATAAAAGACTGTCAAAAAAAAGACAATTCCTTGTCGATTAGTCTGGTTTGTAATGTCTTCTTTTACTTTTCAGCCCAAATCGTAACTGAAATAAAAAAAAAATAGATTCAACATAAGAACCTGATGTCTGCAGTACATTTCGCACTACCGCTAAGAAGCAAATTTTGATAACTCTATGCGGTATTTGAATTTCTGACTTGCATTTTTATTTTTAACAG
Source organism: Styela clava (assembly GCF_013122585.1). Classification (NCBI taxonomy): domain Eukaryota; kingdom Metazoa; phylum Chordata; class Ascidiacea; order Stolidobranchia; family Styelidae; genus Styela; species Styela clava. The sequence continues at coordinate 4,442,571 of NW_024102832.1, read as the reverse complement.
TTAATAATTTTTATTTTTAACAGTTAATAATAGTAGCAAAAATTCAGAGTACCCATTCGACTTGAGATACAGTGATCGCAAAAATCAACGCGAGCTCAGACTACATAATTCGGGATAAAATGAGGGACCAATAAAATGATTGGGCCCAAAAAACCGCGAATACGCAAAATGAAATGTTTTTGGCGGGGCATTGCACAAACGATTCGAAAAGCTGACCAATGTTACTACATCTGGTCTTAACATTAACAACCATCGACTGAATCTGATGATTTGTGAATCAGGTTACAATTGCCAAGCGTACATGTACACGAGGTTATTAATTAAATGAAACGCAACTGGAGCAGTAAGAGCGTTTTCTAAGTTATATATACGTAGGTTTTTGCAACGATAAGATACCAGTTTAATCTTGATATCCACCACGTTGAAACCATTTCCTTCCAGCGCACTGGTTCTCAACCAGTGGGCCTTGGCTCACTGCTTGGCCACCGAGACATTTTTAGGCGAGCCACGAACCTATTGATATGGTTGAATATAGCGATTGTAGTAGCGATGAGCATGCTATTTTTGTTACAGGGTGTTCTGCTTATTATCATTTCTTGTAGTTTTTTTTATTGCATGAGAAAGGTAGCGATCCACAGAATTTTTGTCCAAAGAAAGTGGGCCATGGGAGAATATAGGCTGAGAACCACTGTTCTAGCGCAATTATAAAAAAAACTTACTCCAGCCAACAAACTGTGCTCTTCGATTCGCTCGTTGTTGCGTAATCCGGGCAGAACCTGCATGTTAAAACACCAGTTAGAACTACCGCTTCCGGTTCCTGGTTAGAAATAAAAGATATATAAATTTTTTTTCAATTTAAGTGAAAACACTTGAACAATTACGGATTAAAAAACAACCTGGTTCAGATATATATAGTGAAAACTGACTTCATAACAAAATTGAAATTGTAAAAGAGACTTGGTGGACACCCGTGTTACCTACTTGCACTATATGAATGTTCTGTCAGAGGAATATTATATGCTTCGGTAATTAAAGTAATGTCAGAACTTTAGAATTTTTATCGTAGGGCACTTCTCGTAAAATTAAGTGGAAACTCACTAGGGGTAAACTTTAGCCTCTTAGGTGTTAATCTTATTGTGCTATTTTAGAAGAACATCGATTGTTTTTTGGTTACGATTACAAAGAACTTCTTCCGACATAGTATGCGAACTCTACGATTATTAAGACTTCACAAGAACGGGTCTGGAAACCATGCCGACTCCCTGGGTAATCCACTAAGTGTGGTTACGATTACAAAGAACTTCTTCCGACCTAGTATGCGAACTCGATTATTGCGACATCACAAGAACGGGTCCAGAAACCATGCCGACTCCCTGGGTAATCCACTAAGTGTCGGTGTGAAATAAACTTTCAAATAGAGAATAAATTAGGCTTAGAAACAACGTTTCGCCGCTAAGTATGCCCACTTGAAAAATGGGTAATTGGCATATACCAGAGATTCTCAACCGGGGGCCATTTGTTCAACATGGAGATGACCATCTTTACGCTTTATTTTACAAGTCATAGCTATTCATAGAAGTGCACATATTGAAAATTGGGATAGACTTCACGACTAATGTTAGCTCGACAGCTCGACTAAGGGTTACTAAGATAAACTCACAAATATATAAGTGCGTTTAAATCGCAAAGGCCTCGCTTTTGAGCAAAACACACAGAAACTTTGCATAAAAATTGCATAAAAATTACTCTTATCTATCACAAGCTTCACAAGGTTTCAGTAACTAATTTCTCATCACAAGGCCCTGGAATAAAAGAAAAAAATTGGAAGTTAAATTGAATTACAAGGGCTTGAATCAAAACGACCGACTTAAATTTCTCACAGATTATGTATTGAATGGAACGTAACAAATTCCGAGAAGCATTCGGTTTTCACGAAATGGATCAAGATAGCCATCAAGTGTCTGATAGCGAAGTGGAAACTAAAAACAAACAAAAATCATTAAAAAACAACCAAACAGAAAAATCAAAGTGAAAACTTGGGCGGAGACTTCCGTGCGAGAAGATTGCTGGACTCCTCCCCGTGATTTGCGGTTCACGCAACTATTAGTCGCAAACGCTTTCGTCATCAAATTCATGCATCTGGAACTAATATTTGGGTAATTATTCCTACACTCGACATGGATTGGTAACCGGACGTAAGGCGTGGTTTTCATGTGATTAGGAAGTCTTTTTGGCTTTTCTATCCCCGGAATAAATATGAAAATACTATTTTGGTTATGCTCACTTCAACATGTTTTGAACCGTAAGATTCGCCGCTGCCTCGATTTACTCAAGCTCCTAATCAGGGCAGAACCTGTAGGATAAAATACAATTTAATGAAGTTCCAACCGAACTATTTTAGTTTTTTAGGAATAGTAGCTACTCATACATATCAAAGAGCTTTTTTATAGCTCCGGATGGACGTACTAGCGACTAGAGATCGAGCGGCGTATATTATATTGCGTATAGCAGGACTGAACATTTTTTTTCAAAATGGGGCCACATTGTAAATTTAAAATGCAGCCGGACTGGAGTGATCACAAAAACAAGCGCTGGGTATTTTCACAAAGTTGACCGCAGATAGCAGCTGGTAATATGGCCTATTTCATGTCATGGAACATCGCTAATAAAACATTGATTTTTATTACAATAATAATGTTTATGTATTATGTTTATGTATTATGTTTATGTATATTAGGTGTCTAAATCCAGAAATCTGCTCGCGGGACGGATGAAATGTTGCCACGGATGCGGCCCGCGAGCCGTAACCCTGTTATATGGATTTGAAAATTTCAACAAATAAGCGCTTTATGACTGTGCGAATAGGATGATCCGACTCTGAATAATCTCTGCCAGTTTCTCTCAATAATTATGAATAAATGATATAATTATGAAGAAATTATCATTATTATCATTAGTTTTAAGGAAAAGAACTTAAAATTATATATGACAAAAAGCTTACCTTGTTTATGTTCGGTACGCACAAAAAAGCCGCTTGCTTCGCATGTTTTTACCTGCATTGAATAACTTGAAAATTTTTGATGAAAATTCAGAAAACACAGCAAAAATATATCACTACAGAAAGAATGGCCTCTCATCATTTTCAAAAAGATGTTTTATTCCGTCTAAAATGCAGCAGAAAATCTTTCCCTCAGGAGTCTTCCAACGAATGCACTTAATGACTATTTCACATTCGGATAATTTCTGTAACACAAACAAAAGCATCGTATGCTCTTTATGTTCGTTATATTTTGTTTGTAAAAAGATTTTAAATGTTCGAAGTCGCCTAGGATACGGGCACCTACCAAGATTCAAAACGCAAAAATATAGTTTAAATAAGTTACCTACTTTTGTTATATTTTATTTATTGGAAGGCCTGTGCTTAAAAAAACGAGCAACAAGCATTGAATAGTTTTAGCACCTGTTTTAGACTTAGAATTTGGACAATACTAAAACACGTTGCTTGCAACGTGTAAGCCGAACGGTTTTAAATTTTTAAATTACCTTGGTTTCATCGGAGACTCCTCGGATAAGTCGTACGCTGCTTCACAAATACGTCACCGGCTTGCAGCGTGTACATTTAAGCTTCGCTTTCACTACATTTATATCTGCAACTAAAACGTAAACACAATTTTTAAAATAGTCATCTGAATATATATTTGAGTTATAAACTCAAATTTTATTTGATATAGACAAAACTTAATAATTTGGTTCAGGACACCTCAGCAAGAGACACACTTACCATGATTTGAAACGTCCAAGGTGCGCGAAGTGCTATCATGCTTCCCCAAAATATTTCTATTGATGAATAGATTCCACACTTTGTCAATTCCTGAAACAAAAACAAAGCATTCGAGAATTTCCGAAAAACAACAATATTAACGTGTTGATTTTAATTCTCCGCATATATCGGAAATAAGGAAAACTCAAAAGACCTAGCATTTTTGCTCTCGAGATCTGATTAAAAATAGTCGTAAATGGATACAAATTATTTTTTGACAGTAAGTTAACTAACCTTCTCTTTTGGGCACGACCTATTTGCTTTTCAGTCATGAGTTTTCCACGTTACTTATTTATATGCAAATTCGTAAATGTCAAACCACTGCAAATCAATATATATTCTAGTTGTAATGGTAGATCATCAATGCTAATCAAAGCCACCATTGGCATAAACCGAGACCGTACATAGTTTGTTCCAAGTTGCACTTGAAAGAGACGAATTCATTATTGTACGATTTCGGATTACACTGAACACATTTTAGGCGTTGATTCATAATTCAACAAATTCTGAAAATACAACACAATAAATGTTGGAATAGTTTTAGCGAGATCAATTCATAACGACTAAAATTGTACCTTGAGTTCTTTAATTGTGACATCAGATGCCAGTCGCCGTGAAAGTAGTAATTGATCATGATTTGCACGATGTATAGCAAAAAGCCTTCTGAAATTGTAAACAAAAATTAGCTAATCTAGCAAAATTGTGTTTATTATTAAATGATGGGACACTAAATAACTAAATTCACGATATTCGAAATACACACATGTAATATTGAATACAAAATTGAATACAATATTAAATACAGAGTATACACACATCGCAAAATGAACAGCGATATAGTAAACATGGAAAAAGTTGTAGTATAATAAAATAACATGCAAAAATTCAGATTTCGAAAGCATAAAAATAGGTTATGAAATAGCGTAAAACTAGCACAGAAGTAATATCAGCCGAGATCAATCTCTGATAATATATTCCTTACAAAGCTCCCGCCAGCGTTTTAGGATAACTGCAGCGGATAAATACCCATAAAAAAACTTTATAATCAACTACGGCTAAACCCAAGCTCAATCCGCGCAACAAAGCTCTACTATCACTCTGCCGACCTCCTCGACGCCCCTGATTCGAATGCTCGTCAGTCCCGGTTACCTTGGCCAACGTGTCGGGTTAAGAAGAAGGCAAATATAATAAAGAAATAACAAGAGAAGTCGTGTTTTTAAATTGGCGATCACCGATTGGTCAATAATACAAATCACGTGCTTTGATTGCGAAACAATCTGTCCCAAACTTCATTCCTCATTACGATTTGTTTTCGACGTTTATATAATAGCGGGTTGTTTACGAGGGTACCGGATCTAAATTCAATTTTAATCCGCCACCGTAATTTTGTAATGATATTCAAGCTCCTTAAAATAAATAGAGAATGGCACATTTAAACAATATTCGACATTTTTTTTTCTAAAGCAACAAAATTGTGTTATATATTTCTTTATATATTATATGTATATGTTACCCGAGGGGGAGAGGATAGCCGAAAAGGCGAACAACGGCATCTCGTCCGGTTATCAGTCCACGTTGGGCGCAGTGACAGTTAACCAATTATTCCAAATATGGGCAGTCTCCCCCGGGCAACACGTTGTATGGGTGAGTTTGGTGATTTAAATCAGGGGTGTGCAACCTTTTTCAAAGGAGGGCCATTACCAAGTAACTGGATGAAGCCGCGGGCCGCACCTAGAAACTCTACCTACAAAAGGCTCTAGATACGAAATATCCAATTTACGAAGATTTTTCTCGTAAAAATATTGCTTCGGCTAACGTAAGATTATCTACACGACAAAATGGAGTGCATATATCAAAAACATAAAAAATGCGTGTAGTTATATTTGTTTATTTCAGATTAATTCAATGTAGTTCTTGAAGAAGGAATGTCCAACTCGAATATCATGACCGTCGAATATCGTCTTTCATGTTTGGCGCACTTATCTTAGCTACGCCGTCCGCATTTTTATTTAAATCATTTAACAATTATTTCATTTCCACGCGGCTATAAATTATCTGCCACCACCAGTCTATTTTTCAAAACGAAGAAGAAAGGTCTTCACGACTAATTCACACCCAAACCACAATTTCTCGTCCGGCCCCTATTGGTTGAGCAATTGATGTAGTTCATGGAAGTCCATATATGGAATGATATATTACGAACACTATATCCAACCCCCGTGGGTCACGCCTATTCAAACAAGTTATGTTCACTAGCAATTAACGTTACCCATACCCAACGAACGGCCTACCAGACGACTAAGATATTTTATAGTGTCCCTTCGACTTTGGGATACATGCAGTATCGGTAAATACTAATTATGTAATTCCCAGGCTTATCCCTGGATATATTACAGTAATACTAAGTATCGGAAATATATTTCCCCCCCAAGACAACAAAATTCGAGGCATCTCCACCCTTCCTAAGATATTTGGGAAACGCCAATTTCCCGATATTTGGGAAACGCCAAAAAATTACGCGTGTCGTCTCCGAGTTCATTCCCATAGCCATGGCGCAAGTGTTTTATATGAACCTTTGTCTTTTTAAAACTGGTAGGACAGAGGGGTCTGAATATACTTACGCAGGATTTGAATGCAGACACTGAAATGCTTATTACACGAATATACGCCCCATATACGTACATAGTTAATTTCACTGTAAAATATTTCAAGATAAAGAGAAGTTACGAAACATTGGTAAACATGAAGTACGGGCGCCAGTAAGCAATAGCTAATGACGTCGAAGTTTGGGTACCACTGTATATAGAGCACAGCGCAATGGTTTGATAAGCTGGCTTTTTGCAGTATTTCAATTTTGCAATGTCGCAATATGTTCCCGACAAAGGAATAATAAAGATGAGGCGTCAACGATCACGTTTCCATGTTTGTAGTGTATTGACAAAGGAATCCAAATTTGATAATTTTCGTTATGATTATGTTACTATATCTGTATATGATGAGATATATTATAAAATACTAAAACTCACCTAAATTTTCAGTTAGTTCTTGTGGTTGTGAACAATCAAGCGCGATAAAGTAATAAGTCATGTCGAATCTTTCTCACGGCAGGTATGTTAGGAGACGATTGCCCTCGAGTTCAGAGTCTGCTACGTACCAATCATTTGATCATTCTTGTTCATAACAAAGGTACTCCTGGCTCCTGGGTAATATCTGAACCAAGATGGCGGACAACTTAGTTGGGGTGAAGATTCTTTAGTTGATCCCGTTTCCCAACTGAAGAATATCCCCTTCCCCCAACCCACCTACAGACCTAAGACGATAATACCAGTTGATACTTCATTTGACCTGGACAAATTATTTGGTAGGGTCAAATGGTCTCAGTTGGGGTGAAGATTCTACAGTTGGTCTAACTTTTGGGGGGAGATTCTTCAGTTGATCTATTATAAAACATGAATGTATAAATATAATCAAAGGGAGTTATTTTATTTGTCACACGAAACAAGAAAGTCTAACAAGTGCACATACAAAGAGTTCTTTTCAGCCGTCAGCAACACCACCATAAGAAAAACCAAATCGGTAAAGCTGTCTGATAAATCATGTCTCGTATTTCATTATGCATCTCAGTTATATATAATATGTGAGTTTGAACCCCAGCCCAGCTTTTGCCTTGAAATATAAAAGCACAAAAGAAACACTGCATATTTTTTTCAGGATCAACACTTTTCTACTGTATGGAAATTAGACCGGCATGATTGTGAGATAAACAAATGCGCGTTCGCCGGGTTAAGCAAGACAAGAGCAAAATTTTTTATTTTTTTTTATTTTATAGACGAGCGGGAGTTACGAAGTGTTGAGAGGTGCCAGGTATCATTGAAATATGTAAACCACTGTTACAAACCTTTAACATTCAGAAAACCCTGTAATAGTCGGGTTGAATCTTTGGGTATTTCGAAAACAGAGCATAGGATTGTAAATATATACCGGGATCTGATATATAATTTCGCCTACGATTCTGATTCCGTAAGCTGTTGAAGCGTATATTGTGATCTTTCTATTTATTTAACCAGCTTCATATTTACTTTTATTTTTTCTTATGTGGTAACAACATATCTATGCGATATTTTCTCATATCTGAGGTACCTATTAACACAAGTCAATATTATTTCTCAATTTCAAATGAAAAACCACACACACACACAAAGATATGCTCTTAATTACTATATTGAAAATATATTTATCTAAATACACCGATTCACCCCATGTAAAATTCACAAAACTGAAGATCATAACAAATTTCTAATTGCTAAACATACGAGCTTTAAATCAATGAAATATTTACTTTTACAATCATGTATTAGGTGCAAATAACGATCAAGTAAGTGGGTTAGAGGCATATACAAGCTTATTGTAAAGGTTTTATATAATCTAACATTGATTCTAGGAATATAGAGCAATGTAGAAATGTAGCAATACAAGAAATGTTATATGACACTAAATAGATTGGTGTTAAAGATCAAAGGTTAAAATTTAGAAAATGTAAATATGTAGCAATTCTAGAAATGATAAACTCATATGCATGTTGAAACTGGATAGGTTGCAAAGCTTTTAAAAATAGCAATTCAAATTGCATTCCCATCACATCACCAGTAATAAAGGTAGACAATTCCGAACCATAAAGATTTTGGTCTTTATGTAACAAATAGCTCCCAAAAATATATCCAGGGGGAGAAGAAAGGTGCCATTTGGCATTGGAATATACAATGTTTTGTCACTCCTTATTGAACTTATGTTTGGATAGTTATATCAATGTTACTAGAGTTAATCTTAAATGAGGCAAATCTAACTGAAATAGGTTTAGTAATGAATTAAACACCATCAGTTTACATAAAATATGATATATAACGAGAATAGCAGTTGATCAAAAAAAAATATTCAAGTATAAAAAACTAAAAATAATTAACTACAAATTGATTCAATATTTGACTGCGATAGCATAATGTACAGTAGAATTGTGATCAAGTACTTTGAAATGGAATGATAGTAGAGGTTGAAGACTTTTGCGCATAAAACTTAAAGTGCTTTCTGATAGATTTACTAACTTTGTCATGGAAGCATATTTCTAAGGATTCACAAATTTGCTTTGTATTACATTGGCCTTTGCATAACAAGAACATTACAAATATAAAAGAACAGGGAAGAAAAAATGCAGATTTGCCACCAATAAATAGCATTTTTCAATTGTTCCACATTTAACTCTCAGAAGTCAAAGTATATTTGTTGATGGAATAAAGTAAGATAAACAGTGATTCAATAACTCTTAGGCTTTTGATCTTACTGTGATAGACAAATAGAAGTATTCTAAATTATTAGGTATTTTAAAAATTGTATATAATTTAATTTCAAACTGATTCCAGAAAAAAAAGTTTACGTTGAAATTTTAGGTACCGGTAAATATTGAGTTACGCTAGTTACAAAGCAGGACAAACTTATATTACAGTCTGCTATATAAGTGCAGAAAAGAATTTAGTATGATTGGACATTTGAGTTTTATTATTGCAATGAATAAAATTTCTGATCACCATATGAAATTTAAGAAAATATTATTTTCCAATGATATGCCTAAAGATTGGCTGAAGTTTTATGTTTTAATTCAGAACTTATCATCTTTATATTCCTACTCAAACCATTTGACTGAACAAACCACGAATACCTTTAAACTTTTCTAACTGTCTGGATCCAGAAATACCACAATGTCAACTTCATATGCTTACTTTAACTTTCTAAATTATGTTTTATAACTATCTTAGGTATGGATCACACTTCTTCACATGCTTACTCTATCCTTCTGACCAAGTGATATATAGGGTGTCCATAGAGTCAATCCATATATTGTTTCGGCTCTCACAGATGTATTAAATTAATTAAAAATACTTGAACAATTACTGATTAAAACAAAACTTGGATGAGCTATATAGAAAACTGACTTCATAATAAATTGAAATTGCAAAGGCACTCTATGGACACCCTGTATACCTATCCTACACCAAAACAGCATCTCACTTCATATGCTTACTCTAACCATTTGCCTATAGTTTGATAACCATCCCAACCCCGAACATACTACGAATCCCACCCACTTTTACCATTTTCATAAAGTCTAATATCTGACCTAAAAAAAACTAACCGTGAATCCCACTTTATATGCTTATTCCGCAATTTTATATCTATCCTAATCCAGACTTTTATACTATTGATCACACTTCATGTCCAATTTAATGTGCTTACTCTAACCTTCTGACTAAAGTATTGTATCTATTTTATACCGGATACCATAAACCTCATTCCATATGCTCACTATACTACTTTTCCAAACTTTTATATCTTATTCCCATATTTACCACAAACAACTAACTTTCAAATAAATCAGGTGAGTGAATAATTGAAAAAAAAACATTTCAGCATTACTATATATAACTGATACATAAATATATATGTATGGAATAGGAAAGTATAAACAAAACAAAAAACGATTTGAAAAATTTAAATCTCAAGCTTTTCAGAAAGTAACACTGGGAAGAATATTTATAGGCTAATGTACTATTTACTATGATTCCTGCATAGGAAATTAACTTTATATTAAACAAGTGAATTTTAAAAGCAACTTTATAAATTTACTTATAATTGCATATTACAAATAATTGAAAACCTTAGTTATTTATAGAGATTGAAAATTCTTGTTCTTCGAAAAAGATTAACAGTAAGAGTGGCATGGTCATGTGAGCACAAGTAGGGGAAAGTCCCCCTATTTAGAAATTTTCTAAAATGAATTATAGATTTCTCTAATATCATTCAAGCAATGGATTTTATTAAATATATATAGTAATTTAATATTCGAGCAAAATGTTCTTGTTGCATAAGGGAGACTTTTTATACACCAAATTGAATAATGGCATAAAATTAATTCTTATTATCAGTGTCATAAAAAGTCTCTATACGCCAATCGAGACACGAGTTATTTGCATCTTAAGCAGTCTCTCAGAGTTGAGTTAAGTCCCGAAGGCGATAGTTAGAAGAGTCCGAGTAATTTTTTCTATAGAAAATACTTTGAGAGTCTCTGCTGAATGTTGACTCAAGTTGAGTTACTGGAATTACTAGAGCCTCCTCAAGGCTAATTATCATAATTTAAAATTGTTTTATTTCAAGACTGCAAAAATCATGATGGAAAAGGGCAGTGTAAGAGTTATAGGTGGACAATTGAAAAAATTGCATTACCACATACAATTCTTGTAAATACAATATATACATTTGTATTCTAAAAGTTGAAATACACCGGGTTCAAGTCATTTCATTTATAAGGCTCTAATCTCATAGAGGCGAGTCAACGACTCAAGCCTTCTAATACAGCTTATCATAATTTGAAATTGTTTTATTTCTAGACTGAAAAAATCATGTATTGACACGGGCACTGTAGATAGACAATTGAAAAAATTGCATTACTAAACGCTTGTGACGTAAAGGATGGCAAATCTGCATATTTTTACTCATGAATAAAGGCAATTGATTAGACAACATGAAAAAATCAGATTAGACAAAATAATACTAATTGAATAGCTCATTGTATTGCTTCATGATAACATAAGGACTTTTGCATCAACAAAAAAGGGCTCTGAAGGAAGGGAATAGGTATTGACCCGATCAAGGATTCAAGTAAAAGTAATTTTCATAAATTGTTTACACATTTGATATATAAAAGTGATACAATGAATATCTCTAAATATAAGGATTTAAAATAAATTTATACAAGATCAGACAGCCCCAGGTGTCCAGAAAAATCAATTACCAAATCATCTTAAATCATATATAAACCATACATAAACTGGGCACCAGTATATCTATGGCAAATATTTGATCATAGATGATCTGATAATTAATTATTCTTCAAATGATGTTAATTGAAAAAGAACCCCACAGCCAGTGGAAGGTTTATTTTTTTTGTGTTTTTATATATATATTTTTTTTTATATATTGTTAAAACTCTGCAAGAGCTCAACATTTTTATTTTTTTTTATTTTTTTGTCTTTTTTTATATTTTTATATTTTTTTTTTCATTTTTTTTTTTTTTGTGTTCTAAGGAAGGAAAAAAGTAAGTAATAATGTAACATGACCAAAAAGTCACTGGCTGAGGGGGAAAAAGCAATCTCGCTCGAGAAATAAGACAAAATGTCACAAATGACCAATACCACCACAACAGTGTATATATGGAAAATAGCCAAATATGACACAATAATCCTATAAGATGTTAGGTGCGAATTGTTTACGTCGAATTCAATCAAATTTCCCGGGCATATGAAATATATAACGAAAATATAAAAATTTGAATCATCAACGTATAAGTTTAACAAAATATTAAAAAAAATATTTTAAATTAATTCTTTGCATTACTATCAATACTTTCGAATTTTTTTTTAAACTTTGTGGGAATTTGGGAAACATAGTGTTTAAGAAATATATGTATTATAAAATTATAATTGCAGTGAATTTAAAAATAATATATAGAGTGGGCCAGTAGTAGGTTAACAGTTATTAACAATTTTTATCTACTGCTGGCGTAAGTACTTAAATTCATCTTTGTTTGCGAAGATATGAAGAAACAAAGAGTCCCAAAATAAGCAGGAAAGAACTTTATAAGGAGGGACCTTATTGAAAAAGTTCGGGGACCACTGGTATACAGCATAAATCTTATTGCATAGTATCTTTCAACTCATTTTTCGTTGATAACAATTTGTAGGATTATCAGTAAAACGTAGATATGATTGTATCGATGCCCAGGAAATTTGTCTTCATTAAATCACTGTACACGCCGAGGGTTGTCCCATCTTGTGTAAAGATGATCTACCAACTCCATGCACAGTCTGAAAAATATAAAGAAAAATGTCATAACCAGTGTTTATCAATAATTCATGATTCATGGCAAATGGGCCCCTGCTAAAAACCTGCTTTTGCCCTTGATGCATCACAGTCAAATCAATGTAGTCATTGTGACATAACTTAGAGGGCGCTTTTGACCATAGCCCCTTGAGAACCCTCGGGAATAAAGGGCCAAATCTAAAGGGCCCTCACATAAACGTTGTCCTAACAATGAGGACAATCAGGCATTGACTTGACTGAAATATTCTTCAGAAGACTCAATACGATTCTAGTCATCAAATTAGGGGAAATTGAATTCAAATAGAACTTGATTAACTTATAAAATTTTAATTTCAGGTGAACTTATTATATTAAGTAAAATATGAGTGATACTTACGATCTTTGAAGGTTTAGTTAACGTAAGTTTTGATTGCTTTTTCGATCTTTTTTCTGCAAACGGGACAATGTCTGATTGCCTGTGTACACTCCATGCAACAAATCATATGAGAACAAGGAATAAAAACCATGTCAGCGGGATTGCTGAAGCATATTTTACACATTCTCTCTTCTTCGATCTTGTCCAGTTGTTGCTATATAAAATGAAAACAAGTTAAGACTGGTTAGATCTGCTGTGCTGAACGCAAAGGTAGTTGTTCCTTTATAAAATAAAAATAATAAAAAACCAGTTGAACTGCCGTGCTGAGCGCCAAGGTGGTAGTTCATATATAAAATAAAAACAATATACTGGGTGTCCATAAAGTCCCTTCACAATTTAAATTTCTCTATATATCTCAACCAGGTTTGTTATTTTTTAATCAGTAATTGTTCAAGTATTTTGACTTCATTTAATACATCTGTGAAGGCCCAAAACAATATATGGTATCGATAAATTTCCTTTGCAATTTTAAAAAATTTCAAGATTTTATGGACACCCTATTGCATTTATTCAGGAAATAATTCTCAGAATGGCTTCTGGAACCAACGGTTTTGGACATCCATGTTTGGCGCATTGTTCCAAGTTTTGCGGGTTGTAATGACCCTCCCTTTTGAAGTGTAAAAAAACAAAAACATTTTCCTTTATTATACCACAGCAATTTTTGTATCTTGAAACGCTTTGTAGACCCTGAGGATTTCTGAAAAAGCACGTTCTCCAGCCGGACCCGCTAGAGGTTACAGTCTAACTTGGCAATTAGGAAATTTTAGAAATCCCCTTTGATATTTCCTGGCTTCCTACCCTAACATGCATTCCTAGAGTAAAAAGGAATAACTTAAATCAGGGGTGTGCAACCTTTTTTACAGGAGGGTCATTTACAAGTAACTGGGTGAAAACCGTGGTGATTACGCACCTTTATTTAAGATATGCCTTCATAGTAGCTGACGCATTTCTGAATTTATGAAGAAAACTGCTGTTCAAATTTATTGTCACACAGACTTTAAACGAATTCAGCGAGAAACACGTTTTTATAACATTGAGTATTTTACAACAGGATTTGCTAGCTAGTTTTGCTGGAATTGGAATTGGAAAGGATTGGAATTGCTCACATGTATCAGATCAACTAAACTAAAAACTTGTTTCGCGAGCACACCATTCATAATTGGCACTTCTCCGCAGGTGTGCACTTCGGCCGTTTTGGCCAGTTTGCACACCTCTGATTTAAATAGTAAAAACTGGTCTTACTTGAAGGGATTCTGAGTTTTCTTCTAAATTTACTGCCTGGGCGACTTCTTTCACTGTAAAAAAACAAAAATGGTTAGAAACAAAAATTCAAAATAAAACAAACTGATATCGTGGTCAACTATAATAAATTATACCAACTATTCCGAAACCTGACATAAACTGGTACCTAGATGAGTGGTCGTGGCTTCCCCTATCATTAAGCTGTCTTACTAGTTTTACCCCAACCCTAGAATAAATATAAAATCCTATCTTATATAACAACAACAACATACCTTGAGTCACAGCTGGACCGGCCTCAACGCTTCCATACATGTCTTCATCCATTGGTTCATCATTGTCATCAATCAAAGAAACCTGATATTTTCCTGATCCCGGGGAAGGCCCCAACGATGACATTGGAGTTGACATTGAACTGTAGACTGAAATATTGAAATATCTTTATTGTACAGGCGCATTAGACTCGATTGCGCCACAAAAAATAACTTTAGGAGATAGTATGGCGCTCCCGTAGTAGCCTATATGAACCAAGATGGCAGACACCGGAACATAGTATGTGTACCAGGTTAGGGTTAGGCCATAAGTTTATTCCAATTTTCTTTATTTTAGTTCTATTAAGAGTTCGGGGACTAGCCAAGTGACTACCGTAGTATTTGTATCTAAAATAATGGCCTAACCTAACCTTGTACACACACTACGTTCAGGTGTCCGCCATCTTGGTCCACATACTACAGAAGTACCGATAGTAGATAGCTTTTGCGAAGACTACATTGATATAAAATACATTTGACTGAGATCTTTTTTAACCTCTGACAGTACTGCATTTATTCTTTTGATTTTGTTTGCGACTTTTTTATCAATAAACTCGGCAAATAAAATACCTGATAGTAAATCATCAAAAATGAAACTATTTTTTGTTATTAAATAGCAGGGGGCACAGAGTGTTGAAAACCTTTGCAAAGTGGCCACAAATCTAACAAGTTGGAGGAACAAGGCTATTGATAGTAAATTGAAGTCTGTTAATACCTGAACTATAAGATGGAAAAGCCATCGAAGTTGCTCCACCAACGTTCATCACTGCAGGTATCTGGACAGCAGCCTGCATCTGGCTCTCCTCTTCTTTGATTTCTGCTTCTTTCTTCATGACATCATCAAGTAAGCTGGACATAGAATCATAAATATCCTCAGGATTTGCAACGTTTCCACTCTCGATTTTATCTTCAAGAAGAGCTGCAACCTGGAATTTCAAATGACATTTTGAATTTTTTTGCTTCTTTTTGCTCTGAACAAAGCCCTAGACAAGAATTTTTTGAACCAGTGCCTCATCCCTCTAAACGGCCACGGAGTAGGTCTTAGGAGGTCATTACATGCCAATTGTGATAACTACATTTAATTGAAAGTAAGCTGCAAGTGTTGACTGTAATGAATCTTTTCTTTGGCTCTTGTTTTTTTTATTTCATTCATAAACATTACAAACCAAATTACAGGTGGAAATGTGTTAAAAACAAAATAAGGTGTTTTATAGAAAGCGAGGGACCACAAGTCCTTGGAAGGGAGACACACGGCATGAAATTATAAGAACCACTGCTCTAAACACACACCCAATGACATATGAAAGATAAGCTGTATGAAAATACTTTGTGAGGTGGTGAGCTTGACCAGAGCACCATGCATTCAAGAATAACATCAATTTCTACTGCTAAAGAATAAATACCAAATCTGATACTTACGATTTTCTCATCGAAACCCATCAGTATGATATTTTTCACAAGATCTGATTTTTCCATGATGTTTTTTACTCTTTCTTTACGTTTTCGCATCTCAGCCTGATGATAAAACATAGTAATTAACATAAAATGTAGTTCCAGTGCACTAAACAAGCTAACCATTTAACGAGAATATCGCTAATTAAAGACATAATTCATCCAAAATCAATAGGCTTCTGATCCGAGATATGATGAATGCATATGCAACATTTGGAGCGGATTCATCCTCGCTTTCGTGAGATATCCCGTGTATCTAACAGACAAACAAATAAACAAACAAACAGACAAATACCTATCAACATACTTACCAATCTTAAGATAGGTAATTAACTAGGATATGTGCACTCCACATGTCATAGGAATCCATTGTGTGGAGGCAGTAAAGCAAAGTATTCTAACAGTAAACGCCCGGTTACGTATAATACGCTATTATCCATTTTTTGTGTGTTACAGTGGATTTTCACCACTTTCGAGTAAATGGTTTCAATTTGAGAAATTTTGATGAAAAGGGTAAATAAGTTTTACAAATATTCTCATGCATTATATATATGTTCCATAGAAATCAATCCCAGATTATATACATCCCTCGAAATCTATCCCTCTCATCTATCCCTCGAAAGTGCTGCGAAATCTCATGGAGACGTAATGGGCAGTTTAGTGGTTACTCATGAATGTACTCAGTGGCGAGAATCATTTCTTCTTGAGTGAGCACTTGGGACCTCACTCTAGTAAAGTACAAAAAAAAGGAAAAAATGAATAAATTTTCGTGAATTTTTTTAGTCATCTCTGTACCTGTGGATCAATGATCTCTGGTGTCGGTTCAGGTTGTTGGGCTCTCGGACCACTAGGTGGAATATCAACATTTCGACTTGCTTCTCCGGTCCCAGCGGCGTTGCCGGGGTCAACGGTAGCTCCATCTTGTTTTGCGATGATCGGACGTGCAAGGTGAGGGTTCATTGTTAAATGCCGATACACAAAATGTTGTCCTTTTACTTGCAATAAAAACTGACAGGTTGGAAACCATTTTGCATGTTCGATCCACGGCATATCATCGTATTCCCAATTCTGGAGACCGCCGTTACAATACCAACATTTAACGCGGTCTCGTTCTCCTGAAAAATATGTTTCAAATTTGTAGGATCCCAAAAAAATGTTCAGTTATATAAAGTAAAAACATAAATGCATCAGAAGCTTGATGGTTACCCTCACACAAGATTGGAATCAGTCTTATTGAAAGTGATACATTGATATAACAACAAAATTACCTAGAAAAAAGAATCCAGCTTGTGATATTTCTGCAGGAGTTGCAGCTGTTCTTCCCACCGGCCATCGACGATCAAAAGTATCTTGTCTTGCAACCTCATTTCTCATGTGTGGATTGGATGGAAATCTGCATGGATAATCTCTCGCACGATCTGCAGGTGGGTCGGGAAACTCATTTACTTTGTAATTACGTTGTTCGGTTCCAAGAACCATTTTACAATTGGGAAAATGAGATCGGTGTTCTGCCTGTAAAACACATATTTTTTAAAAAAATCTTTCAAATCGTTAAAATGGATCATGTGAAGTGCTGGCTGGTTGATGCATGCTACTACTGTGCATTATAGAACTCTCGCAATTGAACATTCCAACAACTTGACTTGTATTGTATAATGTATACCAAGGGTGTGCAACCTTCAATACATGAGGGCCAGATACAAATAACTGGGTGAAACCGTGCTTCGCCAAAGCTAGCTGTTAGGGCATTGTAACGTCATGGGCACGTATAAAACAAAAGTAGATACAATTGGACTCGGATATAGGCTTGGTGACTCGCACGTACAAGATTAAACTGAATTGAAAACATGTTACGCGGGCTGCACAAATTTTCTTTGTGGGCCGCGTTTGGCCTGCGGGAACCAATCATATTTACAACTCAATTTTGAATTTGTAACAGGAGGTTAAAAACAGACAAAGATGATGTATTGCTTCGAGATTATAAATCACTTGAACTGCACTCACCATTGCGTCATCCTCAAGTGTCCAATTTCTCAAAACTCCTCCGCATGAGAAGCATTGAGTTCTGTCCATGTCACCAAGATAGAAGAATCCTGTTCTTGCTAGAGCAGCCGGTGACACACTCGGGCGACCAACGGGCCATCGTGCAAATGATGCAAGTCTGAAAACAAAGTTTCTTTACTAAAAAAAAGCTGATATATAGTGGAATACTTGGTTAAAATTATGAAAGAACATAGGAAGACTATGCAGGACAGCAAATTCTGATCTGAAAATTATAAAAATAGTACATCATGCATGTCTGGTGCTGTTTTGGGGTGCTTTCCTATATGTATATATTTTTTAATTTGTCATTGCTATTGTAATGTAACCTAATGTCTAATGAACCCATAACATAAGCAAACAGAACAAAAGCCTCGATGACCTTCATCATCCTTGTCGACTGAATCCCCACACATAATATTTCCATGAAATAATATCATATTATGGCAATTTTTGTTTTCATTATGTTAATGTTGTTCGTGAAAAATCAATCTTTCTCTCCCTCACCTGTCAAGTTCTCTGTTCAAATGTAAATTAGTTAAAAATCTTCTGTGATCAGACGAAATCACATTTGCCATTCTCCATCTTCTTGGTTGGGATGAATTACCGCCATTTCCAATATTTTGAAGTCCTGGACCGGTTTGTATTCTTATTGTATTATTAGGGCCAATTTCAAATGTGCCTCCTGAAAATAAGATTTTTACCATATGTACTTTGAAAATCGAAAATATTAAATTTGCATTTTCTTGAAGATTCAAAAATTTGTGGGCCAAGTGGGTGAAACGCTGGAATTGGGAGAATAATTAGGTGCTGTGGACAGAGGCACTTTGAGTAGCAATTGAGTAGAAAGCTATTACAGGTAAAAAGGACAGAACCATTATGGTTCACGCTATACCCAAGTCCATACATCTGAAATGAATACCTGGCTAAATAGTCATATACCCTACATGCATTGGTAACCGGACGAGTGGCCATGGTGCACTATATGAATGAGCAGTGTTATCAGTTTTCCTCTCCCCCAGGATAAATATAAAATCCTATACTACCAAATCCTAACCCAATTTTCTACAGAGCTGTGAGAGTATTTTATAGTTTTATGAGTATATTTATATAACACAGTTTCACAGTATTGATCTTCTTTTGCGAAAGAATGCATGATATACACTTTCTATAAATAGCACTTTTGCAAAACTGTCTCAACTGTCCAACTAGGAAGCATATCAAATAAATGAGATACTGTATTGATTGAGAAACTCCCATAAGAGATTTATTGCTCTAGGCTTTAATATCCCCTTTAATGAGACTTAACTCATGGTTTACTAATAGGGGAAACAAAGTTGGCTTTAAGTCTGGCGTGTTAGAAACACACTTGCCATCATGCATTTGAAACAAATATCTGGCTAGCTAATCCCATTCCTGACATGGACTGGTTACTGGACAAAAGGTCGTGGTCCGCATATGATTAAATAATTTTATCATCTTTTGTCTCCCAGGGAAAAATGTGAAAAGTCCTGTCGTACCTGTTTGTCGTACTCTCTCTGGCAAATCAGCAGGATAGTGGACAGTTCTTAGAACATTTCCTGTTCTTTGATCTATTTGTTGCAAAACTTCTTCCTAAAATTTTATGAAAGTTTAATCATTTTATCATATTTAAATAAAAAATACGAACATGAAACTGTATAAGGGACATCATGTAAGCATATTGATTAACATAACTGGCTGTGGAGTTGGGAAAATATACATTTGCCTTTGATTTGAATTCTGATTCTGAAATACTTCCTGTTTATGAGATGTGAAACTCAGAACCTAATAAAACATTTCATATTCTATCAAACTTGTACATTTGTGAGGGAAAACAGAATCATAGAAACCATAATAAAATGATATTTTTGATCAAAATAAAAAGTCACGGGGGATGTTATTAAAAAAAATATTACCGTACCGGGTAGGTGATTTTAAAAAAGAGGAACAATATGAGGTTTGCAAAAAACAGATTTATCTGATCGAAAACATAAACCACTCTGAAACCAAATAATAGTTCCCTATTCCATTGTTGTACAATAGCAACAATATGAGAATAATAGAAAGAATTCACCTTTTAAATAAGTAGAAAGCCAGGGTTTAAATAGAAAATATTTTGAGTACAAAATATACTACAAAAAACTAGAAACTAAATTGCACCATAAATCTGGAAAAGGGGAACTAATTAGCATAATAGAGAACCTTAGAACCAAGAATAGGCGGTATCTCTGCAGGGTATTCTATTTAAAGAAATGCTTTTAATTGCTTACAATGATTGATAGTTCATTTCAAATTATAAGCTCCCACTAAGCGGGGGAAATTCTTTTCAATTGCACCATCTTGTTTTGTTTGTTTCGTTCATATGATATTGGTTATTTATACAATACACTTGTGTGTTTTTGGCCATAATGAATACCTCCTCTGAGAAATGGGAGCTCCAGAAGTATGTGTACCAATATGGAGGTAACTAATTTTATTCACCTGCTTTACATTAAGTTGTGTAAAGAGACAGAAAACTATGGGCAGGGGTATATTCACTCGGCTAACACAGGCAGTCCCGAACTCGTAATACAACTAAAGTAAGGAAAATCGGAAGGAAATTATGTCATAACTCTGAACCTGGTACAAATACTACATAACTGTGCATACATAATGTGGAATGTAACCAAACGCTTTTCAATGGTTTTGGAAATGAAACCTAATGAACACCTGGGAACGCTCAATGGAATTTATTTAGGTTGATTGGAATGCCACAAAATGTACCAGTGTGTAAATATAATAAAATAAAAATGTCAAATTTCAAATAAAAACCATAAATAGGATTAGGTAACATAAAAACTTACAGTTTCAAAATAGTAATCCATGATTTTGAATCGTAATTTCCAAGTTTTTTATAATTGAAATCGAAAAACAAAATGCTTTTACACTTATACATTGAAACTTTTTCTATTAATTTTTTTTGATGTTCTAACAAAAAAATGCTAACTGCCTACTGTTTAAAATTCTCTTAACACTAAGAAAATAATATTCATGCTTTATATATTTAAGTGAAAATTAAAAAAAAAGGTTCAATAGCATATATTAATTGTGGGAATTTCCCTAAAAATACACTATAACGCAACCAGCCTTTTCATTAAATTGAACGATGGAAAGTAAAAATGGAATAATGTAAATAGAGAAATTGGTTTCAGTTAGATTGATTGCCTGAAAAACCAGTCTTATAAAAAACGTCTTCTCAATTAAGGTACTACTGTAATTAAATGGTAAAACTACTAAACATAAAATAGGTTTTTGAGATAGAAAACTGACGTTCCCTATTTTTTTTATATTTCTATAATTTTAAAATGTCTAACTAATATTGTAATGCTAGAGGGGTTGTTTATACTGTAGGTAAATGGAATTCATCTTTAATTAAAAGCATGTCTGTAAAACTGAGTCCAATGAAAAAATTCCTGTTTTGCAATGTTACATCACTCTCTATTTTATTGCTAAATGAATACCACCACAGAATAATATACTTTGTTCCTTATAAACCAAACAATAGTTTAAATGGGATTTTTCACCAGGGGATTACCTATTAGAACATATAAGTAAATGCGCAACAAAAATTTGTCGTCATTTGATATATATAATATATATTCCCGATATATCTTAACCAGGTTTGTTTCACTTTGATTAAGTTTTTTAATTCGATTAATGATATATCCATAGCAGCTATCTTTGCAATTTTAAATTTTTTCCGAACACAGTGTATATTTTCAGTTTTGACACATACCTGTTGTCTGGATGAGCTTGCTTGTGCATTGCTCCGATTGAATAAACTTTTTATTGGGATGTTGCCGCTGTCATGTCCTCTTATAAACAGACAATCATTTCTGAAATTTTGTAAGAATAAGAAATGAACGAAACTTTACGTACAATCAATTTATAGAACGTGGATGTTCCCTAATCCCCATATTATACACTTCATTATATATTTCCCTAATAATAACCAATCAATAATATAATGACCAAAATAAAAATAAAAAGTTAGATATAATTATTGGGGCAACACATTGATGTCCCCTAAGCTTCAACTTCCTTGTTTATTTCCATAGGAGTTACCAATCAGGAATAAGTTATCCACAATATAATAATTGCAATTAGCTAATCACTCAGATACCTTTTTCTCTCAGAAAGATTTCTCATTTTGAGCAAACTAGTGGTCATATTGACCACCCTTCGAGAGTTCAGCAAATATTCAAGTCAAATTAATCAATCAATTAATTAATCAATGATGCAAATGGCAAACTTTTTCCTAAGGCTTAGCACAACTTGCCAACCATATAATAACATCTAAATTCAAGTTAAACTTACTTATGCCATCTTATATCCGAAGGACTGTCTATATCATTCCATCGTTCTACAGTTCGTGCGCAGGAGAAGCATTTTACACGATCGAAAAATCCGGTGAAATAAAATCCTGCTTTTGCCAGAGATTTTCTGGTTGTTGGAGAAGAAATTGGATAATGCTCATATGTTGATAAACGATATTGTTCAAGTCTGCTGTCACCTAAATATTAATTTTGTAAGACTGGTTTATCCTTGAGAAGAATCAGAAAATAGTATGGGCTTCTGCTGTACCATTGCGGCAATTTACAACACGATACAATGAAACGTTAATGCATGGTGGACATGCCGCCTAATAGTGTCCCGCTTTATTTTACTATATATTTTATATTCACTGAGTGAGTCTTGTAAATAACTTTTGTGCAATTTTGTTCAACATGCAAAATTTCTGGAATTGTCCCGTAGTGTCACTTGGAATAGCCCGTTTGTTCTAGATGTACGGATTTTCGGAATATGTCATAATTTAACCCAAATTCCCATACCTGGTGGAATATAGATGCTTTGTTGTCCTGGAGGATCTCTTATATCATCAGATACAGCACCATCATTCTCAATATCACTAAAACAGTTCTGTGAACTTACGGGAGAATGACGACCACAACTTGAACTGGGAGAGTGATAGCTGTAAATTAAAAGCGCAGAAATTCAAAACACAGACGGAGACAATTTTTCCAAGTAAACACAGTATTAAAAATATCAAAATTGGTTGCCAACATTACTTTTAACTATTAGTAGGCCTACTTGTGTTTCAGACTGAAACTTTCAGTACGTATGCTGCTGCAAAAAATCAGTAATTAAAATGATCACACAATATTAGTCCAATACTTGTGTCAATAACAAAAATTTTGTCAAATGACAATGACCCAAAAATTCATTAGCTTCTTCTCTTAAATAACAAAATGTTACATGTTGAAATACTGAAATCAAGACTTGATCTTACTTTCCCAGTTCATGATGTGGCATCAAAGTTTTACTTAAAAATAAAAATAAGAAAAGCAGTCTGGAAGACTCTCGAAAACTTGATAATACAGAGAATTTTAATAAATGTGAGACGCCATGCTCGCTCATCTATTTCTATTGAAACTGTCTGAAAAAAAATTTGGGGCAAAGAATCCTGTATATTAGAGGAGAGAAAAGAGGACAACGGATAATTTATGGACTTTGGACCATGGACTTTGATTAGTTTATCAGTCTAAGATTGGTTAGTCAGTTATTAAAATAAGTTATGTGAGTAGAAGTATGACAATTTTATTTGAAAAATTAAGCCTGAAAAAGCATTGATACAAAATTCGCCAAATTCCAGACAAACTTTGAACTTCTTGAAAAATTTATGTAGTATTGTAAAGTTAACAAATACATAAAACTGGTTTTCATTCAAACTGACTTAAATTTCACTGAATACAAGACTAACGAAAAGTCATCATTTTCTTACTAACAATATAAGCTTATCGTTTCATAGAGCAACTAGACTTTCTAAACAGAGAAGTGTATAGTATAACAATAGCCGAGGAAGTTCCAACTAAATGGGCATTGTGCAATCTGAGTTCCCAATTTATACCAATTCCACTTCGACAAACTTTGGGGATATTATCAGTACTTTTAGACTAGGGTAAATGATTCGAGTTGCACATGAGCAATATGATATTACAACACCTCATTTTCTTTGTGTCAGTATACACCAGAACACAAAGGTCAGATCAAACATATCGCAATGCAATGTTAACATTAACAATAAGATTAAAGTTCATTTAAGTACACTAAAGTAGGTTACGACATAATCAGATGTTGTTTCAATTATTTATTCTATAAACTTCTATAAGTACTGGTAAGTGTTCTACAATTTTCAAACTACTAACATGTTGGTTTTCTCTAGGTCTGTCCGTTATGAAATTTGCTAGGAAAAATCCGAAATGTTTTATTCCCGCTTGTATCGCGCTAACAAAATTAAATTTAAATACTACTTTTATTTTGTAACAGCTGAAAAAAGACGTGTATTTACTGCAACATTATGTCCCCCTGATTTCGTTTAGCGCCACTCGAGTGGAAGCCTGACAAACCCAAACAAAATAAATATATATTTTAGGATGAGAAACACAATTGTCAATTAACATTGCCGGCCGATGAACCAACTCATTCAGTAATAGTTCTCGTCAAATGTACACGAAACAAATGTACACAAAATATTTCATTTCAAGACTATAATTTGTAATTGGATGAGATGCCGTGGCTCATTGCAAAATTGAATCATCCTTTTGACCTTCTTCTACATAGGATATATACCGAACTACGTGAAACAATCACTTTATCTTTTATTTAAATTAATGCACTTAAGCGTGAGACCGACCTCCTGTTGGTACCTTAGCGTGTGGTCTAACGCTGTATTATCACTGCCTCATGACTGTCTCACATTTCCATGCATTTATTCTAGTGATAAACACTTCATTTATTGCACCTGGGTAGGCTACATATGGCGGAGACTTCACGCTGAAGGAACACTGCTCTCTCTCTGTCTTTACACACAGACATCAAAATAATATATTGGCATATTACTTCAAGCAAAGCACTTAATTAAAGCCTGTTTCATATAAAAACAGATGCTCACGTGCCTGTTAAGGGCTCGTTCAGTTGCCATAGTTCTGGCATTTGAATTCATTAAATTGTGAGTTGCAGAAACTGCAGGTTCCCTGCATTCCAGGCTGGGCCAAGCCCCTGAAGAAAAACATTTGATAGAGCTATCAAAATACTGCCAGGCTCACTAAATGACAGTGACAAACTTTATTACTAACCGCTCAAAGTGAAATCAATATCAATCAGTAATCAGTAATTTATATTTTCACCTGAAAATTGTTTTATAATATTTTTAATGCTTTATGGTACCCAAGCACTCCCCAACACAGAGTGTAATGAAGCGTAGAATGCAGCATCCACAACTACTGCTTAGAATATTACTATTCTGTAATCACTCGCTTCATTGCTTTTCAAGGAAAACAAAAAAACTAGCGTGAATAGATAAAACCAAAATTGAAAAAAAATACCTATGATACGCGAAGCGGCCTCCATGTATTTTCTCTTCTTGATGTCCAAAGTTGTGACAAATTTTATAGCAAGTTAAGATGTGTTAATTTATTTTTCTCTTTCTAAAGAATAGACAAAAAATATTGTTGGCTATTGAGTCTGGTGACTAGATAAACTGCTACAGTATTCAGTAAGTGTGCCTCAACTCTCTCCACTAGTTCATTAAAAAGGTTACTGCAGTACTGACAGTTCTCAAAATTACCTGCTTGTCTTTGTCCATAGATTGGTTATTTATCTACTAGGTTAGTGTTATACTAAACATACTCGGTGTCCATAAGTCGTTAGCAATTTCAATTTTGTTATGAGGTCAGTTCTCAATATATCTTAACCATGTTTGTTGTTTTTTTAAACTGTAATTATTGAAGTATTTCTACTTCATTTAATATATCTGTGAGGGCCAAGAATATAGGGTATGATAAATTCCCTTTGCAATTTTTGAAAACTTCAAGAGACCCTGTACATTATATACATACATTACACACTGACAAATATACAAATTACCCCATAATTTTTACCCCTAATTTTTTATTTTATGCAGATTTATGTATTTTTTTTATCGGAAATAATGGAATATTGGATGTTTCATTTTAAAAATACAGTTTCAGAATAGGTTCAGAACAGAGTAGTAAATTAATTTTTTAATTTTGGCTTTTGCTAGCTCAATAATATATAACATTTCTGACAAGTTACAAACAAATCTTCACGAATTTGTGATCTAACATACTAAGACTATAATAACCTGCTAAGTAATGCCACTCAATAATATATTGAAGTAAACCTTAACCTTCATTTTTTTCACGAAATACCTGAGACTAATATATATAACATGGCAATGCTAGTAAATGTGATTAGATGATAAGGAAAATAACTGACTTACAGGGCATGAAATATATTACTGTGCTCACAATATCATAGTTTTAAAACAAGTCAAGCTGCTTTCATCCTGGCACAAAAATTTAAATAATAATTGGAGCATACAACACAATATTTATCACATTCTGAAGTACACACAAGTTGACACAACGTGATAAACAACACGTTAAACAAACGAAAAGAACAATCAAGCATGGTCTAGTACATTCAGACAACCGACGTCAATGATAAAAGACGATCTATTAAATGACGCACACGGTTTTCTGCTCGTCAACAACTTAAAAAGGGTAAATACCTCAACTACCCCTTCTTGGTATTAGTTTTACTTTTGCTGAGGTGTAATTTGATATCTCTTCTTCAGTTCAATTTGAATTTTTTCTTGACAAAAAAGCTGTTCCCAAATCCACTATTTCAAATAATTCCATATTATAATTATGACCACACGGTGCAGTATTGAGCAATAAAAATACCAAAATACGAAAACATTTACCGGAAACTAGAATTACTTAACACAATCCCTCAGGGAGAAACCCATGGTCTCACCCATGGAATTTTAAACTAAAACTTATTTAGAATTCAATATTTTGAAAACAAGTTATTGCGCAATTTTGCAAGTTATTGTGCAATTGTGTGATTGTTTGTGCAAATAAAACTGTAACTTTATTGATTCCTAAATCTGTTTACTTCAACGGACATAAAAGGTAAACTAGTCAAAAAGTACACTGAAATTTTTTTTTATATTTAACATTGCTGTGACGGAGTTTTATTATTAAAAATGAGATCGATAAACAAGTGTTACTTGGTACTTGGTACTGTTTTCTACAAGTAAATCTTAGGTTTGAACCACATTTCCCAACTGGGGGCCATGCTTCCATAAAAATGAATTTTGTTTTTGTTGCAGAAAAAATTGTGTTTGGTATAGTTCCACTAATATTGTTCGAATATTTAATAAGTTTGTAATTGATATATATGAACATAGCTGAGTATCCTTTCAAGATAGAGCAAATAACAGGAACATTATTTTTACGAATAGTAAGGGAAAAAAAAAGAGTTCCACAATTGAAAAGAATTGGAAACACTGGCTTAGAATAAGTGTGATTTGGGTACATAGAAGTAAATTTTTAGAAAATGGGACAAATATTTTGCAACACACTTAAATTAAGTTTTTGACTAAACCAATGAGTTAAGTGATTGCATCGTCTTTCTATTATTCAAGAAACTTACTAACTTACTTATCATAATTTAACTAACGAAAACAAATCCAAAGAAAAAATATCAAAAAATTAAGGGCGCAATAACGGGAGAGTACCTTGTTCAGTTCAAGGCATACTTCTCTTTATTCACGTTGTCTCATCAATATTATTTTATTAACCTAGCGAACACGTCAAACTGCAGACAAACAAACAAACAATTTAAGTTTTGTGGTCAATTTTTTCAACATGACAAAGGCTATCAAGTACACAATTGGTAAATATTCACAAGTTTCGCAATACACAACTTCAAACTCTTTTGTTGAAAATATGGCACAATAGTTCTCATAAATTCCACTTGATGTTGCTAGTGGGTCGCGAGAGCAATACTATATGAGAGATAGTTTCACATAATGCCTTTCTTTTTTCCACTATTAGTAAACTTTCCACACTTTTGAATCATATTTTGATGTCCCAATGGCATGTCATCATATTTAAATAAATATGTAAAAAGAAATGGGGTCTCTAGGCAACAAAAAAAAACAACTTGAAATTTCATTTCTTGAAAATATTTAAAGAATAGATATAAGAATAATAATAAAAAAAATTAGATTACAATTAGAAAAAAAAGGCAAAAAATAAACAAACAATACAGCTTTCATACTGAGACTGAATCTACCATCAATGAGATCATTTGTAACCAAATACTGTATTGGTAGGGTGACAATGGCAGAGGCTAAAATAAAGGCATAAAGAAGGATTTAAATTCTGATGCGTTTTTCTTCAGAAGTAGAAGGAATTTATTGATACACAGGTTATTTATCACTCGATATGGGGGACCTTGTATTTGATTGTCATATAGTTTGGCAGAAAAGATTTCTATGGGATGGTTATTTACACCCCTTATAAACTCAAGAGGTCTCTAGTCAATTATTAATATGGAAAGGACCCCTATGTTTCGGGGGAGGGGGGGGGATTGCTGATTTGTAAGATTTTTTTAAGTAATAGTTTTTTAGAATTTTTAGGTGAGTGAACACGTACCACTTCTTACCACTTTGGTTTTGTTTACTCTCCTGATTTCATATCAGTTTTTATTTTATTTGTTTTTATCCATCATTTTATTGTTATGCTGATTATGGAGTTGAAACAAACTTATAACTTATACTTCATGTATGAGGTACATGCACCTTCACACGAAACCTGGCTCAAGACAAGCAGTTGATAATATTGAGAAAATTTTAAGTTCATAGAAAACTTCAGATAATTTGTTCACTCAGAACAAGCCTTCAGTTACGGTAACCATTGATTTGTAGGAAAGTCAGTAATACAGGTTTTAACATTGCTTTTTCCTTATTTTCTACAATTAAATTAAATTGAGCTTATTTTTAGTCTGACCATTAACTCGGAATAACATAGCACAAAATGACAAATTTTAACGTGAAAATAATCCAACTTACTTCTAAAATTTTATATCAAATAAAACTAATTTCAAAATGTATTTAAATATTTAAAAGATTTTGATGACCTAGGCCCTAGGGATAACCAGGTATGATATGTCAAAACAATTTTGCCCAAGGTAAGGTCACTGGCAACCAAGAAATAGCTATGTAATTCAAATTATGGTGCTAAGAATGAAGCGTTTGAGCTAGTGGACAAATCTAAGTAATTGCAAGTTTTGTAGTGATGATAATAAACAAGGCGTTCATAAAAATTAAAAAAAATTAAATTGCAGAGAAATTTATCTATAACATATATAGTTTTATAGCATCTGGAGGTGTATAAAATAAACATCACTGAAAAAAAAACAGGTTGAGATATATTGAGAAGTGGCTTTATAACATAACTGAAATTAGACTTTACCAGTTGTTGCAAGGTAGATTATAACTAACAGGGTGAATGACCCCCATATAAACAACAACTGGCGCAGGTTGGCATTAACGTCAGAATGACAACTCATCAATAATAAATTACACCTCAATTATTCATAGCTCATATCCCATGAAAAAAGTCAGGGGAAAAACCCTTGTGATCTACCAGAAAAAAGAGTTACCACAGAAGTGTGATTCTGCCATCCTTATATAGAATGATGTAACAAATCTAACTGAAATCCCAGTGGATTTAGTTTGTATGATATAGACAGATGGGAATAACAAATGGAATAGGCCCGATGTCTATACTAGCTTATATAGATCAGGGATGATACAGACACTCAGGCCATTCCATAATTTGACAAAGTTGCCCTAGGCAAGTGGTTCCCAAAGAGTATGATGAAAATAAACTGAATTGTGTTTAACATGAATAATATATCATTGAATATGTTATGAAGAATTTTTATTCCTGATCATTTGGCAACAAAAAGTTTCAGAAAACAAATAAAACGACCATAATAACCTTCAAGTTCATCCATAACACTCAACAATATTAACAAATTCTTTATCTTAAACTACCAGAAATTTAAATAAGATTGTTTAGTTTTACTCCCCCATCAGCTCAAAGATAATTTGGTTCAATAATTGTGATCAGAGGAAATTTGAAAGAAAGTAATTTATTTCTAGTGGTTGAAATCCACTTCTAAGTAACAAAAATTTGAAATTTATTGGTCTGTTACTTGGCAGAGAAAACTGATTTTCTCAATAACAGTGCCAACTGCCAACATTAAAAACCCGAACAACATCAATAATTTACAAAAATGGGTACTACCGTAGTGTGTGTTAGGTTAGGGTTAGGGCATAACTTCATTCCGATTTTCTTTATTTTAGTTCTATTACGAGTTCGGGGACTGTCTGTGTCAGCCAAATGAATATTCTCCCAGCTCATGGGCTCTCGTCCCTTTACACAACTTGACGTAAAGTAGATGAACAAAATTTGTTTCCTCCATATTGGTACACATTCTTCTGGAATGGTGAAAAATGACCCATAGGAACATGTCCGAAAATGCCTCTAGCGAAGAGGCCTTTATAAATGTCAGTGGAGACAATATACTCATCCCTACAATAGATGTTCCAAACGGTTGCCACATATTATCATGTTGTGGCATATGAACTTAATAACCAATAAATCATGAGAAAATGAATCACTACCTAAGTATATAAATCAGGAATAAGTTCTACGTGCACTGTCCACCTACACAAAAAATAACAGGTAAATACCCATGTAAATTACTATGAATAATATTCAATAATTCATCACTGACATTTACACTAAATATACCACACAAAGTTTCACAAAAACAATTTCAGAATTTCGACGAAAAGCATACTCTGTCTTTCTAATTACATGCCAATACATAATACATTGCCATAATTCCTATTATAGTTTCAGTAAATTTTAGCAATTCTAAGGTCATATGTAACCTTACTCAAAGATCCTTCATTTCTAAGTGAGTACCGTATGTTATCTTGCTTTGAGAAAATTTTCCTAAAGTAAACACTAATAAAACTAGAATGAAATAAAATCTGAAATTCTATTCCAGTTACTGCTAATACAAAATAAATTGAATAATATGGGAGAGGTTAATTGCCAACAAACAATGCCGTCATGTTATAAAAATCTACAATGAACAATAAAAGTGTAAACAAAAATAAAAATCGACATTTATCAAATATTTCAAAGCTAATCAAACTTTATTTGTCATTTGACTGAGGTAAGGCAAATAATGAGGGATCGTATATTCGATACAGGTGATATTAATTACACGAAACGAGAAATGTAGCCATCTCATAAAAATCAATTCTCCAATGAACAATACCGGTATCTTAGTGTGAACAAATAATAATAAAAAATGGTAAATCCCCCAATCTAAATATAGACCACTTGTCAAAGCTATCAAAATTTACGAAAATTTTTAGTTGTCATTCAATCGGGGTAAAGTTAATAAATATGGAGTGTATATTCAATATTGATATTTAGTTGGTAGTTTCAATGTTCGTCAATCAGCACGATTGTTCTATTAGTAAAAATTAGACAAGACATAGTAGAGATTTCAAATCTTCGATGTATCAGTTTTAAATAGTATTAGGTAAGAGAGACCTTGCAGTGAAAGGATGTGTTCAGAAGTATGTGTACCAATATGGAGGTAACTAATTATGTTCGCCTACTTTACATCAAGTTGTGTAAGGGAAATGAAACATATTATGGGCAAGAGGTATATTCACTTGGCTAACACAGAAAGTCCCCGTAATAGAACTAAAATAGGGAAAATCAGAATAAAATTATGGCCCAACCCTAACCTGGTACACATACTACAGGAGTACTGAAAGAATTTATGTGAATTTTATGTCGAAAATTGACTTATCTTTCTACCATTCATAGGCAGGAAGTTTTGAATTTCAACCACTATTGGATAACCTTAGAATGTCAGTTGTCGCTTATTATTTTTCATAGCTCTTTCCACATTTAGTAACTTTGAACTTACCGTAAATAAAATAAATGTTATAGATTACCAACCTTGAATTTTGAAGATTTTCACATCCTGGATGATGCCATCTTGGGTTTGTTGGAGGACGAGAAACTACATCTTCGATGTGAACTTGGAGAGAGCAACTGAAAAAAATAGATAAATTTAAAATCATTTTAGCATTTTTTTTTACACATTAGTGCTGGTCATGAATTGATATTTGTTTGATTTGATCTTGCCCGCCCTATTAATTTTTATTTACTTCATTATTTACGTTCCATCCACATATTTTTAACATGCTTTTTGAATAAAACATACTTTCACCTTAAGATCTGTTATTTGTAGCTTGTTATTAACTAGTTATTTTTGACGTGGGGCGCGAGACTTGACAAATTCTAAAAAGGGGGCGCAGCTCAAAAAGTTTGAGAACCATTTAGAATAAAGAGCTATGTGTATGCTTCAGCTGGTGCATAACTAGCTACTTACTCTTTTTGTGAGGCCGTAAGACAGGGTGCTCGCTAGAGAAACTAAAAATTTGTCAAATATCCCAACAAAGAATAACTTCAAAGTTTTTTGAAGGCATATCTTTTATTAAACTCATAGATGCTCAGGATGTCTGTGCACTTGAGAGCATTGTGCCCCTAGTAAAACCTAAAAGATATCAAATCAACCCAAACCTCAAAAAAAAGAAAAAAAAAGTACGGTAGCCTATCTAAAAAGAAATGAGTTTGCACACATTTTACTCGCGGCCTGATATGACCTTTAAATTTTCTGCTTTTTTAGCGACCACCCTGTATTTTTAGTTCAACATTACTCACCCGATTTATTGCATCCTGGGTGAGATAGGGGTAGTGGTTATAACTTGGTGACACATATTTTAATTTTTGATAAAACAATCTACTGATAAACTATTACAAACCTGTAACAAGCTAATGTATTGTCGAAAATAACGTAGAATCCAGCTCTAGCGAATTCTTCCCAGGAATACCAAGAGTTTATCCTCAGTCCTTGAAATGTTTGAAGACGTGACAGATAATCTGAATATAGAATATTGAAATTGAATGGGAAATACAATACTTTTCTTAAATGCTTATCACTGCCCGCTCGCAAATTTTCTATCAAGACTCTCTTCTATTTTTAGTTGATAGCTTGGGAACCTGCCGTGAGGAAAATCTAGTATAAAAAGTTGGAAGCAAAAAATATCCCATGAGTTACAAGTTACAAGTGTACAACAGCCTACAGGTGAGCGTTTTTGAATATTTATTTTTATTACTCTTGATTGGTTCAATTTGGACAAAAACAATAAATTTGGAAAATGAAAGTAATTTTTGCTGATAGATAATTTGAATTGATTGATTCAGCCAGTCTCTATGATTTGTACACATTTTAAAAACAAAATTTTTGGGCAATGTGGGTTAACTCAAAATAACTATAACATGTCACAAGAAAATTGATATATGAGATGTATGAAGCCTATCTATCATTATTAAATACAATTAATTTAGATTGAAAACTCCTAAGATGAGTTAGTTAAAAAATCAAATACCGTCTGAGTTGAAAGTTGCAGTGCCCTCTGGAGGAATCGTATTCAAACATTCGGAGAGTTCTTCGTGTTTGAACGACCATTCAAAAATGCTTTGTGACTCATAATTTTCTTTCTTTTTGTAAAATTGGAATTCATCTTCTAAAAATGCTTCAGATTTTTGATATGGCTTTTCTTTGTGGCAAATTAAAAGGTCGCACCAATGTTCCAACTCATTTTCAAAAGCCTTGTTTGGTCGGAAAGGTTCAGTTTCAATCTCTTCTTCAGTTTGGCTTTTCTTGGCGATACTACTTTCTTTTTCTGGATGTTTATTATTGCTTGTAACCTCACTGACCTCACAACATGGAGATGGAGGTTTTGGGTTTTCAGTAACTTTTGTTTGAGTAGATTTATTCCTGAATTCATGCTCGATTTTAATTTCGTTGTCCAAACCAAATTCTTTTTCTTTTTCAGGTTCTGTTTCTTCAACATTAGGTATTGTTCCACAGATTTTTGAATTACAAGCTGAAATTTTCTTTTTAGAGAAGGTAGATCGGAAAGATGGCCGATTAGGTCTGACAACATGTTTGAAGGGTTCCCAAATCCAGTTATCCGTTGTAGAATCGTTGGCATCTTTGTTCTTCAGATATAAATTACTCAAGATATTTTTCTTCTTTTTCTCTATATCTTTATTGTAATTTTCTTGGCCCTTTTCGTAATTACATTCTTCCGATTTTATGAAATTATTGATAACAATATTGTCATTATGAATTATTGTATTACTGTTGACCAGATGGCCCATCTGGCAACAGTGAGATTGAAATACTGTCGATGTTTCACGGTTGAATGAGCTCGCTGCTGTTGCGTCATTATTACAGCCTGAGATTCCAGATTCAGCCTGTTTTTGACGATTCATCCAACATTCTGTGTGGACAGAATTTTGTGTTCTGATTTGATCAGAAACTTCATTTTCCATGGGTATAATGTTGATGTCTTTTTCGTGATCAACATATTCCTTTCGATTGATTCGCGACTTTGAACTTGTAGGGAGTGTTTCAATGTTTCGCTCCTTTCCATTTTTCTCACTGGAACATCTATTCTTTCGTTCACTTCTTTTGTTAGAATCTTTTGGTTGAAAATCGCAGTGACAATGTGTTACTTCATTTTGCATGCATGGTAAACAAAACATTAACAGAGTCGCAAAATAAAGAAACCCATAGACAGTCGAAGAATTTTCAGATGAATGCAGTGGTGTCTTAATTTCTTTTTCATCTCCCAACTCATTTGTAGTTGTTGTCACTGTTTTTGTGAAGGACTTTTCGATTTTGTTTTTAAAACTCGATACAAATCGAAATCCTCCATGACAAAATTGTATCAGATTTGCTAAAACCAAAGTATTAAACGCTCGAAATAAAGACCTATGTGTTTCGTCATCATATGAAAGACATGACACACTTTTCGATTGATTCTCAAATTGGATTTTCTTTTTTTCTCTTCTCGATTGGCCATCAGGATACAAAGTAAATGCTCTATTCGTTCCATCGTTTATTTCGTGCATCATAGACGCATCCTGCACCTCTAGACCATGGTTCATCTGTTTCTTGGAAAAATAAAAATCTATTTTGCTTATCTCAGCCCGCAGATCTTTTTCATATATATTAAGAAAAATAGGCTCTTCTGACATCTCCAAAACATCTTTTTCATGTAAAAAGGTATCATCATCAGTGAAGCTGTTTAAGGAAGAAGGATTTGAGGCATTTAATTCCTCGATTTCTATATCGTAATCCGTTTGAACTTCGGGGGATTCATTGATTGGCTCTTTACTAGGATTTGAGACATTTATTTCAATTTTGGTATCGTAATCCGTTTGAACTTTGGGGAATTCATTGATTGGCTCATCAGTAAGAGGTGAAAGGTCATCTTCTATCTTGTCAGCTTGTAATTCAGCATTTTCAGTCTCTTGGTTCGTGAAAAAGTGTACTACTTGTGCAAACAGTCTCCAGATGAAATAAGATCCTGTTTTCTTCTTCCTATTAGTTTGAGAATCTCTTTCACTTTCTGCATCACTTTCTCCCGATGCATCTGGTTCATCACTTTCAAAATCGTTAATCTCAGATTTCAAACATGTTGCACTGATTCTTACATCTTTTGGACATTCAAATTTGTCTAACTTTGAGGGGCTTGACCATGAAAATTGAGATTTGGGACAGGTTTTTGCTGAGTTTGTATCTGTAGAAAATGTACGACATCTTGCACTTCGAGGATATCTTCGTTTTTGAGTTGCTTCATGAATAATACAATGGTTTTGAAACTCATCCTGATGCGACGAAGCATCACTATCCTGGTCACTTTCTGGAGAAGTGACTATCGGAGAATCTGACATTTTTACTCTCTCTAGACAAATTCGTAAATGTGAGCATCACAGCACTTACATAATGTATCACTAATATATATAGTATACAAATTAATATCAGATTTCGGAGTTTGGTAATCTGTATAAATTAGAAAAACATGGTAATATTGGTGGACACCATCATACGCTTGTACAGGTCATTCTTTGTAATGGAAAAAACAAGTTTCGGAGGTTTAAGTCTGCCCTAGGCATATAGAACGGCTGTTTACAACACACATTTTTCGACTATTTCTACTGTTCTATTCCTCACAAAAATTAATTTTTAGTTTGCACCACACATATTTAACCTCTTTCTAACTTAGATTGTTTGCTTTTGCATACATCACTTGGCGGCAACTGATTCAAAACATAGAAACATCTTGCTTTATAGCCTACCTACGCTACATGGAAACCAAATGACAATGAACCATTGGCTGATTGGTGAATTACTCAGGCTCAGCTTACTCAGATACGATACCGCGTCTAGTGGAGTAAACGCGGTGACTGCTCAAATAACACCCAACAAAAATGTGATAGAAAATTTGAATGTAAAAAGATCGAAATTACACCCGTATAGTCTTAAAACGTCGCCGTCTAAAATGCGAAAAGATGGACAACTCATCTGTTCCTTTGCGAGTCAAGTTGTCTGCTCCCCGTTTGTTCCATACATTTTAGCATATTGTATTCGAGCAAGACGGACTTTTATTTTTAGAAAAAAATCAAAAATTGGGGTTGCATTTCCACATAACATTTTTTTTGCATTATTTAAACACTTACAGCATTTATTTTCACACCATTGGGGCATTGGGGCTATTTAAGCAGTTATGGTGTTTGCTTCACGAGACCGGTACGTCACAGTGACATATTTTTTGGATTCCGTAGTCTGGTGGGGATTAGGAATAATATGCAAAATGTTGAGAATCGAATACGCTCGCCACCACTCGCTCGGGATGAACATGTAAAATCCTATCCTATCCAAAATTGTTGCGCCATAAACTACACCAGATCTGCACCAGGCGCGGCGGTGTGGCTCAACGGGCTAAGCGTTAGGAATACGCTCGCCACCGCACCTCTAATCACTCTGCATGGGTTCGCAGGTTCGAATCCCATGCAGGGATGGTTATGTGCGAGAGGATTGCTGGACTCCTCGCCGTCGTTGGGTGGTTCACGTAACCGCTGGTCGGTTACGGCTTCCTCCACCACCAAGTCCATGCTTCCGAAAAAAAAAAAAAATACAGGAAAAACTAATCCCATACCCGACTTGGAATGGTAACCGGACGAGAGGCCGTGGTTCGCCATATGGATAAGCCGTCTTATCGGCTTTCCTCTCCCCCGGGATAAATATGTAAATCCTATCCTATCTTCAAAGTAAGGTTGTACTGTTATACTTTACACAGACGCACCGTCAGCCTTTTTGTGCGGAAATAGAAAGAGGAAGTATAGCAGGATGACGACAGCTGTTACAAATGATTTGATTGGTCAATCAGTGTCACGTGGTAAAGATTCTCCAAGGGAAATCCCCAGGTATCTTAGGGAGGGTGATGATAAAAGTAGATCAAACTGAGAAGAGGGAGGAAGAGATAATTTATTTTTTTCCTCAAACCTGAAAACACATAAAATATATATGATAGCGAAATGAGTAAATTATTTTTTTGGTAGAGGACGATACGACCATTCCCAGTCATCTGAGTCAGTTATACCACGTGGCGTGGCTTAACTCCCGGGAGAGTTAGAATCTTTCTTCAAGGAAAATGTCAAGTATGAATATTGCTTGGTAGACTACCGGTACTGTTGCATGGATCTTTGCTCGAAATTTTATTCACCAGTTATTTGTGGTCCTGTTATGAAAGCTTCACCCAACATGATTTTCAATACATTTCATGGAGACTTTTCCCAAGGGAGGACGCCGTGGGATATAAACTTCTCTTATTAGGGAAAACTCAAAATTGATACTCGAAGCATGGCAACTGAAGGAATAAAATTTCCCTGGGAGAAACAAGGACAGTTGAAGTACAAGAAAACATTCTACACATTTCAGAATATCGTTTTTATATTATCTCGGTTAAATAAATTAACACAATATCAACCCGTTCAAATGGCATAGAAAACAAGAGAGCTACGCACAAATATATGGACACGTTAGACCAGAGCGAATCAGTCTTTACCGGTACCTTTGACGCTACCGGTACCCTCAAAAAAGTTCTGAATTTTCAGTAGCAAGAATTTTGCAGAATCAAAACGTACAGCCAGTCATGACACTGACTAAAATCCGTGTTCCCATGGATAAAAAATAATACAGCAAAATTTTAGACGAAATATCAAATTTCATAGAATTCACGCAAAATTTTGAAATAAATAAAAGTAATAGCCTTCTAGCGAGAAATTAATCTTTAACCACTGAAAATTTCAAAGCAATTGGTCCAGTATTCGAAGAGAAAAGCGATTTTTTAAAAACGTGTCAAAGAACAACAACAACAAGAGAGCTACGCACAAATATATGGACACGTTAGACCAGAGCAAAGTGACTATAACCCAGTCACTTTGGACCAGAGCGAATCTGTCTTTACCGGTACCTTTGACGCTACCGGTACCCTCAAAAAAGTTCTGAATTTCCAGTAGCAAGAATTTTGCAGAATCAAAACGTACAGCCAGTCATGACACTGACTAAAATCCGTGTTCCCATGGATAAAAAATAATACAGCAAAATTTTAGACGAAATATCAAATTTTTATAGAATTCACGCAAAATTTTGAAATGAATAAAATTAATAGCCTTCTAGCGAAGAAATTAATCTTTAACCACTGAAAATTTAAAAGCAATTGGTCCAGTATTCGAAGAGAAAAGCGATTTTTTAAAAACGTGTCAAAGAACAAGAACAACAACATAATATTGAAACGATCGTTATGGCCACTAAACGTGTCCAACAACAACATAATATTGAAACGATCGTTATGGCCACTAAACGTGTCCAAAAATGATAAGTTCTTGTAGGATTCTGCAAAATGCGGATAAATTCATTATCTCAGATAGACACCATAGGTCAAAAGAGCTTGCTTCAGTGAGCGAATATCATACATTACACTCATGATTTTGAAGAAAATACAGGATGATAAGTCCCATAATCCATTAAAAAAATCGAATCAAATTTAAATTTTTAAAATCAAATTCAGAAAACGTACGAAATTATATCAAAAAAAATTATCGAGAATGATTTATTAGGTTTCAATCTTGCATCATGCGGAATTTCATCACCCAAAGGGGCATGGCAAAGTTTCACAGCCAATCCACTTTTTTCGGCTAGGTCGTCAGTTTTCGGGGAGCGCAACAATATGGTCAAATGTTAGATGTGCAATATATAGGTGATCACGTCTGACATACTCCTTGCTAGGATAGGGATCGACAATTGAAGCGATATGAATAACTTGTACAAAGTTTTTGAAATCACAGCCATATCCCGGTTGTTACGAAAATATTTATATTATGAATCGGCTTCAAAATGGCGTTATATCAATACACATTCCGAAGGTTTTTGGGGCTGAGTTTATTTTACTTTTCATAGTACGACTATGTTGGACACGTATGTGGACCTATGGATCGTTTTAATATTATGTTGTTGTTGTTCTTGTTCTTATTCCTGTTGTTCTTTTCTCTTTGATTACTGGACTTGCTGAATTGCTTTGAAATTTTCAGTTCTTGAAGATTGTATTTTTCGCTAAAAGGTTATTACTTTTATTTATCTCAAATATTCCGGTGAGCTGCAAGAGATTCGTTTTTGTGTGTGCTATGAGTCTATGACGTCATCAAAATTTGCCACTATGTGGCGCTACGTGTCCATATATTTGAGCATAGCTCTCTTGTTTATTATCTTTTCGTCTATTTCCATAAACTTGAGACAGCTCAAACATTGACAAAAGTGTAAATATTTGAAACTTAACTCGAAAATTTGGTATGTAGAATAATATAGGATATAGTTTGTCATTAAACACGAAATAAGAAAACGAGCTTATTAACGCTAGTGGCGATCGACACATCTTATTTCCCCGCGTTATGAGTAAGACCTGACAAGTCGTTTTATGTCATAAGAGAATTGGATAGGCACGCAAGTGACGATCTTGATCTAAATATGACCAAAAGTTAACTAAAATAGTTGCGGTGCAATATGAGAAAAGGTCTGTAGTCCTGGTAATTCCCCCGGTACGAAGTTCCTAAATTGAAGAAATTGGTCAATTCGGTTTCCTTATTGCAGAGGTGGGCAAATTACGGAGGATCCGCCCACCGAAAGGTCATCCGACCCACTTGTGTCTGCCGAAATTACGTTATAGTTTTTATGGATACAAATTTACGTTGAAAATATCGATGAAAATAAAGTCATGATGCCCCCGATTGTTACACTGTGCTTCTTATCATTCAAGAAATGTTAGCCTAAATGTTGGGCTAGCTGTTGTAAATATAGTGTTTCTATTCATAGTTCTTCTTATCAAGTTTGGAGCCCCCGGCCCAATAATCGAGTCTATTATCTCTGGCGGGCCCAATCAGAAAAGTAATTGCCCACCTCTTCTTATTGGTTAGATGTTTACAGCTTTTACAATATTTGAAGTAGTGTTATGGCCGGGTATCCAGATTGACATCGCGCTAACTACTATTGAAAGGAGTCGCAAAGGTACTCAAACTAAGTTATAGAGTAAAAGTAGGGTCGTTTAAATTTTAAAAAAAAATAAGTAGTACACGCACATCATGCCGGTTTATACCGGCACAAAGAAAACAAAGTTTCCTAATATAATATGTGTCTTGTGCAAAGGCACCCAAATCATTCACCCTACAAAAATACAGCAAATCTTCCTCAAAATTTACCAAAATGAAATTGTTATAAAATCGGAACTCATATTCGGCAATGCTCATTTAGCTGAGACTTTCTCATCTATTCTCATACATACTTCTTATACTATTGTGAAAATAAAATTACTGTGTGAAACGATAAACTCTAATTTTATTCGACACGTAAGTGGACTTATGGATCGTTTTAATATAATGTTGTTGTTCTTTGTCACAGAAAAAAACGCTTTTCTCTTTGTTTAATCGACCAATTGCTTTGAAATTTTCAGTGCTTAAAGATAAATAATTTTTGCTAGAAGGTTATTACTTTTATTTATTTCGAATATTCCGGTGAGCTGTATGTGATTCGTTTTTTGTGTGCTATGACGTAATCCGAATTTGCCATCAGGTGGCGCTACGTGTCCATATATTTGAGCATATCTCTCTTTGTTTTAGTATGAGAGAGTTTCCATTAGTTTTGTGATCGATAAATTTTAGTCAGTTTAGGTGAAAATCAGTTTTACAGATTTGTTGATTATCATATTACTACACTTTTTGATTTTTTAGGTTAAAAATTTGTATAAAGTGCGGTCCGTTCGTGATAGGAGTCTAGGCAAATTTCATATCATTGCATTCTTTAAACCTTCTTTAAACCGGCATTATTGTTTGAAAATGTCACTACAACATCCTCCAGCGGCTCAAAATCGTCGGGGTGCATCACCGCAACCAGTGTTGGCGCGCGCACAAAAGTAGTTGTCAGATGTGAGTGAGCTAATCTCCTAACAAGAGGAACCATTAGGTAAAACGATTTTTTTGCCAAATAAGGCTCAATGCCAAAGTAATTTTTGTATAGAGATTCTGATATCCTATCATTATAATTTAAATTAAAAATAAGTTTAACAAAAAGAAATTTTATAGGTTGTTTTTTAGTTTTCCATTTTGTTTTAAATTTCGGTTTTATAATTTTGAACACATTCCCAATCAGTTCAAATGGTAAAGAAAAGATGATTAGTTTACGAATGTTATTACGGATGAGTTCATTACTCCGGGTATACAAACAGAGGCGAAAAAACTTGCTTCGAGGGCCAAATATCACACAGCATTCCTATGATTTTGAATAATCAATCCAGGAAGGCCCCCAATTCATTCATAAAGCATACAACGTCACGAAACCATACATTTCGATTATTGAAAAATTCATAGGCCTACTAACCTCATTTAATAACTTTCTCAATAAAGCAGCACTTCGAAATGAAATACAAGGTTACGAAATTCGTAGAAACGCACACTGGCACAACACAAGATATAAACGAATAACACGTATGCAAAAATATATGAGAGGAAATCTACTAGCGCTTTCAGTACATTGATAATGAGGAGGAAATTTAAATAAAATTCAAAAGTGACGTCGTTATATATGAAACTCTTAGTTATAATTAATATATTACGTATGAAAATCGATCGCTGAGACACATGCCTTATTTCTTATACAGTGGCTAATCCCGCCTACCCCCCAAAAAGACAGTCACTGCTAACTTATGATATGTGGACCGGAATATTCCTGGTTCGGCGTTGCCGAGCCCAGCGGTTCCCAAAGGGTGCGTGCGGAACAAAGGAGTTATAGCTAGGTGTTTAATTCACTTAAGATTGTTTTCTCGGAACAAGGTCACAGACCATCAGCTGACAGTGAAAATAGTACCAAAAAAAATAAAAAAAAGGGATATTGGACTAAACACTATATAATAAAAGCAATATAGTACCTGATACTTATAATCCCGAATATTGCGCTTGAATAACTCCACCTTAATCCCAAAAGTCTCTGTATCTAATACAAGCGGAACGAGTTACGACTTTCTAAATTACATCTAGGCCATATTGATCATTTTCAACTGCTATTGACATTTAATTCATTTGATTTATTCGCTATTAGTCTACTAGTTACTATTTGACCAGCAAATAAATACACATATACATTGAAGTCGGGGCTATATATTGAAGTTGTAGCTATATATAAGGACTTATGCCCACATATCATGGGATAGAATGACTTATAAGTTTCGAATTTGTATGATTAATATCACGCGCATTTCAATATCGGCATGTCAAAACTTTTGAAATCAGCCCACTTTTTTCAGGTAGGTCGCCCGAGGTAAATGTTCGGAAAGCGCAATAATATATTAAATTTCAGACGGCAAAGATTAATTGATTGGGTACATGGGTATTTTTCTTTCCATAGTTTAAATATGACTTTGTTTTTTATCTACTTGTATATTACCATGAACTTAAGAAAGCCTTATTTTGACAAAATTGTAAATATTTGAAAATTCGCCGAAAATTTGGTATTTATTAAATATTTAATTAAATACTTTATCTTTAAGGACGGAAAAGGTCGCTCGACACATATTATTTCCCCGCGCGGGATTGCGATATGAGTAAGATCTGGCAAGTCGTTTTGAGTCATATGAGAATTGAGTACGCAACTGATGATCTTGATCTAATTATGTTGAAATAGTTAACTAAGAATCCAAGTTGCGGTACAATATGAGAAAAGATCTCCTTTTCAGGTTTATAGTGCTGGTAATTCCCCCGGTTGAGGTTCGATTATAATTCAATTATAATTAGACAAATGGCAACAAAACGAAGAAAAGTTGATGCTAAGTGCAAAGAGTTAAATGGCACCGAAAATATCCAAATGGAATTTTTTGAAATGCTATACAATTAAGAAATAAATCTATATTCCATTCGAGAGATGTATCACTGCTTGATTTTTGTTATAAAAAGTATCATCCGTTCGGTTTTCAACTTCTAAAATATGTGCGGCCTATCAATGACTTACAACCCCTAATTTTGGCCCGAGCGACAAACGGTTGCCGACCCCTGTTTCACATCTTCACTCCCTCCCAGAAATTGCTTGCACGGCCAGTAACTTTAGCAAGAATGAGAAATAACATACTGGTTTTTAAAAGTATCAGAATCTGACTCAGTATTTTCAATCTTTACATGTACACGTAACCGTTCATAAACTTACTGATAAATAACAGTAAATGACAATTGACAATATCAATCACAATAGCAGTTTTTGACCTGGAAAGTGAACTTGAAATATATTCTTCAACTATCGATTAACTTATGTATATTATAGTAAATACTCCCTAGATTTAAGCTCAAAAAGTCCCTCGCGTATTCTGGTGGTATCTAGTCTTCACTACTTCTGTATTTTCAAAGACCTGAAAATCAAACACACCATCGTTATCAATTCTTACTTATTAAACAATTAATATATTTCCCAAAATATAATTTGCATATAAGTTCGATGGAATATAAAAATAAGCGGTGTGCGGGATCAAGTCCTCTCAAGTGTTCGTGGCATTTTATTTACAAAACAATAGATGAGAAGAAGAAGTTTTTATTAGTAAATTCAACAATAAATATTTCTATATTTATGGAAATTTTCCGTACGGATTCACCTATGTTTTAATAGAGTATACAAAGCGTTCCGTTCCCGAATACAAAGCGTTCCATGTTTTTAACGGAAGGGTCAT
Source organism: Styela clava (assembly GCF_013122585.1). Lineage (NCBI taxonomy): Eukaryota > Metazoa > Chordata > Ascidiacea > Stolidobranchia > Styelidae > Styela > Styela clava. Next base: position 4,398,154 of record NW_024102832.1, on the reverse strand, counting down.
CAACCTTTTTGCTTCATGTATTGATTTGAAATAAAATAAAAAATTTGCGAACTGGGCTTACAATGAAAGCCTTGAGTCGGTTTTTACGCAACTAGAACCTAACGACCTAGGAGAAATATTGAAACACGGAGAGGAGACACTCTAAATGCGTCATTCGCGGTTTCGTTGCTGCTTATCAGAAAACGGACTGTCTCCCAAGTAGGGAAATGGCAACCAAGTTTTTATTGTTTTTATGGCTTCGTTGACTTTATTATTTTGTGTAAACTGACATTACAGGATTTTCAAATTCACCCAATCAAATCTGTTTTTCATGAATGTCTATCTAAACTAGACTCTGGACTAAATTGTGCTCAACGTTACAAACAAAAATGAAACGGCGCGAATAGGAATCCTTCATCAACCGCTACATGGCGCACACTCCCACACATTTCAGCCTAACTAGTTGTTTTGTCAGTGTTGTCTTGAATTCATTAAGTCTTCTGGCAACCACTATCTTTTGGCATTTTCATTCACAAGAATAAACAAGAACATCAGGGACCGAATGTTGGTCAAGCCGACTGATTCCTATGCATATAATTGTTTTACCATATCATCATCCTCTCTACCGACATAAACAAGAAATTCCATTTGAGTAAACCCTCGATCTAATTTAAGCAAACAAAGAAAATATGGTAATGCTTTCAGCGCATACAAATACCCAACTAGAGACTGCGGTTATATCACGGGTTCCGGAAGAGTTGTGTAAATAAACACCCCTTGTGGATTAGTATAATAAAGAATCGCGTGCGAAGCTGGCTCCATCCTTGGCTGGTTTCGTATTAACATTTTTGTATTCTAGTGAAGTAGAACCAGGGCTGGGTTTACAGATCACTAACACTTGTGATTCAAAACTTTAATCATAACAAAAAGATTCCAACGGACACAAATACACATAAAACTTTCAGTGAAGATATGTTCAAATTGAATTTATTTTCAGAAACAAGACACAGTAAAAATGGAGAAAATGAAATTGACCAATAGGGTGAGATTTTCAATCTGATTCTCTCGCACATACCCCCCAAGGGATTCAAACCTTCGCAGGGTAATGTGAGGTGCCATGGCAAGCCTACTCCTGACGCAAGGTACATGCCGCCGCGAATGTTATCGGAGATATGTCATAGGAAAATGTTCGATGTTTTTTCTCTACAATTTGTAAAGATTGCTAAATATTCAGGAATATATATTTAACATGAATTTCTGAAGATGAGATTTTTCATTTTTATTCAAAGCGAAACCGCACAAGATATGAAAACCAATTGGAGAATTGATCAAAATATTCGTCATTTTCAAAAATAAGAATATTGGTGCCAGCTAATCCCGGTCACAATTAATAAATGTCATTATTGCTATGTACTTCTATTGTTTTGTTAACATAGACAAACTTTATGACGGCATAAAGATTCGAATATGTTGACTCATACGTAACAAAGTTTATTACTGATTCATTAGAGGTATTTACCCAATACGAATTCCAGCCTTTGAACTCTTTTTGTTCTCAGACCACGTAGACAAAGATGACAGTAATCATTGCGAAATATCCAAATATTTGTCGTTGACATGATTGCATAAGCTCACACCCGCCACGTTTTATGATAACAAATCAGTAAATAATCAGTTCGAGTTAGGACTGATTTGAATTTCCAGTGTCATCTATCTACATTTCTAATACCCACCCTAATTGAATAATTACTAATTTTCTTATTTTGAGCGTTATCCCAATATTGGTATAATAGATGCATAAGCTCGCATATATGGATATTGAATTATTACTGTGCAAAAATCAATAAATAGGCATATATATATCTTGTTAACACAAGAACTTATTGACGCTAGAAAGCCGAAGCATATCTTTTCAATTTTATCGCACAAAGGCCTCCTCCATAGCAGGTACTTTTAATTATATGCAATTGACGCAAATAGGAGTTGTGGTATTTCAGGCACGTTCAATTCCAATGGCAACCAAACGAAAAATGCGTCAAGGACGCTCTTGAGACGCCGTCACTCCGTGTTGCCATGCTAGAACGCACATGGCACATTAACAATATACCGTGACAATTTCCCTTTGTAAGGACTCCCGCTCCCACAAAACAAATACCTATTTTGCAAAGACAATAAAGGTTATTCGAAGGAGAATAAGATTTACAGATAACAATTACAGAAAGCTTCTTCTCGGCTGATAAAGTGGTGGTTAATTCTGGAAGAATAGTTGATTGAGAAAAGGGCGGTCATGTAGCCAAGGTAACGCATTCTCATTTCGATTCAGTGATTTGGATTTGAATAATAATATAGACCTCGACTAATCAGAATCGATTGCGCATAGTCAGACACAATATACAAAGCAGTAGATTAAAAAATATAAATTTGCTTATAACTGTCACTATATACCAGATATATAAGTATCCATAAATTAAAATTCTACTCTTAGACTACAAGATTATCTATGCCAAGTAGATGAATAGCCCACCCGTAACGATCTACCGTAGTTACGACAGCAAATACAATTTTTGACCAATTAAAGGTACTCCCGAACGATGGGAACCAAGATGGCGGACATCGGAACGTAGTATGTGTACCAGGTTAGGGTTGGGTAAAAATTCCAGGTACAAGTAATACGGGAGTCACTTGGCTAGTCCCCGAATTCGTAATAGAACTAAAAGAAGGAAAATTGAAATAAAATGATTGCCTAACCCTAACCTGAGGCACATACCAGGTTCTGGTGTCCGCCATCTTGGTTCACATACTTCGAGAGTATCCAATTAAAAGGGCAACACCCAACACCTGCCCGATGAGAATTATTATCTACAAAACTTTGAAAAATAAGAACACTTCAATAATGATATAACTTCCCGACGTATTGCAGTTGGGATCCCAAAATCCAGGTATTCAAAATACTTTTGCTCGTCCCAATCCCGTTATCAGATTTAATAAAATCCCGAAATTTTAGGAAAACAATGCTGAATATGGATTTTAAATGGATTTTATTTTTTTGTTTTTCGTTTAAATGCGATATCGGCAGTCAGGTATGGAAGATAGCCGAGTCGTTAATTTATAATTAAAAAACAAGAAATGCTCAAAACTCGAAGGCTCAAAAAGCACTGCTCAAATGACTATGCCTACAGAATCAGTTCCAAAGTGAAACTAATGAAACAAACAAACAAACAAAGCTCAGTAATCAGTACATCACAGCGGGCAAGACATCCTTGAAAATACATACAGACGGCGGTGAGATGCATTACTTTTGAAAAGAAAAATATAACGCAAGTCGTCAGCTGCGATGCTTGTGACCCATTTGTTGTGACCGAACGAGTGCGAACCCCCATGAACCCCGCCACTTTTTGCAGACCACGGCCTCTCGTGGCCAAAACGCGGCCGAAACGCTTAATTAAAAAAAAGTCAGTGATAGAGAAGCCCGACCCGAACGTAATGATTGACATTTCAGCCCCGACCCGATCCGAAGTTCGGACTTCAGATTATAGCTCTAATTGGTATCAGCACGGTATAAGGCCGGAGAGAACAGAGGAAATGAGGTTGCGGAATGATCTGCGACTTTTTCTCATCAACAACAAAAATGGATAATAGAAACAAGCGAAACAATTCATAGACCCACTTCGTGTGAAATATATATTTTCATCAAAAACATTGGTTGTTGAGGATATCGGTTTCACCTGAATTCAATTGCTAGTGCCTGTGACTGATGCGATAATAACTTTTGAGGCGCCATTAAGGAAGTACTTTTCTATGACAGATTCAGACATGCGTATACATATTATCTTTTCATATTATGTGAACATAGAGGTTGTCTGCAGTTCATGATCGTTCGTATTGCACAATTTTACCGTAAAAAGACATCAAAAGGTAAGGTGCCACATTTATACAATTTTGTTTTGTTTAACAAGATCAATGAGCCAACCGTCTACGCATGTTTAACCACATTATATTTATTCTTTTTGTAAATCTTTGAACTTTGTCGACACATACGCAAGTGCATAAAAGAATATTTCTCCCCTATTTCAACTATATATATAACGAGGATTTTGTAATACATGGTGATCCGCAAAAAACCTGCATTTCAGGTACAAATACTACGGGTGTCACTTGGCTAGTCCTCGAACTCATAATAGAACTAAAATAAAAGTGAAATTGAATTAAAATGATTGTCTAGCCCTAACCTGGTACACATACTACGTTCCGCTGTCCGCCATCTAGGTTCACATACTTCGGGAGTACCCAAAACGATTATATACGGTTACAATTTTCCATTGTAAGAATTCTGCACGACATAAATACAACAACCCCAGATACAATAAAGGTTATTCTGAATACAATAACTATTATTCCTATAGGCTGTTCCATGGGGAAATTGAAGTGAGAATAAAAGCTATAAGATGTAGCTATGGCAACGCATTCTTTTATCCTAATTCAAACGCTTGGATTTGTATAGCATATGGAATTCCACCAATCAAAATCGATTATACATAGTCGGACACAATATCTACCCCAAGTTGGAAATTGTTTTTATATAAATTGCACCTAGAACAGTCGCGATACCATCTAGTCTAGAGTTTCCCGATCATTCAAACCCAATATAAAACAGCCGGAATTATTTACCTGACTAATTGAAATCCTGGCCTCAACCTACGCGAGCATCTATGATTCTATCAAGTAAAAGAAAGCCAAAGTCAAGCCTATCCTCAACATTCTTCAATAGTTCGATAATTGGAGCTTCTGGGCCGATTAAAATTAATACAAACCTGACTAATAAGAATTGAGATAAGTAGTTGGCAATATACCAAGTATGATATGAAACAATGATATCAATCCATGTTAACGTGTTGTTCATGTTTGGCCGAAGAAAATTATATTTGGTAATCACCCCCATAACATTAACATTAACGTCTGTTTGCTATGAAATCAAAGTGCTCATACTGACAGGTACGGCTTGAGATAACGAGTCCCACAAAACAATTTCTTTGTTCTATACTAGATAATAATATCTGATATGCTTTTCTCCTAATCGCGATAGCTATCTATGTAGTAAGTAAGTAAAAATCCTTAGCTCGTAATCTAGACCAATTTATTACCAACACTTTCGTAGCAGTAGAAACAAACGCATAACAAACAAACCAACTTCCTGGCGTCGTTTCCTTTTAAGAGAGAATTTTCATAAGATTTATAAGTTTTCCGTCAAAATAACTATTTTCTATTAATTTGTAACTGTGAGTAATATCACAGTAATGTTTTAAATGTTTCATCCGATCGGAAACCTTATACTAGTTATCAATATTACACAGTCAATCAGAAAAAACAATTATATTTAATCAATCGAATTCAATCAAAATTTCCGGACGCATTATAAAAGTATCACCCAGTTTATTAATTTTAGCTTCAGAATACATAATACTCTCATTTTAGATAGTACTTGGAATGGATTTCTATAGACGATACCAAGAGTGTAAACAAAAGTTTCAGAATGAAATAAAATTAGTGGAATGAGACTGAATTTAATAAAATATTCTGAGAATGATGAATTTGAACAAATGATTTCGGTCATTATTCAAGGTTTTACATCAAACAAGTTTCTGTTTTCTCACGTACCGGATCTAATGACCTTTAATGATTCATTGAAAATGAACTATTCAAAAATCACTTAGACTCTGTTACGAGTATTTACTTATACACACAAGTTCGAACACTTGTGCAAGTCATTATTGTTCAAGAGTTCATTCATGCTAAAATGTCTATTCATCACGAGGTTCTGAATAAACTTTTTCCAAAACCTCAGGTTTGAAGAGGATCTAAAGTAGGTGTGGGCAATATTTTTGTTGGTGAGTCATATAACCAACTTCAGATAGCTTGGCCCCACAAAAATGCGGAAAGCTGATATTCCATAGCATTACAGTAATAAAGGCACCGAGCGTAACGGCGAAAGATTTAACGAAGCGACAAGAGCAAAAACACATTAGACATTTACACCCACGTGAGCGCCTTTTAAACATAAACTGTCGGATAAGGATATTACGCTTGATAATGAAAACTTGGTGTTGACAAGGTCCACACTAAATGGCTTGGCGTACTGCCTGTTGCCCACTCTTGATCTTAAGCCATATGCTTGATACATCCATTTTCCTTCAGTTCAATATGTAGAACCACAGTTGATCAAGTGTGAACCCGTAACGTTGGTCCCACTTGTACGTATAATTTAGAAGTGCTCTCTTGTTTTATAAACATCTGACTACCGTAACGTACACATACAACGGGGCACAGACAACCCCAGGAGAATATAAAAATGAATGAAAAATAAACGTTTTTAAAATACGTTTCCATCTTTAACTACGAAAACCCCGAAAGCGATTAGGCTATTATAAAGAGAAAAGCAACTTTTCCAAACAACAAAATTTGTAACGTAAATTGGACATAAATAAATCGGGCAGTGTTGGTGAATATTGATGAATTATAACTTGAAGTCTTTGATAACAATCTTTGAGGTCTACTGATACTGAAAAAGATCAAGAACAGCAATACCATGCCAAAAATAGAAATAGGGTTCTAAGCTGTGAACAAGGGCACTTTATTCATAGGAGTACATGGCTGGGAAAACCCCTGTGAAACACGATTTTCCGCCTGAACAACAAAAATTAACAATACAACCCATAGGTTCATTCGTGTCCGAATGACAAAGACCAATGACAAAATACTAGGAAGAAAACAGGTGGGTCATTACATTTAAGTTATCCGCCGAGGCCTACGCAGAAAAAAGTCTAGCGTGTGATAGTCGCATCCCAGGATTCTGATAGGATCGAGAATCAGACGGTGTTGCAACATGACCAAGCTATTACTGTTGTTATACAATTGTATTTGACATTGGTGTGTTATATGATCTTCTTGGTTACGAAACAAAACATTTACTCGACGATAGCAGAGCAACCATTATATCTCCAATATAAATAGAAGAGTCAAATAAATAAAATATGGACAGGAAGGTCAAACGACTACCAGAAAAATTTCATTTCAATGTTAAAAGAATTGTATCAAAAGAGGTGTGTATCAGATGAAATCTAACAATGTTACAATGGATTTAACAAACAGCAAAATAGGTGAAATATCCGGGTCTATCGGACTAAAATGGGGGGACTAAAAAAAATTCAAACGAAATAAAAGTAATGTATATTTATAGATTCTCCCATCTTCAATCGCTAAAAATTTTAAATTAATTACTCCATTAGTTGTGGAGACAAAAGCGAATTTTTCACAACCAAAAAAATGTAACAAAGTGTTTTCACGGGTCGACTTCGCACTCCAAAATAATACCATGGCAATTTAAGTTTCAATCGCCATTATAATCAATTCTGAATATTTTGTAAATTCCAATTAATACTTCAGTGATGGTCTGTCAATTATGCATATAACAAAGATTTTTATAGCATTAAAATTGTGTCATCGCTTCGGAATAATTCATATATTTTTGATACTCAGTTAAAATCATCTAACATATTTGAATCCACCAATCAATATAGATTAAATGCGATACAGCAAATCAAAATTAAAACTATCAACTATTTAAAAAAAATCAAATCAAGCAAATTTGGGCTGCAATCATGTGCACATCCAGTATATATTATATAAAAATATGTATATAAATACAATATAAACCAATAAAAGTTTTCGCAAAATGACAAATGGAATAAAATTTATGCCACCGCCCACCGAAGCTAGAGTACTTTATTTAATTTGAATCACCAATGTATTGACAGTGGTTCGATATCCCTGATAAATTTAAATATATATGATGAATCATACAATTTCCAAATAAAAATTAAACTCACCATAAAAAGGTTTTTCACCTTCCCTGCCGTCTGTATTCATTCTGAGCTGATATTCATTCATTCTGATATTCACTTCCTATGATACCATAGTTTCGCTTCGGAGGAATTTTTCGGGGAATCACCTAAAGGTGTGTCGTTGCGTTGCGTATACATTTGCGTTGCCGCGCGCATTTCGTTTTCCTAGTTTATGCTTAGGGACTTGGGAAATATTTTATTGGTTGAATTGGATAGAAATATTTGACCTCGTCTTTCACTCCGAACAAGGCCATGTAAAACCATCCACTGGTATCTAAAGATGTGTAACGTGTTTTCTTTTGGAAGAACCGGAACCTTTCAGTGCTGCATTGACTTTGGCAAAATTAATATACCCTTGTGGAGATAAAAGGTATGCGTATGCGAAACCGAGATGTGCACCTGTTATGCCAACATAGTTGAGTCAAACGTTTTGAATACTAGTACATCACACACATTTTCCTGCGTGCTTCGGTTGTACGTAGTAACGCGCACATTTTTGCGCACATGCATCAAATTTCACTTGATTATTGAGCTATAGGTTTTTGACGAGCTTTTGTGTATGATTTCATTCCATAGAATTTGTATGCTGTTCTAAAGAATACTAGTTTCAGCTTTTTCATTCATTCAAACCGCGTGTTGAAAGTAAGTTCTGTAATCTTGTGTGTTGGTTTCCAATATCCTTAAATCGGTGATGCTAGTAAATCTTCAATACAAAAAGATCAGTAACATCTGCAATAAAAACAGCAGTAGCCACTCAAATGACAGCTGGGGGATGGATACTCTTAGTATCTGCTCCATCGCGTGCCTCTTACAGTCTTACAAGATTGTCCAGTTTACAAGAGTGTCTATTGGTATCTAAGCTCAGCCAGAGACAAAAAGCTTCGGACTGCAGTTGGCGTGACGAAATGTTTTTAAATATATATTCTACAATAAGATTATCTGATTGCATACTACTGAAAGTTCCGCTTTATATGTCTTTTCCCATAGCACTATTCCTTTACTGATATTCGATAATATGACGCTCATCTGACATAGTTCTTAAGGTGTGTAGATCGGTATAATCTTTTCCACGCTGTTCAGATGGGAATGCGCGAATATATATAAGAATTGCTAATATTGGTTTGCAATGCGATGAAATACCATCTTGGCATTTCTGCCTCTCGCAATTGCTGCGTATGCTTATCGGGGAAGTTCTGTGGCGTGGTTATCAAATGAAAAAAAATCATGGGAGTATTTTTTTACTTCTCTACCACTATCAAACCTTGACATTTTGTGAAAACTTTTTTCCATGCAACCTTTTTTTAAAACATCCCCAACAACCACAATTAATTCTGTTATTAAACTTCCGAAACAAACACATAAAATCATCAACAGATGCATATCACCAAGTAGATATTGCTGAATTGATCTTTATCCGTTTTAAAAATCCGTTTTTGTGAAATTTTTGTTGTAGCTGAATTCCAGGGATAGCATGACAACAGGCAAGAGAAGCACGGTCGCCTCTTTTAGTTTAAGACAGGGGTTCTTGAGAAGGGACCCCGGCCTCCTTGGAGGCCGCTGATCAGTTATCTGGGAGCACGAACAAACAGATGGAAATGCGAATATATAATAACAATGTATTTTTATAGAAGAGAAGAAGCAAAAGTGTTGAAAGTCTTCGGTAGTTTGAAAAGCATTGGCATGGAACATAAGAATGAACTACATTCTTTCCCAGGGATATATATACTATAAAATTTAGCAATTTTCTCATTCTTGTTCTCGTGATATCATTATCTTTCACTGCGTAGTCGTGATCATCCCGCTGCATAACAATTCTCTCTAAACATGGATCCTAATTGACTGTTCTCCACCGGGTGTATATCCACTTGAACCACTGGCGACTGCATTAGCAGGCTTGTATTGTTAATTGCAACAAAAACGGGTATTTTGAAATAGTACTCTTTATTTTACGCGTATGTTTCGACAGTATTTCCATATACTGTATATGGGCCGCGACCCAAAGCTGGGCTCAATAAATACCTAAAAGTTATTGATTTTATTTCCTAGTAAATTTGGTGCTTGCGTAGTTTGTGCACCAAGATTGCGCACAACTTGAACTTGTAACAGGTATTGTAACAGGTTATGGTTTAGGTTGTGCGTGTTTATGATGCACAGGTTCGAAGAAAAACACCAATACAAATATCAAGCCGTAAAAAAATTGCTCAAGGCTGCAAACTCCACTCCCATGTAGAAATGATGGGCAATGACCCCAAGATGAATAATCACAAATAAAAAAACTTTATGTCTGAAATCAAACTTGGGCCAAAAAGGTCCCCTTATCTGCCGGACTAAAAGCAGTATGTCAATTGTTCCCACACTTCACACTCATTTTCATTTATTTGTTGACCTTGCAAACGTAATTGGTAGTTCATTTCGACTAAGCTATATATCAGGGCTACTCAACTGGCGGACCGCGGTCCGAATCTGGACCTTTCGAGTATTGGATTTGGACCGCACCTAATTATTTATTTTGGATCATTAGCCCCACTTTTTGAATTTCCTTTTATAAAATGACTTTCATAGTTTTGAATATATACGAAAAGAACTATAACACCATAATAAACAATTTTAATTTGCTATCACTAATCATTAGTCGGTCGAGGAAGTGCTCGTTCAAGGATGCCGAAATATCATTTCTGGAAAGACCGGACCCAAATAATTTTGAAGTTTTGTTTGCGGACCTTCGATAAAAATAGTTGAGTAGACCTGCTATATATATTCAATTATTAAATACAATGTGTAACAGTGAATTTATGAACGCAAACAAAACTTTGAATAAGAAAAATGTCTTAATCTTAAGTGCACGGGAACGGCTGGGTGGAGCTAAAAGGGCTTCGAATACAATTAAATCATACAAATTAAAAAACCAAAACCATTCCAAGTATATGTACTAGCCAAGTTTGTGCAAGGCTAACCTTGGGCCTTATAAATGGCTAGGCAGGTAATCTCAATATCCCTTCCATACCAATGTGAATTATGAAGCAGAAGTCGACTCAATGATTTTAGGACGTCGAGACGCCGAGGTTTACCGCGACATTCCGGTCGGAAGATTTCGGCCGTCAAGAAGCTAAAGCTTACAGACGTTCCTCTTTTCCGTGTATACATTAGAATGAAAAATTACTTAATTAAATCCATCAATATCCGTATGTTACTCCACAATTTACTTTTATAATATCCAAAACGAACACTTAGCTAGTTACAGTCTAGACAGGCATGCGAAGACGCTCAAAAATTTTACCGATTTACCTCATAGAGATTTTAATATTATAATGTTTGTTGGTCAATATTAATTTACCAGAAAAATCGTGGTATTTAGGGTACCACTCCAAAAATTTTCGTGGTACAATTAAAGAGTGGTTTTCCACCTTGTTGGTGAATTGGGACCCCAATGAAACATATATTATTAAATGCTGGCAAAAATAATCTTCAAAGTGTACCAAGTTTAATATAATATAGTTGGAAACTATTTAAATATATTTTAACAATATACATATAATATTATAGACACCCGGATATAGTATAAAGAATATGATGGGATCTTCCCCAATTTTAGCCGTGCCGGAGTTAGAAAAAAAAAACGCCGCTTAAAGCTTTCAGATCATTCGAATTATATATAAAAAAAAAAAACGAAGTCTAGGCACGCAATCTGTCTAGACGTAGAATATTCTGTCGCTCACCCAGGTAAATCCACAGGTTACACATCAGTATATCTTCAAAAATACAACTATAATCAAAAGGCATTTTTTTGGGTAGCTAGCAGTGACAAATTGTCATTGCTATGGGATATTTTAGCATTTCAAGTCATACCCACTGGAAGCCTTGTTGTCGTAAAACAACAAAATGAAGGTTTTTATTTTGATTGGTTTCAACTCTTAAACTCAGCAAAAAAAAACGAAAAGAGACCTAAAAAAATACTGTTAGATTTAAGAAAGCCCTGGTCATTAGATAAAAAACAGAATTGTTTTCATGCCGAACCATAACAAATGCTATCAGTCGACTTTGAATACATGGTTCCGTCATTACTTATCGATCTCGGTATTACTTATCGATCTAGGTATTTGTATGTCTGTTTGTCTGTATGTTAGATGCACGCGATAGCCCACGAAAGCGAGGTTCAATCTGCTCCAAAATTTGCATGTGCATTCACATTAGCCCGGATCAGAACCCTATTGATTTTGGATGGATTATTTCGTATAATTAACAAGTTATTAATTAATTAGTGATGGGGCACACGGTGCCACTATGGAGTAAGACCAATGTTTTAGGGGATCCCCTAACCTTCGATCAATAAGTCTTCGGTTCCCAATCGAACTCTAGTTTCTTTTTTAATAAATTCCTCCTATTGCTGATTTTTGTTTATTCCTCCCTAGGTACACAAAACGCAGTTTCTATTTTTTTTTAGCTTTTAATTGACAAGCAGCCGGAAATTCTGATTTTTATACAGCTTGAACACTTTTATAATCGGTGTAGTTCATTTTAGCATATATTTTTCGTATGAAGTAACAACTTAGTTTAGTTTCGTCTCTATTTTTACTGGACAATATTAGTAATACTACAATGTAATATAAAGCAAAATTAGTTCTTCAAAAGCAGTGGTTCTCAAACTTTTGAAGCCGCGCCCCCTTTTTAAAATTTGTCAAGTCTCGAGACTCACCTAAAAATAACAAGCTATCAATAAGCTACAAATAGAAGATTTTAAGACGAAAGTATGCTTTATTCAAAAACACGTTGAAAATATGTGTACATAATAAAGTAATGGGAACAATAAAGAAATATAAATATCCAAAGTAAGGCGGGCTATCACATCTAACAATTTTTTTTATTTTTAATTAGATTCACGCCTCCTCAAAAAATTGTCTACGTACCATCGTTTGAGAACCACTGCTCTAAAGCAATAAAATTCCTTTCCGAGAATGTAGTAACCCAGTGGCAAAATATCTCTAAACCCTTTCGCGAAGGGCACACATACTAATTAAGTTATGTTAACAGATTTTTCAAGAAAGTTAGGTCACGCGTACTCACTCAGAAGGACAGGGTATTGATCTCAGAGCGAACCTATGAGTGTTAACTAGCGTACCACGAGGAGAAATCTCGCCGTAATACGCGAAAGAACGGTAAAAGGTGAACAAATGAAAATACCGATTGGCGTGCGGTTTTGAGAAATTCGGGCCGAAAATTGCATGACCCGGCTAGAAAATGTGGAATGTGGCATATTCAATCGTATTTATTTAATAAAACATTACAAACTTCTACCTATAACTATGAATGTTTCCCAGAGCATCGACTTTCTTATTTACTGCCGTATCATTGGTCAATCAGCATAGGTGCAAAATTTGACGTAACAATAAACGTTTTAATTAACAGCAGCTTAGGTCACTCAGACAGATTTTCATGGTTATGAAAAATACCGCCTCTTCGCGTTATGCGTGCTATTTGTTAGTTTTTAGACACGTAGTGGACATAGTGATCGTTTTGTTGTTCTTAGTCTTGTTGTTGTTGTTGTTCTTTGACACGTTTTGAAGAAATCGCTTTTCTCTTTGATGACTGGACTAACTTACAGATCATTTTTCATTTTCGTACGATTTTCATTTTATTTTCCGTAATCAAAAAATTAGTTGAGAAATAACTGTGATACACTCAGATAGTTTTTTTGTGTTTTTGTGAAACATATAGACAGCAATTCCATAAATGTCACGGAGTGACATTTCACACATTTAATCAGTTTTACTATATCAAGGTCTTGGTGGTTTGCTACGTTTAGAATGCCAATTGAACTATTCCACTCCTATATATCTGGAATCTTATTGCAGTGATTTGACAAAGAATGGGCAATTCAAAATACAGAATCTGGAGGATTCGTTAATGCAATTCAGTTTAAGAATCTTTGCATCATGCGACGATTTTTGTTATTTGGATATCTAATTTATTAACCATAGAAAAGCATTTTCTTTTGCGTTAAAGTCTCTCTTGTGAGGTAGTACTTGTATCTGCTTGCAAAGCACACATAGAAGCGGTAGGCCCCAAACACAGTATTCTTAGTCTGCATATTCAGAACAAGAAGACAGTGATAAATATGTCCCTGCGAAAACTCGTTATTGCATCATTTTTGCTTTTTCCAGTTTTATGATATAGTTGGCACGAAAAAATAATTATTGGTGACAATGAGTGACGCACTGGCGTTTTCTAATTGGAAGTATCTTCAATTTTTGACAAACACATATTTCTTTTACATTTCACGATATTTTTACCATCCTATGAGTCAACCCGATAAATGGATATAAACCAAAATCCAGATGTCGATGTTAAAACTTGAGATTTAATATTGTTTGTGAATTATTTGAATTCACTTACTCCTTTTACAAAAATGTCTAATTATATTGCAAAACAATGCATTTTGCCATTTCAACAGATTACATATTTTTTCAAAGGTAGTCTACAATAAGTTCGTTTATATTGTTCACAACCGGCACATGTTAGGTCAAATATTTGGGTCATCGATAGTTTTAAAAAAGTTGCCATTGCCATTCAATCATGTCATTCAAGTTTCATTGTGGGTAAGATTCAAAGTAAGTAGAGGGCAGAGCGGAAGAATTTGCAGATTAAACCCAATATTATAGTACTTCGCGTACAGAAAAATAATATTTTCAAAAAATGGCATACTTATGTCACTCCGTGACGTCACGGAGTGACGAGATCTCTTGAAGTGCTGCGAAAGAACAACAAGCAACTATCAACTGCCAAATTGGTAAATTATTGGGCTCTACCCCCAAAGTGACGTCTCAGTTTTTGAGGCGAATAGTTATTGAAATAGATCAGATAATCAAAATAAAGTTGAAAAATTGTCACGGAGTGACGGGGTGACAACACAAGGCAAATTCCTATCAGCTCTGTTTAGCCCAGTGTTGTCAATAATATACAGTGCAATATTTATATTAAGCACAGATACCAGAGGTAAAACTTAACACATACTTTGGTTGAACAAATACATTTTAAGGTAAAATAAATAGCATGAGAGCTTATGTTACAAAACTGAAGAAAATTAGGCAGAAAATCATCAATTATTTCGCTGAAGAAAAAACAATTATTTTGAGCCGTAACTGTACCTTCTCATGCGATTTTAAAAACTTCAAGATATGTCCTACACTTTCTGCAGTTCAATATTTCAATTAGGCAAGATATAAATTTTACCAAATATTCAACTAATTTATGGAATTGCTGGAGACCGGTTTATAGACGCCGACTAGTAAAACCACTCATGAAATAAGTAACGACAATTTTGCACAGGTAGATTATATAGAAGGAATTTTCCGGGAATCGAAAGTCAGGGTAACATGCATTACGTAGTTGTTTGCATTGCTATTATCCTACTACGTAATAATAATTTGTATTGTTTCGTAACAATGCGAGGTTAGCAGTACATGTGTGGAATTGCTTGATAAGACAGATAAAGAAATTTTAGTTCATATTATTTTGTGGAATAAAATTGCTAGTGTCATTAATAGGCTTAAAATCGATAACTAATTACATGCTTACCAAGTGCTTGAGTCGCGAGAAATTAGAAAAAAATTTTGGGGTCGCGGCAAAAAGTAGTTGCAGACTCCTGGTATAGCATATAATGCAAGCACTGCAAACCCAGTGATGGGCTTCAGGGGTTCGAGTGAGCGAGTTTCTGAATGTCGAGATAACAGCAAACACTTCTTGTTTAAGAGCTCAGACGACCGCAACCGCAGTGGTGACAAATATATATTATGCAATAAAGGAACCTGTTGTTAGTGTGTTCGATACATGAGAAAAACCGTTCTTAAAATTTAGAATCCCATCATACTACATACCTGTTTGGGGCATACGTCCCCCCTTTTTTCCTTGCTTGAGTGACCAGCTGGGCCTACCGATGTCGTAGGCCTTTCTTATTCGCATACCACGATTCAAGCAAAGGAGGTTTTCTTCGTACATCTCATTGTTACTCCGATGTTTATATATTACGCCTATCCTCGTACATTAACTAGAGTAACATAAACGCACGTGCGCAACATTGACAACTCCTATGCAGTTAACCTACCTACGCACTAAAAGCTTTTTCACGATAGTTTGTTTACAAACGAAAATTCTGCCGCGGAATTACCTCGTAATGCGTGACATTACATTGGGCGTTTAATTAAAAGTCTTTCTCGGCCGAGCATACATCGCAGTTTGGGCAATTGATTATACTTTCGTCTACAATCAGGAAAAAAAAGCGCAACAGCAAAATATTCTCAGGTTCAAAAATGTTAAAGATTTTAAATTTCTAAGGGGAGGAAAACTAAGCCAAACTAGCGTCTTACTTGCGTACAAAGTGCCTCGTTCAGGTTGAATAAAGCGTTTGAAAATGACCTCACAATCTCCAACAGTTGAAATTGCCGTTCAAATAAGTCCGATTTTCTTAACTGCCGAGACCAGCGATACTAATTAGTAGTCAGTGGCCGCTTCACATAGCCTTGACCCAGAATGAAGACGTGGGAACCTTTATAGTGTGACCTGACGAGAATGTAATTGCGCTGGAGGATGTATGCCAAATCTAACTTTTTGTAGATCTGAATCAGTGGGTCCCGAACCGCGGCCCGCGTAACGATTTAATATGGCTCGCCGAACTTAAGTGAGTGAAACAGTTTAACACTTTATATTTTTACCGTTTAAAGTTATAGATACTGTCAATTATCACAATTCAAGCACGCGTATATACGTAACAATTCAATTGTACCTTAATTATAGGTACTGATGCCGTTATCGGCTTCTTGTGCGCGCTCCCATATTCCGATCCGCGAATATCATTCCTCTTCTAAGTTTAGCCCCCGGTCAATCAACTTCGGGAACCACGGATCTAAATGTTACGGTATGTCATCCCATCCCTGGCATAAATTACTTACTGTTGATAAAACATTTCTGCTGACGAAAATAGTATTGTTATAAGTTCGGCCTACAAAGCATTTTTCACTTAAAATCATGTGAACGACGCGGTCACCCCAACAGTTGTAAGATCCAGTAAAGCAGTGGTTCTCAAACCTCTTTGTCTTGTGACGCCCTCCAGTGAATATGCTCAACAATGCACTATATGTCAATGTTCATAATAAAGGGATTAGAAATGAATGAAAGCCTATCCAGTGTGTGTGACGTCTTAATTGGAATATTAGTGAGGTCACATTAGATAAGGTTGATCGTACAATATTCAAATATATTGTTATCTCCAGTTCTCAAGTGTGATTCAAACGAGAGTTTAGAGTTGGACCTTTTCTACCCGCCGTAGGTATAATTCCGCAAAAGAGGAAAAGTTTTGCGACACCATAGAAAAATTGAAACGACGCACTTTGAGAACCATGAGGTGAAGTATAGAGATAATAAATTCTAGTTAATCGGAAGAGACGACGAATGCCTACGTAACCGCCAGTCAAGCGGTTGGGCTCGCATATAATTATCTCTCACGTGTTTCGAGCGGGGAAACAGTTTAGCGATGGGAATCGAATTTCTGACGCTTAGCACGATGCCATGTGCTGAAGTTCTTCTTGCATATCACTGAATCAATCGAACACTGGATTTTCCTGGCAAAATCGTTGCTCTATCTTAAAAACACACACACACACACGTAGATATATTTTCAATTACTAAATTAACAATATTGTTATCTAATTGCACGAAATCACTCGAGGTAATATAAACAAAATTGAAAACAGAACAAATTTCTGATTGCTAAACATAAGGGATTGGAAGTACGGTAAGTATTTTAGGAATACGTACACACACATAGTGGGTTGGATACATACAAGTTTATTGTAACGGTTTTACATCAGGGGTCTCCAACTCAAATTATGTCGCGGGCCACTTTTTAAAATTTATTGACTACGCGGGCCACAAAGTAACAAATTAGGTACAAAATTAATATACAAAAATTAACAAAGGGAATCTGAATATGTTTGTTGAAATTACACCGGAATCCTATACCAAACGAGACATTAAACATATTCATTTACTTGTACTGGATATATGGCACCGTTTTGTAGTGGTGAGAGACTCGCTGTTTGGCCTTCATACAAACTCTCGTCCGTCCGTTAGTCGTGTGCGAAAGGTTGATTTGTTAAGATTCATTGTTAAGAAAAATAATTGATGCTAATTACTTCACAAGCCTTCAAATCATACACTAATAAAGCTTCCTTCAACAAAAGGACGCGACGATTCCGCGTGTTGGAGACCCCTGTTTCACATATTCTAACGTTGAGGAATATAGCTCAATGTATAAATGTAGCAAATATCATTTTTACTGCGCATTGACACTCAAAAAACACGGTAAATTGAAAATAAATAATTTTAAATTGATTCAATATTTGGCTTTGGACTGATGAACAGTGGAGTTGTAATTATAGTAGGGGAAATCTGAATATGAAATGACAGTGAGGATTGAAGATTTCGGAGAAAATTTCAGAAATAAAAATTATACAAAATATATCAGAGGATAACAATTATTGGCCAGTGTACTATTTACTTTGACCCTTGCATAGTAAATTATCTCTATATAAAACAAGAATTTTAAAGACGACCTTATAAATTTAGATAGAATTGCATAATATAATTAAATTAAAGACTTTATTTACATTCGAAATTCTTGTTCTTTGAGAGATAAACAGCGAAAATGGATTTGGCTTGGGGGATAAGTAGGAAATAGCCCCTTACTCGTTTAAGGTTAGGATATTCATATTTGTTAGCAGAAAAATAGGGCAAATAAATTCTGGAACAGCAAAAATCACGATGAAATCAGGCAGAGTAAGAGTTATAGTTGGACAATTGAGAAACGTTTGTGACGTAAGAAGATGGCAAATCTGCATATTTTTTACTCATTAATAAAGGGTATTGTTTTAACAGCACAAAATAACAAGAATAAAAAAAGTAGAGCCATAGCTAACTGCATGACGATATTCCATTAGATAAGTCATGAACTCGTTTATCAAAAAATTACCAAAAGGAAGAATATAGCCATAAACAGCAGAGAATCGTAAAAAATATTGGTAAATTAATAAACAATTACAAAAAAAATTGAAAAAGTCTAGATTGAACTCCTTGAGAAATCTAAATGATTTTATTGACTTGCATGATAAAGAAAATATAGCAGATAGGGCAACACACAATTTTTTCTTGTTCTGATCTAATAATTTGATAAAAATAAATGATAATAAGTATATGTACATTAAAAAATATGTGCCTTGTTGGATTTTTAGCAATAGGCCAAGTACGATGCTTCGATATAATATAACTTTGCTTGACATGCAATACAGGTGACAGTCAAACCTATGAAATGGCGACAGTAAATTTGCCTAACAGAAAATGTGCCAAAAAATCCTTATAACATTAAATTGAAACAAATATATGAGAACAAACAGCCAATTTTTTATAACTTTAATTGATTAACATGAAGTAAATATCAAACATCAGCCAAGAACAAGTAAAAAAATTGAATATGCATTCAACTGAATTCAATATGGATTCAACTTAGATTCGATTAACTGGGAAAAATTTCAATTTCAGCTGGACTTGCGAATTTCAGGCAAACACTTATGTAAAAAATGAGTGATACTTGTGATCTTTGAATGTTTAGTACTTTAGTTGTATGTTTTGAGTGCTTTTTCAATTACTTTTCTGCACATAGGACACTGTGTGATTGCCTGCGTACACTCCATGCAACAAATCAAATGAGAACAAGGAAAAAAAAACATATCAGCGGGATTGCTGAAACAGATTTTACACATTCTCTCTTCTTTTATTTTGTTCAGCTCCTGAAGAAATTGATTTTCCATTATCTGTCATGAAACAAAACACTGAGTAGTCAGTTCAAAATCCTTTCGACTACTTCAAGATTATGCCTTAAAAAATATTTGAGGAAAGGCACACTTAAGCATGGATACTAGGTGTGACGTCATTGGTGGCTTCTTAGTGTTTGCACATATGAGAAACATGCATCTTCTGCACTGAATATTCAGTAATGAGATAGCAAGCATGTTCCACACATGAAGTGCGCAATGACAACAATCACCATATACATTTTAAATAAAATTGCAAATCTCATAAACTCTCTGAAAAAATTCAAGAGTAGAATGTGGAACAGACAGAAGTATATGTTATGATATGAAAAACACGAATACATACCTGAAGTGCAGAAACTTCCTCAGCAGGCTGCATTTGAATTGCTAATAACAAAAAACAGAGTTTAAACCTAATATTCCCAGACTTACTAATAGGAAAATAAAATTGATAGATTTATAGGCAGTTTTATACTTTAATTGGCCAAAGCAATAGCGCAATGTCAGTTCAGTGAATAAAAAGGGGGAACATACCTGCACTGACATGGGCACTTCAGAAGTATGTGTACCCATAAGGAGGTAACTAATTTTGTTCGGCTATTTTACATCAAGTTGTGTAAAGGTAATGAAACCTATGGTCAGGGGGATGTTAACTTTGCCAACACAGACAGTCCCGAACTCGTAAGAGAACTAAAATAAGGAAAATCGGAATAAAACTATGGCATAACCCCGCTGGTACACATACTACGGAAGTACCCAGGAGTGACTGCACTGGTGACCACTGAAAAGACCAATATGAAACTAGCCATAATATGATAATGACCATTTTGCTATCTCACTAGAGAATAATAAACATGATGATAAAACTACAAGTGAACTTGCATAAATTCTTTTTAAATTGAAAGCAAAAACTAAAGATAACTTCACCTTCTTGGCTTGGTTCACCATCTACCTCCATGGGCTGTGGCTCTAATTCTTTTTTCTTCTCTATAACAGCATCCAATAGTTCTTCAATAGGAATGTTTTGTAATTTTCCCTCTCGTAGTTTCTCTCCAATAACGATTCGAACCTGCACAAATAATAGGTTTATTATGATATCTGAGAAGGGTATAACAATCTATAACCAAAACTGAACAATCCAGTATCCCGAATTCACTCTTTAACAAAATCTTCCAATGTAACTATATCAAATATATTCCAATTTACCATGTTCACTTGAAGCTGAAAATTTGGGATAGAACAGGGTTCCCAAACTGGGGTACGTGAGGACTACGCAGGGGGTCCTCATTCCTCAATGATTTTAATAGTCTGAAATATATACGTTTAACATATATCCAGTGTTACATAGACATTCATAAACGAGATACAGTCGTAACTTAATGCAATCGCAAATGGTAATTGTTATGAGACCTTAACAATGGGAGTGAAAAAAAAAAAAAGTTGTTGTAAATGTAGACGATCGTTGCTTTCAGCGTCTGTGAGGTAGACCTCTGTCATAGAGCTACATCACCGATAATAATTGACTGTATGCGTTATTGAGTTATCACCAGTCGAGAACTTGTGCAACTTTGCCAAGGTCATTTGAGTCCCGTTGTAACAAGAAAGAGGCGTGAAACCCAGTTAAGTTTATTGTGAGAGGCTATTCAAGTATACGCAATTAAATTAATTCGTTGTTGTAGAATTGGGCCTACGAATTTGCTTGTCACAAATTGATCCGTCACTTTAATGTTGTTTGTGTTGTTGTGTTCTAAATCAAAATGGACCATTATCCTTCTGATGTTTTGAAAAAATTAATTTTGGCTTTCGGGAATAAAATATTGCTAGTGCTAAATTTTAATAGATAAATATCGCATTACGGTCTTCATCATAAATAAAGCATATCATATCATTTTTTTTCAAAAAAAAACATGAAAGCAATATATTCTAAATATCACTGATCATTAGGTGTGTATCCTAGTTGGATTCGTACATCTTCCGGCAATGAAATCAAACTTACTATTCTTTCAGAGAATCCCATCGATAGTATGTTATTCACATCGTCAGACTCTTTCATATATTTTTCTACTGCTTCTTCCATCTTTCTTTTTTCTTCCTGAAAATAGTGAAATAGGTTGAGTATAAACATGTTTGAAAAAAACTTTTTTGTTGGGTGCAATGTGCAACACTACTCCTAGTGTAAGCTCCACCTGAATATCTTCTTTTGGATCATTGCCATTCGTCCAGGTTGTCCAACTCTCTGACCCCAAAAAGTAACACCCACAGTTCTCCTCCATTCAGGGGCCATGTTTGCCTCATGTTTTCAAGCAACCATTGGACGAGCAAGATGTAAATTGAGAGGCAAATGACTTCACACGAAATGTGACAGAAATTATTTTTACAATATGGATGAAACGGACCTGTGAATCGATTATCACAGGAGGAGTTGTTGCGCTCTACTTACATTCGCTGGAATATCATGTGATTCTCCTGGCTGGATAGCACCCTCTAGTGGTGACCCATCTTGCCGAGCAATGATTGGACGATTAAGATGTGGACTGAGAGACAAATGCCGATACACGAAATGTTGTCCCTTTACTTGCAATAAAAACTGACAGGTTGGAAACCATTTTGCATGCTCGATCCATGGCATGTCGTCGTATTCCCAATTCTGGAGACCGCCGTTACAATACCAACATTTAACGCGGTCTCGTTCTCCTGAAAAATATGTTTCAAATTTGTAGGATCCCAAAAAAATGTTCAGTTATATAAAGTAAGAACATAAATGCATCAGAAGCTTGATGGTTACCCTCACACAAGATTGGAATCAGTCTTATTGAAAGTGATACATTGAAGGTATAACGACAAATTACCTAGAAAAAAGAATCCAGCTTGTGATATTTCTGCAGGAGTTGCAGCTGTTCTTCCCACCGGCAATCGATGATCAAAAGTATCTTGTCTTGCAACCTCATTGCTCATGTGTGGATTGGATGGAAATCTGCATGGATAATCTCTCGCACGATCTGCAGGTGGGTCGGGAAACTCATTTACTTTGTAATTACGTTGTTCGGTTCCGAGAACAATTTTACAATTGGGAAAATGAGATCGATGTTCTGCCTGTAAAACACATATTTTTCAAAAAAATCTCTCAAATCGTTAAAATGGATCATGTGAAGTGCTGGCTGGTTGATGCATGCTACTACTGTGCATTATAAGACTCTCGCAATTGCACATTCCATCAACTTGACTTGTATTGTATAATGTATACCAAGGGTGTGCAACCTCCAATACATGAGGGCCAGATACAAATAACTAGGTGAAACCGTGCTTCGCCAAAGCTAGCTGTTAGGGCATTGTAACGTCATGGGCACAGATAAACCAAAAGTAGATACAATTGGACTCGGATATAGGCTTGGTGACTCGCACGTACAAGATTAAACTGAATTGAAAACATGTTACGCGGGCCTCACAAATTTTCTTTGTGGGCCGCGTTTGGCCTGCGGGAACCAATCATATTTACAACTCAATTTTAAATTTGTAACAGGAGGTTAAAAACAGACAAAGATGATGGATTGCTTCGAGATTATAATGTAATTAAACTGCACTCACCATTGCGTCATCCTCAAGTGTCCAATTACTCAAAACTCCTCCGCATGAGAAGCACTGAGTTCTGTCCATGTCACCAAGATAGAAGAATCCTGTTCTTGCTAGAGCAGCCGGTGGCACACTCGGGCGACCAACGGGCCATCGTGCAAATGATGCAAGTCTGAAAACAAAGTTTCTTTACTAAAAAAAAGCTAATATATAGTAGAATACTTGTTTAAAATTATGAAAGGACATAGGAAGACTATGCAGGACAGCAAATTCTGATCTGATTATTTTAAAAATAGTACATCCTGCATGTCTGGTGCTGTTTTGGGGTGCTTTCCTATATGTATATATTTTTTTTAATTTGTCATTGCTATTGTTATGTAACCTAATGTCTAATGAACCCATAACATAAGCAAACAGAACAAAAGCCTCGATGACCTTCATCATCCTTGTCGACTGAATCCCCACACATAATATTTCCATGAAATAAGGTCATATTATGGCAATTTTTGTTTTCATTATGTTAATGTTGTTCGTGAAAAAATAATCTCTCTCTCCCTCACCTGTCAAGTTCTCTGTTCAAATGTAAATTAGTTAAAAATCTTCTGTGATCAGATGAAATCACATTTTTCCATTCTCCATCTTCTTGGTTGGGATGAATTACCGCCATTTCCAGTATTTTGAAGTCCTGGACCGGTTTGTATTCTTATTGTATTATTAGAGCCAATTTCAAATGTGCCTCCTAAAAATAAGATTTTTATCATATGTACTTTGAAAATCTAAAATATTAAATTTGCATTTTCTTGCAGATTTAAAAATTTGTGGGCCAAGTGGGTGAAACGCTGGAATTGGGAGAATAATTGGGTGCTGTGGACAAAAGCACTTTGAGTAGCAATTGAGTAGAAAGCTATTACAGGTAAAAAGGACAGAACCATTATGGTTCATGCTATACCCAAGTCCATACATCTGAAATGAATACCTGACTAAATAGTTATATACCCTACATGCATTGGTAACCGGACGAGTGGCCATGGTGCACTATATGAATGAGCAGTGTTATCAGTTTTCCTCTCCCCCAGGATAAATATAAAATCCTATACCACCAAATCCTAACCCAATTTTCTACAGAGCTGTGAGAGTATTTTATAGTTTTATGAAGTATATTTATATAACACAGTTTCACAGTATTGATCTTCTTTTGCGAAAGAATGCATGATATACACTTTCTATAAATAGCACTTTTGCAAAACTGTCTCAACTGTCCAACTAGGAAGCATATCAAATAAATGAGATACTGTATTGATTGAGAAACTCCCATAAGAGATTTATTGCTCTAGGCTTTAATATTCCCTTTAATGAGACCTAACTCATGGTTTGCTAATAGGGGAAACACAGTTGACTTTGAGTCTGGCACGTTTGGAACATGCTTGCTATTGCAACAAGGATTACTATGTACCGGTTCAAGTCCGGGAGATAAATATTTGCAAAGAAATTGCTGAACTTTTCTTAAAAGAGTTGAAGAAATCTGGCTGGTTGCAACTTTCACCGCCATCAAGTCTATGCATCTGAAACAAATAACTGTCTAACTAGTCCCATTCCTGACATGGACGAGAGGTTGTTGTTTGCATATGATTAGGTAATTTTATCAGCTTCTTCATTCACAGGAAATCAGGAATAAATATGAAAAGACCTGTCGTACCTGTTTGTCGTACTCTCTCTGGCAAATCAGCAGGATAGTGGACAGTTCTTAGAACATTTCCTGTGTTCTGGTCAATTTGTTGCAGAACTTCTTCCTGGAAATTTTATAAAAGTTCAATCATTTCATTATATTTGGGTAAAAAATGAACTAGTAAAAGAAACGTCATGTAAACATATTGACTAACATAACGAGCTGTGGAGTTGGGAAAATATACATTTGCCATTGATTTTTGATTTTGAAATACTTCCTGATTATGAGATGTAAAACTCAGAAACTAATAAAAACATTTTATATTCCATCAAAAATTGTACCTTTATGGGGGAAAACAGAAAAATAAAAACAATAATAAAATAATATTTTCAATCCAAAATAAAAATTCACGGGGGATGTTATTAAAAAAAATATTACCGTAAGTTAGGTGATTATAAAAAAAGGAACAATATGAGGTTTGCAAAAACAAACCACTCTGAAACCAAATATTAATTCCATTGTTGTACAATAGCAACAATATGAGAATAATGGAAAAAATTCACCTTTTAAATAACTAGAAAGCCAGGGTTAAAATAGAAAATATTTTGAGTACAAAATATACTACAAAAAACTAGAAACTAAATTGCACCATAAATCTGGAAAAGGGGAACTAATTAGCATAATGGAGAACCTTAGAACCAAGAATAGGCCGTATCTTTGCAGGGTATTCTATTTAAAGAAATGCTTTTAATTGCTTACAATGATTGATAGTTCATTTCAAATTACAAGCTCCCACTAAGCGGGGGAAATTCTTTTCAATTGCACCATCTTGTTCAATTTGTTTCGTTCATATGATATTGGTTGCTATTTATACAATACACTTGTGTGTTTTTGGCCATAATGAATACCTCCTCTGAGAAATGGGAGCTCCAGAAGTATGTGTACCAATATGGAGGTAACTAATTTTATTCACCTACTTTACATCAAGTTGTGTAAATGGACAGAAACCTATGGGCAGGGGTATATTCACTCAGCTAACACAGGCAGTCCCGAACTCGTAATACAACTAAAGTGAGGAAAATCGGAAGGAAATTATGTCATAACTTTAACCTGGTACAAATACTACATAACTACCGGGAAATGTGGAATGTAACCAAACGCTTTTCAATGGTTTTGGAAATGAAACCTAATGAACACCTGGGAACGCTCAATGGAATTTATTTAGGTTAATTGGAATGCCACAAAATGTACCAGTGTGTAAATATAATAAAATAAAGATGTCAAATTTCAAATAAAAACCATAAATTGGATTAGGAAACATAAAAACTTAAAGTTTCAAAATAGTAATCCATGATTTTGAATCGTAATTCCCAAGTTTTTTATAATTGAAATCGAAAAACAAAATGCTTTTACACTTATACATTGAAACTTTTTCTATTAACTTTTTTTTGATGTTCTAACACAAAAATGCTATCCTCTTTATTCATATTCATGCTTTATATATTTAAGTGAAAATTAAAAAAAAAAGGTTCAATAGCATATATTAATTGTGGGAATTTCCCTAAAAATACACTATAACGCAACCAGCCTTTTCATTAAATTGAATGATGGGAAGTAAAAATGGAATAATGTAAATAGAGAAATTGGTTTCAGTTAGATTGATTGCCTGGAAAACCAGCCTTATAAAAAACGTCTTCTCAATTAAGGTACTACTGTAATTAAATGGTAAAACTACTAAACATAAATTAGGTTTTTGAGATAGAAAACTGACGTTCCCTATTTTTTTTTATATTTCTATAATTTTAAAATGTCTAACTAATATTGCAAATTGCAATGCTCGAGGGGTTGTTTATACAGTAGGTAAATGGAATTCATCTTTAATTAAACGCATGTCCATAAAACTAAGTCCAATAAAAAAATTCCTGTTTTGCAATGTTACATCACTTTCTATTTTATTGCTAAACGAATACCACCACAGTATAATATACTTTGTTCCTTATAAACCAAACAATAGTTCAAATGGGATTTTTCACCAGGGGATTACCTATTAGAACATATAAGTAAATGCGCAACAAAAATTTGTCGCCATTCAATATATATACTATATTCCCGATATATCTTAACCAGGTTTGTTTCACTTTGATTAAGTTTTTTAATTCAATTAATGATATATCCATAGCAGCTATCTTTGCAATTTTAAATTTTTTCCGAACACAGTGTATATTTTCAGTTTTGACACATACCTGTTGTCTGGATGAGCTTGCTTGTGCATTGCTCCGATTGAATAAACTTTTCATTGGGATGTTGCCGCTGTCATGTCCTCTTATAAACAGACAATCATTTCTGAAATTTTGTAGGAATAAGAAATAAACGAAACTTTACGTACAATCAATTTATAGAACGTGGATGTTTCCTAATCCCCATATTATACACTTCATTATATATTTCCCTAATAATAACCAATCAATAATATAATGACCAAAATAAAAATAAAAAGTTAGATATAATCATTGGGGCAACACATAGATATAATTATTGGGGCAACACATCGATGTCTCCCAAGCTGCAACTTCCTTGTGTATATCCATAAGAGTGACCAATCAGGAATAAGTTATCCACAATATAATAATTGCAATTAGCCAATCACCCAGATACCTTTTTCACTCAGAAAGATTTCTCATTTTGAGCAAACTAGTGGTCATATTGACCACCCTTTCGAGAGTTCAGCAA
Organism: Styela clava; assembly: GCF_013122585.1. NCBI lineage: Eukaryota > Metazoa > Chordata > Ascidiacea > Stolidobranchia > Styelidae > Styela > Styela clava. The sequence continues at coordinate 4,370,453 of NW_024102832.1, read as the reverse complement.
ATATTCAAGTCAAATTAATCAATCAATTAATTAACCAATGATGCAAATGGCAAACTTATTCATAAGGCTTAGCACAACTTGCCAACTATATAATAACATCTAAATTCAAGTTAAACTTACTTATGCCATCTTATATCAGAAGGACTGTCTATATCATTCCATAGTTCTACAGTTCGTGCGCAGCAGAAGCATTTTACACGATCGAAAAATCCGGTGAAATAAAATCCTGCTTTTGCCAGAGATTTTCTGGTAGTTGGAGAAGAAATTGGATAATGCTCATATGTTGATAAACGATATTGTTCAAGTCTGCTGTCACCTAAATATTAATTTTGTAAGACTGGTTTATCCTTGAGAAGAATCAGAAAATAGTATGGGCTTCTGCTGTACCATTGCGGCAATTTACAACATGATACAATGAAACGTTAATGCATGGTGGACATGCCGCCTAATAGTGTCCCGCTTTATTTTACTATATATTTTATATTCACTGAGTGAGTCTTGTAAATAACTTTTGTGCAATTTTGTTCAACATGCAAAATTTCTGGAATTGTCCCGAAGAGTCACTTCACTTGGAATAGCCCGTTTGTTCTAGATGTACGGATTTTCGGAATATGTCATAATTTAACCCAAATTCCCATACCTGGTGGAATATAGATGCTTTGTTGTCCTGGAGGATCTCTTATATCATCAGATACAGCACCATCACTCTCAATATCACCAAAACAGTTCTGTAAACTTACATAAGAACGACGACCACAACTTGAACTGGGAGAGTGATAGCTGTAAATTAAAAGCGCAGAAATTCAAAATACAGACAGAGACAATTTTTCCAACTAAACACAGTATTAAAAATATCAAAATTGGTTGCCAACATTACTTTTAACTATTAGTAGGCCTACTTGTGTTTCAGACTGAAACTTTCAGTACGAATGCTGCTGCAAAAAATCAGTAATTAAAATGATCACACAATATTAATCCAATACTCGTGTCAATACCAAAAATTTTGTCAAATGACAATGACCCAAAATTCATTAGCTTCTTCTCTTAAATAACAAAATATTACATGTTGGAATAACGAAATCAAGACTTGATCTTACTTTCCCAGTTCATGATGTGGCATCAAAGTTTACTTAAAAATAAAAATAGGAAAAGCAGCCTGGAAGACTCTCGAAAACTTGATAATACAGAGAATTTTAATAAATGTGAGGTGCCATGCTCGCTCATTCATTTCTAATGAAACTGTCTGAAAAAAATTTGGGGCAAAGAATCCTGTATATTAGAGGAGAGAAAAGAGGACAACGAATAATTTATTTTGCCAATTACAAAGAAAAAAGATTACAAAATTCGTGCATGTGGCAAGCCATGGACTTTGATTAGTTTATCAGTCTAAGATTGGTTAGTCAGTTATTGTAATGAGTTATGTGAGTAGAAGTATGACAATTTTATTTGAAAAATTAAGCCTGAAAAATAGTAAGCATTAATACAAAATTCGCCAAATTCCAGACAAACTTTGAAATTTTTGAAAAATTTATGTAGTATTGTAAGGTTAACAAATACATAAAACTGGTTTTCATTTAAACTGACTTAAATTTCACTGAATACAAGACTAACGATGGTAATACTGAATTATCCCTTGCTACTGTAACCATACTTAATAAGATACCATTTCTGTTCATTCATGAGCATTTCCCTAACACTGATTTCTAACATTAAATACTATCCAAACCTGTTATTTATTTAAAAAGATTCTATCTTACATTATCACACATAATAGGTTAAGCTGCTCTCAGCTTGGCATAAAAATTCAAATAATAATTGGACCATACAACACAATATTTATCAGATTCTAAAATATGTAGAACGTGATAAACAACACAACAACACGTTAAACAAACAAAGAACAGTCGAGTGTGATCTCGCACATTCACCACCGACGTCAATAATAAAAGGAACTATAGGTATTGAATGACGCACACGACCGACCGTCTGCTCGCCAACAAGTTAAAAAGGTCAAAATCAGAGCAAATATATACCTCAACTACCTCATGCATTAGGTTTCCATTTTTTGAAGTGTAATTTGATATTCTACCGCTACCTTATTTCAATTTCAATTTTTTCTTGACAAATAAGCTGATTTCAAATTTACTATTTTAAATAATTCCATATTATAATTATGGCCATGGAGTGCAGTATTGCAAAGTATTAATCAAAATTCGGTTTCAGTTTGATGTGGTCAGGTGGGCCATATTGAAGTACCCAACTGACCGGATTTCGCCAGTGAGCTGTAATTTACCAATGTCCACCTTATACCATCAAAAGAGAGTAGTCAAGTAGTGATATGTAAGGGACTTCTATGTTTTGGGAGGACCGGAATTGCTGAACTGTAATAATTTATAAAGAAAATGGTTTTTTAGAATTATGAGAAACATGCACCTTTTATAAGAACAGGACAAGCAGTTAATGATGTGGAGGACATTTTAAATTTATGAAGAACTTCAGATATAATTTGTTTATGCAGAACAAGGCTTTAGTTATCAAACTAAGTTGATAGTTTGAGAATTTAGTAATACAGAAGGTTGAACATTGTTTTCATCCGTTTTCTACAATTAAATTGAGATTATTCTTAGTCTGCCAGCCAACTCAAAATGACATAGCGCAAAATGACAATTTTAACATGAAAATAATCCAAAATACTCAACCAAATACCCCAATTACATCTTGATACAACCAAATACCCCAATCGCATCTTAATACAATTAAAAACCCAAAATACATCTTAATACAGGAGTGGGCAACATACAACACGCGGGCTGGGTCCGGCCGGCGACAAGATTTTGACCGGCCCGCTGACTGTACATCAGTACATTATGATATTATATTATTACACTTCTAGTACATTATGATAAATTCATTATGTGTTTTTTGGTCTCTATTTTTTGTAAAGTTTAATCTTTACTTTAAACACGATTTATAATTTTCTTACTTGCATTAGCAAACATATATGTGATTAAGATATTGAATACTATTCATGTAATAATTCGGCCCACCGAAAACTTTATTTTCCCACAACTGGCCGACTAGAGAAGCTGCTCACCACCGTCTTTACAACCAAATACCCAAATTGCAACTTAATACAACCAACACCAAAAATACATCCTAATACAACCAAATACCTCGATCACATCTCAATATAATACAACCAAACGCTCCCTAAGATTATTTTGATTTCACATGCATCCAAATATTCTATTAGTTTCTGATAACCAAGGGATAGCCAGCTATAATATTTCAAAACAATTTGCCCAAGGTGAGGGGACTCAGTGTCATCCCAGTAAGAAAAAGTAAAAAGCAACATATAACCAATTACGTCAGAGAAAAATCAATCGTTTGAGATAGTAAACAAATCTGAGTGATAGCAAGTTTTGTGCCAGTGATCGTAATATACAGGGTGTTCATTATGTTCTAAGTTTTTTTTAAATTGCAAGTATATAGCTTGTTGGCCCCTGAAGATGTAATGAATGAACTAAAAAAGGTTGAATGAACTAAAAAAGGTTAAATGAACACTATTAGAATAAAAATAAGTTTGGTTATTAAGAGGGGTGGGCAAAATCGAATATTTTTTTCGAATCGAATAGTTCGAATATTTTTAACGAATACCGAATAGTCGAATAACGAATATTTTTTTTATACACAACAGGAGGTCTACAACGTCGGTCGATACTCCCTTTGGAAATTAATAAAGACATTGAAAAATCGGCTACAAAGCGTTTTTTTACTGGTTAATTTCGTCATAATCGCTGATTGTTTTTGTCGCCGTGACCGTTTTTGCGGCGATATATAATCTATAATACCGCCCTTTCTGTTATTTGCAAGTATTAATTCTTTCGGGTCGGCGGACATCGACGTTTATATTTCGGGTTTACCCGTGCGTTCACGTCGCCAACAGCTGTTAAAATCATTAAGGATTGATGTGAAAACCCAAAATAATATTATTCTCATTTTTATCATTTGCGTTGGCTTTCATATTACTTATCAACGTTTGTAAATTTACCGTCATAATATTAAGCGAACGGTAATATTATTATCGATACCGGGATGTAGATATTTATTAAGACAATACCGTAATTAAGTTTGCTATGCTTTTCTATGGTGTCTATGTTACTTTACAGATAAACCTCGCAAAGCTGCGATTGCGTCAATCCCGAATGTTGATTTAAAATAGTGACCAAATAATTCGACAAAGGCATTTCTGCGTGGCCATATGACGAGATGACGTTAATAAACAGCGCTACTTGAATAATAATTTACATATGCGACCTAATGCTGAAAAAAATTGCGCTTTTTTACTTTTATGTCTAATAGATGGCCAGGCGCTAATTATAACTAACTCTTCCAAGTTCCGACGTTTTCTTTCAACAAACCGCGTGATCATTATAGCTAATATCGTTACCGAGTAATTCACAATTTCATTTACGGAATTTGCGAATTCACTTTTACTTCTCTTGACAATTTTGATAATGTCACGCCCTATTTATTAGTGCAAAAATGCTCAAAATATAACGAATGTAATCATTTCCGACGATACAACAATTCGTAAACGAGACAGTGCGCGTTGTTACACCGAAATTCACGATTGATTTTACGCCATACTCCTGTTCACGATTTCTACACTCCACCCGCCATGCATGCCCGAGTGGAATGTTTACACTTTTGAAACATTATTTGGTCAAGAATGAAAGGGATCACTAAAGAATTATTTGAAAGTACATTAAAAGAACTATGTCCTGCCACTTCTTTTCTGGTCATAGCTTGTTCGTGTTATACTATGTATGGTTTCACGCAAAAGTTAATTCAACTTTTAATTTTCGTTAAACAAATTTATGTTTGGTTCATGCATGAAACGGCTAATCACGCGCCGCCCATCACACGGATTTAAAAAAATCTGGAATATTTATTTTAAATACCTCATCTGATTTAACATTTCTAAATTTATGGAACGGTGTCGGTACCTCTTTGTGCAACATATGGAATTGAAATGAACAATCGAAACGCAAAGAAAACAAATAACACCTCAACGCGAAGACGATTTTTCAAATTTGTGGCTTTTGTCTCCTAGCGAGCGTTGTAGGTGAATTCTCGCGCAATTCACGATCGGTTCAGAGACGTTCTGTGTCCAAGTGAAGCGACGCAGATCACGTGGTACCCGATATTCGAATAGTAAAATGCCATTAGAATAATTTAATATTCGATTCGCTATTCGTTATTCAAATATTTTGCCCAGCCCTAGTTAAGATATATTGAAAACTGAAATTAGAAGGGCACTTCCCGAATACCATATAGATTTTAAATATGCAGTGAATGGCCTCCATATGAAGAAACAGCTTTCATAGGTTGGCTATGATTAACTGCTCTTCAGTTATTTATATATCCCATGAAAAAAGACAAGGGAATAACCAGTGTGGTCTACCCGGAAAAAATAATGATGTGTCATGAACATTCCATCTGGCCATCATCATATAACAGGAATGATGCAATTTTTAAAATCAAGTTACATTCCCAGTGGATTTCATGGTTAGTCCATATACCGTCATATCATTACAACTGGTAGGAAGCAAATAAGTTTTGACAATATTCTTATTGTTTATACAGACCAGAGCTGTGAAAAGTTATTATTTTCTACAATTAAATCAAATCAAGCTTATGTTAGCCATTACTACATCAAATATATTCATTCAAATGCATCCAAATATTATATAAGTTTCTAAAGCCCTAGGGACAACCAGCTATAACAGTTCGAAAGAATTGCCCAAGGTGAGGTCACTGGCACCCAAATAAGAAATAGAAAAAGGAGATGTGATTCAAAGGGGATATACCTATGTGCTCGGTAGAAAAAAAAAGACCATTTATTGAGGTATACAGTTACTGCAGACCTGTCATCCTTATATAAAATTGAATTTTAATCCCAGTGGGGAAACCAGACGTATTCGAAGCCTGTAAAGCACAACTGGTAAAAAGCAAAGTTTTGACAACACTTATTTTATACAGACCAGGGCTGTAAAAATTTACTTTGACATCTGACTCCCGAATTCACAATAAATCCAGATCATGTCAGAAATGAAACACGAAAGTAATGTACAGCCTTATGGACACAAAGTGTGTAACACCAGTTACCTATAAATAATCATATATTATGTTGGTAGACTCAGCAAAGATGTGGCAAAATAAAGTGTTCCCAAGATTTAAAAAAACAGCCCGGTAAACTCTATTGAGAACATGTAATATAAGAACTTAATGAACCAAAAATCATAAGAAGATGAATCAGTAAAGTTTATGAATCAGGATCTGCTGTTACCTGCGGACTACAGTGCCAAATGATTAACAGGGAAATACCCATGTACATGGACAACTATGGATAATATTTTATCACTGACACTTATACTAAATATAGACACAAAGTGTCACAATCACAATAACAATTTCAATAAAATGTATACTCTGCCTCTCTAATTACATATCAACATATAATACATTGCCCTAAATTTTATTAAAGTACCTGTACAATTTAGCACTTCAAAGGCCATCCCAGCCTCACTAAAATGAAATGATATCTGAAATTCTATTCAGTTACTGTTACCACAAAATAAATTGAATAACAGGGTCGACATTCATTACAACAAACAATGCCGTCATGGACAATATCTTGTGTAAACAAAAAAGGAAAGAGTTCTTCAATGTAAATATAGACTGACATTTTTCAAATATTTCAATCCTAATAGATCTTGTGAAAATGTATATTAATCATTCAATCAAAAACAGGTAAATCCCCCAATCTAAATATAGACCACATTCCAGAGATAATAAAACTTGCAATATGTGTATTTTCAATTCGATCAGGGTAAGGTCAAATAATAAGGATTGTATTTTCGATATGGGCGACATTTATTACACGAAACAAACAATGTCGCTATGCCTCAAAAATTGATTCACCAATGGATATTATCTTAGTGTAAACAAATTATAAAAAAGTCCCTTAATCTAAATATAGACAGACACTTATCAAAGCTAATAAAACTCGTGAACATGCTTATTTTTCATTCGATTGGGGTAAGGTCAAAAAATATGGATAGTATATTAATAACATTAGTTGGTAGTTTCAACGCAAGTAAGCATGATTGTTCTGACAGTAATAAATTAGACAAGGGATAGTAGAGATTTCAAATCTTAGATGTTTCAGTTTTAAATAGTGTTAGTTAAGATAGATCCTGCATTGAAAGGATTTGTAAATTTTATGTTAAAAGTAGACTTATCTTTCTATCATTCTTGGGCAAGAAGTTTTGAATTCCAACTATTATCGGCTATTCGGCTAACTTTAGAATGTCAGTTTTAGCTTGTAATTAATCTATCATAGCTATTTCCACATTTAGTCGCTTTGAACTTGAATAAAATATATGGTATAGATTACCAACCTTGAATTTTGAAGATTTCCACATCCTGGATGATGCCATCTTGGGTTTGCTGGAGGACGAGAAACTACATCTTCAATGCGAACTTGGAGAGAGCAACTGAAAAAAATAGGTAAATTTAGATTATTTTAAACATTTTTTTACAAATAAGTGCTTACCGTGAATTGATATTTGATAGACTTGATCTTGCCCGCTCTATTTGTTTTTAAAACTTTTCATTCATTTCATAATTTATGTTCAATTCACGTATTTTTAACATGTTTTTTGAATAAAACATACTTCCACCTTAAGATCTGTTATTTGTAGCTTGTTATTAACTAGTTATTTTTGACGTGGGGCGTGAGACTTGACAAATTCTAAAAAGGGGGCGCAGCTCAAAAAGTTTGAGAACCATTTAGAATAAAGAGCTATGTGTATGCTTCAGCTGGTGCATAACTAGCTACTTACTCTTTTTGTGAGGCCGTAAGACAGGGTCCTCGCTAGAGAAACAGAAAATTTGTCAAATAGCTATTCATTTTAACATAGAATAACGTCTACAAAGTTTTTTGAAGGCATATCTAATATTAAACTCAAAGATGCTCGAAAAGTCAATGCGGTATCAACCTAAATCTTGAAAGAGATAAAATTGTATTTAAAAAGAAATGAGTTTGCACAAATTCTATTTGTGATCTTATCTGGCCTTCAAATTTTCTGCTTTTTTAGCGACCACCCTGTATTTTTAGTTCAACATTACTCACCCGATTTATTGCATCCTGGGTGAGATAGGGGTAGTGGTTATAACTTGGTGACACATATTTTAAATTTTGATAAAACAATCTACTGATAGACTATTACAAACCTGTAACAAGCTAATGTATTGTCAAAAATAACATAGAATCCAGCTCTAGCAAAGTCTTCCCAGGAATACCAAGAGTTTATCCTCAGTCCTTGAAATGTTTGAAAACGTGACAGATAATCTGAATATAGCATATGTATTTAAATGGAAAATATATTACTTTTCTTTAAGGCTTATCACTGCCCGCTCGCAAATTTTCTATTAAGACTCTCTCCTATTTTTAGTTGATAGCTTGGGAACTTGCCATGAGAAAAAAATAGTACAAAAAGTTGGAAGCAAAACTATCCCATGAGTTAAGTATACTACAGCCTACAGGTTGAGTATTTTTGAATATTTATTTTTATTACTCTTGATTTGTTCATTTTGGACAAAAACAATAAATTTGGAAAATAAAAGTAATTTTTGCTGATAGATAATTTGAATTGATTGATTCAGCCAGTTTCTATGATTGTTACACATTTTAAAAACAAAATTTTTGGGCAATGTGGGTTAACTCAAACTAACTATAACACGTCACAAGAAAATTGATAGATGAGATGTATGAAGCCTATCTATCATTATTAAATACAATTAATTTAGATTGAAAACTCTTAAGATGAGTTAGTTGAAAAATTAAATACCTTCTGAGTTGAAAGTTGCAGTGTCCACTGGAGGAATCGTATTCAAACATTCGGAGAGTTCTTCGTGTTTGAACGACCATTCAAAAATGTTTTGTGACTCATAATTTTCTTTCTTTTTGTAAAATTGGAATTCATCTTCTAAAAATGCTTCCGATTTTTGATATGGCTTTTCTTTGCGGCAAATTAAGAGGTCGCACCAATGTTCCAACTCATCTTCAAAAGCCTTGTTTTGTTGGAAAGGTTCAGGTTCAATCTCTTTAGTTTCGCTTCCTTTGGCAACACCACTTTCTTTTTCTGGATCTTTATCATCGCTTGTAGTTTCACTGGCCTCACAACATAGAGATGGAAGTTTTGAGTTTTCAATAATTTTTGTTTGATGGGTAGATTCATTTCCATACTCATTTTGACATTCACTTTCCGAACCGAATTCTTCTTCTGCTGTTCCTGGATTTTTGTTTTCAGCGTTGCTTATTGTTTCACCTATGCCTAAACATTGAGCTTGAAAAGCTATTTTATCAACAATTTTCTTTTCGAGGAAAATAGAATTTGAAGTAACATGACTGTGCCTGGATACAGATTCAATGGGTTTCCAAGACCATCTATCTGTTGTAGAATCGGTGTCATCTTTGTTCTTCAGATTAAAATTGCTGGGAATTGTGTCCTTCTCTTTCTTTATATCTTTATTGTAATATGCTTTTCCTTTTTCGTAAATAAATTCTTCCGATTTTATCAAATTATTGAGAACAATATTGTCATTAAATATTGTACAACTGTTGACCAGATGGCCCATCTGGTAAAAGCGAGATTGAAATTCTGTCGATGTTTCATGGTTAAATGAGCTCGCTGCTGTTGCGTCATTATTACAGCCTGAGATTCCAGATTCAGCCCGTTTTTGTCGATTTACCCAACATTCTGTATGGACAGAAATCTGCGTTCTGATTTGATCAGAAACTTCATTTTTCACTTGTATATTGTTAACCTCTTTTTCATGATCTATGTATTCCTTCCAATTAATTCGGGGCTTTGAATTTCTTGAAAGCGGTGCAGTGTTTCGCTCACGTTCATTTTTCTCACTGGAATCTTTTTTCTTTCGTTTACTTTCTTTGGTAGACTTTTTTGGCTGAGTTATGCCATTTTGCATGTATGGTAAACAAAAGGTTAACAGAATTGCAAAATACAGGAACCCATTGACAGTTGGAGAATTTTCAGATGAATGTGGTGGTGTCTTAACCCCCTTTTCAGCTTGCAAACTGTTTAAAGAATAGGGATTAGAGACATTTATTTCCTCAATATTAGTATCGTTATCCGTTTGAACTTTGGGGGATTCATTAATTGGCTTATCAGTGAGGGGTGTAAGGTCATTTTCTATCTCATCAGCTTGTAATTCATCAGATTTCACCTTTTCATCATTTTCAGTGTCTTGGTTCGGTTCATGTGCGAACAGTCTCCAGATGAAATAAGATTCTTTTTTCTTCTTCCCATTAGTTTGAGAATCTCTCGTCTCTGCATCACTTTCCCCTGAAGCCTCTGGTTCATCATTTTCAAAATCCTCAATCTCAGATTTCAAATATATTGTGTTGCTTCTAACATCTTTTGGACATTCAGATTTGTCCAATTTTGAGATGCTTGACCATGAAAATTGAGATTTGGGACAGGTTTCTGCTGAGTTTGTATCTGTAGAAAATGTACGACTTCTTGCACTACGAAAACATCTTCTTTTTCGAGTTACTTCATGTATATTTATACTAGATTGGTTTTGATACTCAAAGTGATGCAACAAAGCGTGGCTATCCTGGTCACTCTCTGGAGAAGTGACTATTGGAGAAACTGACATTTTTCCTTGTGGTAGACAAATTTGTAAAGGCGGGCATTACAGCATTTACATAATGTATCACTAATATATATTCTATACGAAGAAATATCAGATTTCAGAGTAATTTGATCAGCATAAATTAAAAAAACATGATAAATATTGATAAACATCATTAGACCCTTCTCTGTAATGAAAGCATGAATAAGCATCTCGAAAAATCCGAAAACAGTCAATGTGAAATAGAAAAAACAATGTTCAGAGATTTGAACAGCTGTTTAAGACCCATATTTTTGGCTCAACCTTATATCTACCCTTCACGAAAATTTATTTCCAGTTTGTTTCAAGCAAACCCACACATATGACATAATTAACCTCTTTCTAAGATTGTTCACTTTTGAATACATCAGTTGGCAACTTTTTGTTTATAGCCCACATGGAAACAGAATCCATGAATCTGAATCATTGACAGTTTGCAGTATGGCAGATTGGTGGGTTACGATACGTCAGTACCGTACGTAGGTTAGATAGGTACAGTACGGTATTCAGCTGATGGAAGGATGGGCCTTATTACATGCACTGTGGCGTAATTTTGAATAATATTGAATATCGTATTCAAGTAGGGGTTAGGAATTGGATACCGGTACCGGTATGCAAAATTATTGCGCCAAGACAACTAGAACTATGGTAGGCTACCGGTAGTCCGGTACCGTACTAAACCAGACCGCCGGACTCTCAAAGTCTTGGTTATTCTGTTACACCTTGCACTTACACAGACTGTCAGTCACATCTTTCCTCTCCCCTGGGATAAATATACTCGTATATTCTAAATTCTATCCCACAGCCCGAAAGTTTGATACTATCGTGCATTTTGTTTGTTAATTTAGGCCCAAGCCTCATTTAATTGGGCTTGTGTTTTTGTGTGCATGCTGGTGGGCAGGCACATGAGATACCTCTCATGTTTTGAACTTTTTCATAGGTTTTGCTTGCCCTCCAGAATTCTCCATTTTTAAATTATGTTTGTTATGGAGTTTTCGAAATAAACTATCTATCTATCCGTTGTCTGTTTGTGGAACACCCAGCTGCTTGTAACGATTTGATTGGTCGTTCAGTGTCACGTTATAAAGAATATCCCAGGGAAATCCCCAGGTGTCGCATATTAAGGAGGACGATGTATACAGTATATATATATATATATAACTTACATATATCACGGCTTAATTAAGTAACTCAGCAGGGAATTGAAATTTGTCGTAAAGGAATAGGTCAAGTATGAACATTGCTTAGTACGGTTGCAGGAATATTTTCTTAAAATTTTATCCAACAGTTACTTGTGGTCCTCACATGGAAGCTTCACTTCGAATACATTGCATGGAGACTTTTCCCGAGGGAACATGGCCAGATAGCTATTGCATTAGGACGCCGTGGGATGCAGACTTCTGTTATCGAGGAAAACTCAAAACCAAGTCCATGCTTCCGAAAAACAAACAATACAGTAAAAACTAATCCCATACCCGACTTGGAATGGTAACCGGACGAGAGGCCGTGGTTCGCCATATGGATAAGCCGTCTTATCGGCTTTCCTCTCCCCCGGGATAAATATGTAAATCCTATCCTATCCTATCGATACTCAAAGCATGGCAAATGAAGTATTAAGATTTCTGTGAGAGAGGTAAAGACAGTTGAAGTACCAGGAAACATTGTACACATTTCAGAATATAGTTTTTATAATTTCGGATGACATGGAATACTCTGGCACAGGTACTCAAAATACAAGCTCATGCACGACGCTTGTCGCTTATACAAGCTTGATCACGTCTGACATTCTTTTTGTTAGGGTAGAGATCGACAATTGAAGCGATATGAATAAATTATACAAAGTTTTTGAAAACACCGCCATATCCTGGTTGTAACGAAAACATTTATTGGATACGTTAGTGTACATAACGATCGTTTTACATTTTATGCTGGTACTCCTCTTCTTGTTGTTCTTATTTGTATTCTTCTTGGTATCGTTATAAAAAAAATCGCATTTTTCATTGGGTACTGGAACATTTGCTTTGAAATTTTCAGGTAAAGAATATGTATTTTGCTGGAAGGCTATCACTTTTACTCATTTTCAAATATTCCGGTGAGCAGCATGGAATTCGTTTTTTTTTGTGCTATGACGTCATCCAAATCTGCCACTAGGTAGCGCTACGTGCCCGTTTATTTGAGCATAACGCTATGGACTTTTCCCCGAGTATCGACTTCCTTGTTTACTTCTTGACATTGGCCAATCAGCAAAAGGCAAAAAGTGACATAACAATGCTCTCTTTTCGCGTCCGCTTAGACTTTTTCCTCACTCAGACAGATTTTCAAGCGTGGTCGTAAACATTACTTCTTTTTTTCTTTTTTGAACTCAATTCGCTAGTTTTCTGTTGTGTTTCGGAAACTTGAATATGAATCAGATAATTCAATGGTCACTCTGTATTCCTAGAAGTTTTAATTTAATTGCAGTAATGAAAAATTAGTGTAGAAATAGCTGTGGTAGACTGGGCTAAAATTCCTCACCGTAGTTTTGAAAAACAAATTGTTGCAAGCGATGAATCATAATGATGGTTTGAAAAACATACCCCATTTACAGGCGCCAACTCGCAAGAGGACTCTTAAAATAGCCTCGAAAATTTTGCAATGGTAAAGTATAGGAAGAATTTTTCGGGGGTCGAAGGTCGGGGAAAGGTCCATTGTATTATAAATCGGCTTTAATGGCATTATTTTACTTGTCATAATTTAAATACGACTTTGTTTATTATCTTTTCGTCTATCTTTGTAAACTTGAGGTAGTTTTAATTCTGACAAAAGTGTAAATATTTGAAACTTCACCTGAAAATTTATATAAGGTATGATTTTTCGATTATCTATAACCTGCAGTGCCAAAACGATTTTAAGTCCAGCGCTTCAACCTTCAGGCCATCGTGCCCATTCGATCTTCTAGAGCAGCGTTTCTCAAACTTTTTTGGTCACGAAAAACTTAGCCTCTTTATTTCGCCTCGCGGAACACCAAAAAATGAAAGTGTAAAATTGATAAAGAAAAATGGTGTAATGCAGCTGTTCCCGAAGGGTGCGCCACGGCGCACTAGTGTTGCCAAATGCGCCGCGGAAACTAACAGAATTGTGTTAAACATAACTAAAATATGATTGAATACGTAACATTATTGTATTCATCATAAATGTGTCATTGTTTCTTATTGTAGCCTACATGTTCCACTTTACAATGCCACCACCCTCAAAAAGTTAGGCCGACGGTGACCCGATATTGAGCGGTCGCCAGTTGGACGACAACTTCAGGATCCTGTGCACGATATGGCGACCGATTTAGTCGTCACTCAGAAGGCGCACGCGGAACACAGTTTGGGAAAAGCCGTTTCTAGAGCAGGGGTGTACAACATTTTTGTTAGCAAGCAATATAACCATACATCTAGCTGTGCAACGCAAAAAAGAAAAATTTTCCATATACACAACGGATGAAAATTCTCACAATTAAAAAATGCTATCGAGTAGCCTTACAATAATAAAGGCACTGGGCAATAACAAGAGCAAAAAATGTATAGATATTTATCAATGTGAGCGTCTTTTTACATAATCTGTCGGATTAGGATTTAATGTTTGATGTGATCTGAGTGTTGAGGGCCACAATAAGGCTGTGGCCCGCAAGCAGCCTGTTTTACACCCCTGTTCTAGTGCGTTTAGTACAAAAAGCAATAATAAGTGCGTGTTTAACTTATGTTTGCTCGAAACAAAGCCACCTCAGCTGGCAGTGGTCAAAACACTAAAAATGCATTATATGGGCAAAACACTGAAATATAAAAGGCTATTCCCTAATTATAATAATCCTGAATATCGCGCTAGGATAATAATTATAATATAATAATCGCTATAAAAATTGAGTTAAGACTCTTCAAATTACGCTCAGGACATAAAATCATTCGCAACTGCTCTGTACATTTCATTTATTTGATTTATTCCTTATTAGTCTATAGTTACTATTTGGCCAGCAAATAAATAGTCGCATATAAATTGAAGTCGGAGCTATATATTGAAGGTGAAGCTATATACGGGAAATTACACCCACATATCGTGAGGTTGAATGATATATACGTTTTGATTTCGTATGATTAACATTTTGAATTTCAATATCGGTGTGTCAGATCTTGAAATCAGCCCACGTTTTCTGGCAAATCTTTTTGTCGTTGTGCAAGATCGCAAAAAATGTGTTACACCTACATCGCATTTTTCCAGTTTAGTTTTTAATTATTTGGTCAATGTTTACCCCCTTTTCTAGCTAGATAATAGCCAGTGGAACTTTTGAAATGTATTTCCAGCCCTCGTAAATAAAGAAATAAACTTTGTTTTCGGTTAAATTTTCTCATGTCAAATAGTATTTAGGTAGAATTATGTAATAGTTATAGTTTATCCGTCGAAGGGCAATAGATGCGTAAGTGCACATAAATGAGAATTCAATAAATACTGTACAAAATTCAATAAATAGGCAAAAATTTTATTAATGGAGTTCACGATGCAAATAATGTTTAATTAGTTTCACTCCACAAATTTTTCACAAATATTCATTTCAGGTACTTTTAATGGTACTCCTGCTGTAGTGTATGTACCCGGTTGGGGTTAGGCCATAATTTTATTCCGATTTTTCTTATTTTAGTTCTATTACGAGTTCGGGGACAGTTTGTGTTAGCTAAGTGAATATACTTGGCTTCAGTCCATTTACACAACTTCATGCGAAGTAGGCAAACAAAATTAGTTACCTCCAAATTGGTACACACACTTCTGGAGAGCCGTTTTAATTTTGTGCTATTGACGCAACGAGGAGTTTACGATCAATTCCAATGACAGCCAAACAAAACAATGCGTCAGGGACGCTCTCGGGACGCCCTGTTCGCATACCTGAAAGCACTACAGCAATATCACGTCACTACTTTCCATTGTTTGGATCCCGGTTTCCAGGAAACAAATACAACAATAGCAAAGACTATAAAGGTTATTCGTAGAATGATAAGTTTTTTTATTTGTTCTGTATAAACAATCACAGATCCTTATACTGTTATAGGTTGATGAAGTTACACTCGGAAGAATAGCTGTTGCGAGAAAAGGGTGTAGCTGTAGCCATAGTAACGCATTTTTAATCCGATTCAGCCAACTGGATTTGAATCAGAATATAGACCTCGACCTATCAGAATCGATTGCGCATAGTCAGACACAATATACAAAGCAGTAGATTAACAATATAAATCTGCTCATAACAGTCGCGATTGACATTAAACATTTTCCGTCCATTTAAAACCAATATATATAACACAGTCGGCTATATTGTTATTCACAAACTCAAAGTCTACTCTCAGACAATACCAGATTATCAATACCAGAGTAAAAGAAAACTAATGTAAGCCTATCTTTTAACATTCTAAAATAGTTACGACAGCAATCATAGTTTCTCGCCAATTAAAACGTCAATGGCAAACATCTGGCCAGTAGGAATTGAGATCTACGAGCACATGGTCCTGATGGATACAGTCTATAGCAAGTATGAGGCATTGATATCAATTCATAATGAGCGGTTGTTCAAGTTTGGCAAAAGGATATTATATCTGTAAATTACTCTTGGTATTACGCAATTTATGATAAAACATTACCGCTGTTTGCCATGCAATTAAAATGTTCATACTGACTGGTACGCCTTTCTTTAACAAGTCTCACAAAACAATTGCCCTTCTTCTAAAATACACAATACTATATAATATGCGGTTTACCTAATTACGATAGCTAGCTATAAAGGGAGAAGAATAAACACAAACAGTTATCTCACTGACTAGACGAATTCATTACTGAGGTCAATAGTTGAGCTATTAAAAATAAGCATATTAGTAAAGTTGCATTACATATCAAAAGCAAGTCTCACTATCTTAGCACGCTAAAGTCTAGCCAAAGCAAGAACACACAAATACCAAACAATCTAACTCCCTGATTTCAAGAGAGATTTCCTGATTTCCAAAAATTGAGAAGTTTCTCGATCAAATTAACTGGTTTTTATCAATTTTTAACGGATTAGAAATAAGAAAGCAGGGTCGCAAAAAAACATTAATATTTTTCCTCCGATCAAATTTTTTTTAATAGTTAAACAGTATATACATATATATTTAAAGCAATTACTGTATAGTATCAGCTTATCAGAAAATTCTAAAGAGGGAGAAAAATGTAAGTTAATTGAAATTTCCAGACGCATTATAAAAATATCAACCATCAGTTTATTGATTTTAGCTCCAGAATTCTCATTTTTAGATGCAACTCAGAATATATTTCTAAATGTATACTTTGCGATACTAAACATGAGAATGAAACATGTAATGAGAAAAGGAAAGAGATTTAAAACAAAAGACGATGTTGGCGCGGCTAATGACCTCTAATGGCTACTCAGCGAACAAAGTTCCTGTTTGCTCACGTAGCTATGATGATTCCTTAAAGTAATGATTAACTCATACACACTCAGCAAACAAAGTTCCTGTTTGCTCACGTAGCTATGATGATTCCTTAAAGTAATGATTAACTCACGTACACACTCAGCAAACAAAGTTCCTGTTTGCTCACGTAGCTATGATGATTCCTTAAAACTCATACACACAAGTTAAACTAGTTGTGCAATACATTATAGTTTAAGAATACATTCATGGTCATGTAACCATTGAATTCCATATCTGTCCATTATAACCATCGTATGATGCAAGTATGTATTTAAAATGAAGTTTACTTGTAAACATTTGAACGTTCAGAATCAAATATCTCTTACAAACCCAATTAACACCCTATTCTATGTTAGACCCAATGCTAATCTATAATTTTACGATTGAGAATACCTAGGTGAATAGTTCTATCAAGGTCTACTACATATTTAAATTTTCGTTTCCAATTGTTGATGCATTGCTACTTATCATGCATATATATTGGTGTAGAAAGCCGAATTGGTAAAATTTCAGTTATTCAAGTACAATACAGTCTTCTAGAGCAGTGGTTCCCAAACTTTTTTGACCATCGCCCCCCTAAAGTAGTTTATACAACTTCATCGCCCCCCTGCACTACAAAAAAATATAAAGTCAGAAACGAATTTATTACAGACCAAATAAGAAGACAAATCATAGTTTATAGTGTTTTTTAATGAGATAGATGAGCTTGGTGTTCTTCAGCGAGTTTATTTTATATCTAAAATTACCCCATTTACTGATGGAAATGTGATTTCATTGTTTTAATAGCAATAGTAGCCAATTTTATCAATTTTTTTGGATTCATGGACTCGGATGTGGAAGAAGCCGTGATTGACTATCGGCTACGGTCCAGGGGTCGGCAAATTTTATGTCGATCGCAGGACAAAATTCAGGGTTGCTAGTCTTTTGCGGGTCGCATATATTTTTTGAGAGTTAAAAACGGAACATACGCGAAAACTGCGACAATCGTGAACTCAACTCAGTCGTCTTATTAAAAAAATTTTACAATGACATTTAATGTGACACTGTCTTGTTGCTGAATCACGCTGGATAGCTTTACGACGCCAAGATTGGAACATTTTCTAAATGGGCATCACCAAACCCACTTCTTTGCTTGTTCTCTGTAATGTTCATTTTCGAAAATAATGGTTTGCACAAATATGTACTTCCAAACATCGAAGTGAATATTTTCGCACGATTTGTGAAATTTTGATAAATATATATTTTCTTTAAGAAGATACATTCTTACAAAAATCAAGCATGATGAATCTCCCGAATATGAATATGAATTTTATTTCCTTATTGCTTTGCAATATATTCGAATAATTACTGCGCTATTGAACCCCTGCACTCAGCATCAACTTTTCTGCGTGTTTCCATTTGTCTAATTATAATTAAATTGTAGGCTCGTTAAACGAGTGGCTGTTCACTAAATTGTTAGGATATAGTTTAATTTACTCTAAACGTGTCTCACGATAAATTCTGTTACGTAAAAAAATGTAATTTACTCCTCGAGCGTAGATTATAAATAAAAAATTTTCATCGTCAAAACCGCCGTTTGGATATTTCCCCGGACATAGACTTCCTTGTTTACTTCGTGACATTGGCCAATCAGCAAGATGCAAAAAACGTAACAATGCCCCCTTTCGCAGGCGCTCAGACACTCTCACTCGGACAGATTTCAGGGGTGGTCGTGAGCACTACCTCATTTTCACGTTTTTGAATTATATTCGTTAGTATTTAGTTGTTTTTCGGAAATTTAAATATAAATCAAATAAGTCAATGATTACTTTGTCTTTCTATGAGTTTCAGTTTAAATACAGCAATCAAAAATTAGTGTAGAAATAGCTGTGATAGACTAGGCTAAAATTCTTTATCGGTACTTTTAAAAAACAGATTGTTAAATGGTGTGTATTAGAATGATAGTTTGAATCAAATACCCCATTTTACAGGCCACAGCTCGCGAAACCACTCTTAAAATAAGCACCGAAAATTTTAAAATGGTAAAGTATGGAAAGAATTTTCCGCGGTCAAAGGTCGGGGAAAGGTCCATTCAGTGAATCGTCCCGGGCCAGATTATTTTACTTCGGCAGTATTTTGCCGACCACTGGGATACGCAAACTACCTTACCTTACTGCAAAGACGAGACCAGTAATCCTTTCGCGTGTGAATATCGCCCACATGATTCAAGTCTGCGAATGCACACAAAGTACAGAATTAAGTGCGCCGAACATAAAACAGCTTTCGCGAAATCGCCCCCCTATCGCCCTCCTCTGTATCGTTTTCGCCCACTGGGGGGCGATATCGCCCACTTTGGGAATCACTGTTCTAGAGTACACTTTAGACATATCTATGTTAAACAAGATTGACAGCGATATTTCAAAATTTTACAATCGACATTATCGATACTATATATACTTAATGAATCATGCAATTTTCAAATAAAACTTAAACTCACCCTAAAAAGGCCCGCCACCTTCTCCGCCACCTGAATTCATTCTGAGGAAATACTCACTTCCTTTTTCTGCGATACCGGTACCATAGTTTCGCTTTAGGGGATTTTTTGGGAATCACCTAAAGGTGTACAGGAGTTCTGAGATGTGTCTACTCCAGTGGTTCTCAACCTTTTTTAGTTCGCGGACCGGTAAAATTTCAAAACAAATTTTGCGGACCGGCGGACCTTTAAAATTAACCAAAAACACAAAACTTCATCAAAAGAATGCAATTACGACTGTCAAATTACGGAACGTGCGAACTGCGAAGTTCTCAATCATGTACTGTACTACAGCGCTTCTGAAACTTTTTTTAGGATAGGATAGGATTTACATATTTATCCCGGGGGAGAGGAAAGCCGATAAGACGGCTTATCCATATGGCGAACCACGGCCTCTCGTCCGGTTACCATTCCAAGTCGGGTAGGGGATTAGTTTTACTGTATTGTTTGTTTTCGGAAGCATGGACTTGGTGGTGGAGGAAACCGTAACCGACCAGCGGTTACGTGAACCACCCAACGACGGCGAGGAGTCCAGCAATCCTCTCGCACATAACCATCCCTGCATGGGATTCGAACCTGCGAACCCACGCAGAGTAATTAGAGGTGCGGTGGCGAGCGTATTCCTAACGCTTAGCCCGTTGCGCCACGCGCCCCATTCACACGGAAAGTTTTACTTCGCGGACCACCTTTATTAACATTTTTGTTTCAAGGGCTAAATGAGTCGAGGCAGGTTTGCCCAAAACAAATCGAATGTTTTAATACTTTTTCGATAAATTTTTGAATAATTGCGAATGATAGCCATTTTTCGCTGTCAGCTGGGTGTTTCGTTTTCGAGTGAAATCTTCAAGCGATTTTCTGCGCCCTTTCACGTATATTAATGACGATGAAATAGAACTTTGATTGTTTGTTATCTTCTGTTCGAGAGCGTGAGCCGCATATTGTTGCGACAACGGTTGCGCTATGGGCATTTCCTTGCAAGGCTTCTTATTTATGCATTCATTTCTATTACGTCGAAATCACGTGAAGCTGTAATTGTCATGATGCCATAAAATAATTTATACGTTTTCACGCTTTTTGGCAAATTTGACTGCAGACGAATCCGATAGTCACGCTCGAGCGCCTAAATTGATTGGGATTCTCACGAGAAAACCATTGCAATCCTACTAAAAACTCGAATTAATTTAAATTCTAACACAAAATATAGAAAAATACGAATAATTTAGCATTTAGCAACGAGTTTGTGGATCACTGGTTGTGAAGCGCTGCCGTATTATGTGCTATTAAACTCTTCCGTTATGACGTTAGCCCGTTATGAGGTCATAGACTTAAGCATTTCAGAGCTCAAAATGGGCGGAGGACTTCTCACCAAGTTTAGTTAGTTAGATCAAGGCTGCCCAATCCGCGGCCCGCCGAAGTGTTTTTGCGGCCCGCCCTATAAAGTTTGTAAGCAGACTTTTCAAATTTTCACATACATTTTACTATACGTGAGTATTTTTCGTGATTTCGGTGTAATTATTCCTGCCATCTATCTACGTTCAAATGCCGGTTTTTATTATTACGTATGTGTCAAGTCTTGCACCCTGGCGGACATCAACGTCATTTTTTTTATTTCTCGCAAAACTGTGCACTCTGTTCGATGAACTATAAAGATATTCTGCGATTATTGGGGACAAACGCTGAGCGCAAATATAGGAATAAACTTGGAGTCTAAGTTTGCAAATTTATTTCATTCTGATTGCTTTCTTTCGTGTCGACTTTGATCGGCTTTATCGCCAACGTAAAATAAAAAGTCAACAATATCTTGGGTACTGGTCCCCGGACTCGTTGTTTTTTATGTTTGTACTTTTGTTCATGTTATGTTCGCGTTAAATAAGATTTTGGAAATGTCGTCACTGCGTTTTCGTCAATAATTCTGATGAAATTGACGTAATGGCATAGCTACTAATTAGTCACAAATCAGTATATATCGACTATTCGTTCAGAAATCTTCGTCACGTAACTTCATTAAATACTTGTTTTGGTGTTTTAAATTTTACGAAACGACCCACTAAAATTTGATATTGCCGCGACATTGACGCACATTATGCTCATTTAAACCCTAAAGCAGTATCGTAGCTACTGAAAATTAATGAATAAAAATACTATAACGCAAATATACCACTCAACTTTGACGTGATGTGTGTGTTTCCTGCGTGGTCGCCAAAAAACCGCAAGTGTGTTGTGTAATGATTGATTTTTTGATTCGGTCGGCCGAGAGTGTTATGTCCACGCCCCGTTTACCAGATATGCGAATAGTAAACCGCTATTCCATAAATAGAATAATTTGCCAGCTCTACCCAGTAACTAAAAAACAAATATTTATTTGATTGATTTCATGTTAATAAACTCGCCTTTTATCTATTATGTAATTACCTACAACAAAATCAGGAAATATCTGGTATTAATGTTTGGTACAAACGTTTGCGGCCCGCTATCGATTTCGTCACGTGAAAGTGGCCCGCGAGACGAAAAAGGTTGGGCAGGCCTGTGTTAGATAAATACCGGTACTACGATTCTCAAAAAATATAAAAGAAATCACAAGACTAATAGACATGCCATCGATACTTTGTAATTTGCAATTTGCTTATAATATATTAATATTGGAATATATTTGGCGGACCGGCATCAAGGTTGTTGCGGACCGGCGGTTGAGAACCACTTGTCTACTCTATTGCTTCCTCGATCGTTCTTAATAAGTTGCTATGCCTATTACTGTATAAAGTCATCAAGAGAGCAGTCCGATGAGAAAGCAGTATGGACATTGTTCCCACACTTTACACTCATATTCATTTGCATTGTTGACCTTTCAGAAGTGATAAGCAGTTCATTTCGACTAATCAACGTAATACTATATATATTTATATATATATATATATATATCCAATGACTATTTATATTCAATGGTTAAATACAGTAACAGTCTAACAGTGAATTTATGAACGCAAACAAAACTTTAAATTAGAAAGAAGGTCTAAATATTAAGTGCACGGGGCCGCCGCATGGGATTGAAAAGACATTGATTGATTACAACTACCTTATTAAATCAAATGAACTATGGATCTAAAAGAAATTCCCAACTCATCAAATTTATGTGATTGCCAAGTTTTGTGCAAATATAACTAACTATTAAGCGTTATTTTGTCCCCTGGTTGTCGAAAAAGACCTCAGATAAGAGCCCGAAATTGAAACAATCAGATAGCAATCAAATGCTATCTTAATATTTGAAATAACGATTTGTTCTGTATTGGCCATCCCTGGTTGAATCGTATTGCTGGAAATAAGAGTTAATAAATTATGAGATCTAGAAATATTTGGCGGGAAAGTTGAGCGGGAGGTTTCTGGACGGGAAAATTGGGCGGGAAATTCAAATCCCTTAGCATTCCCACGTGGTTCGTGTATTCTTTAGTTATCAGCAGTGATCCACTATTGACGTCATACATTTGAAACGAACACCCAGCTAGTTATAGCCTAGTCAGGAATGCGAATACGCTCAAAAATTTAACCGATTAACTTCATAGAGATTTTATTATTAATAATGTCTGTTGGTCAATATTAACATACCAGAAAAATTCTTGGTACTTATTTCACATCCTAAGCGATTCAAGAATCGTATTTCCTTCACCTACTTGGACGCATGAACCATCAGGAATGAACATTAAAGAAGTTTAAGCATTTTGGAATATTTTATACACTGTTTAAATTAATTTTCATGTTTTTAATTTTAAATTTAGAGCTGTTAATTAATAATACAATCATCAGTTTTACGGATTCTACAACTACCATTATTATGATATTGTTATATGCTATGACACCCATTGTATAAATAAATGTGCATGCTATTTCTATTCTTGTTATAGTTGAACTATGTATGTCTGCGGAAGTCTGACCTTGTTCAGACGGAACGTTACAGAAATATATTTGTGTCAGCGTGCAGCAAGACTCTTGAATCACTAAAGATTGTTATTTCCACTACAGCCTACTTGCAATATATACATACGAATCCACCGGCACAAAAGCATAGGATAAGTAGTTAGTCTCACAGAAACCAAATCGATAGCACCTATTTTACGACCTGGTACAGGTACAGGTAAATAGTGGTTTGCAGCCTCCTTAGTTAAACGGAACCCCAATGAAACCATTAAGAGACCCGAGAAACCCCTGTGCAATAGCTTATTTGTCCTCTATTATGTAATCCTGAAGTATTCGTTAGGATTAGGTCATAATTCTATTTCAATTTTCCTTATTTTAGTTCTATTACGAGTTCGGGGACTAGCCAGGTGACTCTCGTAGTATTTGTACCTGATATTATGGCCTAACTCTAACCTGGTACACATACTACGTCCCGGTGTCCACAATCTTAGTTCACATACTTCGGGAGCGTCCTTTATTGTCTAATATAAATAGATATAACAGCAAACCTATTACTGTCCAGTACTGGCAAAAAACTGATCTTCTAAGTGTACCAAGTTTAAAATAACAGTGTAAAAGCTAGAAAGTATTTGATTATATTTTAACAATATACATATAATATTATAGACACCCGGATATAAATGGAAGTTTGGGGAACTCATGGACTGTATTATCGGTACCCTGAGGTTCCGCGGAATCCTGGTTGAAAAAAGTTATAAACAAGACATAAAATAGGATTTTACATAATCCCTGGGATTTGATTTTTAAGTATAAAGGATGGGATCTTTCTGAATTTTGGCCGTGTCGGATTTAGAAAACATAGCGACGCATAATGTTTGGAATTACAAAAAAAAAGAAGCATAGGCACGCAATCTGTCTAGACGTAGAATATCCGTTCGTTCACCCTAGGTAAATCCCCAGGTTAGACATCGGTATATCTTCCAGTGAATACGGCTAATCGCGAGGCATTATTTTTGGGTAGCTAGAAGTGACAAATTGCTATGAGACATTTTAGCTTTTCAAACAATCCACAATGGCATATTCATTGGTAGCGATATAGTTGTGAAGTAACAAAATGAAGGTTTTTATTCCAATTCATTTTAACTCTATTACTTATACAAATAAGAAAACCGAAAAGAGACTTGAAAAAGATTCAAGAAAAGATATATGAAAACCTTAGGTAGATATAAAACAGAATTGTTGTCATTGCATGTAACTGGCATTCTGATTTTTGTAGAGTTTGAATAATTTATAACGGCGCATAAACATCTAATATAATATTACTGAACAAGACAGCGATGCTCAAATATATGACCACGGAGTAGTATGCGCATACAGTCTTTCACAATATCCTACTATACCCGCAGTGCTCACGGCTTCGCTAAACCTCTGCATTGCTTTCGAAAAGTCGAAATCGTCACAATGAGCGGTATTTTTATTCTGATGACGTCATCGTACACAAAATATGAATCTCTTAGAGCCCACAGAGATTTTTGAAACAAATAAAAGTAATAGCCTTCTAAAGAACAACAACAAATAACAAACAAAACGATTCATAGGTCAATTTCGTGTCCTATAATTAAATAATACTAAAAAATTCTCCAACGGAATAAAAAGCAAATTTTTCTCCCATAATATTCTTGCATACGGAGGAATTTCTCCCCGGTTCGGTAACGCTGATATAATTATTGTAACACAGTGGCAAATTACCTACAAGCTCATTAACGAAGGGCACACATAAATAAACCTCAGTACCCTAAGTCAGTGTTTTCCAACTTGTTCTCAGTATTGTGACGGCCCCCCAAAAATACGCTCAAGTTGCGACTCCCCGTCTTGAAATTTTTCTTCAATAAAACTTTTTTTTCGATGATTTTCATTTGAACGAACGAATAAAACGTAAACGAAAATCAATGGAAACGCATTCAATGAGATGAGTGTAGGCCTACTTGTTTCTTTCTGCGAACGTCAATGAACCTTGGGCCTAATTGTAAAAAAACCACTCGCATTTCCCTTTCAACATTTACTCGAGATCGATATTTCATCTTGATCATGTCCATGGTAGAAGGATACTTTGTGGCGGGAATTTTTCCTAGTAGCATCATTCATGGCCTGCAATCTGGCTAAATCTCAGTACCATGCGTTTATCCAATACGACAGGAGTGAAAGAAATTTATCTGCATGGGAGGATATTTTTACTGTGCAACATGGGGGGTTTTGTGGGCATTTTGTAATTTCTCTGTCGGATGTCAGTGTTTCAGTGCGTGAACTCCGTCCCGAAAGAGTTCCTATTTAGACTTTTTCTACGCGCCGCAAAGCAGGTACAATTCCGCAGAATAAAAAAGCTTTGTAACGTCCTAGCAAAATAAGACAAAGAAGAGAGCTATGCTTAAGTTTTAAAGAGATTGGTCCAGTAATGGAAGAAGCGTTTTTTTTTTTCTGTGACAAAGAACAACATGAAGAAGAAGAGTGCCAGCATAAAATGCAAAACGGTCGTTATGTCCACTGACGTGTCCAATAACTAAGCACTGCGAACCCGGTGAACAGATCCACGTGAGCGCGTTCATCAAACCGTTTTTGTTTAAGACGTCAGACCAATGCAGCAAATGGATAACTCAGCAGCTTCACCGCGGCTTACGGCGTTATATTTGGCGTCCATACATAATTCATTAGATTTATATAAAGTGTGTCGTGCTAATGAGGCTTATGCGGGGACAAATATATTTTATGAAATAAGGGAAACTGTTGTTAGTGATTTCGATACAAAAAACAAAAACCGGCGCTCCATAAGTTTGTGTACCAATATGGAGGTAACTAATTTTTGTTCGCCTACTTCACATCAAGTTGTGTAAAGGGACTGAAACCTATGGGCAGGAGGTATATTCACTCGGCTAACACAGACAGTCCCCAACTTGCAATAGAACTAAAATAGGGAAAATCGGAAAAAAATTATGGCCTAACCCTAACCTGGTACTCATACTTCGGGAGTGCCAAAAACCGTTCTTAAATTTTATAATCACATCACTCTACGTACCTTGCTGGGGTGACCGGCTGGGAATACCGGATGTCGTAAGCTTTTCTCATTTGCATACCATAATTTAGACAAAGGAGTCTTCTTCCTACATATCATTTTTACTTGAATGTTAATATATTACGCCTATATTACATTGAATACTGACTCAAGCTAACTGCACGTTGACAACTCCTGTAGCTCACCTTGTAATAAAAGCGTTTACAAGGCAGTTTGTTTACAAACAAAATTTTCGTTCGTGAATTGCGCAATGCGTGACATCACGTTGCGCCGAGCACGCATCTTGGAAGATTGATTATGCATACGTTCAAAGTCATGATGGAAAAGTGCGCAAGAGTGCCAGTTTAAAAATCTAATGTTCCTAATTCTCAAATCCACGTTAACTAAGGCAAATTAGCTCGTTATCCGCCTATCCACCATAACAAAGAACTCACAATGTAGAAAGTGTCCGTTCAATCAAATTCTAGTTTTCTAACTTCAAAGATATCTTTTACTAACCCATGTAGTAATAGTGTAAATGCCATGTAAAAACAATTTCTCCGACTTTTTGAATATTGTCCCAAGAACTATAGTCGATAACGCAAATCTTTTTTTTCGACCTAGTCGATACCACAAAAACTTTTCTACACGTTTCAATTCTCTACATTGTAATTTTGTTTTTGATATATGCGGATGCTTGTACTGGGTCTAGGTGAGAGAGAGGCGTAAAAACGCAGTATAAAAAAAATTTCACAATCACGAAAAAACGCAGCAAAAAGAGCGTTCGCTCAAAAATTCAGAGATTTCCAACATCCGAATCGATCGCAGCTAAGCTGCATAGTACAAGCGTACTGGCTGTAACATCGGCTGCTTGCACATGTCTTGCCCAAAGCGAACCAATTCAAATGCCGCAGTGATATTTTGTGATTTTCATTTTTGTGATACTTTTGTATTATTATCAGTATACTTTGGTCATTTTCGTCTGAATTGATCAGCCAGCAAGTGTCGCTGACTCAAAGACTGTTACAGTATTTGTAAATTACATTTTTTTTCCATTTTATTATACACTTTTGTGTTGTGTTTTCATTGATTCTTACATGATAAAAATAAAATATCTGAAGCTATCTGAATCTGCAATAAAATAAACTTGCCGTCCACGTGTACGCACAATTGCAATTTATTACTGTACAATAGTAGGAATATGTTTGCACTTCATATAATTCTAAGGCTGAAGAGAAGGTTTGAAAATAACACCTTTTACGCTTTCTTTCCTAATAAAATACATTGTATTTAGAAACGTAAAAAACGCCAGAAAATCAGTCACACTCGAAACGAGATATAAATTAAAAATATAATTTATAAGTACTGAGAAAAAGAGCGATGATTAAATATTTGGACATGGAGGGCAAAACATAATATCCCCGAAAATCATATGCGGTACAGTGTTCCCATGAGTAAAAATTAATACAGCGAAATTTTGGATGAAATATCAAATCTCATGGGATTCATAGAAAAGTTTGGATTATATAAAAGTAATACCCTTCTAGAGAAAAATTCCATCTTTAACTACTGAAAATTTAAAAGCAATTGGCCCAGTAATCAACAGTAATTTTTTTATAACATCAGAAAGTAACGCAAAGAAGAGGAATAACAGCATAATAATATTAACGAAATGATCCCCACGTGTCCGATAAAACAATTGGAAAATTTATCGATATTTGATACACACAGGAATGTATTTACACCGGATGTATGAAGATTTCGCCAGATGGTATGTTATGTAAAGAACCGATACCCGGGAAAATGGTGAAATTATTAAACTAAGGAAAGGGGAATGTAAGAAAGAGGTCAATATTTTGACACATACAGGAATGTATTTACAACGGATGCATAAACATTTTGCCCGGTGTCATGGTCAAAACTGGTGAGATTTGAAGGCGATCTAGAAGTGTATGTACCAATAGGTTATATTATGTAAAGAACCGATACCCGGGGAAATGGTTAAATTACTAAACTAAGGAATGGGGTATGTAAGAAAATGGTACTAGCAGCTTGCTAATACTAATGAACTAAATCTCACTCATAACATGATGTAAAATAATCTTATGACTCAATAAAATAAAAAATAAAAGGGTATTCGCCTTGGTACACAGACTACGGAGTACCGATTTGAAAATACTCTTAAGGTTTAACAAATAAAAAACTATTCCTAATAATCAAGTAGCCCCATGGGTATATGGTTGTACGTTTGCCACCGTATAGCTTATGATTATGCGTCGATTCCCGTCCTGTGGGGATTGATATGTGCGAGACGACTCCTTGATACTGTGAAGTGAGTCAGCTTAGTTATCCATCACCCATCAAGTCAAAAAATCCGACACAAATGTCAGGGGGGGGGGGAGGCAAAATTTTTGACCACTGGTCGAAAAACCGTGCCCACCCCTGGCCCAACCTTTGAAGACCAACATTTACAGGTTTATGATTATGATTTTTTTTGCTTGCTTTTTAGGCAATCTTACAATTAAATTAAAGAAATAACCATTATCCAATATGGCATTATCTCGATCATATTTCACAATGTTAATATACAATTTTAAATCTTTTTCATTTTTATGCCATGCGACACGTAATTTAGTGACCATGAACGCAAGGATCAGGGGCTTAAAACATAATAATAGAGTAAAATATTCGTCATCGCATTTACTTAAACCCCTTCAGGTTTTGCATCAATTGGTATGTATTGACGCAAAATGTTTTGCCATAATTAAATATAGTTTATAGTATGTGTATCAAGTTATCGTTATCATGTTGTGCGCCATCTTGATGCACATACTATGGGAAATCCGTTTCAGTAGTTCCCTTGGCACTTCAGTGGCCGCCGATGACATCGCTCAAAAATTTTTTCTTCTAAGTGAACACGCCTGATCTTGCTTAAAGCAAATTTGCATACGAAAAGTTATTATACAAAATTCAAACACATGAATGCGATCGACAATTTGACATTAAGTGTGTTTCCATGATTGGGTCATACTAGGTCGGACTTGGACGCAGTCGGGCGCGTGCACTGGTGCGGACAAGGTCACAAAATCGCGACCTGTTTTCGTGTAATCAAGATTTCAGTTACCCAACCACATTTTATATATCATTTCGTATAGGTGATATACATAACGATAATTGAAAATACCGCATCTTGCAATGCCAGATTTACAACAGATTTACGTTACAACTGACAGATTTAAACCCAGGTGGATCCCCCACGAAGAAAGGCCACAAAAATGTCATCTGCGAGAAACATAGAAAGTCGCTATAACGGAAAATGACGCATAAGCGCCTTGAATACTAGGACTCAGTAGGACGAGGACCCGGTGAAGAAGTAGGACGTCATAGGGCGCGCCATGACGTCACATTATTGACCATATATGGAATGCGAGTCCTAGTCCGTCCTAGTAATATCGCTCATGAAAACACACTAACTAAAACATATTTCTCTTCAGTAGTCATTACGTCCGGTCTCGGTCATTGCTTCTTCTCTCTGTCGATGAGGCCTGAAAACAAGGCAAGTATTTTTTGTCATTTTGTAGTTGTAACTTTTCAACATGTTTTTTACTTGGCAGTTCAGGGGTGTGCAACCTTTTTGCAGAAGGGCCAAATACAAATAGCTTGGTGGAACCGCGGGCCGAGCAACATGCTTCATTCGCCATAGGCATAGATAACATATCGTCAGGCTAATAACCGAATTGCGTAAGTCATTTTTGGCGGTTTTGAGTTTTTTATAAAATAGGTATTAATGTAACGCTGCGCACCTGTCTGTTAACTCAGATTTTATTTTAAGAATTCCGAAACCCATAAAAAAGATTTTGTATGACATGCAAATTTGTTCAATTGTTTCGTCACAATGAATTATCAGTGTTAACGCAGGACTATTGTGACGTCGCAAAGACATAATAACCTCGGCGAAGGATTTTCGAGTTTTTCCATCTCAGATTCTAGCTTAGCGCTTATAAATTTGAATTTATACTACAGTATAGGAAGGCGTGCACTTGTGATATTCACTGTCTGAGTCCAATTCACCTTGGTTGACTTTTATATAAGCGTACATTGCTGTTCCATTCTATATATTTTATCTTATTCTTATTTTGGTGGGTGTGCAGATCGTGTTATATTGATGAAATATATATTTTTAAACATAAAAAATAATTTAATTGAAACAGATTATCTACTTTGGGGATTAGACATCGTAGATACTAAGAATTACATTCGTTTTTGAATTGTTTGGTTTTCAGGACTGGTGCATATAGTCAAGTTGCAAAATTGCGCATGTCCCCGAGTCATAGACACATTTCTGTCTAAGTCACAGTGCGCCATTATGACGTCACATGACTGCGTTATATAAATTAACTTAAATCCGACTACGATCAAAAAATTGAACCATGGCAAATTATTGCCTCTCAATGGCATAGCAATATCATTAGGAAGTTTTAACGTTTTTCTCAAAACTGCTAAAAATGACTCACGCAATTCGGTTATTAGCGTGACGATATTGGACTCGGGGGTACAGGCTTTGCAACAGAAGGGATTAAAATCACTCGAATTTTTTTTTTGTTGTGGACCGCAGTTTGCACCCCCCTAGCTAGAATCCACTAAATTTGAGGACCGTCAAATCCGCCAGAGCGATTCTTACCAACAAGAAATGCCACTCAAAAACAATTGGAAAAAAATTCAGAAAAACGATCTCATGTATAATTCGTATCCCATGAATAAACCAACTTTGAGTAAAATGTGCCCGTCTTGATTTGAATGGATGTAAATGAAAAAAGCCGTAAATGCGCTGCATTTATAATATTTAACTATCCTATTAACATTATAGGATGAACGCCTAAAGGGTGGTTCAACGAACAACGGCCTCTCATCCGGTTACCAGTCAATGTTGGGTACACACCCAGTTATTTGTTTCAAATGCATAATCTCAATGTGGAAGAACCTCAAATAATAACAGCAATTTACAGAAAGATGTACACTTTGTGTTCAATAAATAGACCAAATTTGTATTTAATTTGCAGGCGCCGCGGTAGTGAACGTCCAAGAAAAAAAGCGACTTGAATTGATAAAACTTTTAACTTTTATAAAAATAAGCTTGGTGCCAACAGTTGACCACAAACTAACTCAGTGAAGCAATGAACCATAAGACTGACAGCACTGGTATATGCACATTAAGATAAGATTATTCTGACAATATGCGACACTCCTATCAGTAATCTTTTTTAGTTATTATTAGATGACTAGACTAGAGTCTTTGTTTTAGATAAAGACAAATAAGGAACTCATTTTACTTACCCGGCCAATATAACACTGTCCATGTTGTTGGCAATTGGGCCTGCTGCAAATCCACTTCCGACATTGTCTACAAACTTCCTTTTCGTCTCCCAATAGGTCTTGGCCACAGTTACCACATTTCCTTAAATAGGAAGAGTTATAAAACATCAGAAAAGTTTAACATAAATGATCTTTTTTAATGTATTATACTGTTTTTCCAGAACCGTCAATGGCCCTGTAGCGACCTTTCCACTCCATACCTTTTGTAGTATGAATTATTCTATGTGTGAAAAATGAACGCAAAATTAACAGAAGTTAAGATGAAATTCTACTTAAAACATTCAACGACTGACGCCTTTTAACAGTATTGAATTACGCTAAAATGCCATTTAAACATTTCACGACTTACGCTTTTTAACAGTTACTTTTTTAACGTTGCAATAAGAAAACATTTTGCGTTAGTGTTGCGTTACTTTTTCAACACCCTATACATATATAGGTATATAGGTATATATATACTTCTTGGCGGGAAGGTGAAGGGCTGAAAATCAAATTGAATATACTATTATCTATAGTTAAATTATCGGTACTCCCGAAGTATGTGAACCAAGATGGCGGACACCGAAACGTAGTATGTGTACCAGGTCAGCGTTAAGCCATAATTTTATTCCAATTTTCCTTATTTTAGTTCTATTACGAGTTCGGGCCAAGCGACTCCCATAATATTTGTACCTGAAATCAAGGCCTAACCCTAACCTGGTACACATACTACGTTTCAATGTACGCCATCTTGGTTAACATACTTCGGGAGTACCGAAAGATCAAATTGAATATACTATTAACTACAGTTCAATTAACGATATTCATGGAATCATGATAATGAAAAAACAACAGAAACGTAAAACTATTGAGTGTTAGATTCGATTTTGTGCAAAAATCAAAAAATTGGTGACCCATTTTTCTGATCGCGGTTGGTGTTATCGTGTGAGACATGTACATGAATTAGGTAGCCTATGATTTAGCTTAAGATGGAAAGCAAATAGTTATCAACACTTTGGGACTGACGTACTTTCATACTATTTTCGGACAGCGGTCCCGGAATAGCAGTCAATTAAAATTCGCATTTTGCTTTTTTGTAACTGAAATTATTGTCGGTTAAGTTTGGCCTACACTCTTGCACTTACCGAAAAAGTTCAAAAGAATGGTCTGATGTAACTCTTTCTATTCCATGTGGCAGTATCTGGAAAGTAATACAATAAATTTTCAGATATTTGGAAGTTTAGATAAATATGTTTAGATATCGATAAAACTTGTTTAATTTAAATGAACAAAAAGATGAAAAAGACAAGGGCAGTGGAATCACAATTTAGCATTTTTGGACACAAAGATTTAGACACCTAAAGATTATTTTTGCCGAATTTTTCGTTGTTGGTTTTGTTGTTGAAAATTGTGAAAACGAACACGATTTTGTATCGATTGTTCTATTTGCCATTTCGAAAAGTAGACCCCGCGTTTCAGGTTGCGCTTCCATTTGCGTTTATGTGTATTACGGTTACGGAGAAAGGAAATGAGAAGTGGGGCAAGTGCAATGGTTGAATTTAGGGAGTTCGCGACAACCCATATTTGTGATAATCAGTTACCTGTTCTTGTTTTTTTGTTTTAGACGTTAGACATCAGCAGAAAAGTGGGTTACGTGCACCGCAGCTGACAACTGGCATTATATTTGGCGTTTCAAAAGTTATGTAATCGCGCTGTATTAATGCAATTTATGTGATGGCGTTTATACATTTTTTGAAACAAGGGAACCTGTTGATATTGAGTTCGTTGTTCCTAAATTTTTGAACTAAAAGAGATCCCGTTCCTAAAACTTTTGAATCAAAACAGAACCTGTACCTCAAATTTTGAACCAAAAGAGAACCCGTTGCTAAACTTTTAAATTCAGACTAAACCCGTTCCTAAACCTTTGAATTAAAAGAGAACCCGTTCCTAAACTTTCAAATCCAGACTATACCCGTTCCTAAACTTCTGAATCAAGAGAGAACCCAAAAACTTTTGAATCAAAAGAGAACCCTTTCTCAAAAATTTTTAAATCCAGACTAATTCCGATCCTAACCGTTTGAACCAAAAGAGAACCCCTTTCGAAAAGTTTTGAATCAAGAGAACCCGTTCCTAAAACTTTTGAATCAAAACAGAAACCGTTCCTAAAATTTTGACCCAAAATAGATCTCGTTCATGAACTTTTAAAATCCAGGTCAAACCCGTCCCCAAACTTTTGAATCAAGGGAGAACCTGTTCCTAAATTTCTTGTATCAAAAAGAGAACACGTTCCTAAACCTCGTGAATCAAAAGAGGACCCGTTCCCGAAATATTGAATCATAAGAAAACCCTTCTAAACTTCTAAATCTAAACTAAACCTGTTCCTAAACGTTTTAATCAAAAGAGAACCCGTTTCCAAAACTTTTGAAGCAAGAGAACCCGTTCCAAAATTTTGAATCAAAACAGAACCCGTTTTTAAAACTTTTGAATCAAAACAAAACCTGTTCCTAAAATTTTGAATCAAAATAGAACCCGTTCCTAAAAGTTTTTAAGCAAAACAGAACCCGTTCCTAAAATTCTGAATCAAAACAGAATCCGTTCTTAAAATTTTGAATCCCAACGCGAAGCATGAGCAAAGAAAATTGGAAGAGATGAATCTCTATTCCTAAATCATTATTTTATATTGAACCTACCAGTTCATGGGGTGCATCTTGTCTAAGAGGCAAATCACCACAAGTTGCTGAGCGACGGACGCGGTTCGGTTCAGAGAACACTCGGGTAGCTCTATGGCTGGAAATATGAAAATAAGAAGTTTTATAGAAGTTGTTTGTTTTCAGATCATGTTGCATCAAAAGATTCCACGGCCCGAAGATTGAGTAAAACTTAATAAATGAAGTATTGGATAAAAGTAATTTGAATGAAACGTGCTTTAAAAGGACTAGATTAAAATTTTACTAGACGCAGTTTTCAACTTGGGAGGGAAAAGAACGTCGATGGAATAGTTTCAAGTGCCCAATCAATCCATATGAGTTGTATATAGACTGGTCCTTGCGATAAAAATAAGTCGAAATAAATATCACTAAACATGAGTACTCGAACAGTTGGATTTTATTTATCGGGGAAGCAGAACAGACATAGTCCATTTTTTTACGAAACCCTGTTATCTTTATGTCCAAAACAAGCCTAGTGGCTTTTTTTATGTCTTCCAGTTTGTTAGTTGCCTCCACCATGCATATGAAAACGTTAAATCATTGACTCGGATTGGGCAGAAGATGGTGGTCTGTCCCATGGTAGGTCCTCCCGTAGTATGTGAACCAAGATGACGGACACCGGGACGTAGTATGTGTACCAGGTTAGGGTTATGCCATAATTTCAGTACAAATACTACGGGAGTCACTGGTCTAGTCCCCGAACTCGCAATAGAACTAAAATAAGGCAAATTGAAATAAAATCATGGCTTAAACCTGACCTGGTACACATAATACGTTCCGGTTCTTGGTTCACATACTACGTGAGTACCCGATAAAGCCGTTAACCGCCAGGATAATTTGAAAAAATCATATTATGTAACTTACCTTGTACCCTGTTCTCCGCCAACTGCTCCGAGATCAGCTGTCGAGAAGGAACAAGAACGTCCAAGGTGATTCTCACCTACGAAACGAGGAATTATTCTATTTCAATCTGGAATATATTTAAAGTTATCTATCTCCTATTCTAATTGAAATATTAGTGACAATGATTGGATTAAATCTAGATCCGGAAAGTTTGCTCCATTGGGGTTGAAGTGGTCAAGTTCATGTGCACCGTACACGGGAAGGGTTAAAAACCTATGTCTAAAAATCGTGCCACACTTTTCCCTTTCAGTACTCTTTTCTCTGGTTGTGTGTGACACGCGCGTGCCAAACTAAATTTAATCGCAATCTCAACGAACTACTAAAACATCTAAATTTGGTTTTAGTTTGGTTGTGGTATTATCAGGCGGGCAAGATTGAATTACCCAACTGGTCGGATTTGGCCTGCGGGCCTAAGTTTGCCCATGTAAGATCTAGATCTTTATTAGGGTTTGAAGTGGTTGAGTTCACGTGCACCGTAAACGGAAAGGGTTAAAAACCTATCTCAAAAATTGTGCCCCACTCTCCCTTTTTAGTACACTTATCTCATATTGCCTGTGTCAAGTGAGAAAGTTGAACCAAAAAATTAAGTCAAACTGATTTATTTAACGAATATCGCTTCAATGGAATAACGTTCCTACCGTTTGGTTGCCCAGCGTTCCGTGCCGTTGGTAACAGAAATCGACACCCGCTCCTGAGAATAGAAAAAAAATATTATTTTTATAAATTGGTCCTCTAAATGTGAGCGAATTATGTTGCTTACAGAAAGTTATTATGAATGTTTTGAAAATATATATTTGTAAACCGTTTGGTATGCGATCTCGCTTGCCTGACTTACTTGCTAATGTCGATCGCATACCAAAGTGTGTGTAATCTCATATTAATCAGTTCCTAACCCTAACTTAAATCGATCGTATTTACAGTATATCCTGGCTACGTCCCCGATCATTGTAATGTCCTCGTAGTTACCATTGTTTGAACATTACGCGACAGAAAAATGGCTATTTTGACGAATATGCATTCGCGGCCACCGCTTCAGAAGCCGTTGCATGGAAATTTCCGATTTAGATTTTGAAACCCTCCTTTTGAAAATCCTGGTTGCGCACCTGATTATTGGTATGTTTTATCGACTCTTTTAGTACGATAAGAGTTATGAGCATATAGGACGAATTTTAGTGCAATCAGAGTTATGCGCTTATAAGTCGAACTTATAATTTAGCAGATTTTTCAAGTTTTAAACTCTTATATGCGAGGATATACGGTAATTTACTCTTAATCAAATCAATCAATAATGAGTATTTCACACCTATGCCATAAAGAATCCGTTGGATCATTTTCCAAATCCCATTTGTCATGTGAAATCCTGCATCCTATACATTGTATCGATTGTCCATCGAGACTGTAAAACCCTGATGAGGCGAGAGTTCTTTGAACTTCCGGATCCCCAAACATGGAGTTTCCAAAAGTATGAATCCTCCGTCTAACAGAATTGAATTCGTCTAGAATGAAATGGGATATTATAATAATACAACTGTAACAACAGAAAGTCACGTTTGCTTAATCGTATATGGCCAGTTTCCCCCAAACTTTGTTGTTCTTTGAGGGAAATTTTGCTTTGTATTTGCTGTAGTATTACCATATACCCATGGTTAACATACCCCACTTTCAACACTATCTCACCTGGTGCAGCAAATAAGCCATCTTTTCCATTGATTTCTTCAATTTTCATCTCGTCTAATTTGACACGTGTTTCATGGTTGGGAGATACCTACAAAAATAATGTTGTGTCTTGTAAATTAACCCCTTCGACTGTCTAAAGAGAGAGGCTCCAGTTCCTAGTCATTTATTTTAGTGTTTCCACTAAGGCTGGGCAATTTCAAATAACTGATGATGATTTCAGAATCGAATCGAATCTTGACTACTTGAGAGATATGCAATTGTCTGCGACTGTTTATTGTAATGAGTCATACAGATACATAAATTACTGAAAACATAGAATACATCACTCAGGCAGACTGCATTTTATCAATAACTCACTACAAAAATAGTCTTATTTCAGAATTGCGTTGAAAAAATATGGCTTTAATAAAAAAAACTGGGAATTCACCTCAATCATTGACAAAAACAAGATGGCGGCGACTCGAAATTTTGCTCTCAACCGATTCGAATATTTGATTCAAAGTGGCCAGCCCTAGTTCCCACACATTCACTCCGAAGAAGGATTCGTGCAAGAAGTTACTACGTAGATACAGGGAGCATTTCCGTTCGGCATTGCCGTGACTCATTACATGATGGGCATATGGGTCAGACCCGAGATTAACGTAAAAAACCAACACAGTAATGTACACCGCTCTTAGGTCATTGTGCACACAAACCGTTAGTACAGTGTGACTCCAAAAACAGAAACCAGATTAGAGACAACATAGACAACATAGCTTTTGTGCAAAGCGTCTTACATTACTTTTGGACACAATCATACACAAACAGAAGTTCAAGCGTGAAATAAATTTTATTCATTTTTGTAAAAGTAGTCAAGAAATGTATGGGTTTTGTTTTGGAGGGGGTATGGGAGGCACAATGCCTACGCTATAAACTAATTATGTGATTACTAAATTTCAAATATATATATTTGCTTTGCCAAGAAGAGCATACCATATGAAATGATAGCTA
Organism: Styela clava; assembly: GCF_013122585.1. NCBI lineage: Eukaryota > Metazoa > Chordata > Ascidiacea > Stolidobranchia > Styelidae > Styela > Styela clava. The sequence continues at coordinate 4,332,116 of NW_024102832.1, read as the reverse complement.
AATTGCGACTACCTGACAGTTCAGTGTATCATCTTGCTTGCTGTCGTGTTGTTTTTTGGTCTCGGAAACGAATCGCGGTAAACACCTGTGAAGTAAAAACTATTTTAGTGCAATTGTAATAAGAATTTTTTTTTATATTTTTCCTAAAGGAGAGAAAGGCTGAACAATCAAATGGCGAACCACAACCTCTCGTTCAGTGATTTTCAACCTGTGGGCCATGACCCAGTGGTGGGCCACAGCTCTATTTTCAATGGGTCACACAGCTTGGCATAAAACAGAATGAAGGCAATATTGGATTTGAAACAAAAGTTCATTGTGATCAAGTAAGGAACAACATATTCGATGATAAAAATGTTATGTTTGTGACAGAGTTCCAACTTAAAAGCGTACTCCCAGATTTAAGAAAGAGAAAAGTTACACTATGATGCAGCATTAACATTTCATATGTTTGGTGGGCCACCGTTATATATAATACCGTTCTAGTAAAAATAGGCCACGAGTAGAAAAAGGTTGAAAACCCCTGTTCAGGTTCGATTACCAGTCCAGGAATTGGGCATCGAAATAATTGACTAATTATGTTTTTTTAATGTGAATTGAATGGCAATCCATATTTATAAACACGCAACGTTGTTCCTCAGGCTTTATTGAATTAAGATCGCGAGTTCTCACATCGCCTAGCAAAAGTACCGTGACACTATGTATTTACCGGAACAAAAGTAAACATTACGTCAGCACCGCTATAGCTTGGCGTATTTGCTATTGTGAAATAAAAATATACTTTTGTGTTTAACGATTACCTCTACAGTTTTGACGTGACGTTCGATTTGGTGCCATCACTTAAGTTACATACGCCGTAACATAGGAATGTGAACAGCGATTTTAAAATACATCAATTTGGGAGTAAATTTGGGAGGATTGGGCTCAGGTGAATTAACAGCATTTATAAATGCACTACGATTAAATAAATAAATGAGGAGCCCCGGAAGTATGTGTACAAAAGATGGTGCACAACTTGAACCCTAACCTGGTATACATAATATGTTCAGGTTGTGCCCCATCTTGGTGCACATACTTCGGGAGCATCAAAAATGAAATAAAACTGATTTTTTAGATAAAATACTGTACTGTAATTTTGTACATTTAAGACCAATTAAATTAGCATCAAATAGGCTGGTGCCAAAAGTACCGGCGCACAAAAGGCCATGCCAAAGCGTGCTTTACCTATGAGGTAATCGAAGTACAGTTTTCACCTAACACGGAGTAACGGCTCGGTTTCACCCAACTTACTTATTCCTAGAGTTCAATTCAGGACAAATGGTACAAAGTACGCTAGACTTAAGTAAGCAAACAAAGACTTACGTGAAGGGAACCTCGTCTTCATTTCCACTCTCGCAATGTCTTTTGAACTCTAAAATATAAGATGGCGTAACAAAAGCAGAACTTACTCTAAACCAATGGGATGAATACATGTCAAGGGGCGCGGTAAGCGAATAATGAAACTTATAATGTTGAAAAGAGACCCCATTGCTTGTTAGTTTATTTATAGCGCGCCAGACGAAGTGAAATCCCGAATCAAAAATGCTTTGAATTCTTTGGTAGACTTTAGAAACTTAATATTTACATATTCAATTATTGAACTAATCCGAACTCGTTGGGATACATGTATATTAGGGGACAGGGTGTGTAAAATTTTAACAAATTGTGTGATTCACTAAAATGGCAACTACTCATTTAGGATAATTTTACCGTTTGAAGTGCTAAAAATTGTACTAATCCATAAAATTATATTTAAAAAGATATCATCTTACTTTGAAAAGTTTCTTGAATTTTTTTGTTTAGACATGTCCACATTGTAGACTTGGTGCCTGCAGCCGAACCCTAAATAAAATTTAAAAAATAAATTAATAACGATGTGGTCCTACAGGCCTATTTATAACAGCAATTCCTTTTTTTTTTTTTTTGAAGGTTTTTTTTTCGAGATCGAGGAAAAGGTGAATAATAATATTAAATGTTCGAGCAAACGCACAATTACTAGTAGTTTAAATATTAAATATAACACTACTTTCGCTAAACTGCCTTTGGGGTCAGTAACAAAAAATGAAATCACAATAAAATTGCTATTATTTTACGGTATATGCAAGGCCGATACTCAACGTACAAACTTAAACATAGTACGAAATCAAATGAGTAACGATTTGCGCCTAGAAGAGACCGAGAAATAGATTTTGTCGTCACATAAACAAGTGTGGCGCCATAGTACAAGAATGTATCATCTGAATGTGCTTACGTCCCTCGGTTTACAAAGCATCAGCTGTTCTTTGTCTAATATTAACTATAAGATCAAGAAGTTACGTTGGATTGGTAACCAGTCTGATCATAAGTCACGCCCCTTTTTGGTATTTCATTTTACCATGAAGTCGTCATTATTTTTTTTATGAAAAAAATCAAATTACGCGCACTCATTCAGAAGTAAAGAAAACTTTATCAGAGCATTGTTACTTATGATCACTTAAATGCCAATAATTCCGTTGTAATTACGTTCTTATTCGTTGCAATTGGGAGGTAAATCATATAATCATGAGCGGCTAATATGGTCTTCTTTATTTCAGTTGCTAGCTCAAGTTAGTTAAGTGCTTAATGGCAAATCCGGAAAAATTTAAGTCCTACCCAAAATTGAGTAGCTTTTTCATATTCATAGACTTGTTTTGTATAAAAATGTATAGAATTTAATATATATAAACGAATTACCTCTCTACCATCGTCTCGATTTCCAGTTTCCGCTGATGTTTCACCTTCTCGCATTTGCCTGCACGTGAATGTATGTAGTATAATAAGATAGGGTTTTTATAATTGATTTGAGAGCGAGAAAATCGAATTGTAGTATAATGTGGGTGCGTTAGTGCTAAATCACTGAGTATATCTAAAATATTCGATTCGAATCTAAAATTATCAGGTATTCAAAAATACCCAGGCAATATGGGAAAGTAACGATTCCGGTTTCCATAAAAAAAGTTTTCATCTATCCATGGATGATTGTACAATGTACATAAGTGCTGAAAGGCCGCATAACATGGAGAAATCGATGAACGGCGCAAAATACAGGAAAAAAGAGTTAATCAGTTTTTGTGCAAATCTCTCACCTTTGACCTGCTTCCGTGTCGAAAATGTTTTCACTGTTTCCTATAATCGCGACGAGAGAGTCAGAGAAAAACGTCTTGGCTTCTTCTGCTATCGTATTCAAATCCGGAATTGTAGCGAAGCAAAGAAAGAGTTCTTTACCTGAAAAAAAAAAAATTAATTTTTAAAATTAGATTTTTGAAAAAAAAAAAAAAATCTCAAAACCAAATCTAACTTCTAACTTGAATCTAACAGAACTGTAATTTCACCATGGAGTCTATAGGCGTCATAGAGTTTGGCGATCTTTTCTGCCAGAACCAGATTTAAACTAGCGTTTATGGAAGCCCGGAATTAGAATCGTAGAATTCTTTGAATACAACTAGCAATATAGTATAGCAAGGTAGTGTAATATACAGGGTGTCTCAAAAATGAGTATACACTTTCAAATTTGATTTGCTTTTCAGGTACTCATCATAGAGCGTTCATTTCTCCAGAAGACATAGTATGGATATAGTAAAATAGTAGTTTGAAAGTAGTAAAATTTAGGTATTGTTTGCATTTTTCAACAACCGACAGAATGACAAGGAGATTAACCCAAGAAATTTGGTGAAAAATTGCTTTTTGGCAATTTGAAATTAATTCGGCTCATATACACGACGAACAATTCATGTAATTCATGGAAAATGTTTAGAACTGGATGATCGAGATCAGAAAGACCAAAGAGCGGAGGCGCTGAGAAAAACATTCAATGACGAATTAATTCCAAATTATCAGTCAAAGAGGCCATACTGATTTATATGTTTCTTGCCAAACAGCAATTTTGCACCTTATTTTTTGGATTATTCTCCTGGTCAATCTGTGGGTTGTTAAAAAATGCAAACAATACCTAAATTATACAACTCATCCATACAATGAATGTTTCATGAAGAAATGAACGCTCTATGATCAGTACCTGAGACGCAAATCAAAATTAAAAGTGTATACTTTGTTTTGAAACACCCTGTAGTATAGCAAACATAAAATTAATTTTTCCCAAAGTTTTTGGAACGAACGTCAAAGTTTTCCCAAAGAAATCCGAATATTTTTAAGTGCTTATTGCACTGTAGATTGAAACGCATTTTAGACCAGACTAGACTCTTAAAAATACATCTTTTGCGGACCCACCAGCTGTTTCGGTCTAACTTGGGAACTAGAAATTTCAGCCCCTTCACCTCTTTGAAAATTCCTAGCTACGCCTCTGCACGGAAAATCTTTCGATTTGTGACGCACATCATTCGCACAATAATTTAACTTTAACTAATCGTACGTATATAATCCATTCAGGCACATATCAAAAGTTACAATTTAATGTTATTTGCTAAAAATAGAAGCTTGAGTATTGAGCGTTCAGATGTTGTGTCGAGCGTAAAAACTTAAACCAACTGTAATGAAACGTTAATTTCATACAGCGCAGACAAGCAAGTATTTCACGCTAAATTCGGCGCTCCAGACGCGCGTGTACTAATATGGAGGTAACTAATTTTGTCCGCCTACTTTACATCAAGTTGTGTAAAGGGACTGAAACCTATGGGCAGGGGGTATATTTACTTGACTAACACGGACAGTGCACAAACTCGTAATTGAACTAATATAAGGAAAATTGGAATAAAATTATGACCTAGCCCTAACCTGGTACACACACTACGAGAGTACCATAAGTTCTATTCTTAAAAAACGCTTGCTTTTCTTTTCCAAATTCTGGATTATTTCTTCACAAAAATTCATACAGTTCTGATGAAAGAATTTGCAACTCTAAGACAACAAAAGAAAAAGTCATATAAAGCTCATATTGTACGTTTTCTTGCTTTACACAAATAGGTTGACTTACCATTGCTGTTATCCATAATGTAATTTCAATGTTTAGGTTAACTTCAAATATAGGCTAAAATATTTCTGAATTGTAAATGAGCAGCACGAACAGTAACCATTCTGGCTAGAGCAGACTGTATGCAAAGGAATACCGCTACAGTCTAGTACACATAAAAGAGCGATCCTTCCACGAGCAAAAATAAACCCCTTTACCGCAAGCTGCAATAAACACAGTAGAAAAATCTATTCTCTTGAACGTACAGCGGGCAAAGGGCAAAACCAACTGGTCGCGAAACGCTCATCGCGCCCCTCGCAGGGAACCCGGTGAATCCCCTGGTTAAGGTGTTCAAGGGAGTGCTGGAGGGTTTTAAAGTCTCCATAAAGACCAAATACAGTGTCACTTGTATAATTCAGAGGCAACAAATCAGCACGGGCGTCGACGTGACGTCCAGAGTACTCCATTAATGTACAACAAACACAAATATTTACCCGTCAGCCAACAAATCTACCAAATATTACCCACGAAGACGCCTCTCTAACACCCTTAAAATGGTCTAAGGACTAAGGACAAAATCCGTTCATCTCGAAAAATGGCACAAACTCGTTTACTACGTCATACTCGTCATAGACCGGTACATCAAGTAGATTTTGTGCCTCAATATGGCGATATGAGATTTTCCCATTATGAATAAATTAGCAGGTCAGTCGACCTTGAAGTCTTGACCACACCCTTACGATTATATTTTATGTTTATTGTTTGTTTGTTTATTCTTACTGCAATATGTAATTTAATTTGATGAAATTTGGAAATATTCGAAAATAAATCATTATCTATCTGCGTGCCGGTCTGTCTTTCTGTCTGTCTGCCTGTATAAATCACAATTCCGCGTCTCATCATCCGGACATTTCAAGTATTTTGAACATAAATAGTAGCGCAATCGCGATTAGCCATCCAAATTATTACGGTATTCCCGTAGTGTGTGTACCGGGTTAGGGTTAAGCTATAATTTTATTCCAATTTTCTTATTTTAGTTTTACACTATTATGAGTTCGGCTACAGTCTGTGTAAGCCAAGTGAATATACCCGTCCGAACAAAATTAGTCACCTCCATACTGGTACACAAACTTCTGGAGCGCCAAAAATTCGCGATTTGTCATTCAAAATTTCATGTCCAAGGTTCTTAAAGTGATTTCGGTGACTTCAATTTGAACAATGTTGCAGACAAGCACTTTCTGATTCCCAAAGAACTACGCAATCTCGCCATTGCTTTACAATCAATTGAAAAGTGGAGAAAACACTCATTATTTAAAATGATGTACTTGTGTATTAGATCGTTGCACAAATTCTTACGTTATATATCAATAACTGATCGCTTTAGTGAACCAATATGGAAGTAACTAATTTTGTTCACCTACTTCACATCAAGTCGTGTGAAGGAAGGAAGCGTATGGACAGGGGGTATATTCACTTGGCTAACACAAACAGTCCCCTAACTCGTAATACAACTGAAATACGGAAAATCGGAATGAATTGATGGCCTAACCCTAACCTGGTACACATACTATGTGAGTGTCAATAATTGTAATGAGGTAAACCAACATTTTTGCGTTTCCTGTGTTTATTCATTCGTAACGAAACGCGGCCAAATCGTCAAAAATATTTGAAATGAACTTCCACTCATTGTCGACATCTAGCGGTTACTTTGCGTAATATGAATTAGTGTTAGTGGATACTGAAAAAACGGGGTGACTAAAGACACGAAACCAGTTCCATTTGGAACATATTGTATGAGTTCCATTCTACCCCCCCCCTTTTTATGAGGTGGGGGGAGGAGGGTCACCCTGTAAATGTTGTTAAAGTATTTGCAGACGAATGCCATATAAAAGTGTGCCCGCGGAATATACACGCCATCATAACAATAATCTGAAGTCTAGTACGAATCCTTCTCTGGGTTAATGCATTGGAGCGGTCATTTTGTTCAAGCGAGGCTGGTAGTGGACGAGAGTACGTGGTTTTCCTACACGTTCTCCAGGCTTTCTTCTCCCGTGGGACAAATTTCAAAACGTCTATTTTGGGATAAATATCGAACTATATTGGCGGTAATTAACATGGTCTCAGAAACTGCAAAGTCTGAATTCCATGACGAGAATCCGCTATGACGCATGAGACAAGAAATAGTAAAAGTTAAGCTTTTTCATTCACGTGTACCCAAGGGCGTGTCAAACTTCTCTGCTGCGCAGGGCTAGTTTCTGATAATGACGCCCCTTACACGTACTTAACTTAATAATTTGCGGGGATAAACAAATTATAGTTGTTATACGTGAGAATAAATAAATTAATGATCAAGTAAGAGTGCTATTTGTATTAATATTATATAAATCATCAAAAGAAGCAACAAACTCACCCCTATAACGTACTGCCCAAGGCGGCTTCCCTATGGGCCCCTCTAGATCCGACCTTGCGTGTACCTATTGGACCGACCCGCTTTTAGTATTGTACTATTGTGCGTAACACTCATGAAATATTCTCTCAACACTGAAATATCAATGTCGATTGGTCAAGCCGTTTTGATAATCGAGGGAAGTAGGCTAAATTTTACCAAGTTAGGCGAAGACGCTGTCTTTCAAACAAAACAAAAATTTCAAGACATTACTCACCAAACATTATTGAAAATCTTAGAACACAGGCCGCCATACTTTGACACATGATGCTCTTTAACTTCACCAATATTTTATTTCGCTACTGATTCTATGTTTATTGTGAAGTCAAATCACTCTCTGCTCTTATTAATGCGCCATGACTTAATGCTAAATCCTCGGCATCTTATGCTTCTATGCAATACAACGCAGAGCGGATAACGCAGTTAATACTCTAACTTTTGTTTACAAACATGCCTTGTGACGGCAATTAGGTCGACCCTAGTGTTAATACTCAAGAACGGCTTTGTCTCATAGCAAGGGGGTGGGGTAGGGGCGTTTCCAACATTTTCAACGCGTAAGCGCAAATATTTTGGGCATACAGAAACTAAGGATAAAATATTTCAAAACAGAGAGATTTCAAAGTAACGCATCACAGCCACGACCACAGTAAGCCCCGAGCTTTCATCGGCCCCGAAAAATTCTTGGTGTAACCTATCAAATTGAACATTATAAATTATAATCTGCTTGCATCGTAAGCTAATGTCACCTCATCGTGATTTTGTTACACAAATACAAATACAAAGCAGAAGACGAATTGATATTGCAAAATCTTAATTTTTAGGGGTTGTATCCTTATTCCAACCCAGAATACGGGCCAGTCTATTGCTTCGCATAGGGCGCCGAAATAGACGGCACTTGTTGATAATTTCCAGAGTCAGTACAGCACCACAGCAACGTCTGTCAAAGATACATATGCGTAGTGACCAGCAAAAATACGGCATCAAAAAATTTCTTTAATTACTTCTATTATTTCACACCTGAACTTCTGTTTGTTTTATAATTGACACAAATTTGTCGTTGTATCGGTTTTTAAAGCGGAAACATTAAAATTATCGCCTGAATATGCTGAGTATAGTAGGATGCAAGAATATTCTGGAGTCCTGGACTATTCAACATTTTAGAAAACTGCCGTTTGGTCAACATTACGCTCTCTTCACCAACCTAGTATTTATTTCATCATAAATATACAAGCAACAATCATGCATGCACAAAATCGCATAAACGAAATGATAGATTAGAATCATTATAATATGGGATTTTACTGATTCTTCTACTTCTGAAAAAGTTTAGAGTCGTAGTTTTGAATTCTCGGGTTCGCTGGTCGGATTTAAAGTTTTTCACATCCAATTGAAATTAAAAAAAAAAAAACTCCTGTCGAATGAATTTTCGGTAGTCCCGTGGTGTGTGTATCAGATTGGGGTTAGGCCATAATTTTATTCCGTTTTCCTTCTTTTGGTTTTATTACGAGTTCAGAAACTGTCTGTGTTAGCCAAGTGAATATACCCCTTACCCACATGCTTCAGTCCCTTGATGTAAAGTAGACGAACAAAAATAGTTATCTATATCTCTATATTAGTACACACACTTCTGAAGCGCCGGATTCACCTACAACACAAAATTGGGCTCCGTTTGTTAGACAGTAAACTGGAATCATTTTTTCGTTTTCGTATTCGAAAACCTTTCATTCAATTTCTCACCCTTGATCGTTACCAAGTTACCATCATATAAAAACCCCGAAAGCCACGAAAATAAATAAATTGAAATTGAAAATCAAGAATACGCGTTTTTTTAACTCCTAAATGTGTCAGAAATTGAAATAAAATGGCGATCTTAAAAGTTGATTTATAATGACTTGAACTCAAATAGGATAAGAGTATTTACACGGCAAAACACTTTATTATATTGCCTTTGAGAATACTTCACCCAAAGTTACGGATGGCCCTATACGTCTAAAATAAACATAAAATGGCTAAGAAAAATTCAATTTTTAATGATTAACACCAATATGAGTATATACAAAACAAACGCCTCATTATAGCTCCTTCAAAGATACACTACAAAGCTACAAATCGTCTCCGAGGCATTTTATCATAATCTCGACAAATTTCACCCAATTCTTCTTATCTTTCGGTGCCCAGGTTTGAATCGATCTTATGGCTCTGCCGGCTTCGCTGGGGCAAAGTTTTCCTTCAATATAAGTCAGTATAACGTATTTTTCTGTGGCAATCCCCTCACCCATCATTTTTTCAAGTTTTTGTTTGATCTTTGCCAAATCGCCAGAATCCTGTAAACACGAAATTGCAGTTCTAAGTAGAGCTCAATACGCAGGGTGAAACAAAAATTGGCAGTCTCGAAGTATGTGAACCAAGATAGCGGACACCGGAACGTAGTATGTGTGCTAGGTTAGGTTTAGGTCATAATTTTATTCCAATTTATCTTATTTTAGCTCTATTACGAGTTCAGGGACTGGCCAAGTGACTCCCGTAGTATTTGTACCTGAAGTTATGGCCTAACCTGGTACATATACTACGTTCCGGTGTCCGCCATCTTGGTTTACACACTTCAGGTGTACCAAAAATAAAATTGAAGAGAATATGACTCCATCTTTTTTACAAAGGAAGGGCTTCAAAGGGTTTTCAAAGTCGATTGTCGTCTATATTCGATTTTCGTGTAATGACAGTTTAATATTACTTGACCGAGCGCTCGATTACATAAAGACATGAAAATGTTAACAACCCGCTTTTCCTTGACTTATGTCTTTATGGGAGTGGATCCGTATTAGTGTAACGCAAGGATGTTGTGCAGACGAAACGTTACAGAAATACATTTGTGTTAGTGTTAGAAGTGAAATTGGAACCAGAAATTGCAGCCCGGTCCGACCCAGGCTCGTAGGTATTAAACATGACCAGACCCGAGCCCGACGAATAAACTGTATTTGCATGCCCGAGCCCGAAACAAATCCGAAATTTCATAATTTATTTATGAGTTCATTGAATCGGCATAGCAAGAGTTTAGTACAGTATGTGACGTGTTGATATGGAAACTTCTGAATTTTGCAGACCACGGTCTTTCGTGGCCGAAACGCCTCACTTAAAAGGAAAGTCAGCGATAGAGAAGCCCGACTCGACCGGAACATAATGATTGACATTTCAGGCCCGATCCGGCCCGGGCTCGGGATTCAGATCTTAGCTCTAGTTAGTGTGCAGCAAGCCTCTTGAATCAAATGGAATACCTAACATTCTCAATACTGTTTTATACCTTACCTTCATTTCACCGATTTTAGTATCAAGCTCATTTTTCGCCTCTTCTAGTTTTCCTTCTCCAATAAGTTTAACAACATTGACTGCGATATTCTTCAAAGCCTTGCAGATTTCATCTTCGACTGGGACTTTAAAAATAACCAATAGGGCGTAAAATGACAGCAACAAGTGAGTATTTCAGTATGTAAGTATCTAGGGGATTTACGAAGAAATTTCTGCCAAGTTGTGACAACTGTTAATTGGCCTTCTGTGTTGTATTTGTTTTAACATGCTATGATTAGAATGAAAGAGTCATTGACACAAAACAAGACTTGATTAGCTGAGAGACGCTTACCTTGCGCAGTTCCTGCTTCACTTCTACAAACGAAGCCCAAGATCACCATATTTACCACAAGCAGAATCTCGAATATTTTCGCCATTTTGTGTCCAAAACACTTCGTAACCCAGCGCTGTTTGTTGAAAACCAATTCAATTACAAGCGAGACGTGTCTTTTATACTTTTACTATTTTTCAATAACAAGAAAATAACATGCACTTTCGTGCATAACGATATATCTCCGACGGGAATATATTTCGATGTTATCACTTGCAGTTTCGAGTTTATTTATTCATTTTTTTGATAACATCTCATTTAATGAACCTCAAAATTTATATCATCCTAAATTATATTTTCAAAGCTGAAATAGTTGTAACAAGAGGATCGTGTTACCATATAAATGGATTTTTAGATTAGCTTTTTGATTAACCGCATCGAGTGTCATATTTGAGTGACAATGTGATGATAAAAAACCACAAAAATAGTGCAAGGCGAAAATAAAAATGGTTTGCGCTGTTCTTTCATGCAAAGTTATAGATCAGCAACGGATCGAAACGAATTTTAGTGGTCGCGAAAAGTACACCAATGTCCCACAAAATTGTACTTTTTCAGATTTCTGATTCGAAACACAATTATTAAAATCAATGCGAAGCATAATCTCACGACTTCGAAAGAATACATATGATCAGAGAAGCGACGCGCTTGCATAACAATGCCGACTTAACATGGGTCAAATTTTTCAATATATTGGAAGAGGTTGCGAGATTAAAAGTTTGGAAAGCCCTGCTGTACACGGTGTGTTGTTATAGATAATGAGTTACTTATACATACAGAGTCATATGTTGCGCAAATCCGATTATATTTTTGCTCTTTCGTGCCTCGTCATATTCTGCAAATATAGGGTGTCCATAAAGTTTTAAATTTATTTTAAATTGCAAAGGGAATTTATTGTTTTGGCCCTCACTGATTTTTTAAATGAAGTAAAAATACATAAACAATTACTGATTAAAAAACAACAAACCTGGTTAAGATATATTGAGAACTGACTTCATAACAAAATTGAATTTGTAAGGGGACTCTATGGACACCCTGTATATCAATAAAAGTTCCAAGTGATTCCAGATATGTGGAACTTTTATAACTGTTTTCTGATATCTTATAATTGGCATGAAGTAGTTTGCGTAATTGACATTTACTGGCGCTATTATTTTGGTACTCCCGTAGTATGTGTACCAAGTTAGGGTTAGGACATGATTTTATTCCGGTTTTCCCTATTTTAGTTCTATTACGAGTTCGGGGATTGTCTGTGCTAGCCAAGTGAATATCCCCCTGCCATAGGTTCCAGTCCCTTTACACAACTTGACAAAATAAGGCAGCATAATTAGTTACCTACATATTGGTACACACACTTCCGGAACGCCATTATTTTTTATAGCCTCGGATGGTCTTGGCATTTTAGTGTTCACCCGTAACTTCGCTCAGAGATCAAGATTCTCCATTTCTTAGTGAATGCACGCGACCTTGCTTTGAGCGAAATGTCCATAAAAAGTCTTGTTGCATACTGACACATATACAGGGTGTCCTTAAAGTCCTTTCACAATTTTAATATTGTTATGGAGTCAGTTCTCAATATATCTTAACCATGTTGTATTTTAATCAGTAATTGTTCAAGTATTTTTATTTCATTTAATACATATGTTAGAGCCAAAACAATATGTGATATCAATGAATTCCTAAATAACTTTGAAACTCTATTGACACCCTATATATTTTCTGCAAAATTTTATCGGATTAATGCTATAGGCTTCCTCGGAAAACTAATTCATTCATGGTTTTAATTAAAATATGTTTGTTTTCTATATAGTTGAGTTTGGCAAATTGACAATTTACTATTCGACAGTTTTAGCGACCTGGCAATTGTCACCATTACACTCTCGCCACCAACAATAATCATATATTTACAAACTATAATAATCATTCATAGACAAAATCTCATAAACTTACAGGGTGTTCGATAGAAAAGCAGTAAATTTGAAGATCAGATGAGATTACGGATAAAATGCTAGCTTTCTCATTTTATTTTTGATACGTTATTTTATTTTTGTCTTTTAGGTTCTAGGTTGTTTTAGGCTGATTCCTTTTAGGTTCGTTCTATTTTGATACCTACATCATGCAAATAGACGGGAAACAGGTTTCAGACTTTGAAAGATAAATAATAATTCTTCTCAAAAGTGAAAATCCGACTTAGGGACTGACAAAATTTTCTGTTTTTTTCTTCACCGGCCACCGTTTATTTGGATAAATTAGTACCATTATAATATGGGTAATATATTCACTGATCAAAAAATACTGACCATAAGCGAATAAGAATAGACGCGAACAACCTATTTTATCATAAACTCCTTTAAATTGCGTACTTTAAAAATCATTTATCTAAAATCAAGCAAATTCACTCTCTAATCCTGTTTACATTCTTGATATGTTTCCAACCAGATTATCATGCAAACGCACTTTCACCCTGGTACATTGTTTAAGATTTTATCGCTCCCATTTACATTAATATTAAGATATTAAATTTCTGGACTTTAAAATAGAATTTCGATATCGCCTCGCGACCGTTAAAAGCATTTTATCTTTTCTCTCGATGGTCAAAGAAAAACCAATCGAACTGCGTTTAAGCGTTTTAGCATGGTTAAATAGAGAGAAATTTTGATATTATTCATTATGTTTATTTTTTGGTACGCATAAGATAGAATTGCTCCAAATACCTAAATTTGACTAGTAAATTCGGTTTCGACGTTGAACTCAATAAAAAACCAATTTCGAATTCTGCTGCAAAATAGAACAATACGATTTTTAACGAATTTTAATGTACTTGCGATTTTCGCGGATATTTTTATATCTCATTTTTAGTGCAGTTTCAACACATTGTATACTATTTTTATTTACGATATGTTACGGTTGTTTAAACTGCGTCCCAAGGCACGACCTGGTTCTCTGCAGACATGATCAATGTTTTTTCACTACGTACCATTCGCGATGACATTTATTTTTCAAAGTAAACTGACAGCAATTTGTTTTATTATCTGACCGTAATGTATTTATTTTCAGGCTTCCTTTAAAGGTTTCTTTATTATTGAACCTAGCGCATGAAGTAGCTGACGAAACGCACAAAAACGATTTCTTTTTATTGAAGAGCATGACGTCACGGCCGCATCAAACTTTGCACCGACTGAAGCGAGTTTCTGATAATGCTGCCCCTTATACCTAACTTCAAAAATGATTTGGGGGATAAACAAATTATATAATATGGACGTTGTTATACACGAGAATACACGAAATAAAGGTTGAGTAAGAAAGAAATGTTTGTATTATCATTAATTAAATCATCATATTATGCAACAAATTTACCCTAGTAACGTGCTGGTAGAGCGGCTTGCCCCATGTCCCCACCCTCGACATGCCCTTGGTCCTAGGTACAGATAGTCTTTGGAAAGAAAGGGTCATTAAAGTTAACAAACACTGGACTACATGTGTATTTATTCGCTGCTGCGTCGGCTGAAATTTTCTTCAAATTCTGTATTGATAAAGCCAAAATAACAAAACTTTGGTAATTGGAACTGTTTACGAGTCAATCGAGTATAAAAGTCTTTGACTTGGAACTGTGGAAAGTTTAAATTATTGACTGATACTTTCCCCAATTATCTATGCATAACTCGGGTACTGGGCGCTCCAGAAGTGTGTGTAACAATATGGAGGTAACTAATTTTGTTCGCCTATTTCACATCAAGTTGTGGGAAGAGACTGAAGTCTGCGGGTGGGGGGTATATCCACTTGTCTAACACAGATAGTCGTAATAACTCGTAATAGAATTGAAATAAGATAAATCAGAATAATATTATGGCCTAACCTTAACCTGTTACACACACTACGGGAGTACCCAGACTTGTGTGACAGCAAAAACTGGCAATTTTGGGGCTTTTGATACTTCCATTAAACTATCTACTACAAAATAAATTATGAGTGGACAACAATCGCGGCATGTCGCTAGAGAGCAACCTTATCAACAATTCAAATTTTTGCCACTAGGTTTTGATAATGAGTTGAAAATAAGGGAACTTTATAAGTGTAAGCTATTTACCTCGTTCAAATGACTCTTAGATAACGAGTTTTTTTCTATGAAAGTACTGATATCAGTTTATTTAAAGTATGGGCGAGCTTCCAGTTGGTTCAATCATAATAGCAAAATATAATGGAGCTCTCGGGGGTTTTCCTATTTGCTTGTGAGATGAGTATCACGGGAATGTTTCAAGCAATTCCGGGAAACGGAATTTTAAGCCCTCTTTGCTGAACTAAAACTAACTCAGAAGTGCAAAGTGTTTAGTTGGCAAAACTGTTATTACTTGAGCACCAGGGCAATGTCTGTGTAAGTGAATATACCTATGCCCATAGGTTTCAGTCCCTTCACACAACTTGTTGTAAAATAGGCGAACAAAATTAGTTACCTCCACATTGGTACGCATACGTCTTGAGCGCCCGAATTTTGAGTTGTTGGGAGTCTTATTAAATGTTTTGAGGCTACGGGGGCCTAGATGGCATAAACCAACCTTACTTTAACAACACTCGCTCTTTTGCATCTGTTTCAAAATCAAATTGCGTTTACAACTGTGCTTCCCAAATCAACCCCTAAATTACGCAAATTTGAAAGCAGGAGACAAGGCGTATTTTGGATACTGTAAAAGAGTAACCATTCACTTGAAATAGACACCCCACAATGACGCCATATTCAAGATGTGACGTCATGACAAGGATTTATAACTTGTGCCCCAATGAACCATGCTTTCAAATAATGACAAAAATCTCAAATACCATATGTTTCATAAATGTACAGGGTGGCCCAAAAGTAGGTGATGGCCTAAAAGTAGGTATACAGTTACTAAACTATTTTATATGCTTTGAAGCTACTTGCAGTTCACTTTATGTTCCTTGTTAAGTACCACAAAAATTGCCTATTTTTTTAGATAATAAATCTAGTGTGAATTTTACATTAGTTTTCTAGCTGCTTGGAAGGTAATAAAAAATAGATAAAATACCTGTATACCTACTTTTGGGCCACCCTGTATGAAAATTGTTCCAGAAATAAATAGAACCATTTTCAAGCACGCACTATTTCATTAAAATTGCGAATAAATACAAGTTAAACCTAACAATACAAAATGCAACATCGCTTTAAGCTTACTCAAACATAATTACTATATTTATAGATTTTTCACTTAAAATCTCTCTCTATATATTTAAATAATATATGGATTTAAATATATAATTTGTTATAGAAAATAAAGTCTTAATGTTAAATCTATACTGCATACGATTTTATATGTTCAAGCACACACACAATTAAACATGATGTACTAGAACATGATTTGGAAATTTACAGTTATTTACTGTTTCCTGTTTCTTCCGACGTTTCCCAATTGGAGAGACTCGGGACATTGACTCGACGCGAGTCGATATTTAAAAAAAATTTCAGGTCGTTTGAACCAATGTATCTCAGAGTTGAAACTGCTCGTGAGGTTTCACCGGGCCTACAGTATGTAACAAAGAAACATTGTTACTTATAAATTGAAAATAGAGAAGATTTACGCTTGATGTTGAACCAGGGTTTTGAAATTGGTAAATAGACACAAAGATTGGGTTGGTCCCAAACATTTTCAATGTATTATTATACTCACAAAAAAATATTAAAGGTTTTGTGGGTCTCAGGTTTCTTTTGGTGCCAAAAATTGGCCACAAGAAACCAAAGATTGTAATCCCCTGATCTAAACAAAATGAATAGTACTCAACTTAGTGAATTAGCTTCGGAATGGACTGCATTCTGTACTGCATAAAATTTGATATAATCAAGAATAAATAATGCTGTCATAATTTTGAAAATTAAAAAAAAAACATCATTATTTGAAAGACAGGGGTAGGTAGATACGGTAGAAAATCGACTGGACCGATTTTATTCGTATATTTACTATTGCCTATCGTCACAAGTGCGCGCAAGGGCAGGCCAATGATTTTTTGTTCATATTGAAAACAATTTCAAATTCTATTATTAACGAGTAAAGCTACAACATAATAAAGTTTGGCTTATATAAACTCTTGAATTAAAAATGGCAAAAGTTATTCATTGGCAGGGTATACAGAGGTCATTAAAGAGCAGGCAACGAGGTAAATGAACGATATGGATAAAGCTACTTAATGTTTTGGCCAGAAAAATATAAGGCGAATTTGTCGGCCAAAATAATAAGCCGAATACAGTAAAAGGCGATTGATGGAGCCGCAATGCTTTTCCAAATTCTGGTTCTTACGATGAGATCGGATGATTCAAACAAACAATTTTAGGCAGCATTAAACTAAACTCCGCTTTACCATACACATCAATGCTTAAATAACAATAAAATGTCACGGGGAGGATTCGTTGCCTCCAATCCAATCTACCGGTACCGATTATTCAGAGTTGTGGCATTTTGTCGGCGCCATCCAACTTGCAGGTAAATTGCAGGGTCCATTTCATGAAATGTTATCGCCGCCTCAATTCTCATAAGATTTCCATCAGGCCGTCTGTGTGTTGAGGCATGCCATGGATTCGAAACTGTCGAATTCCGATGGATTACTAGTCTGGAATATGTCCTGTTAAAATGCCTTCCTCTTGTCATCGGCATGAACATGTGGCCTTCGTCTGGCTATGCATTCCCTGCAAATAACTCCCGAGCATTCCGCGCAGCGCTCATAGTATTCGATTGCAAGGTTGACGATTGTTCCACAGATGACGCACGAAGCTTCCGAAAAAGCCTTGTCAAACTGGAACAAAAATATACAATATTAAATGAGGGCTCGGACTCTAGAGAAGAGAGATAATAGCATTTATTTGCGTATGTTCTGAGCAGTCTGATGAGAAGGCCAAGCGAACATAATGCTTTTAAAGTTTTAATACCACTGAAACCATAGTTTTTAAGTCTACAATTGTGATTTCGACTTTAGAATTTCGACTCTGACTCGGGGTAGTTTCCGGCTAGTCCCCGTTGAAAATATCATAAAATCCTGGTCCACATCCTTGATCGTACTTCATAGGCCTCATAAATATTCATACTTGCATAAAAAATGAAAAACAAGTTAGATGGCAAGGTGATATAAGATAAAGTGCACCACCTTCTTGATAATCTCATTGTTTTCTACTTTGCTAGTACAACGTACGTAAGTCAATGACTCGTTGTTTCTCAAACTTAATAAGCCACGCCCACTTTATAGCATTTGTCAAATCTCGCGCCCACCTCAAAGATAACTAGCTACAATAAGATACAAATAAAAGTATGCTTTATTCAAAAAACCCGTTGAAAATATGTGGATGGAACTTAAATACTGAAAATAAGGCGGGCAAATCTAAAATATATTCATATTTTTAATTAGCTTCAATTGTTTTCTACTTTCAAAGATATTGAAACAAGCTATAAAGACTCACATTCGAAGTTATGTCGCATTTCGGACACTGGAAAGTCGCCCAGTTGAAAAACGTTGACGAGCAGTACCAGCAAGGTTTGTTTGCTTTTCGAAAAGGACATAGAAGTTCGTGCCATTGAACGTCTGTTGAATCATCCTGGAGAACTTGGCTGATTTTATGCCGTCGTCCACATCTGTAAACAAAAGTTATAACTTATAACGCAAGTTGAAGGTTTCAAGTTCAATTACGTTTGGACCGATGGAGTCGAATTTCAGTTGAAAGGTAAAAAAAGCCTTAGTAAAAAAAAATCGAAGCCCCGAAGCTGAAGTCTGCATTGGCAACAAAGAATAAACACTTGTGGATTAGGAGCGAGCGTCATTGTGATTTGAAGCTAGTTCCCTGGTGCCCCAGAAGTATGCGTACCAATATGAAGGTAACTAATTTTATTTGCCTAATTGAAACTTTAGGGTAATTGATAATAATATTTAGTTTCGTATGTTCTGAGCAGGCTGATAAAAAGGCCAAGTAAACATAATGCTTTCAAAGTTTTAGTACCATTGAAACCAGTTATTGAGTCTACAATTCTGACTTCGGCTTCAGAATTTCGACTCGGAATACATCAAGTTGTGTAAAGGGAACGGAACCTATGAGATGGGGGTATATTCACTTGGCTACGACAGACAGTCTCCGAACTCGTAATAGAACTAAAATAAGAAAATTCGAAATAAAATTATGCTTTTAACTCTAACCTGGTACACACACTACGAGAGTACAAGTTCCCCAGCCCTTAGAACCCCGGCCCGACAAAATAAAACTCTTGAAAAATCTTACTACTGCAAAGGAAAAGCGTAAAACATACCCAACACATTGCATGATATCATTTTCAACTCCTGAGAAACCAGACTTTGCAAATGGAGCTGCCATGTACGGGGCCTGCTCCATCAAATTCCCAAACCGAAGGAGACTATCGATCCTTGCTTCATACATGCCCTCGTCTGAAAAAAGGTTAAGTTTATTACATATCAATCAAGAAAGATTAATTTTTTTTTCAGAAGGCTATTACTTTTAATCATTTCAAATATTTCTGTTAGCTCTGTGAGATTTATTTTTGTTTGCTATGACGTCACTGAACGTTCTGCGGACATCGGACGCCATTTTGTGTCCGACTGTACTGCTTCGCTTGGTGTGAATATATTTGTAGACTGTGATCTGACGGTACGGTAAACCGTACTGTACTGCGAACAGACGTGTCCATATATTTTAGCGTAGCTCTCTTGTATTTTTATGCCATACACTTTTTATTGTTTGTGGGTACTTCGGTTTTTGCCATGAATATCATAACATTCTGTTTTCGCGGTAAGTCGTGGATCTCCGCGAATTGGTAACCTAGAGATTCTAGTTAATTTGGCATGGCTTTTTGCAACGCGAATCACTCATTGTTCAAATAAAACCGAGTAATAATAAATAAAAAAAAAAACGTGTCGACTGTGTCGTTTTATTCTGGCATTGCCACGCTTGGACGACCACGATTCTGTCATTATGGCATTGCCACGCTTGGACGGCCACGATTCTGTCAATGTCGCGCGTAATAGGTTATGACAGTTTTTCCCTTTCCTGTCGGGGTTATGCGGAGTCGGGGATACGCAAAATTGACGATGCATTGAACGCGACTCTAACGCACTTTGTTGCGTTCGGAAGAAACCAGTTAAAACCGGTTAGAACTGGTCTGTAGGCATACAACGATTGCCAATCGTCCTTCATGATCACAGGGTATGAAATTTTGCCTTGTATTTTCGGCTACGCGGTCCGAGTCTCAGTACAAGCTAGTTATGGAAGATATCAAATCCAACAAATATTTTTATTTTGAATTAGCTTAACGCTGTCGGTATTTCAGTGGCCAAGTAATTTGTTCGGGTAAGTGTCTCTTTTCTGAGTTAGTGCACAGGGCCTTAATATGACCAAACTCTACTAAAAATATCAACAGCCATCAAAATGAATGCATTCTCACCTACTATGATGTTTGAATTGTTGGCAGCCATTTTTGAATAGGGTTCCACGCTGAGATTCGAAGTAAAATAGATCAAACTAAACACAATTTTAAAACTGTAAAACAAAAAAAATGCGATTTAAGACGAGGTGATAAAATCCACTAAGCTTTTTTCTCGGATCTCAATTTCTCAGCACTTCTTGGAAATTCTCAGTAAGGTATTTGGAAACTTCATACAATTGGCCCTTAATAACCAATATATAAAAATGAAAAATATTACACAATGTTGTAACAGTGAGTTTTCAAGCATATCTCACTAAATAAAGTCGTTAAAAAATCTCGGTGCTCTTCGAAAACATAAAATCATTCAAAAATTCAGTGACTTATTGTCCAACTGAAACTTTTTGAATTGGATGTAAAAAAAATTAATTAAAATTAATTTAATGAGATGACTGACTTAAAACATTGCCGGCACGCTATAAAAATATGACTCTCTCGCTAGAATATTTACGATTTTATAGTGAGGAGGGTTCTGTGAATAGCTTTATACTTTATAATCCAATTCATGCTGATGTGATATGAAACTGTTTTTTGTAATAAGACCGATTGTGAAGTGATATGAGGCTGGATTTGTTAAGCAGGCTGAAAATTGGTTAGACAAAAAGGAGAGAAAAGAAAAACGACATCAGGTATTCTGAATTGTGAGAGAATAGAAAAGGGCGATGACGAGAGAAAAAGAGAAAAATGTCGCAATACTGATTTCAAGCATAAATAACTTAATATGGTCGTTAATATTTATGTGCTTTCCAAAAACATAAAATCATTTGAGTGACTGATTTTCCAACTAAAACATCTTGAATTAAATGTAGAAAAATTCATCTATTCAACATTACTGACCTACAACACTGCCGACGCTATGAAAATGACTCACTCGCTATAATATTTACGATTTTACAGTGAGGAGGGTTCTGTAAATAGCTTTATATACTTTGCAGACTAATTTCAAGTTGATATGATATGGGACTGGTTTTTGCAGTGAAACCGACGGTAAAGTGACCTGGGGCTGATTTGTTTGTCAGGTTGTGAAATGGTGAAACAAAAAGAAGAGAGAAGAAAAAAGGCATCAGGTATTCGGAATTGTGAGAGAATAAAAAAAAGCGATGACGAGAGAAAAAAGAAAAATGTCGCAATACTGATTTCAAGCATATCTAAATAAAGTCGTACAAATTTCTGTACTTTCCAAAAACATAAAATTATCGAGCATTTCAGCGACTGACTTTCTAACTAAAACATCTTGAATTAAATGTGGAAAAATTTTAATCTTCGACATTACTGACCTAAAACAATGCCGACACGCTATAAAAATACGACTCGCTCTCGCTATAATACTTAAGATTTTATAGTGAGGGAGTTTCTGTGAATAGCTTTATATACTTAATAGGCAAATTTAAATTGATGGGATATGGGAATGGTTTTTGTAATAAGACCGATTGTAAAGTGATCAGGCGCTGGATTCGTTATGCAGGCTGAAGATTGGTGAGACAAAAAGGAGAGAAAAGAAAGTATTACGCTTTTTATCGTGAGCTAACCTCTATCGTCAATCATAGATGGAACATGGTCGTAGTTGTTGTTTTATCTACGACCCGTACCAGGAAGATCGAAGTGTTATGTATTCGATGACGAATTACGTCAATCGATGTTTGTTTGCTCTAGGCGAGTTCGACCGCTTCATGTGACGCGTCAGCTCAGTATTCAGCCTATTGCCAAAGAGACGCCCTTCAGACCACTCGTGCTAAGCGCTGCGGAGACGATTCATTTTGATTTAGGGTGCGGATGTTAATCTCGCAGAGTCGAGTGAGGAGCTCTATTTCGAGTAGAAGCAGTTCATCATTTAATATATTCTCGACCGCCTCAATCTACTTTCTTCCTCTACATTTATAATATCGACGCGATAGTACCGATCAACGTCCTAATCGTTAGTTCAAAAGTTACATGCATGTTCACCAAAGGCGCTACTCATTGCAACAAAAAACTATCACCTTGCTCAAATAATTTGTTCGAATATTACACATAAAACAAGAGCATAAATACAAGCAAATTCCTCTGAGAGTCTTGTAGTAGAATATCTATGTTATGAATTCACCTTCGTGGTGAAATAATAAAATCATCCATTCCTTCAGTATAACTTTGCTTTGGACACCCTAGCTTGAAAGTTATTATATTTAGTGATATGTGTTGACCTTCTCTCTAAAATTTATTCCTATTTGGTCTATAAAAAGGGATGAATCGTAGTATTCAGAAGTATGAGGCGATGCTTGCTAGCACCTTAGTAAATTTTACAGCCAGAGTCTTATAAACCGACTCGATCCGGCTATGTTTTGTGTATGATAGTCAGAACATGTAAGAATGCGGAAACGAGAGAAAAAAAGTGAATGGAGCAATAAAGAGAAAAGGAGAGAAATTAGTCAATTTCGGCGTGTGTGTGTGTGTGTAGTAATATGGAGGTAACAAATTTTGTTCGCCTACTTCAAAAGTTCGATAATTATCGATACCGATTCGCGTTATGTAAATCCGTCATGACAATAACTAACCAAAGCTTACTCCGCGGTGGGGACAGACAGAGCAATCTTGACGTTTTTTCCGCGTCGTTTAATTGGCGAAGTGGAGAGTTGCACAATAAGCATTCAATGTAACTTTATCTCCCCTCTATCTGTCCTTTGCCAGTTCCCGTTTTATGGATTTAGTTTCTAGTTGTGGTCGTCGATGCCTGGCTGTTTAATTTCCACTCGCCTGACGCTTTCACAATTCTTGTCGTAGAAATACATATGCTTAAGTATCGAGGGTTTCGTTTTTTCGTCAAATTCAAAAAACAACCTGTTTTAAAACAAGGGCTTGTTTTGAATCAATTTTGTCGGCGCTCCGGAAGTATGTGTACCAAGATGACGCACAACCTGAACCCTAACCTGATACACATACTATGTTCAGGCTGTGCGCCATCTTGGTACACATACTTCGGGAGCACCATTTTATCTGTATCGTTTGTGTTTTAATTGAGAAACCCCTCGTATCGCCGTGAAACTACGCCGAATGCTGCGTTCTCGCAGCTGCACACGCTATCGGAATAATAATTTAACAATAACGAAGAACTTTTTTTGCTTCAGCCTCAACCTCAAAAGTATCCACAAAGCATTTATTCTATATACGACGGATGTAACGAATGGTCTTCTCATCAAACGCAATACAACATTTTCTGGTCAAATCGTTCGAAAAGTTTTATGAATATTCAAGTAGTATGTTCTCTTTTTATGAATATTCAAGTAGTATGTTCTCTTTTTAGGGTGAGCTAATCTGTATCGTCAGTCATAGATGAAAAGTTGTCGCTATCTCTGCGACCCGTGCCAGGTTTCGTTCCTTCTCAAAACGATCGACCGTTCCACATAACTCGTCAGCACAGCGTTTAGTCAGCCATAGAGCAGCCGCCAATTGAATTTTAGAAGTGGAGTATTCAGTTCCCCATTTTTATCGTCATCCACAGATGAAACGTGGTCGTAGCGGTCGCTTTATCGTCGACCGGTGCCAGGTAAATGGGAGTGGTATCCCTTCGATAACAAAATACGTCAATCGTTGTTTGCTCACCAGTCTTTCGACCGTTCGTCGTTCGACTCGTCATGTGAGCCGCCCATTCTAACCACTGCGTGTGAGCGCTGTAAGTCATTTTTCTGAGCGGGCAAAGGTAAAGATGTTAAATTTCGCTCAGTTGGTGAAGAGCGGCAGCTAAATATGGAAGAAACATTGGTTTTTGATTGAAAAAATCATTCTATAGTTCTGAACATAGCCCTAGTTAATGAAAATCGACCATGGTAGGGGCTTCAGATAAATTGGGAGATGGCTTATACGAGTGTTATGAAGCCTCATAAAGTAACATTTTTTAAACATTGTATAAGAGTATATGCACAATGAATAATTTGGTCCCCGGCGTGGTGGATTCACCCGGAATCAGAATTTTCTATAGCGTCATCTATTTATTCACAGTATTACGAAATAAATTTTGATATGAGAGACCCAAAGCCAGTAAAATACGTTGAGGAAGGAAGGACGATAACGTGACCTGAATAATACAAATTTATTAAATTTAGTGAAATGTGTTCACCCTCTCTCTAAAATTTATACAGCCAGGGTCTTATAAACCGACTCGGTTCGGCTATGCTTTGTGTATGGTAGTCAGAACATGTAAGATGTAAAGAGAAAAAGAGAGAAAGACGTGCGTCACGAAATCTCGTATAAAAAGAACGATCAGGTCTGCGAAAAAATAGTGAGGGGCATCGAATGAGTTCCCGTGTACAATTGGTACAAAAGACTAGTATATTTAGAAGACTAGTATATTTATATACAAGAGACTAGTATATTTGGAATTATATAGTCTAGTTGAGGAATTTGTAACTGTTATGTAGTTTTTTCAATCTTGTTACTCATATTATATTCCTAACTTTAATTCATTTATGCTCTTTATTGGCGCATTTGGAAGTAATATATAAGTTAAATAATATAGAAGCAACCAACTGAAATTATGGATATAGAATGTTTTAAAAATAGGTCAAAGATAAAGAAATATATAGGTAAAACCAGCGAATACAAGGAAAATATAGAACGTTCAAACCGCTTCTTTGTCATATTTAGTCATATAATACCAACCTTTCAAGGAGAGATTTTGAAAAAAAAAAATTAAATTATAATATTCATTTTAAAATTTATGAATTTTTATTATTTCTATAAATTTCTATAAACATTCGAAATTAGGATTTGTACCAATATGAAGGTAACTGATTTTGTTTGGCTACTCAACATCAAACTGTGTAAAGGGACTGAAATGGGGATGGGGTATATTTACGTGGCTAACACAGACAGTCCTCGAACTCGTAATAGAACTAAAATAAGGACAATCGGAATAAAATTATGCCCTAACCCTAACGCACACTATATGAGTACCCCAAATTTCTATGTACTATTTCGTTTAGTGGACAGAGTATTGCCACAATTTCCATTGATATCCACGGCTATAAGAAAACTCATACGCGGCGCACACGATTACTTTGCACCGGTACGAGAGAGAGAGTCGCCTGAATTGGTATCGCAGAAATAGTACAAACAGGATATCTGTATCGCAATAGTAGTGAGTGCGACGAATGTATCAGGCGAATATGAATAAACAGCCAGACAGCGACGGGCAGAATTAGTAGCTATGTCCACAATACAGAAAAACGAGAGCAAAAAAACGAGAAAAAGAAGTTATCGCTCCGCTATAGCCGCCTTGTGCCAAGTCATGAAAATATTAAACGTTCTGTTACATTATTTCGTCAAGAAATATTTTTTCTGATGCAATAGCGTAGCCAGCCCAAATCTCTTTCGGAGTGGGGCTCCGACCAAGACCAGGTACAAGAAGCTACTGATATCTAATGATATCTTGAAGAAGCGCTCAACAGAATATAACCTATAGCTCGGTTGGTCCATCTGTGGAAAGCATTGTTAATAATCCAAACAACGTCAGGTTATCAGTTTAAAAACAGCCAAATAATGTTGAAATTATAGTACGAGCGTGTGTCTAACTGCAAATGCTGCAAAACAGCTTTTCAAAATAAAATACCCACTGGCTATTCCTATGTTTTTGTCACAGCTTGAATAACAAAAGCTATTAAAACTTATACATGGAGTTAAAGGCATTAAGTTATTAGTTACTCAGTGCGACTTTAAGTTAATATCTTACTTTTTCAAAACAAAAACAAAAAAACAGGTGAAAATATTAGTATTTGGGCTATAATGCTTTTGCTCATCTTACCTGGTTTGACATTTTACTTATACAGTATATCACGTTTTTTTCCGCGTCGTTTAATTGGCGAAGTGGAGAGCACCTAGGGTTTTCTTTTTTTTCAATTTGGCGCTCCGGGAGTATGTGTACCAAGATGACGCACAACTATATTCAGGCTTTGCGCCTTATACACATACTTCGGGAGCACCATTCTATCTTTTGTGTTTTAATTGAAAAACCCCTCGTATCGCTGGAAACTACGCCAAATGTTGCGTTCTTGCAGCTGCACATGCTATCGGAATAATAATTTAACAATAATAAAAGAAATTTTTTTTGCCTCGTCCTTAACCTTTATTGCGTAACTTTATTGTTAAGTTAGTTCCTACACCAAAGTCATGGGAATTCAACAAGAATATTTATCAAGAAGACGTTTTGAGACAATGGGCAAACAAAATCGTGAGACATAGCTCACCGACCTACTACAATCCACACGCGTTAATATAACATAAAACTTCATGGCACCAGGAAACTCGACATCATAATACTCGTTTGTTTTTTATTGAGAGATCCAGCATAGTAAATTATATATAATAATGCTTGCATTCTTTGTTGCTTGGATTAATTAGAATATATACCTATATATCGATATTTAAAAAAAAAAACAATATTACGTAAAAACTGTTCAGTTAATTTAATTTAGCATACTTTATTTTTAAGAGTAAAGGGATTTTCAAAGAATGTTTCACATACAATTTCATATACAAAATCATTTATTCGGCCGTGTTTCAATTTTTTAATCTCTTCATTTAGAATCAGTAACCTGAAAAAAATATATTTTTTATTTTTTCTATAATATTTTAAACTGACATTACTACGAAACAAACCTTTTGAATAGGAAAACGACGCGAAATGAAAAATAGATCAAAATTGATTGTAGAGGCTTTAGGCTGCTAGTCTTTTGCCTGTCCTGGATCAAATCCTAAGAGTGATGTGACAATGTATGCTACTGTTACTGTGTAAACTGCAGCGACTTATGAAAACGAATCCAAAATTAAAAATAGGTGTTTTCTTGCTAAACAATTATAGTATTATTTATCCAGAAGACAAAAAATGATTTTCGACTTTCAAATTATTCGGACTGAAGAAATAACTTCAGAGTATCATGTCGTTGCTAACTTTATGGAAGAGCTATCGAATACCTCGCACCTGATCTTAAAACTCCCAAACTTTTGCTTTCAGTCGCACTAAGTAACAGTTGTTTCCTATCTCTGTTCTGGCATAATTAGTTAAACATGATTTGTACATTCTAGATCTTAAATAGCATTACAATTTGGGATCATTTTTCCTGCGAATGCTTCGACCTATAATTCGTTATGGAATGCATTCGAAACGACGCATCGATGAATCTTCAGAGTGAACGAGTGCGCAAAATTTGCCTGAGCCGACGGCTTTATACAGTGAAAACTGTCGTCATTAGGTACCGAATTGTGCATTGTGAAATCACTAGAGCTATTTCTCTCTATTTTTTTGTATTCGCGGCTGTAAGGAAGAAAACCTTGTAGGCCTACGCTTCGTAGGGCTATTATGTATTGAACGAAACTGAATTGCAAAACAGGAACAGTAAACCAGAGAGAGAAGGTATTATATCATCGGTCCGCCGCTACACCCGCGTTGTTTCAAGTCAGGAAAGTGTTTAAAAGTCCTGTCTCATTGTTTCCGTAAAAAGGGGTTTTCTGTTTGTAGAAATTGGATGTAATCCTGCTACTTTCATTGCACTAAGTCTTTGAACTATTTGTATTAGGTAGGCGGTAGTATTGAACAAAATACCATAATTCATTTTTGATAATTGAAAATTTGAAAGCGTACAACCCACTAGCTGAACAAAACAAAAAAAGAACGATTTTACGTATAAAAAAAAAAACATGTCCAGAAAAAAACTAGCAAAACTGCAACTTTTTTTCAAAATAGGTAAACCGCAGCGACCCATGGAAACAAATCCGAAATTAAAAATATGTATATTCCCACTAAACAATTATAGTATTTTGAATCCAGCTGACAAAAAATGATTTTCGACTTTTAAACTACTTCGGACTGAAGAAATAACTTCAGAGTATCATGTCCATGCTAACTTTTATAAAAGAGCTATAGATTACCTAACATCTGAGCTCAAAACTCACAAAACTTTGCTTTTGATCTCACTAAGTAACAGTTGTTTTCTATCTCTGGCATAATTAATTAAACATGATTTATACGTTCTAAGCCTTAAATAGCATTGAAAAAAAATTGGGGTCATTTTTGATCCTGCAAATACTTCGACCTATAATTCGTATTAAAATGCATTCGAAACGACGTCTCGATGGATCTTCAGAATGGACAAGTGCGCAAAAGGGGCCAGAACCTCCCGTTTTATACGGAAAAGACAGTTATCACTAAGTGTGCCCAGTTATCGAACGTGATCGTTATAGCCCTATCGTCAATCATAGATGGAACATGGTCGTAGTTGTAGTTTTATCTACGACCCGTACCAGGAAGATCGCAGTGTTATGTATTCGATGACGAATTACGTCAATCGTCAATCAATGTTTGTTCGCTCTAGGCGAGTTCGACCGTTTCATGTGACGCGTCAGCTCAGTATTCAGCCTATTGCCAAAGAGACGCCCTGTTCAGACTACTCGTGCTAAGCGCTGCGGAGACGATTCATTTTGATTAACTGGGCGGATGTTAATCTCGCAGAGTCGAGTGAGGAGCTCTATTTCGAGTAGAAGCAGTTCATCATTTAATATATTCTCGACCGCCTCAATCTACTTTCTTCCTCTACATTTATAATATCGACGCGATAGTACCGATCAACGTCCTAATCGTTAGTTCAAAAGTTACATCGATGTTCACCAAAGGCGCTACTCATTGCAACAAAAAACTATCATCTCGCTCAAATAATTTGTTCGAATATTAAAAATAAAACAAGAGCATGAATACAAGCAAATTCATCTGAGAGTCTTGGAGTAGAATATCTATGTTATGAAATCACCTTCGTGGTGAAATATTAAAATCATCCTTTTCTTCAGTATAACTTTGCTTTGGACACCCTAGCTTGAAATTTATTATATTTAGTGATATGTGTTGACCCTCTCTCTAAAATTTATTCCTATTTGGTCTATAAAAAGGGATGAATCGTAGTATTCAGAAGTATGAGGCGATGGTTGCGAACGCCTAAGTAAATTTTACAGCTAGAGCTTTATTAACCAACTCGGCCCGGTTATGTTTCGTGTATGATAGTCAGAACTTTTACGAAAATGCGAAAACGAGAGAGAACAAAAAATGGATGAAATCTCAAACACAAGAGAGAGGAAAGGAGAGAAAGACGTGGCCATAACGAAGATACGAAGAAATGTAAAGAAAGTGCAGAACAAAAAAATGCAAATAACGTTATAAAAGCGATCGCAGGGAGTGAACGAAGAATATAGGCAGGACCAAAAAATGCACCCCCTGTACAGTTGGCATGAGAGACCAGTATATTAGAAACTACAGAGTCTAGTTGGGGGATTTGAAATTGTTATGCAGTTCTTCCAATCTTGTTACTCAAATCGTTCGTAAATATACTCCTAACTTTTATTCATTTATGCTCTTTATTGGCGCATTTGGAAGTAATATATAAGTTAAATAATATAGAAGCAACCAACTGTAATTATGGATATAGAATGTTTTAAAATATGTCAAAGATAGAGAAAAAGAAAGTCTTTATATGAGTAAACTAGCGAATACATGAAAAATGTTTTTAGAACATTCAATTCGCTTCTTTGTCATACTTAGTGATATAATTTGGAAGATTTTGAAAGAATAATTAACTTATAATATTCATTTTAAAATTATTTCTATAGTTTTATATAAACATTCGAATTTTGGATTTGTACCAATACACAATTTCTTTTGATATTCGCGTCTTTAAGAAACCTCGTACACGATTACTTTGCGCCGGTAAGTGAGAGCCAGTATCGCCGGTATTAGTATCGCAGAAACTGTGATCGTACTGCGAGCGAGACACACCAAGCTCAGATATGCGTACAGCGAGAGCATTTGGCGAGTATGGATTGAACAGCCAGGGACCGTCATCGGCGAGCACAACTTGAAACTAAATCCACAAAACAGGAACTGGCAAACGAGAGAACAAAAAAACGAGAAAGGGGAGTTATCGCTCCGCTGTAGCCGCGTCGTTTCAAGCCAGAAAAGTAATAAGTCCTGTTTCATTATTTCGTCAAGAAAAGGTTTTACCTATTCAAGAGCGTGGTCAGCCCAAATAACTTTTTGAGTGGGGCTCCGACCAAGACAAGGTGCAAGAAGCAACTGATATCTCGAAGAAGCGCATAACAGACTTATCTAAGCTATACCTAGGTTGGTTCATCAGTAGAAAGCATTGATAATAATCCGAACGATGTGGGGTTATCAGTTACGAACACAGCCAAATAATGTTCAGAAAAAAGCTTTTTTAAAAAAAGTACCCACTGACTGTTCCTATATTTTTGTCACAGCTTGAATAATAAGAGCTATTCAAACGCTATCCACGGCGTTCAAGGCATTCAGTGATTTGTACTCAGTGTGAATTTGAGTGCTATCCTGTTATTGCCTGAATTTTTTAGTCAATATCTTAATTTTTCTAAGAAAAAAAAACAGATATTGGTATTTGGGATAAAATATATTTGCTCATCATACCTGATCCGACATTTTACTTATTGATAACTTCGACAAACAGAAAAAAAATATGCGAGATTTTTCCCCATAGATAGAATCTAAAGCGGAATTAGTGGTTGCCTACAAAGCTCATAAAAAATTTAAAAATTTGATAATTATCGATACCGATTTGCGTTATGTAAATCCGGCATGACAATAACTAACCAAAGCTTACTCCGCGGTGGGGACAGACACAGACAGACACTGATAAAAAAAAATAAGAGATCTATAAGATTTTTAAACTGGCATTATTATAAAAAAGTTTTCTTTAATTTAAAAACGACCCAAAATGAAAAAAAAATTAAAATTGATGTAGAGGCTTTAGGCTGCTAGGCTTTTGCCCTGGTTCGAATCCCACGAGTGATGTGACAATGTATGCTACTGTTACTGTGTAAATTTTGTATCCAGCTGACATGAATGATTTTCGACTTTTAAACTACTTCGGACAGAAGAAATAACTCAGAGTTTCATGTTGTTATTAACTTTCATAAAAGAGCTATCGAATACCTCATACCTGAGCTCAAAACTCACAACATTTTGCTTTTAATCTCCTTAAGTAAGAGTTGTTTTCTATCTCTGTTTTGGCATAATTAGTTAAACATGATTTATACATTTTAGGTCCTAATTAGCATTGAATAAATTGGGGTCATTTCTAATCCCGCGAATGCTTCGACTCATAATTCGTAATGAAATGCATTCGAAACGACGCATCGATAAATCTTCAGAGTGAACGAGTGCGCAAAATTTGCCTGAGCCAACGGCTTTATACAGTGAAAACTGTCGTCATTAGGTACCGAATTGTGCATTGTGGGATCACTAAAGCTATTTCTCTCTGTTTTTTTGTATTCACGGCTGTAAGGAAGAAAACCTTGTACGCGTCGTAGGGCTAGTATGTATTGAACGAAACTGAATCGCAAAACAGGAACAGTAAACCAGAGAGAGAAGTTATTATTTTATCGGTCCGCCGCTACACCCGCGTTGTTTCAAGCCAGGAAAGTGTTTAAAAGTCCTGTCTAATTATTTCCGAAAAAAAGGGTTTTCTGTTTGTAGAGATTGGATGTAATCCTGCTACTTTCATTGCACTAATTCTTTGAACTATTTGTATTAGGTAGGCGGTAGTATTGAACAAAATACCATAATTCATTTTTGATAATTGAAAATTTGAAAGCGTACAACCCACTAGCCGAACAAAACAAAAAAAGAACGATTTTACTTATAAAAAAAAAACATGTCCAGAAAAAAACTAGCAAAACTGCAACTTTTTTTCAAAATAGGTAAACCGCAGCGGCCCATGGAAACAAATCCGAAATTAAAAATATGTATATTCCCACTAAACAATTATAGTATTTTGAATCCAGCTGACAAAAAATGATTTTCGACTTTTAAACTACTTCGGACTGAAGAAATAACTTCAGAGTATCATGTCCATGCTAACTTTTATAAAAGAGCTATAGATTACCTAACATCTGAGCTCAAAACTCACAAAACTTTGCTTTCGATCTCACTAAGTAACAGTTGTTTTCTATCTCTGGCATAATTAATTAAACATGATTTATACGTTCTAAGCCTTAAATAGCATTGAAAAAAAATTGGGGTCATTTTTGATCCTGCAAATACTTCGAATAATTCGTATTAAAATGCATTCGAAACGACGTCTCGATGAATCTTCAGAATGGACAAGTGCGCAAAAGGGGCCAGAACCTCCCGTTTTATACGGAAAAGACAGTTATCACTAAGTGTGCCCAGTTATCGAACGTGATTCGAAAACCGTTATGTTGATTACACGTTTGATCGTCGTTATAGCCCTATCGTCAATCATAGATGGAACATGGTCGTAGTTGTAGTTTTATCTACGACCCGTACCAGGAAGATCGCAGTGTTATGTATTCGATGACGAATTACGTCAATCGTCAATCAATGTTTGTTCGCTCTAGGCGAGTTCGACCGTTTCATGTGACGCGTCAGCTCAGTATTCAGCCTATTGCCAAAGAGACGCCCTTCAGACTACTCGTGCTAAGCGCTGCGGAGACGATTCATTTTGATTTAGGGTGCGGATGTTATAATCTCGCAGAGTCGAGTGAGGAGCTCTATTTCGAGTAGAAGCAGTTCATCATTTAATATATTCTCGACCGCCTCAATCTACTTTCTTCCTCTACATTTATAATATCGACGCGATAGTACCGATCAACGTCCTAATCGTTAGTTCAAAAGTTACATCGATGTTCACCAAAGGCGCTACTCATTGCAACAAAAAACTATCACCTTGCTCAAATAATATTTTCGAATATTAAAAATAAAACAAGAGCATGAATACAATCAAATTCTTCTGAGAGTCTTGGAGTAGAATATCTATGTTATGAAATCACCTTCGTGGTGAAATATTAAAATCATCCTTTTCTTCAGTATAACTTTGCTTTGGACACCCTAGCTTGAAATTTATTAAATTTAGTGAAATGTGTTGACCCTTTCTCCAAAATTTATTCCTATTTGGTCTATAAAAAGGGATGAATCGTAGTATTCAAAAGGTCGAGGCGATGCTTGCTAGCACCTTAGTAAATTTTACAGCCAGAGTCTTATAAACCGACTCGATCCGGCTATGTTTTGTGTATGATAGTCAGAACATGTAAGAATGCGAAAACGAGAGAAAAAAAGTGAATGGAGCAATAAAGAGAAAATGAGAGAAATTAGTCAATTTCGGCGTGTGTGTGTGTGTGTAGTAATATGGAGGTAACAAATTTTGTTCGCCTACTTCAAAAGTTCGATAATTATCGATACCGATTCGCGTTATGTAAATCCGGCATGACAATAACTAACCAAAGCTTACTCCGCGGTGGGGACAGACAGAGCAATCTTGACGTTTTTTCCGCGTCGTTTAATTGGCGAAGTGGAGAGTTGCACAATAGGCATTCAATGTAACTTTATCTCCCCTCTATCTGTCCTTTGCCAGTTCCCGTTTTATGGATTTAGTTTCTAGTTGTGGTCGTCGATGCCTGGCTGTTTAATTTCCACTCGCCTGACGCTTTCACAATTCTTGTCGTAGAAATACATATGCTTAAGTACTGAGGGTTTCGTTTTTTCGTCAAATTCAAAAAACAAGGGCTTGTTTTGAATCAATTTTGTCGGCGCTCCGGAAGTATGTGTACCAAGATGACGCACAACCTGAACCCTAACCTGATACACATACTATGTTCAGGCTGTGCGCCATCTTGGTACACATACTTCGGGAGCACCATTTTATCTGTATCGTTTGTGTTTTAATTGAGAAACCCCTCGTATCGCCGTGAAACTACGCCGAATGCTGCGTTCTCGCAGCTGCACACGCTATCGGAATAATAATTTAACAATAACGAAGAACTTTTTTTGCTTCAGCCTCAACCTCAAAAGTATCCACAAAGCATTTATTCTATATACGACGGATGTAACGAATGGTCTTCTCATCAAACGCAATACAACATTTTCTGGTCAAATCGTTCGAAAAGTTTTATGAATATTCAAGTAGTATGTTCTCTTTTTAGGGTGAGCTAATCTGTATTGTCAGTCATAGATGAAAAGTTGTCGCTATCTCTGCGACCCGTGCCAGGTTTCTTCCTTCTCAAAACGATCGACCGTTCCACATAACTCGACAGCACAGCGTTTAGTCAGCCATAGAGCAGCCGCCAATTGAATTTTAGAAGTGGAGTATTCAGTTCTCCATTTTTATCGTCATCCACAGATGAAACGTGGTCGTAGCGGTCGCTTTATCGTCGACCGGTGCCAGGTAAATGGGAGTGGTATCCCTTCGATAACAAAATACGTCAATCGTTGTTTGCTCACCAGTCTTTCGACCGTTCGTCGTTCGACTCGTCATGTGAGCCGCCCATTCTAACCACTGCGTGTGAGCGCTGTAAGTCATTTTTCTGAGCGGGCAAAGGTAAAGATGTTAAATTTCGCTCAGTTGGTGAAGAGCGGCAGCTAAATATGGAAGAAACATTGGTTTTTGATTGAAAAAATCATTCTATAGTTCTGAACATAGCCCTAGTTAATGAAAATCGACCATGGTAGGGGCTTCAGATAAATTGGGAGATGGCTTATACGAGTGTTATGAAGCCTCATAAAGTAACATTTTTTAAACATTGTATAAGAGTATATGCACAATGAATAATTTGGTCCCCGGCGTGGTGGATTCACCCGGAATCAGAATTTTCTATAGCGTCATCTATTTATTCACAGTATTACGAAATAAATTTTGATATGAGAGACCCAAAGCCAGTAAAATACGCAGAGGAAGGAAGGACGATAACGTGACCTGAATAATACAAATTTATTAAATTTAGTGAAATGTGTTCACCCTCTCTCTAAAATTTATACAGCCAGGGTCTTATAAACCGACTCGGTTCGGCTATGCTTTGTGTATGGTAGTCAGAACATGTAAGATGTAAAGAGAAAAAGAGAGAAAGACGTTCGTCGCGAAATCTCGTATATAAAGAACGATCAGGTCTGCGAAAAAATAGTGAGGGTCATCGAACGAGTTCCCGTGTACAATTGGTACAAAAGACTAGTATATTTAGAAGACTAGTATATTTATATACAAGAGACTAGTATATTTGGAATTATATAGTCGTATTGAGGAATTTGTAACTGTTATGTAGTTTTTTCAATCTTGTTACTCATATTATATTCCTAACTTTTATTCATTTATGCTATTTATTGGCGCATTTGGAAGTAATATATAAGTTAAATAATATAGAAGCAACCAACTGAAATTATGGATATAGAATGTTTTAAAAATAGGTCAAAGATAAAGAAATATATAGGTAAAACCAGCGAATACAAGGAAAATATAGAACGTTCAAACCGCTTCTTTGTCATATTTAGTCATATAATACCAACCTTTCAAGGAGAGATTTTGAAAAAAAAATTTAAATTATAATATTCATTTTAAAATTTATAAATTTTTATTATTTCTATAAATTTATATAAACATTCGAAATTAGGATTTGTACCAACATGAAGGTAACTAATTTTGTTTGACTACTCCACATCAAACTGTGTAAAGGGACTGAAACCTATGGGGACGGAGTATATTTACGTGGCTAACACAGACAGTCCTCGAACTCGTAATAGAACTAAAATAAGGACAATCGGAATAAAATTATGCCCTAACCCTAACGCACACTATATGAGTACCCCAAATTTCTATGTACTATTTCGTTTAGTGGACAGAGTATTGCCACAATTTCCAATGATATCCACGGCTATAAGAAAACTCATACGCGGCGCACACGATTACTTTGCACCGGTACGAGAGAGAGAGTCGCCTGAATTGGTATCGCAGAAATAGTACAAACAGGATATCTGTATCGCAATAGTAGTGAGTGCGACGAATGTATCAGCTGAATATGAATAAACAGTCAGGCAGCGACGGGCAGAATTAGCAGCTATGTCCACAATACAGAAAAACGAGAGCAAAAAAACGAGAAAAAGAAGTTATCGCTCCGCTATAGCCGCCTTGTGTCAAGTCATGAAAATATTTTAAACGTTCTGTTACATTATTTCGTCAAGAAAATTGTTTTCTGATGCAATAGCGTAGCCAGCCCAAATCTCTTTCGGAGTGGGGCTCCGACCAAGACCAGGTACAAGAAGCTACTGATATCTAATGATATCTTGAAGAAGCGCTCAACAGAATATAACCTATAGCTCGGTTGGTCCATCTGTGGAAAACATTGATAATAATCCAAACAACGTCAGGTTATCAGTTCAAAACCAGTCAAATAATGTTGAAATTTTAGTACGAGCGTGTGTCTAACTGCAAATGCTGCAAAACAGCTTTTCAAAATAAAATACTCACTGGCTATTTCTATGTTTTTGTCACAGCTTGAATACCAAAAGCTATTCAATCTTATACATGGAGTTAAAGGCATTAAGTTATTAGTTATTCAGTGCGAATTTAAGTTAATATCTTACTTTTCCAAAACAAAAACAAAAAAACAGGTAAAAATATTAGTATTTGGGCTATTATGCTTTTGCTCATCTTACCTTGTTTGACATTTTACTTATACAGTAAATCACGTTTTTTTCCGCGTCGTTTAATTGGCGAAGTGGAGAGCTTGCGTAGAAATACATATGCTTGGTTACCCATTTTGGCGCTCCGGGAGTATGTGTATCAAGATGACGCACTACCTGAACCCTCACCTGGCACATATACTATATTCAGGCTGTGCGCCATATACACATACTTCGGGAGCACCATTTTATATTTTGTGTTTTAATTGTGAAACCCTCGTATCGCTGGAAACTACGCCAAATGTTGCGTTCTTGCAGCTGCACACGCTATCGGAATAATAATTTAACAATAAAGAAAGAAAATTTTTTTGCTCCGGCCTCAACCTTTATTGCGTAACTTTATCGTCAAGTTAGTTTCTACACCAAAGTCATAGGAATTCAACAAGAATATTTATCACGGAGACGTTTTGAGAGAATGGGCAAGAAAAATCGCGAGACATAGCTCACCGGCCTACTACAATCCACTCACCGCCTAAATAAGTGCGTTAATATACCATAAAACTTGATGGCACCAGGAAACTCGACATCATAATACTCGTTTGTTTTTAGTGAGATCTAGCAAAGTAAATTATATATAATAATGCTTGCATTTTTTGTTGCTTGTATGAATCAGGATATATATATCGATATTTTTCATAAAATAAATGCATTATTACGTAAAAACTGTTCAGTTAATTTAAATTGGCATTCAAGGGTTTTTAAAATACAAATCCATTTATCCGGTCGTATTTCAGTTTTTTAATCTCAAGGCAAATATTTAAAATCAGTAACCTGATAAAAAAAAATATGAGATCTATAAGATTTTAAACTGGCATTATTATGGAAAAGCCTTTTTTTAATTTAAAACCGACCCAAAATGAAAAATAGATCAAAATTGATTGTAGAGGCTTTAGGCTGCTAGGCTTTTGCCCTAGTTCAAATCCTACGAGTGATGTGACAATGTATGCTACTGTTACTGTGTAAACCGCAGCAACTTATGGAAACAAATCCGAAATTAAAAATAGGTGTCTTCTTGCTAAACAATTATAGTATTTTGTATCCAGCTGACAAAATGGTTTTGGCTTTTAAACTACTTCGGACAGAAGAAATGACTCAGAGTTTCATGTTGTTACTAACTTTTATAAAAGAGCTATCGAATACCTCATACCTGAGCTCAAAACTCACAACATTTTG
The DNA here is from genome assembly GCF_013122585.1 of Styela clava. Taxonomy (NCBI): domain Eukaryota; kingdom Metazoa; phylum Chordata; class Ascidiacea; order Stolidobranchia; family Styelidae; genus Styela; species Styela clava. Next base: position 4,293,878 of record NW_024102832.1, on the reverse strand, counting down.
CTTTTAATCTCATTAAAGTAAGAGTTGTTTTCTATCTCTGTTTTGGCATAATTAGTTAAACATGATTTATGCATTCTAGGTCCTAATTAGCATTGAAAAAAATTGGGGTCATTTTTGATCCCGCGAATGCGACCCATAATTCGTAATGAAATGCATTCGAAACGACGCCTCGATAAATCTTCAGAGTGAATGAGTCCGCAAACGTGGCCAGAACCTCGCTTTTTTATGTAGTACCAGCTTTACAAGACGTGCGTTTATATAGTATATAAGCTTATCTTTGGTTAGTCGCCATTTATATAGTATAATAGCGAATCTCTCGAAATCTGGCGTATCGGGCGAGTATGAATAAACAGCCAGTCAGCGACGAGCACAACCAGAAATACAAAATAGGAACAGGGAAACGTGAGCAAAAAACGAGAGAAGAACGAGCAATCTTGACGTTTCTCTCTGCGTCGTCAAATTGGTGAAGCGAAAAGCTTTTTCAATAAGCATTCAAAGTAACTTTATCTCCCCTCTACCTTTCCTTTGCCAGTTCCTGTTTTATGGATTTAGTTTCTAGTTGTGCCCGTCGATGCCTGAATTAATTCCTATTCATCTAATGGATTCTACACCAGACATGGGCAAAGTACGGCCCACGACCAAATCCGACCCGTTGGGTTATTCAATCTGGCCCGCCTGATGCTGCTCTAACCATACTAAAATCAAATTTCAAAGTTTTAGGTAAAAATTGGAATTTGTTGAAATTGCGGTTAATTTAGTTTTGACACGAGGCTTATTGTTTTCCACCTTTTCTTTGTAATACTGTAAATATTGTTCATAAAATGTAACTTCTTACGTCACACTTTTATGGCTCGCCAGTCTAAGTGGACAAAATGTTTTTTGGTTCGGGTGGTTCACGTAACCACCGGTCGGTTGCTACTTCCTCAAACAACTGGCAAACTAATCTCATACCCGACATGGACTGGTGAACGGACGAGAAGCTGTGGTCCGCCGTACGATTACGACGTGCATCAGCTTTCCTTTGCCTTGGGATGAATATGTGAATCCTAAAATTTCGATGGACCTTCGCAATTTCCTTTCCAATTTCCTTTCTAATTTTATCATTACTGAGTCGGTGGCTCACGTTACCGACGCAAAGCATTTTTACGTAGCAATTTTGTTGTAGCGTTTGCGCCACTAACTTGGATGCAATCCTATTATTTTCATTGCACTAGTTATGTTAAAAATAGCATTGAACATAATACGATAATTCATTTTTGATAAGTAAAAGTTTGAAAGAGTTCAACCTATTGGAGTAGACAAACAAACAAAAAAGAACGATTTTACTTTAAAAAAACAACATTACAAGAAACAAACTACCAAAAACGCAAATCCGAAATTGAAAATATTTGTTTTTCTTGCTGAACAATTATAGTATTTTGTATGTATGTATATTTTAAACAGCTGACAAAAAATGATTTTTCGATTTCTAAATAATTTCTCGTGTCGTTGCTAACTTTATAAAAGAGCTATCGAATAACTCGATCTGAGATCGAAACTCACAAATTTTGCTTTCAGTCGCACTCAGTAAGAGTTGTTTTCTATCTCTGTTTTTGCATAATTAGTTAAACATGATTTATAAATTTTAGGTCCCAATTAGCATTGAAAATGATTTTGATCCCGCCAATGCTCCGACGCTATATTCGTAATGCAATAACTTTGTAACCACTAAAACGACGCCTCTAGCTTCAGAGTGAATACGTGAGCAATTTGGCTAGAACCTCCAGTTTTATACCCAGTTTGCAAGGTTCGCATGTACTTTTCATCAGATGATGCGTTAACAAAACTTCATTATTGGGATCTGGTTTCTTCAGAAGTTATATCTCAATTTTAAACGTGCACTTCCACGGCGATACAGCTCTGTGTTTCACTTTTCGACTCGTACATAGTGCTGGCTTGTTTCATTTTTATTACATTTTAATTCATCCTATTTTATTTATGTTTGGTGGAGGGACCACGTTTGGGACTTGTCTAGTTCAGGACAGTATGAAAAAAAAGAAAAAAAAGGGGAAACGAGAGATAGATATTTATAAATTCAAATTGGAATTTATAATTAAAACGAGAGAGCAAAGTGAGACGCGAGAGAAAAAGGGATACAAAGCGAATATCGCGAACAAATGTAGGGGGGTTAAATGTATTTCGTGGTGGTAGTGCTTGAAATTATATTGAAATTATATTATCGCCGGAATTGGAACTTTTTAATCATTATAAATTGATGCGACATGGCTCTAAGAAATATTTTTTTATTTCAAATGATTTTATTTGGCGCATTTATAAGATAAAATGTAGTAGCAACCAATTTGCATCATGAATATAGAATGTTTTAAAATAAGGATAATACATGCAAACGATATGTTATATAATTAGGACCAACGAAACCAAAAAGAAAACTTTTAATTTTAAATTTGATTTGCTTTTTTGTTATATATCATCGCATGAAAGAAGCCTTATATATAACAAGAGAGCTATGCTCAAATATATGGGCATGGGTGTACGGCGCTGTCCGCCATCCCTCATTAACAAATCTTAGCAAAGCAAAAATTTCATTACACACCACCGACGTTCGATGATTACGTTATCAAAAGAACAAGATAAAGAGTGCCAGCATAACAACAAATCCTTTACGTGTCAAAAAAAAGCGAATCCCACAGTGCTATCAGGAATATTTCGAATAGATGAAAGTAACAGCTTCCTAAAGAAAATTTTTATTTTTAACCGCTGAAAGTTTCAGAGCAATTGGTCCAGTAATTAAAGAAAAAATCGATTTTGTAGGTTTTCCAAAAGCAGCAAAACGATCTATAGGTCCACTCCGTGTCCAATAATATATTTTAAGCCGAAAAAAATGGCGAGTATGGAAAGAGGAGTAGGACGTAGAATGTATTTGTCAAGTCCGAGGCACCGACATTGCCGAGCACCATTAGAAACGAAATCCAAAACGGAAATGCGAAAGAGAAGGGGGAAAATTTTATCCAGTACGCCGAGGAATTACGTTATCGATCCGTTACTGCATTTGTTTGCTGAAACAACCAGTTAAAACCGGTTAATGTTTGCTGACGTATGTTTGCTATTTGTATGTCAGTTACAGTTCGTAACTTATAGGGGGGGTCACAGAGATATATAAATATAGAACTGTGCTTATCTCTCATTTTAGTGGGACCAACTGGAGCCTCTCTCGTTTTGGCGATAGACTTCGAACTTTTGCGTAGCGCGTAATGCATTTCTCATGGGATTTGACAGAAATCAATCATTTGCGTCAATTTTTCTCGCCTATTAGCCTGATCTTGAATTGTATATTAATAAACATGATACGCTAATAGATCACAGTCCACTATGCCGTGCTTAATTTGACTTGAGTCGTGGATTAATAATATGACCAACGTATCAGCTCAAAGCCAACAGAAACGACCACAGAACATTACCCAAGGTGGCTTATCGGAATCGCCTCTCCATTTAACTGTATTTGGCCATAATTTATCACCGAACTATATTTAGCGTAGCGATCTCAATATCATTGCGTGGCCTGTCTAAGTAGTATCCAAGCTATACATATAAATAGATCTAGAGTGCGCTTCGCCTCGTTTCGCAGGATCATCTGATCACCCTTTTGACTTTGGAGGTTGTTGTTATGAGATCAGTCAGAAACAATTGAGTCTATTTCCACTTATATCTATTATGTCGCCTAAAGTTTAGGCCCTAACACTTTCGATGCCACGATCAGTTTTTTTAATTTTACCGCTCCGTGCCAAGGTGAAAACGAGAGAGTTCTCTCCTATTTATTCTCTCTCGTATTTAGTTTTTAACACTTTCGATGCCACGATCAGTTTTTTTAAATTTACCTTTCCGTGCCAAGGTGAAAACGAGAGAGTTCTTTCGTATTTAGTTTTTAATTGATCGAAATTGAATTGAATTCTTTCTAATATTTCACATTAACAATTTTTGGGGACATATATATAGCAAAAGACGTAGAATTACATTGGTTTAATACTCCTCAACTAAGCCTTACAAACAAAATTTCCCTTCAGTACAACATGCTAAAAATTAGGCATTCTGAACCCAGTAATAAAACGACACTTCTCTGCTCAGTCAATTGTAGACCAGCATTCCTTTGCTTTAACAAACACGAGGTTATATTTTTTGTGTGGGTTGTGTCATATACCAAACAAAATTCTGCCTGCATCTGTCAAGTCACATTTTGTGATCACCTAAAAGTCTACCATTCATCTCGCCACTAGATTACTAACTACATGCTTCACTACTTTCGTTTGGTGTTGGCGCCGTAAATTTATTTCCACTGGACGGTTGTATCCGATCTATAGTAGAAAGCCCCCGCCACTAATGCAAAAATGTAAGATAACACCCTCCTGCCAAAATTGGAAATACTAAATCAGTAAATATCCAGTTGGGGTTGACGTACACAATGAATCGCATCCTTCGAATTTTACTGCGATTGAAGTAGCGTCTGCCATCTAGCATGGTCAATATATATATTAACAGTAGATATCAAGAAAAAAATGTGTGGAGACGGATTGACGCCAACACACCTGGTTTCAACTTCTCCCTGTGAAATGACTAAAAGATGCGAGCGATCAACTCATCGAACATGGTCAATTTGCAAATGTACCGTAAACCTCATAATTTGCACTAGTAGACAGACGAAAGACCCATATTAGCAGCATGCTATGTTTTTTTGTTGATAATGCAACATTGTCGGATATATCAAAAACAAACACGAACCGTTTTACAACAATTAGTTTTTATTCATTCTTTCATTTATTAGGCGCCACGTCGCATCAGCAAGGAATCGAACGGGCAGAACATATATGTAACCGACGAGGTACCACAAACTAGCACATGCCCAATAACATTTTACTACGACCAAATTAGGCTTGCACGTGATTGACAAAAATCAATTCCGTAATTACGGCCAAATCGATTACGTAATGACCCCGTAATTGCGATATTTTTTCACACATTTGAACCTATCATAACAACCAATTGAATCCACTTCATTTTCGATTGAGACATCCAGTTTGGGTTTTCATATTCCTGGCAGTACTACACGCCGGCGACAGATGTTAAGACAAGAGCGAATTCAAATTAATTTTATTCTGATTTATATCTTTTGTGCTAGCTTTGATTTCCTTTATCACCTTCGCAAATTAACCGTCCCAATTTTATGCGATCAATTTTATCATTACCGACACTGGTATACGGATATTTATGAAACGATAGTTGACTTATTTAAAATCGTATTAAAAAAAAAGTCGGGTTTCCAATTTATCAATGCCACGACGAGCGTATTCTCTCGTTTGATTATACTTGCGCTTGCCTCGCGACGAAGACTTGTTATTGCACCGTTTTTAACATTATTCGACTTTATAACCTAGTCAGCATTTTATAATAATTATTGATGCCGACTTATTGACGTTATTCCGATTACCATGCTTCATTTTACATTAAATCATTTCGCGGCCTAAATGTTGTAACATTATTTGCGACAAATTTGGATATTAATTATTTGCGCATAATTTAAATACCGTACTTATATGACATGGCTTTCCGAAAATACAAAGTTATATCGCAAAAAAATGCATATCGTGACATTTATTTTGCACTCACGAAAAAATAACTTATTTTTCTGACTCAAGTCGACGATCCTATCGGCCAAGATTGACACAAATTTGGTCGAGTATCGGTGGTATTCAAGAATCAAAATAAGTTGCCGCGTTTGGTAAAGACAGTTAATCATATTTGGCCGAAATATTGCGAGGCATTGTGGAAAACATATTGAGCAAGGACAAGTCCGGACTGATATAAAACGATAAAACCGGTAACAGAACAACAAGGTTTTGTAATTGAAAATGATTCTCGCACAGAATAAACACACTGGCTCATACTTGATATTTGATAGTAGTTAAATTGAGAATATTGAACTGTTAAAAACAAAAAAAACGATCGTCGAAATTCTTAAATCTCGTTGCCTTGGTTAAATATAATCCAATGATCAGAACATTTTCAATTAAATACTGCACAAAGATAGTTATACATCAAACATTTAGGCTGCAATTTAGCTTTTTTTCAAATTTTAATCATGCATTGTGGTGGAGAAATCCCACTATTTAAATACGGGTAACTATAAAAATAGAATATGATTCTGGATTCGATTTAAGTATTCTAAAACAGCGGTTTCCAACCGCCGGTCCGCGGACCGTCAACGGTTCGCAAAGGATTGTTACCGGATCGCGAGAAATCCCGTCATATTGTTGTTTCTCTGCCGTCTCAATCGCTTTACCGATGCCGAAAAGACGAAGTTGCGTTGGTTCATTACGCAGTTTCTCTTCCGTCGTCATATTGCTGATTTTTACCGGATCGCGGGAAATCCCGTCATATTGTTGTTTCTCTGCCGTCTCAATCGCTTTACCCATGCCGAAAAGACGAAGTTGCGTTGTTTCATTACGCAATTTCTCTTCCGTCGTCATATTGCTGTTTGATAAGCGCGACATTAATTATCACGGTGGGGCAAGAGAGAGAAAAGTGAGAAAAACGGCTGAAAATACCGAAGCTCTAACTTCTTCTACTTTTTAAACTTTCACCTTTTACAATCGACGGAATAATTACGACTTTACGTAATTCGTAACCTCCCTTCCGTAACTCGCAATAATTCCGTAATTCCGTAAATCTGTAAATTACGTGCAAGCCTAGACCGAATGTCCAAAATGTGTAAAATAACAATCTTGAAATTGAGTGCTTAGTGTCAAGTGATTGGTTAAATTCCACATCTACGTTGTTAACAAAATTGAAAATTAACGTTGTGTTTGGTATTATAAAAAGTAAAGTAAAATAAATATAGTTTTTTCTTCTTCCCGAATGTGCCGTAATTCTGCCTTTAATGGAGGTTTTCGGGAAATGGCTGTCTAAAAACGAGTCATTGCGAAATTCAGTCAATTTTATACAACACTTAATGCGGCACGGGATTCTAGTATGTATTTGTTACAGTCGTATTATCGTGTTTATTATGTATTAACAAGATGATTAGTGTGGTTAGTAATTGTTTTACTTTTATTATTATTGTTGAACTAAACAAAATATACACTTTCTAGAGAAAATGAATGGGAACATTTGTTTTTACGTGTGAGGATTTTCTGCAATTCTGTCAGCTCCAATTTCGTGATTTTCTACTAGTTTCACAGTGGTTTGCGAACACCAGTTTGGGAAGCACTATTCTAAGCTTCGACAACACTAACCTGCATAAATTGGTTGTAAACCGATGAATGTATAAAAAGTTGAATTATCAATACCAATAATGTAAAAAGTTATTAGTATAAAATGGTTATGTTGGGTCATTCAACATGTCCTAACGTTATATATTTTGTTTAACAGTTCTTTTAACGCAAGGTAAAACGTAACTTAGAATTTTGAGGTTGGACTGAAATAACATTTCAGTACCGTTACTCTTGCATCTATAATACCGCAGCATGGAGAGATATTTAAAAGATCGAAACGAAACGAGGAAAAGGCTAAGTTGGATATAGTTTAAAATGATAATGGTACGGATTACATTCTTGATCATAAATTTTGTCGGCGATTTTGTCGTCGAGGGAATACATCCTTTCGAAATGTAGAGACAAATTTCAACCAAACCGGTCATTGAAAATGAAGGTTAAGAATTTTTTCGGGCTGTCGGAACAAAAGACTTTTAGGTAAGTTGGTAAGTGTTTTGGTCAATTGTTTTAAAAATCAATTTTTAAGCAGAAATAATTGTTTGTATTGTTTGGTAGTAAACGAGCAAGTAGTCTGGCGCACGACTGATGAGAGATGGGGTCATGTCAAACGTTGAGGTTTTAAATAAGAGGGCTTGGAACACTTTTCTTAGAACGTGAATTGGTTTTATGAGAACTTAATGTCTGTCAGCAATTCGTGGCCATTATAAATTATACTCAATGTCAACGAAGCATTTGTGAATGAATGAGTTACATTTATCAAGTTATGCCCTATTACACAATTTTTCACTCCGACAATGTTGAACTCTCAATGCGGAGACAGAAATGGTTCAAGAAAACCCATTCTGGTCTGAAGTAGTGAACAGTAGTACAAAGTAGTAGTGAAGTGGTGTGAGGGGATATATACTGATCTCATTCCCTTCTTACGCTTTTATATTGGTCTAACAACTTGTCATAAGTAATGACTAAATTGGAAACGTTCAAAACCGTTACTGAGTTCTATCTATGGCATATTTTATAGATTCCGCGTTGTATGTCATAGTTAGTCAGTGTCAACTCATTCGTATACGTAGGAACAAATTACGCAACAAGCAAAGTAGGAGCTGACACCATTCTCGTGACATCTAGCGGATCTTTTTATAAGGAAAAATGTGACTTGTCGACATTGATGGATGTTTCACCGAGCATCAACTTTCTTGTTTATTTCCGTGACTAATCAGCAAGGTACAAACAGTGACGTAACAACAGACGTTTTAGCAACCGCTTAGACATTTTTGTCACTCAGACAGATTTTCAGGCATGGTTGTAAACATTACCTTACGTGTTTTGGCATTATAATTGTTAGTTTTCAGTTGTGTTTCTAAAATTAAGGTATTTAGTTCTTCGGCTGTTATGCAAATATTCCTATTAATAAACGTGACGCCCAAAATAATTGAAGAAAACTGGGGTACATGTACCGTGATTAGATTAGAGTATAAGAATACCTCTTTCTAGAACTTCTAATCTGTAGGACTGGAAATGGTTAACCGGTTGAGCAATTTAATATGGTTAGCGGTTTTTGACCGTTAACCGACATATCAAGTACAAATCACACTTATATTGTGAAAATACCTCCAAAAATGTTGAGTTCATCGCAAATTTATCTCTTGCGGCGTTTAATTCAAAAGAATATTACTGACTGTATTGTGGACCCAATAAATGTAAAAAATAATTGAAGTACTAGTGTTGCTGATTATTATTACATTAAAAATCAGTTTCTGGTCAGAATACGCTTTATATTAATAATATTTTTTGCGTATTGAATACACTCTCTGATGTTACACTCGTATCACATCGTGCACAACGGATAAAGCTGGTAGGTGTAATCGCAGTTGATGCTGTTTCCTTTATGATATCTCCAAGTAGAAGTTGCACGTCGATCTGTGAAAGTTTTGTCGCATAAATGCCATTTAATAACGAAATCGGTTTTACTAAAATACTTCCATATGTTCGAAGCACAATATAACGCAAACTTGCTCTGGAATCACTGAGTCTCGCTTAAATTATGGTTCCATTACATTTGAACTTCACGTACATTTGAACCCATGGCAATTGCACCTGCATACTATTGCAACTATGGAATTTTTTTTTGTTTTACGGATATTTGAACCCATACTAACCCTAACCCATGGGTTTTAGCACCCGCATATAGGTTGAACCCGCGGATATACACATGGGTTCAAATGTACGTGGGTTCAAATGTACGGTCACCGTAAATTATAACTAATTACGTCAAACTTCACAGTGCGGTTAACCGGATAATTTTACCCGGTTACCGATTGTGTTTTCCTTTATCTGCCTTGAAATATTTTTTCACCCAATCTTAATGATTTGAAAACCTTTCTAGTAACTTCTTAAAAAGTTACATTTTTACCTCAGTAGAAGTCTCCAACTTGATACTGTATAAGTTTGAAATTGAAACACTGTTCAAAGTTTTCGAAACATAGATAGATCACCAAGTTCTACCCAGCAAAAAACTAGCAATTGCCATGGAAGTTTCAGATTATAATTACATTTAACCGAGCAATCGAAAATAATAAATAACAGTCAGGCCATGTCGCTAGATAGCCACATTCAACATGTCGCCGCTAGATGTTGACTCTGAGTTGAAAATACTGTAATAAATGAAGGTCAGTATAAACAAGAAACCTCGTTCCAAATGTATTTTAGAGTAGTCTTTACCTCGGAAATTATTATTGTTTGGATTCAAGAACATCGGCGCTAATTGCAATTATCTAATGAAAATGATGCATTCGGTTTTTTTCGTAATATTTGAAACGCCCCCGCTGTCTTTGTTTTAAAAAGACCTAGTTAGTGTAGACCAGTGGTCACCAAAGTGTGGGTCGCGACCCCAGGTGGGGTCGCCTTAGATATTTATGGGGTCGCAGAGTGTCCGGCGATGTTTTCTTCTGTTATTTTTTCATTGTGTGTGTGATGTCTTGGATATTACCAAATTGCCAGTAGACAAAAATATTACAGTTTATTATAAGTAAAACGTCAGTATAACACAGTTTTAACGCCATACATTTCACACGAATAATAAGCATGCAAACAAGGAGTAATTACGAGAAAGTAATTATGACATGTTGATCACAAATGGGTTCGTGTGAAAAAGAATGAGCTGATACACAAGAGTGTGCAGTCTACACTTCACTAGGCCGACTAGCGATATTCTGAATTAGAGTGATATCCCTATAATAAGGCTATTGTGTAACGACAATAATTTGAATTTTAAAGTAAACAGTTGTTGTGTTTTCACTGTAATGGACTATGACCGTTGCTTTTGCTTTATTGTTTTCTAATTTTCACAAATGGCTGATAAACATAAAAGAATAGGTGTAATCAATCTTTTTTTAAAGCATGGTTTAACCGAAATAAAGTGATAAACGAAATGCGCTGTTTGTCAAAAAGTTCTATCGATAAGAAGCTTAAGCTACATTATGCCACAATCTCAAAAGCTCTGCGAAGAGAAGCAATCGGTTAAAAGTGTGATCAGTTTTTATTGGTTTTATTTTTTTCATTTCAATAAATATACTTTGGGGGCGCCAATGCTCATCATACGTCATAATTTTTTGAAATGGGGTCGCGTCATGAAAAGTTTGAAGACCACTGGTGTAGACCAGCAGTTCTTAACCTTAACTTCTTAACCTCATTCCTAGGTGTAAATCAAGTTATTGTGAAAAAAGATTTGGAAAAACAAAAATCGCAACTATTTGCTTGTTTTGTTACGAGAAACATTGTGTTATTGGCAGAATACCTTGCGAGAAATATGTATTAGCCCATTATTGCGTCACACTATCGCGACTCTTGCAGAGGTGATTCTGGCAACCGTTATCGAGGCCGCCTGCGGATTGTCGCAAATTCAGTGTTGGAGTGAAAAATGTTAGCTCGACAGTGATTCGTTCCGGGTAAAAATTAACGAAGTTCTCATTAAACAAGCTTCATACAAATTGGGAAGTTTTAAGTTAGGAAAAAAAACATGACAATGGAGATATCATAGATGTCATTAGAAGGGATCATTAATTCGTGACACATAAGTAGAAAGCTCTTTTTAAAAGCTCCGCACGGTAGGAAATATTTGCGCTGTAAGAAAAAAATCAATAACGAGATTGTAGTCCTTTATTTCGTCTGAATTGTATCAAGATTTGATGTAAAGACAAGCGGTACCGCGGTCAATCAACAGTTGTTTTTATAAGCGGTACTCCAACAAGGCGTAACGGTACCTTGCAGATTTGATGGTATATTTTTTGGCGCGAAAATGTGCGTTTTGTAACATTCATACTAAATAAGCTGGAATAGTTCTTGTACCGTTACCAGTATATTAAAGAAGCCTTTCTGACCCAATCCCTTCTGTTAATTCTTGAGTTCTTTGTTAATATAGGTTTTTAGCCCGAAGTGTTTTGAAAAAAGAAAGAAAGATAGCTTTTAAGATCCGAATGTCTGAAGTTCCCCCGAACACCTCCCACTTATTTCCTCTTTACTTTGCCCCCAATCCATTCTCCCTCAATTGTCCTCTCCATTCTTATCTCCCCAAGTCAATCTCCCACTCAACACTGTCTCCTTCCCTTCTATACTTGTTTCCTCTTGTCACTCTCGCACCCCAACACTCTCTCCCCCACCGCTCTTTTTTCACCGAACCCCACTCTGGCGGAGAAGATGGGATGGAAGGAAAAGGGAGAGATAGAGAGACGTCGCGTCTAACGTTGAAGAATTTTATATTTTGCTTGACGAATTTTTATCGCAAAAGGGGTAAATTATGCAAAAACGGTGGTAAGAACCACTGTTGTAAACATAACCTCGTTTTCGTGTTTTGGCATTATATTTCTTAGTCTTTGGTTGTGTTTCTGAAATTTAAGTATGACATAAATAACTCAATCTATTCAGGGGCGGGGGATTGTTCAGTCCTTCGGATGTTATTCAAATATTCTGTTGTTTCCGATTACGAGTTTCCTATTATTAAACGTGACGCATAGAATATTCGAAAAAAAAAATGCGTTAAACTGGGGTGCATGTACCCCGAAGGGTGCATCAGATTGGGTGTAAAATTAGCTCTTTCCAGAACTTCGCAAACTTGCTCCCGAACCACTGAGTCTCAATTTTAATGAGCGAGGGTACAGATGAATTAAGTTTGGCAAACTCTTGAAACAATTAATAGAGGTACTTGGAAAAATAATAAGGCAAAAATGATTTATTGGCGATATTTGAATGCAGTGCTTGAAAAGGGTTTAACAAGGAGCAACGGTTGAATCAAACAGGGCTGTGAAATTTCAGACTTGTCCGTGGGACATATTTTTATGTCCCATTCCCATCCCATAGCAATTATACCTGTCCCACCTCATCCCATTGAAATAAAATTTAATTAAAATTGTTAAATTTAGATTAAACGTCTAACAAATAGGACTACATATAAGAAGAGACATGCAAAACAACAAAATTTACGGACATTGTCAACTTTATATTCGTAACTATTATACATGTGTTCATCAGTCCCTCCACAAAGTATATTGTTAATGCTGAATATATTTTGCTAATTATAACTAACAAGAGAGCTATGCTAAAATATATGGACACGAAATCCATAACGAAATGTTTTACAATAAAATGCCGAAAATCATACGGTTTTCGAGTCCCACGTGTCACATGGGACACAAAAGACACAAGTGTGTGCTGTCCCATTCCCATGGACAAGGCGGGAGATTTCGGATTGATGATAATTCTGATTTTAATTCAGGATTCAAAAGAATTTGACTCTCTCAATCTTCATAAATAAAAAATTTAAGTTACCAAAAAGATTCTATCAGTTACAAATTTTGACTCCCGATTTTTGATAATTTGAGTTATCTCAATTCCAACTATGTTGCAGCGAAAACACATGCGCATCCAAATTTGATAATTGTTAAGTATAGGAAGAATTAGGAGAGTAAACATTCATTTAATATTAGATGAGAGTGGTTTGTCAAGTAATACAGAAGATTGCACAATAGAAAACATCATAATCAATATTTCGAATCATTGCATAGCAAAAATAAAAAAAATAAAAATAAAAAATTATAATTATATGAATTAGAGGATTTCGAAAATTGAAGCGCAACAATATTTCATCTCATTGCAATGGGCTCTAGTCTAGTCAATTTGAGCGCGATAAAATGCTTTTCTTTTGTCATCGACATGAACATGGCACCTTCCCATGGTAATGCATTCTCCACAAATAATCCCTGAGCATCTCGCACAGAATTCATAGTCATCGGTGTCAAGGTTGACGATTGTTGCGCAGATGATGCAGACAGGTTCGGAAAAAGCCTTGTCGGACTGAAAAACGAAACTATATTAAATGCACTCATTACGACATCGTCCTATGCATAGGAAAAGAAGCGAATAATCAGACAAATCTAAGTATGCATGTATGTGTATTTACTTGTCTCAAAAATGTAACAGTATCTGCATAATAATTAAACAGTAAAACAGAGACGGGATACATGTTCAAGACCTTACTGGCCTAAGACACGGATGTGCGACGTGTACCCCTAACAAGTATAGCAGCAGTTTAGGACTGCTGCGTTATAATAGGACAATAGACATGGAATAGACAAAACGCTAGTAAAATGCACAAAGCAAATGGGTGCGGCACAACGACGATATGTACAATAGTCAGTCTGTGGCACATCCATGTCCCAGTTTCCGGTGGGGAAGGATGAGATAGGTATAAGTCGCTACTTTAAATGTTTTTACAATAAATCCCACGAAACACGTAAAGATTTGTTCGGGACATAAACTTGCTAAAAATCAACGTTGGATAGGACCGCGACACGAAATAATTCGTCGCTGCGTAACGAAGCATATTGCGTAACATCGTTGTTTACGTTAAGTTGACGCAGCGGAAATGTAATCGCAAAGGAAATATTAAATGAAATTGTTAATAAAATTTGACTGGTGCATCTTAAGTTTAATTTTAAAAGCTATCTATAACCACTACAAATGCTGTTGATGATGTAATAAGTTAAATCGCGACCGAATCGGAGTTTTTTTATTTAAATTATGAGATTTTCAGAAAGTTTTCATGCTGTTTATTTTTACCGATAAAACCGAAGATAGTCGAAACATTTTATCTTCATTTCAAAATTATATTTAGTCCTGAATATTATCTTTCTTACAATGCATAACTAATCCAAATATGATATAAGGTTTGAGAGAAATGAAGTTTCCAAGTCGCATACTTTATACGAGATGACGAAGCCGGAAATCTGGCTTCCAGAGTCAAAAGACGTTTAGAAAAGTTCAACGAGTTAATTTATTGAACAATTTACAAAGCTTACATTTGAAAGGCTTCCACATTTTTCGCATCGGAACGTAGTCCAGCCACAGACATTTGACGAGCAAAACAAGCAAGGATTTTTTCCTCTTCCGAAAGGACAGAGATGTTTATGCCACTGAACATTTTTTGAATATTCCTGAAGAACGTAACGGATGTTGTGTCTTTTTCGGCATCTGTATAAAAAGATGTTAAATAGCATTTAAAATAAGGTCCTCTGAATAAAGAGCAGACTTTAGACCAATAATTCTCAAACTTTTATAATCATGATATCTTCCCTTCAAAGACTCTAAACCAGTGGTCGACAACGTTTTCTTTTACCCGAGGCCCAAATTGTGAAATGAAAATGGTTTCGAGTTCTAACAAGTAACAACCACCGCGTCGGTGACAACCTAGCTAGGCTCGACCAAGATTTCGTTTGGTATTTTCAAATTCAGCCATGTAAAAAACTTGTTAAGGGTTATTTCTAGAGCTGTAAAAAATTGAATATTTTTTCGAATCGAATCGAACCGAATATTTCAATACTATTGCGCAATCCTAAATCTGTCTCTATTACACAATAAAAACCCTTCGATATTGTGATAACTTATGTACGGTTACATATGAATTACTACTGATTCTTTGCATAACTATGTTTTCAGAATTATAAAAGGATATCACTGAAAACTGTTGAGTGTTGAGAGTTCAAAAAGACTCTCAATACCTTATTTACTCAATTCTAATTGATTCAGTCATAAATAGGGCATACAAAGTCTTTAGATGCTATTTTAATCTTATTATTACTAGTCTTATGTTTTTTTTTGTGTGTAATTTTCTGCAAACTGATAACAACCAATAATATCGATAAAACTGCTGCTAAAGAAATTCAAAATTGCATATAGGGGGGTCACAAATTCTGAGCTAGTTTGATGACTATATATGAGATGACTAAATATGAGATGACTATATGACTATATCATGAGAAATTACACACTCCGTTTATAGAAAGTATTGCCATCATAAGGATTCCGCAATACCTGTTTGAGCTTTGAGTCAACTGTATTATATATATTCATATGATTACTAACTCCAACAGCTTCAAATCGATTCTATTTATAGAATTAACGTTTTCTACCTATACTAAATTGCCCTTTTCGCCTTGTGTGCTCTCCTAAAAACGTCATGATCGATAATTACTTCTAGGTTATGACCATGCATGAAATAGCTAATCGCATGCCACCGGGCGCTAGTAGAGAGACCTTTTTAACGCAAAATGACGGCGTGAGAAATATCGTATCGGAAACCAATTATGCCAGGTGCGAGAGTCGTTTAAGCTCGATGCAACCCTGCTTGGCCATAAAAAAAAACGCCATGCAAAGGTGGTCGACAGGGGTTTTACGCTTTATGTAGCTAATTTCAGCGATTTTAAAATTAGCCGAAATAGGATTTGAATAATTTGCGATTCGATTTCGAATATTCGTTTGATCGTTTATATATGTACAATAATCATTTGGCAAAATAATGTGAATGTAATTTTGGATTTATAAAACTTTTTTGTGCTCACTCACTGCCCATAATTTAAATTATTGGAGGTCCATTAGAATATGCTCGGCGACCCACGATTGAGCCACGGCCCACATTTTGCCGACCACTGCTCTAAAACATATGTTATTGAATTCAACTATGGCAATGAAAAAACATAAAAATTACCTAGGAAAGGTGCATTCCATAATATCATTCTCAACTCTCGCAAACCCCGATTTTGCAAATTGAGCCACCATATGCGGGTGCTGCTTCATTAAATATCCCAGCGGAAAGAAAGTATCGACCCTTTCTTCATACATATTGAGGTCTGAAAATATTTTATATTATATCAATTGAGATGAGATTTTTTGATCATACTGGATAGAAATGGCCTTCAAAAGAATGCATTCTTACCTGTTATAATGTTCGGATAAGTTGAAGCCATTTGTGAATATATATGTTTGCAGATCAAAATTGGAGAGGTAAAAATTTAGGTTATTAATCAAAATTATTTTCCTGTGAAAAAAAAGGTAACTCAGTTATAACTACCCCTATACTATTGCACTAGTCTATACTGTCCAAATTCAATAGTCTATACATTAATATAACTATTTCTATACCACTACTAACATCAGTCTTTATTTTTCCAAATCCTATACGCTGATAAAAAAAAAATTTTGAAATAATATTGTAGTAGCTTTTTTTCAAAGTCTTATTTTGAGAAAGCGAAATTGCTTATATAATTGTAATGCTAGTAAAAAATAGGTTTATTGTCGACTTTTCAATGTTTCTATTACTTTCCAAATGAAGTATTGACCTCCGACGTTCTGGATCCCTGTTATGTATAAAAAATATTCGGTACTCCTGAACTATGCGCACCAAGATGTCGCATAACCTGAACACTGCCCTGGTACACAACCTGATTCAGGTTGTGCGCCTTCTTGGGGCGCATATTTTCAGGAGGTCCAAATATTCAATATTCGACTATTCGGTATTCGTTAAACGTTCTTCGGTGAGTTACAACGTCCCCGCAAACGGACAACGGCCGTGTAGAGCGACGCAAGTTATGGAATGAAATTGGTTTTGGAGGGTTGAAAGTTTTTTCGTTTTTCTACTTTAGTCTTTCCAATATCATAAACCACCGTCTGTTATTTTTCCACTTTAGTCCATTGTGAAATATGTATATGACTAGTGGATGTGACATCCTAATCTCGACGTGGCACAGTCTGAAAATAATTGTTTCCTATGGGGAACAATGGACCGGGGTTCAGTAAGACATGCTCCACTGGGCACAATTCGACAGTGTTTGATCCATAAAGTGCTTAGACGCCTATAGAAACGTTTTATTTTAAAAATTACACCATCGTTTTTTGTTCTTTTTGAATGTGCTCCAGGGCCTGTGCTAATGTGCACCACAAGTGGGGTATACAGTTGGACACTTGACAGACGTTTTTTTTCAAGCATTTTTGTGGAAAGATGTGTGTCGCTAGAGAATTTCTTAGTCGATGAATAAATACTACATTTAGCCCTCTCTGCATTATCCCCGCAAAGTGAAATGAATGTGCAGAATTTAGGGCTCAAAATATGCAAAGGACAAAAAGGGCCCAACCTTCCCCACGTTGCCCTATAGTTTTTCAGAAACGAGACTTTACCAGGGTTACAAAAATAGCTAGATTTTTCATAGAAGCAAGCTGGAAATCGTGGCGTTTTCGTCAACCGTTCAATATCGTTAATCGTCGGCCTAATTTTTTAATTGTCAAGTTTGCAGCAAACGTTTCAATTTTATCATAGACTAATTTTTTGCGGCCGCGGACACTCCGTGCGCCCGCAGCACAATTTTACTGTTGGCGTATAGTATAGCCCAGGGCTTCCCAAACTAGGGGCCGCGAAACAAATTTTAGGGGCCGCAAAGAGAACACCAATTTTACACAAAGTACCATATATATTGTACTTTTTTCAGACTCTTGATTCGAAAACCAATTTTTATACAAATTGTTTAAAACAAAGATTTCACGATTCCGAGTGAATACATCATCATAATACCGTGTTTTTCCAAAAATAGGACAGTGTCTTCAATTTTCTTTCGAAAATAACACTAGGGCTTATTTTTGGGATAGAGAATAATGAGAGTTTGTTTTATACAAAATATGAATACCGATTTACATTTACTTATAAATAGCACGTTTTTATTTAAAATAACTGCTACATATAGACCAGGGCTTCCCAAACTTTTGAGCTCGCGGCCCCACTTGATATATTAAAATTTTTCGCGGCCCTTGTTCACGCTGATAATGCTGAAAAGTTCAAAATATGCATTTTCGATATTTTATTGACACAGCTAATTCTTAACTTTTAATAGGGCTACTCAATAACAAAAACATTTTTACTCAGATCATTCATATTTCTTGTAGTAAAAGCGTCTTTTCCGTAAAACGTGCAACATTTGGAAGTGGGAACAAGGCAATATTTGTTACTAAACTTTTAAGGAACATTTTAAAATCATTTTCAGGTAGTTACCTGATGTGGTAGTTACCTGAAACTCACTTTCTAGGCGTTTTTCAGGGCCTCGGCTCGCGGCCTAAATGTATATTCTGACCGTAAAACCCGATTTACGTGCTTGCATAACAATGCCGGCTTTAATCGCTATGCTAGCGGTTCCGGAAGGCGATTGGCTCAGTGCGCCTAGAAACATATCACATATTTTATTATAACACCACCATGAAATTTTGCGACGCCCTAGCAGAATTGAAACTTCCACGGGATTGAGTCAAAAAAAAAAGTTGCGCTATCGACTAAGTCTTTTTTAAAGGCGAGCGCTTATATTGAAAACCTTTTTAAAATTCAGGCTTGGTCTTATCTTCGGGGAAACACGGTAGAATGATGGCGCTTGCATAACAATGCATATTCTGATCGTGAAACCCGATTTGCGGTTTGCATAACAATGACGGCTTTAATCGTTAAGCTAGCGGTTTTCGAAGACGATTTGCTGAGTGCGCCTCGAAACATATTACATATCATATTTATTCTAAATGTTTAATTGTTTCAAATGACGTGTTTATGAATCAAAGTCATTTTGCCGTTCTATGTGTTTACTTTCTGTACGTAGGTTCTATTGTTACGTATTATAAGAGATAAACCCTACATGCTGCAATTTCGTATAGGCTGCAGTTTTTTCATTTGCTGAACCGAGTTCATCAAACTTGAGTGATTTATTAAGCATTTTAAAGAAAAACCAGGCAGAAATAAAAAAAAAATGACATGTAGTACATATTAAGGATGACAAAATTGTGTTTTGTTTTGAGGAAGTATATTTTTCGTGTAGGTGCGCCATGAGTTTTTTCCCTGATAATTTGGCGTCGCACAAAATGCTGCCTTATGCTAAGTTTGATCAATAAGAGTGAACAATTTGAGATAAGGACCATGCCGTCGGTAGCCAGACATCGTAATTCATCATTTAGGCCCGTATAAACATACATTGAGCCTTGCTATGCAGCAAAAAGCATTCGTACTCATTACACTGAATAATTGAGAATCGTTAATCTGAATAAATATGTGCTTGTTTTTGTTATTGAGTAAACATGTTAAAGTTGAGAATTAGCTGTGCCAATGAAACATCAAAAATGCATAATTCGAACTGTTTGGTATATTTAACGTGGTCAAGGGACGCGAAAAATGTTAATATATTAAAAGGGGCCGCGAGCTCAAAAGTTTGGGAATCCTTGATATAGCCTATATAAACGAATGCATAACGACGACCTGGGTGCCCCCGAAGTATGTGCAACAAGATGGCGCACAACCTGAACCCCAATCTGGTACACATACTATGTTAAGGTTGTGCGCCATCTTGATGCACATACTTGGAGCTCCCAAAATCGTTCTAGTTTCAAGGGGACTCGGCCACATGCATATAAACGCTGATTCACGCTACCAGTAAAAGCTATCTCATTTGATCGCTGTTAATTCAGAATACTACCTCTACTAAGCTTGATTATATATTGTTCTTTATTATTCAACAGATTCAAGTATTCTAGCCTTCTTGAACACTCATATGGGTATAATAAAAATCATATGGGTCGATAAAAAAAAACGTCATATATTGTACAAGCTGGAGCTACTTTGGACAAATTCTTCGTACTGTCGACACATAGAATGTTCGCATCTAACTGAATGTGTGTAGTGGCTATCACATATCATATATATTATGAGTTTGAATAAAACCACGCGAGGTAGACTGCAGTCATGTTCTGTTTGCATCAATAGTTTCAAAGTAGTTTCAATCATAGTTTCAAAGTAGCGGAAGAATGACGAAATATTTGTTTAATTCTTCCGTGTCCGACTTTGAGAACAAATGCGTCGCGGAGAACCTGCTTTAATTGTTTCGTCAATCGAGAAATTATCAGGGCGTGTTGTCGGTTCTTTTGACACCTATCGTGTCCAGATTTTCATGCGCGGCTACTTAAAAAAGCTCAGAATAATATATCTAGCTACGAAAGAGGAATTGGAGTCGAATTTTTCTTCTAACCGGATCCGGAGACAAGAAATTTCTTACCCCGGAGGCGAAGTTCGTAGTTTGTAGACCTTCTTCGATTCCACAGCATTGGTCCATACCGCGGGACTTACCCACGTTAAAAAATTTTGAACTGTACCGAGAAGAACTTTGTACAATATATTGTACATACTTCAGGAAGAATGTTCTAACAACGATTGTTTATTGCTTTCAAACACTCTTTCCAAAAGCTGACTTTTCTAGCTCCATATGAAAACGCGATAAATTTCTTTGATAAATTTCTCCCAGCTATTAGCATTAATTCACAAGATTCTAAAAAATATGTAATCATTTTCAACCCGTAAAAAAACGAAATATTCCTATAGCTACTACTACTACATATTTCACACTTCTCTTTCATTATTTTGTCTGGCGTAAATGAAAAGATTCGCCCTGCCGAAAGAAAATTCGATCAGATAATGCCAAAAAAAAAAAGAATTGAGAGAAAAAAAGAAAATGTGCAAAATTTGTTTCAGCAATCCTGCTGATATGGTGTTTGCACCTTGTGGATATGTTGTTTTGGAGATATCAAAATTTTGATCTCCGCTTGTATATAGGTAAAAAACATAAAAAAAAATAGAATAGAGAAAAAGTCTTTACCTAATACACCGCACGTCCTTGGCATGAACGTCTGGTAAAGCTTTCCTTAAAATCAGACCCGTTGTGCGAATGGCAACCCAATAAAAATAAACCCGCTATTCAATATAACCTCTACGGCGGAGGTCATTCAATCTAAATGACGATTAGTACTAATAGATGCGTTCATACGCTGTACTTTGATTGTAAGTTTTCATACAGTCTTGGCTCTGATCCAATTTTTAGCTTTTAGTTAGCTGCAAAATTTTCATTTTTATTTTCATATTTATCCCAGGAAAAGACTGCCCACGCATATTTTGGCCGAGAGCCATTTAACATTCCAAGTGAACATAGGACAGTAATCCATGTTAATGATTAATGAATAGAAACCCCTTTAGGCTTGCACGTAATTGACAAAAATCAATTCCGTAATTACGGCCAAATCGATTACGTAATGACCCCGTAATTGCGATATTTTTTTCCCACATTTAAACCTATCATAACAACCAATTTAATCCACTTCTATTCCGAATGGGACATCGAAGTTTGGTTTTCATATTCCCGGCAGTACTACACGCCGGCGATAGATGTTAAAGACAAATACCAAGTAGTGAATTCAAAATAATTTTATTCTGATTTTTATCTTTTGTATTAGCTTATCTATATTTTATCATTACCAACACTGGTAATATATTTAGGAAACGATAGTACACTTTTTTTTAAATCATATTAACGTATTAATACGACTTTCGTATTAAATAAAAATTCCGGGTTGCTAATTTATTAATCAACTACAAGCGTATTCTCTCGTTTGATAATACTTTCGCTTGCCTCGCGACGAAGACTTGTTATTTCACCGTTTTTACAATATCCGACTTTACTACTTAGTTAGCATTTTATAATAATTATTGATGCCGACTCATTGACGATATTCCGAATTCCATGCTTCATTTTACATTAAATCATTTCACGGCCTAAAAGTTATAACATTATTTGCGATAAATTTAGATCAAATATTAAATATTTGTGCATTATTTAAAATACCGTACTTATATGACATGCCTTCTCCGAAAATACAAAGTCATATCGCGAAACAATGCATTTTGTGACATTTATTTTGCACTCATGAAAATATTAATTTATTTTTTTTAATCAAGTCGACAATCCTATTTGCCAAGATTGACACAAGTTTGGTCGAGTGCCGGTGGTATTCGAGTCGACGATAAATCAAAATGAGTTGCCGCATTTGGTAAAGACAGGTAATCATATTTGACCGACATATTGCGAGGCATTGTGAAAAACATATTGAGCAATGCCAAATCCGGACAGATATATAACGATAAAATCGGTAAAAGAACATCAAGATTTTGTAATAGAAAATGGATCTCACGCAGAATAAACACGGGAAATCCCGTCGTATTGTTGTTTCTCTGCCGTCTCAATCGCGAAAGACGAAGTTGCGTTGGTTCATTACGCAATTTCTCTTCCATCTTTATATTGCTGTTTGATAAGCGCGACATTAATTATCACGGCATTTACAAATAGACAAGTTGATCTCTTACATTCTTTAGTCATTTCACCCGAAGAAGTTGAAACCAGGTGTGTTGACGTCCATCGGTCTCAGCACAATTCTATTCCTAATCTACGGTTAATATGTACATTGGCCATTCTAGATAAGTTGATAATAGGTTAGTAAATGACGCGTTATGCCTTCCCATCTGCCTAACAAGAGAGAGAAAAACGGCTGCGAATACCGGAACTCTTAATTTCTTTTACTTAAACTTTAATTTTTTACAATCGACGGAATTAACTGCTCTGAAGAGAGCTCGTTTCAATCGCGAAAGCGCTCAACCAATAATTACGACTTTACGTAATTCGTAACTTCGCTTCCGTAACTCGAAATAATTCCGTAATTCCGTAAATCCGTAAATTACGTGCAAGCCTACGCCCTGTAGTTTAAATTTATTCTCAGATCGCAACGAAAACGCCATATTACTGCAATTAGACCAATCCCCATTAAAGTTTAAGCTGAGGCATTACCACCTATTATTCAACGACTGTTTGTCCACGTCCATTATCTATAATATCATCTTTCTATTCCAAAGAGGGGTCGGGCGCTTGCAGGCCGTGACGCCCCATTTCGAAATGTAAAATAGCATTTTCCTGTATTATACACAGCAATTTTTTGTAGCTTGTAACCCCCCCCCCCCCCCAAAATCCATTTGTGTATGATTGTACCAAAAATTTTCAGTAATCTTAGTTATGTTCTCTCTAGACCAGTGATAATGTGCAAAATTTGTTCCAGCGATCCTGCTGATATGGTGTTTGTACTTTGTGGATATGTTGAGAACCTTTTGTTTTCAGAATTTTGGAAACAAAAATTTACAGAGATCTTAAAATATTTATCACCGATTTTTATTTAGGCATAGGACAAATATGATTAATGAACAAGGCTTTACATATTTAATCACACTTCACTGGCATCACGCAGCTGGTGTAGCTGCGTTTATAATCAGAGCCCGCTTTCTATGTGGCAACCCAATATACGACGCAGGTCATCTGAATGTCGATTGTCGATTTTTTTATTTTAAATTATTTTTAAGTCGATAGTTCCGTGACGCCTTGTCTGCTTTATATGTGATGTATTCATTCCGCTCACTTTTGTTGTATTCATATATTTTTAACATGATTCAATTATTGTTCAAGAATGAAGTTAACATGTTCAAATTTTATACGTACATTTGTAATATTGTTGAAGTCCTTTACTTCGTAATTGGACTGTTTTGTTTAAGATTTCCCTCACAAGCATATGCCTCATATTTGTGTCTTTCAATAATATTTATCTTTATAATATTTTACAGTTTTTCGCATCTATTCCAATCTCTGAGCCGGGAATTTTTGAAAATATATTATAATACATCCCAATAAAATTCTTTTTATATATAAACGATTACGCAAAGACGACCTGAAAACAAAACCATTCTAGTTTCAAGAGGACTCGGTCACATGCACATAAAAGCTACTAACTTTTACTTGATTGCTGTTAATTCAGAATACTATTGTTTCTAAGCTTGATTATACACTGTTTCAACAACTTCAAACACCCTAGCCTCTTTAAACACTTATATCTCGTTAAAAAGTCGTCATACAATAGACTTGCTAGTATAATAGACAATCTAGTAACTTCTGAATATACTCCGGACGACTTCTTTGCACTGCTTACACCTAGGATGTTCGTAGCTGACTGAATATGTATGTATATGTATCGAACAGTTTGCGTGGTTCGCTCGCTCTCTTATTTGTTTAATAATGTCCCCCAGACTCGCGCGCGGAACTGAGGAAGTATAGTTGGAAGTATAGAACAAGCATTAGGACCCATCACCTTTGTGACCGAGGAGTTATATCTGGTAAATGCTTCCGTGACATTTTTTCCTAAATTATTACGGTTGATTGTCTCACATTCGGTCGAGAAAAAGGCGAAGCGAAGTTTCAAATTTCAATTATTTCGTAAATTCACTCGGCACTCATGATATTTAAATGTGTGGCTCCGGCCGTTATGTAACGCCAGACATAATTCAAATATGGTTATACATTCGCCTAATTTTAACGGTGTAGACAGAACCCAATATGCCTGCCTTGTTTGCTTCAACTCGATACTTCTGTGACGCTTTGTTCGATTTATGTATGGGGTGGTATATGTGTTGTAGTTGTTCGCTTTGTACTCTTATATTTTTAATTTTTTTATATTACTGTTTAAGAATAAAGTGAACATATTCTCATTTTAAAGGTATATATTCGAAATATTGGTGAACCAATATAATCCTCTTAAATAAAAACAATTACGCAAAGACAAACTGAATAAAATGGTTTATTCTCGAAATAAATAATACTTGAAACAGCCTTTTAATAAGATTTTAACTTATTTGGTCGCTCCTGGAATAGGATTTATAAGTAATACCTAAAATAGAAGCGATATGCTACTGTCAAGGTACTCCTGTAACATGCGAACCAAGATGGCGGACACCGGAACCTGGTATGTGCACCAGGTTAGAGTTAGGCCATAATTTTATTTCCAATTTTCCTTATTTTGGTTCTATCACGAGTTTGGGGACTAGACAAGTGACTCCCGTAGTATTTGTACCTGAATTTATAGCCTATCCCTAGCCTGGTACACATACTACGTTCCGGTGTCCACCATCTAGGTTCGCATACTACATAGACTAGGACGATTCCGATTTTTCTGTAACGTCATAAGTTGCCCAAACGTGGGACTACATCCGCCCGATTTTTTCGCTCACAGAGAAATCAATATGGCTGACTTGTGTCGACTCATGTCGTTATTTCAGTGTCGCCTTGTCTGCTTTATATATGTAATGTATTATGGTATCTATGCTGCAGTTGTTTGATAATTATTCATTTACTTCAAGAATAAAGTAGGAATATTTATATTTTAGTCGTATATTTGATATATTATTGAAGTCTATCTCTCCTTGTTTTCTAAAATTCAATGAACAATCCACCTGTTGTACTTAATATTTACTTCATGTGGTTTGCTCCGGTATAATATTCTAGTTTATTGTAACTTCTGGCAACTATTCATATAATTTTCAAAGCAGAAAATCCAAATTATTTTATGATTTTATATATTTGAGAATAGAACGAGTGTTGAAATTTAGAAAAATATTATGTGAGAAAATTACAAACACGTTTGATCTGGTTTTCCAACAAAATCTGATATTCACCCACAGAGTTTCGACAAAAAAGATGGGGGCGTTTGAAAATTAGAAAATATATATTATCCTCGTTTTCTCAAAACATTTTTTCACTGAATATACATTATTAACTTCTATATCGAGAATTTCAACCCAAAAGGTCGAAAAAGGTCCGAGCATATTGAAGTTTATTAATTCTAGCCAATACTGATACTTGACTTATTTCGGATTAAAAATATCCAAAAATCCTCTCCGGGGTGAAAAAAAATAGCCAAGCATAATATAAGAGGACTGTGATGATTTAATCACTAACCGTTTCCAATATTGATACTTGACCTATTCGAGAAAAAAACTTAAACCAATTATTATACCCAAGTTTTTTTTTAAGTTTGTCACCAATGGCAGCTAGCATATACAGCCAGCTTAGTGCGTATTTTATTGTCCAAATCAAGTTGTCACGTGCTATCCTATCTGTCAACGTTCCGACTGTCACATTATGCATCAAGCACATCACGGCCCTGATGTATATCAAGTTGTGGTGTCTTGGATTTTAATCTATATTCTAAACTTATCATTTACCTTTGCGTATCTGTATAAAAAGACCTACATACAGACCGCAATAAAAAATAACGAAAAAGTTATTGTAGCCATGTGTGGGTAACCAGTGAATGCCATATAGTAAAACGGTGCTACTTTAGCATTAGGCCTAAGACTTTCCTACTTCAAAATGAAAACGCGAATGAGTTAAAAAAAAAGCGGCGCTTAGGCCTAAGACTTTTCTACCTCAAAATGAAAGCGCGAATGAGTTAAAAAAAAAGCGGCGCTTAGGCCTAAGACTTTCCTAGCTCAAAATGAAAACGCGAATGAGTTAAAAAAAAGCGGCGCTTAGGCCTAAGACTTTTCTAGCTCAAAATGAAAACGCGAATGAGTTAAAAAAAAAAGCGGCGCTTAGGCTAAGACTTTTCTACCTCAAAATAAAAACGCGAATGAGTTAAAAAAAAAGCGGCGCTTAGGCCTAAGACTTTTCTACTTAAAATGAAAACGCGAATGAGTTAAAAAAAAAAAGCGGCGCTTAGGCCTAAGACTTTTCTAGCTCAAAATGAAAACGCGAATGAGTTAAAAAAAAAGCGGCGCTTAGGCTAAGACTTTTTTACCTCAAAATAAAAACGCGAATGAGTTAAAAAAAAAAGCGGCGCTTAGGCCTAAGACTTTTCTACTTAAAATGAAAACGCGAATGAGTTGAAAAAAAGCGGCGCTTAGGCCTAAGACTTTTCTACTTAAAATGAAAACGCGAATGAGTTGAAAAAAAGCGGCGCTTAGGCCTAAGACTTTTCTAGCTCAAAATGAAAACGCGAATGAGTTAAAAAAAAAGCGGCGCTTAGGCTAAGACTTTTCTACCTCAAAATAAAAACGCGAATGAGTTAAAAAAAAAAGCGGCGCTTAGGCCTAAGACTTTTCTACTTAAAATGAAAACGCGAATGAGTTGAAAAAAAGCGGCGCTTAGGCCTAAGACTTTTCTACTTAAAATGAAAACGCGAATGAGTTGAAAAAAAGCGGCGCTTAGGCCTAAGACTTTTCTACTTAAAATGAAAACGCGAATGAGTTGAAAAAAAGCGGCGCTTAGGCCTAAGACTTTTCTACTTAAAATGAAAACGCGAATGAGTTGAAAAAAAGCGGCGCTTAGGCCTAAGACTTTTCTAGCTCAAAATGAAAACGCGAATGAGTTAAAAAAAAAGCGGCGCTTAGGCTAAGACTTTTCTACCTCAAAATAAAAACGCGAATGAGTTAAAAAAAAAGCGGCGCTTAGGCCTAAGACTTTTCTACTTAAAATGAAAACGCGAATGAGTTGAAAAAAAGCGGCGCTTAGGCCTAAGACTTTTCTACCTCAAAATGAAAACGCGAATGAGAAAGCAGTATTTCCCAGAATAATAGAGTCCAATGACAGTATACTGATTGAAAAATATCATTTTTTCTGCAACATTTCAAAAAACGAATTCTGAACCACGAGAGAGGTTATTACCTCACGAATGCAAGTCTGGAACAACCGATTTTAATAAAACTAAAATTAAGCATACCTCTACCTTCCACATAAGACAGATGTATTCGTTAGAGCTAATAAAACACTTATACTCACGTGCTTTTGCAAAAACCTCATACAGAATTGAATTTTCATTTTTTAACTACGTGATCGAATCGTCACGTAATAACACATTATGATTTGGCAGAAACATATATTGTATCAGTTGGCCACAAACCCCGAATCCTAGGTGGTTAAGCCGAGCAATTCAATCATGGAACTACCACGCCTAGATGAAAAACATCTGTCCTGCAAACAGTCGCGTCGAAGAAGGTAGTCATTTAACTCGAAAATTCGCTCTATGTTTGCTTATCAATGTTTAAAGCAAGTGTTGGCAAATTAGTTCACCGAAGCGTTTCATCCAACACACTTATATCTTTAGAAATTGAGACTATGGTTTTTTATGAATATTACTTTGCGTTAAAAATGTCGATAAACACAACGAAGCGTCGGCTAAAATATAGACCATAATTTCCGATGTATTATCTGTACTGTACCTTAATATAATGTGCTACTTTGTACACTATCTGTTTGTTGAACATTAGCTGTTACGCTTGGTATTCGTAAATGGATCTTTTTTTATTCATAGTTTCGTATTGAGTTTTGAGCGAGCATCCGCCAATAAACAAGGCTAGTATTTGTAACTGAACCGGGTAGCGCGTTATTGGGGTTTATTTGTTACCTAGTTTGATGATTTAAATAAAAATAATACAAACATTTTACTCGTACTTGACCTTTAATTTCTATATTTTCATGTATAACAACCATATCTTGTTTATTTTAAAGTTAGGTATAAGAGGTATCATTATCAGAAACTCGCCCCGGGCAGCAGAAAAAGTTGGACACGCCCCTGATTGTAGATATACAAATCTTGGCTAGTTTAATTTTTATTTGGGCTAGAGACGTTTGATATTACACAATAAGCAAGCTGTAATTGGTTGGCTACACACGTCATAAGCAACTGTCATAACTATCAAATGTACTGTCTACTGTCCTTCAACGAAGATCATTTTAAAGGGTTATTGGAGCCATATGCCCATTAGAGTCTTATTTGCTGCCTAAAAGCCCTATAAGTCCTCTACTAATAAGGTTATCCCGATGGTGATTAGGACCATATATCCTGAACTCTCGTCGTATGTGTACCAGGTTACGGTTAGGCCATAATTTTATTGCGATTTTCCTTATTTCACTTATATTACGAGTTCGGGACTGTCTGTGTTAGACTAGTGAATTTACTCTCTGCCCATATGTTTCAGTCCCGTTACACAACTTGATGTAAAATAGGCGAACAAAATTATTTACCTGCATATTGGTACACATACTTCTGGAGCGCCCTGCGCCATGTATCCAACTCTATCAATACTAACTTTTGCGACAATATTTGAAATTGAACAAATTCAGAAAAACACTACTATTGACAGGAATAATCAACGTTTTCGCCCCATATTTTCATTGTTTCTTAAAAAATGACAAAAGCAATCAAACTGATTAAATAAAACTCAATTATCATTCTGGAATATTTTTCATTTAGTAGTTAGCATTTCTGATTTAAATAAGACTCTGAACAACCAGATATTGGACTACCTGGTTTAGGTGTTGAAAATAAGTTCGAACTAGAGTATTTTAACTTCGACACCAAAGCTCCAGTCTAACCACTCAAAGTTTACAACTGGTATATTAACGTAGATCCGTCGCATAACAGTTTGATCAAAAGAAGGTTCTATGCCCTTGACTAACTACTTAGTTGGGACTACTTTCCAATTACAAATACATACCGGTAAAAGGCGGTAGTATCATCCTGTTCTTGTCCACTCCCAGATCTCGATTTTCTCTATTCTCCCAAGTTAGGATAAGTTTTAAAGTACCAACATCGATTCTATCACGTACTCGTGCTGTGGTCTATTTTCTGGATCCCACTGGGCCAGGATTAATTTTTTTTAACATGTAAAAGCGTTATCTAACCCTGCCTAACTCATGAAAAATAGAATGAAGCAAAACACAAAGATAGCTGCGGGATAATAACCGAAAATCAAATCTCTTCTACCGCAAAACCGTAGAAAACCTTCAAAAAATAGTTTAATTAACTATACCAAAAACGCAGTAAAAGCTCAAAAATCGTTGCTTAACATATTGACTTGATTTGTTTATTATTTTTATTTTTGATACCTTCTAGTTCTCATAAAATTCTAATTAAATCAAAAGGTAAAAACTCGAGTTTGATTGATATTCAAAATGTACTGGGTTAATCAAACTTAAAACAGTAAAGTGTTGGCAAAAAACAATTAAAACGATTTCTTACTTTTTACCTCAAGTTTTCCCAATTTCGCTCTGAGCTTCGATCGATCTGTATGCAATAACCAACCCAACCCCAATGTGAATTAGCTATAATTTTTGAAAACAGAATTCTTCTTGAGTTCGACTTCGACACAATTAACCAACTCCTTTAGGTCATAGAATAATTTTCGTACTTTTAAATAAAAGACTATATACAGCTACAATATCTGATGTATAAACTTGTGGAGTAATGGCAATAAAAACAACGTACATAATCGCCATGTATGTGAGGAACTAACAAAGAAAACTTAATGAAAAACTCAACTCCAACTTAACCCAGTTCCAACTATTCTAAGGGGCTCCGTTGTGGCTAATCATTAATGACTTTTAGTGAAAATGAAATAATCATAAAATATCTGTAAAAGACTACGTACAGGCACAGTATTAGATTTATAAACTTGTGGATTACTGACGATAAAACAACGTATATATTACTAAAAAGTTACGGCCGGCAGAGTTCTGCCTCGGGCAGCGGTGACAACCGAGTACCTCGGGATTCCACTGAAGAAAATTTTTATGATCGTGCCCATAAATTTAGCGACATTTTCCGCCTCCTCAAAATCATTTTTGGACATATGGATCGTTTTTTTTATTGGACACGTAGTAGACCTATGGATAGTTTTGTTGTTATTGTTGTTCTTAGACATATAATTTTATCGTTATGAAAAAGCCGCTATTCTCTTTGATTACTCGACCAATTGCTTTAAAATTTTCAATGGTTAAAGATTTTTCGCTAGAAGGCTATTACATTTATATATATATTTCATATATGTTTGTGAGCTCTATGAGATTTGTCTTTTTTTTATGTGCTATGACATCACTATTCCGCGAACGCATATTATCTGATTGCGGAAAACGAAAAATGGCTCTGTACGAGTTGCTATTGAACCCCCGAGTTTGGTGTTGAGAATAATTTAGAACTAGATATCTTTGATCTCTGACACTGAATCTCTGGTCAAACCACCTAAAGATATTATTGGTGTATTATCGTACATCCCTGCTCTGCTTAATGGCATTGAGCGTTACTGAATATCGATTAAAGAGATACTTGAAGTAGTCTTTGTTGTCGTGTGATAAAAAATATTGCTGTTTTCCCCACTTACTTCGTACTAATCCTAATCGTTAAAATTAAAGGGGAGAGGCTAACCCCGTTAAAAATGATAAAAAGCGAAATGAAGGTGTTAGTTTAGTTTCCTGAATAAAAAAGGAGTTTGGGTGATCATTTTAGTGAACTGGTCAAGTCGTGCTCCATAAAAAACCTCTCTATCTCAGGGGTAGGCAAATAACCACCGAAGTATTTCATCGGCCCACTTGTGTCTGCTGAAATTACGACTATAGTTTTTAGACATATAAACTTTCGTCGTTTATGAAAATAACGTCATATTGACGACGATTGTTACATAATGCTTCTTAGTATTATATAGACGTTAGACTAGCCGTTGGGCCAGCTTTTGTAGATAAACTTACTTTTTTACTCATTGTTTTCCATATTGAGTTTTGAGCCTTTGCCCAGTCACCAAGTCTATTTATTATCTGTAACAAGCCCACTTGGAAACTTATACTAGAGCTTAAGCAAACACTCGGTGTAATTTACTAATATTATTCAGGATTAATGTATGCACACGTCATGAACTATTTATAATGTACAAAAGCCAGAGGGACTGTTGCGCGTAACACTAGCAAAGCATCCCTCGGATACCAAACTAATAGCGGACAGAATAGTTTTTATGCAAAGTGAGACAGGAAAAGTTTCCCAAAACAGGCAGACAGACGTATTGCATTTTAACTTTTC
Source organism: Styela clava (assembly GCF_013122585.1). Lineage (NCBI taxonomy): Eukaryota > Metazoa > Chordata > Ascidiacea > Stolidobranchia > Styelidae > Styela > Styela clava. The sequence continues at coordinate 4,261,731 of NW_024102832.1, read as the reverse complement.
TATAAATTAGCGAGGTGATTTTTATTGAACAACGTGTGATCTTTTCTGGCTTATATACAACTCGAAAACGTATGATCGAAAACGAATGACTTAATCATTATCTTTTAACAGTTTATAAGTTATAAAAACTTAGAACATAAAAGGAAAGAATGATACAGTACACATTTTGGAGCAAACCATCAAGCTGGAATTTACAAAGGGCGTCGAGGATTACCGGAACCACCTGACACGCATCATGGTTAATTCACTAACAATAAACATCGATAAAAATATCAGCTTTACTCCTCACCGGAAGAAAATTTGAAAACCCCATCAAAAGTGGTTACTGGAATTAAAACCATGTTCGTTATATGGTTGGACTGTCGTATCGGCTTTACTCTTCCACGCGAAAGTCTGAAAATTTTATCCGATCTGGTGACCGAAGTAAAAGCCAAGCTCGTTATATGATTGAACCATTTTGCTGGCTTTCCTCTCCCCTTGGGATAAATTCTATTTTTAATCAAATGGAGATATAAGTATGAAGAATATTGGATTACGAAAAAGGATATCTTAAATGAAATAAAAGCTACAGCTTAGCAGAACGAAGAAGTTGTGTCGTAGAGACTACATCAACTACGCGATTTGACCGGTCTTTGGAATTCGCTACGAGAGAATCACTGTATTTATGAGTAAGTTTGCCGTTGCTGTAAGATTCCGTGTCTAGTACAATTAGCCAAGTGATTCGACCAATATCGCATCATAAAATAAAACGATAAAGTATTGTACATTAATATAATTATGAAGCTATCCTGCCAACAGCACAATTTCAATCACGGTTCTAAATGAAATCATTCACCCACCTCGAAAAGTTCCAGCAAAGCTGCTATAGACCCGCTACAACCGAATTCTTCGATTGAGTAGAATTTTCCAAGTACGCGACTATAGAATATATAGTTTAACTCAATCAGTGCGTTAATCAACACAGATATTCGAAAACTCTTTTTTTCCGCCTTCCGTACAGCAAAAGCTGATGCAATGAAAGCCGACAAAAATGGCCTCCTGATCAATACAGCGATCAGAAAAACGCTGTTAGTTAGCTTCTGATCGGCCATTCGTCCGTAGGCCACCGGGAATTCCCTGGTGATAACGTACAATGTTGAGCAAGTTATGGAAAGTGTTCAGTTCTTTTTTTTCAGTAATTCATTCAGCTCAAACAAATCAAATACTTTTCTCAAAATCAATAATCTCGACGTTTATTTTCTTGTGCTCAGTGTATGTACCGAAGTACTACTAAAAATGCGCTACTCTGAATATGACTTTTGCTCGCTCCATCGTGAAATAATACTTACTTTTTCGTGTTTATGCTATTTTTTTTGTTTTTTCGTGTTTATGCTATTTTTTTTGTAAATTTTCTTACAACTGACTGAACGTAAATTCCAATCTTTCGAAGCGTTATTTCTACGCCAGTACAGGTACACTGGTCCAAAAACCTCGTCGACGCCTGTTCTAGACCCTAATTTCCACCAATTATAGTGAATACCATTTTATGGATTGAAATCTTACACGGGCCGCCAGAGGCTGTTTACGAATTGCGGTCTGAAGCTGTTTTTTTCTAACAGAATGTATAAAACTCACTGGGATGCCAAAACTCTAAAGTAGAATCTCAAAAGTCGTTTACTCACAACTATAGCATAATTGCGGGTTTCTCTCTACACATATACGGAACGGTTTTCGGAAATTGAAATAGCGATTTTCGCTTCAATCCAGTGTGGATACAAGCTTGATGTGTACAACCGATCGGAGTCGCAGTCAATATTCTGCATTTCTAGGGGTCAGACTTTCAATGATGACAAAGTAAATTGTTTACTTTTCATACATTGTCTGCGACTATTTATTGACACAACGTTGCCACTTACTAATTTTTTTACACGTAAAGTATTGAGGTGGTTTCCACGAATATCGTCCCATAGGCGTAGGCCTATGTGCTTTATTGTAGTATTTACTTTGCGTTTTTATACACATTATTGTCTCACTTGTTTGTTTCCAGAATTTTTGCAACAAAGTTTTACACAAATCTTGACTAATTTACTTTTTATTTGGGCTACAAATGTTTGATATTACATGATACGCTGTAATTGGTTGGCAATACACGTCATGAGTAACTGCCTTAAACATCAAATGTACTGTCTACATGGCAACCCGACATGTCTCCACGGAGCAGGCCATTTTAAATGGTTATTGGAGCCATATGTCCATTAAAATCTGATTTGCTGTTTAAAACCCTTTACCAAGAAGGGTATTTCAATGAATGCTGATTGGTTTCCAAAAAGTTTCCCCCGATTTTATGGCAAAAACAAATGTAAATTTAAATAAATTTTATTGTATGATAATTGATAAGCACAACATCCAACATCTATAACATCCAATTCGATACAGGTTGACTATAAATCTTTTTACAATTAAAAAATAAATTATCATTTGGTTTTAAAGACTTTATTTATGATCGGGCGAAACTTTTGGAACACCCTGTATATATCAGGTTAGGGTTAGGTTATAATTTTATTCCGATTTTTCTTATTTTAGTTCTATCACGGCTTCGCGACTGACTTTGTTAGCCAAGTGTATACCCCCTGCCTATAGGTTTCAGTCTTTTTACATAATTTGAGGACAAAATAGGTGAACGAAATACTCATTGATTTGTGAGCAAGAATATGTATCACAATAATACTAAGTGAACATAGAAAATGACTGATACTATACTTGCAAGTAATCAGTATCTATTTTACCACCATAAAAAAAATACACTTTATGCGAACAATAGAAAGAAAAGAATATGGCATTTTAAGGTGAAAGGTGGCGCGAGAAACCAATGCTGTAGCGTAAAAAATAAAGAATCAGATAAAATACTTAATTCCCTCTTCGGAAAGAATTCCTTTTCACTTCACCTAGTTGCACATTGTTTTAAAATACAATGTAAAATCTTAATTCAGATAAAACAGCGATTCTGCGCCGTTTACTGTCCTTTTTCCAACAAATGCAACGCAACCTCACCTAGACAGACTGTATCGCGACTGACGAATACGATCGCCCTGTTCTAAATTAAATACTAGCGTAAAATGAGAGAGCGTACATTTCCTGTATTCATCCGCACTTTCACTGCAAACGGGATCTCTACCAAATTGAGAACACAAACCTAAATACAGTCTGCGGAAAAACACCACATGTGCGGGAAAAAAGGCATTCACAATGAGTACAATAAAGACATTCGATGAGTCGGCTGACTCGAGTATACTAGCTTTAGGACTAAATCAACGACCGCAAGCTCATTTTACCGGTCGGGGTTCTCCCCGGGGTTCGAGCGTCATCACCGAGCTAGATGGTCAGGCAACCCGAGAGCACTGAAAATTCGTCACCCTAGCGAAATTTTTGGGAGCGATCGGCTGTCCGTCAAGTCACGCGAGAGTGAGTTTGGGGTTTAGAGGCCGTTTAGCTCCGTTTCCGGGGTCGGAAAGCGTTTGCCCGAGTATTGGGAATTTTTCCAAGTATAATTGGGGGTGGGGGCAGTGCCACCACCCCCCCAGTGGTGAGAAAACGTGTGGAAAGCCACGCCCACTTAGGTAATATCGTTTTGGGGCTATTAGGAGCACTTGGAATTGGTTTTTGGGCAAAGTGGTGCTCAAATCTCAAAGGGACCAATATATAGAATATTTCACCACCTCAACTTTGGGAATTCCCCCTCCCAATCGCCCTCCAGTGGCGTAAGAAGGTTGCGCACCTAAAAACGAAGCTATCGAGAAATAAAATAGATAGGTATGTTGGGAAAATTTAGTTTAATGCTTTTTTCAAGAATTTTTTTTTCTCTCACTCCCCAGTCATGGTCTAGTGATTTTGGCCTATTGCAGGCCTCTGAAAGGATCTGTTGAGAAAGTAAAGGCATGGGCATGTTTAGAAAAATTATTTAAATCTATTTTGGAGAAAATTTTATTTCTCCATCTCCTCAGTCACGCTCCAGTGATTTTACGTTATATCTGGAGAACGGTAAAGGGTAGAGATGCCATATTCGGGTCATACAAGGTAGTTGAGGTTAAGTTTATGTCAAAAAAATTTCGTCACGGTTGAGTGATCACGGACCTTAAAATTGAAAAAATTCGACTCCGGTTAGGGGTGATCAGTTTATTACAGGGTATTTGAACTTCTTAATGGACTAGAGGTGTCGGGGGCAGAGCGCCGGACGAATTTCCGCCATTCGTCCGGCGCAACGACCCGGGTCCTTCAACAAACTTCAAACAAACATCTGCTTCTTAATTTACTAAAAATATTTCCATACATTTCCCCTCGCGAGTAGCGTAGCGACCTCCCCTGGATAAACTTCACTACTACGCCTACGCCTGTATGGCATGATGTGGTATTTTTGAAATGTATACAGCTTAATCTTACACTGCGCTGTTCATTGATTGGATTGTACACGCACCATTACCAATGCCTATAACTAACTAAATGAAAATTCACATAATGGCGCAGGGAAATGTAGAATTATATATAAATTTAAACTATTATCGTATAAGTCTAGTTATATAGGTAACTTATGTCTACTTTACCAGCACAATCCCAAATAGCGCAGCAGCTATCATCAGTGTTCAGTTCTTTTTTTTCAGTAATTCATTCAGCTCAAACAAATCAAATACTTTTCTCAAAATCAATAGTCTCGACGTTTATTTTCTTGTGCTCAGTGTATGTACCCAAGTACTACCAAAAATGCGCTACTCTGAATATGACTTTTTCTCGCTCCATCATGAAATAATACTTACTTTTTCGAGTTTATGCTCTTTTTTTTGTAAATTTTCTTACAACTGACTGAACGTAAATTCCAAGCTTTCGAAGCGTTATTTCTACGCCAGTACAGGTACACTGGTCCAAAAACCTCGTCGACGCCTGTTCTAGACCCTAATTTCCACCAATTATAGTGAATACCATTTTATGGATTGAAATCTTACACGGGCCGCCAGAGGCTGTTTACGAATTGCGGTCTGAAGCTGTTTTTTTCTAACAGAATGTATAAAACTCACTGGGATGCCAAAACTCTAAAGTAGAATCTCAAAAGTCGTTTACTCACAACTATAGCATAATTGCGGGTTTCTCTCTACACATATACGGAACGGTTTTCGGAAATTGAAATAGCGATTTTCGCTTCAATCCAGTGTGGATACAAGCTTGATGTGTACAACCGATCGGAGTCGCAGTCAATATTCTGCATTTCTAGGGGTCAGACTTTCAATGATGACAAAGTAAATTGTTTACTTTTCATACATTGTCTGCGACTATTTATTGACACAACGTTGCCACTTACTAATTTTTTTACACGTAAAGTATTGAGGTGGTTTCCACGAATATCGTCCCATAGGCGTAGGCCTATGTGCTTTATTGTAGTATTTACTTTGCGTTTTTATACACATTATTGTCTCACTTGTTTGTTTCCAGAATTTTTGCAACAAAGTTTTACACAAATCTTGACTAATTTACTTTTTATTTGGGCTACAAATGTTTGATATTACATGATACGCTGTAATTGGTTGGCAATACACGTCATGAGTAACTGCCTTAAACATCAAATGTACTGTCTACATGGCAACCCGACATGTCTCCACGGAGCAGGCCATTTTAAATGGTTATTGGAGCCATATGTCCATTAAAATCTGATTTGCTGTTTAAAACCCTTTACCAAGAAGGGTATTTCAATGAATGCTGATTGGTTTCCAAAAAGTTTCCCCCGATTTTATGGCAAAAACAAATGTAAATTTAAATAAATTTTATTGTATGATAATTGATAAGCACAACATCCAACATCTATAACATCCAATTCGATACAGGTTGACTATAAATCTTTTTACAATTAAAAAATAAATTATCATTTGGTTTTAAAGACTTTATTTATGATCGGGCGAAACTTTTGGAACACCCTGTATATATCAGGTTAGGGTTAGGTTATAATTTTATTCCGATTTTTCTTATTTTAGTTCTATCACGGCTTCGCGACTGACTTTGTTAGCCAAGTGTATACCCCCTGCCTATAGGTTTCAGTCTTTTTACATAATTTGAGGACAAAATAGGTGAACGAAATACTCATTGATTTGTGAGCAAGAATATGTATCACAATAATACTAAGTGAACATAGAAAATGACTGATACTATACTTGCAAGTAATCAGTATCTATTTTACCACCATAAAAAAAATACACTTTATGCGAACAATAGAAAGAAAAGAATATGGCATTTTAAGGTGAAAGGTGGCGCGAGAAACCAATGCTGTAGCGTAAAAAATAAAGAATCAGATAAAATACTTAATTCCCTCTTCGGAAAGAATTCCTTTTCACTTCACCTAGTTGCACATTGTTTTAAAATACAATGTAAAATCTTAATTCAGATAAAACAGCGATTCTGCGCCGTTTACTGTCCTTTTTCCAACAAATGCAACGCAACCTCACCTAGACAGACTGTATCGCGACTGACGAATACGATCGCCCTGTTCTAAATTAAATACTAGCGTAAAATGAGAGAGCGTACATTTCCTGTATTCATCCGCACTTTCACTGCAAACGGGATCTCTACCAAATTGAGAACACAAACCTAAATACAGTCTGCGGAAAAACACCACATGTGCGGGAAAAAAGGCATTCACAATGAGTACAATAAAGACATTCGATGAGTCGGCTGACTCGAGTATACTAGCTTTAGGACTAAATCAACGACCGCAAGCTCATTTTACCGGTCGGGGTTCTCCCCGGGGTTCGAGCGTCATCACCGAGCTAGATGGTCAGGCAACCCGAGAGCACTGAAAATTCGTCACCCTAGCGAAATTTTTGGGAGCGATCGGCTGTCCGTCAAGTCACGCGAGAGTGAGTTTGGGGTTTAGAGGCCGTTTAGCTCCGTTTCCGGGGTCGGAAAGCGTTTGCCCGAGTATTGGGAATTTTTCCAAGTATAATTGGGGGTGGGGGCAGTGCCACCACCCCCCAGTGGTGAGAAAACGTGTGGAAAGCCACGCCCACTTAGGTAATATCGTTTTGGGGCTATTAGGAGCACTTGGAATTGGTTTTTGGGCAAAGTGGTGCTCAAATCTCAAAGGGACCAATATATAGAATATTTCACCACCTCAACTTTGGGAATTCCCCCTCCCAATCGCCCTCCAGTGGCGTAAGAAGGTTGCGCACCTAAAAACGAAGCTATCGAGAAATAAAATAGATAGGTATGTTGGGAAAATTTAGTTTAATGCTTTTTTCAAGAATTTTTTTTCTCTCACTCCCCAGTCATGGTCTAGTGATTTTGGCCTATTGCAGGCCTCTGAAAGGATCTGTTGAGAAAGTAAAGGCATGGGCATGTTTAGAAAAATTATTTAAATCTATTTTGGAGAAAATTTTATTTCTCCATCTCCTCAGTCACGCTCCAGTGATTTTACGTTATATCTGGAGAACGGTAAAGGGTAGAGATGCCATATTCGGGTCATACAAGGTAGTTGAGGTTAAGTTTATGTCAAAAAAATTTCGTCACGGTTGAGTGATCACGGACCTTAAAATTGAAAAAATTCGACTCCGGTTAGGGGTGATCAGTTTATTACAGGGTATTTGAACTTCTTAATGGACTAGAGGTGTCGGGGGCAGAGCGCCGGACGAATTTCCGCCATTCGTCCGGCGCAACGACCCGGGTCCTTCAACAAACTTCAAACAAACATCTGCTTCTTAATTTACTAAAAATATTTCCATACATTTCCCCTCGCGAGTAGCGTAGCGACCTCCCCTGGATAAACTTCACTACTACGCCTACGCCTGTATGGCATGATGTGGTATTTTTGAAATGTATACAGCTTAATCTTACACTGCGCTGTTCATTGATTGGATTGTACACGCACCATTACCAATGCCTATAACTAACTAAATGAAAATTCACATAATGGCGCAGGGAAATGTAGAATTATATATAAATTTAAACTATTATCGTATAAGTCTAGTTATATAGGTAACTTATGTCTACTTTACCAGCACAATCCCAAATAGCGCAGCAGCTATCATCAGTGTTCAGTTCTTTTTTTTCAGTAATTCATTCAGCTCAAACAAATCAAATACTTTTCTCAAAATCAATAGTCTCGACGTTTATTTTCTTGTGCTCAGTGTATGTACCCAAGTACTACCAAAAATGCGCTACTCTGAATATGACTTTTGCTCGCTCCATCATGAAATAATACTTACTTTTTCGAGTTTATGCTCTTTTTTTTGTAAATTTTCTTACAACTGACTGAACGTAAATTCCAAGCTTTCGAAGCGTTATTTCTACGCCAGTACAGGTACACTGGTCCAAAAACCTCGTCGACGCCTGTTCTAGACCCTAATTTCCACCAATTATAGTGAATACCATTTTATGGATTGAAATCTTACACGGGCCGCCAGAGGCTGTTTACGAATTGCGGTCTGAAGCTGTTTTTTTCTAACAGAATGTATAAAACTCACTGGGATGCCAAAACTCTAAAGTAGAATCTCAAAAGTCGTTTACTCACAACTATAGCATAATTGCGGGTTTCTCTCTACACATATACGGAACGGTTTTCGGAAATTGAAATAGCGATTTTCGCTTCAATCCAGTGTGGATACAAGCTTGATGTGTACAACCGATCGGAGTCGCAGTCAATATTCTGCATTTCTAGGGGTCAGACTTTCAATGATGACAAAGTAAATTGTTTACTTTTCATACATTGTCTGCGACACAACGTTGCCACTTACTAATTGTTTTACACGTAAAGTATTGAGGTGGTTTCCACGAATATCGTCCCATAGGTGTAAGCCTATGTGCTTTATTGTAGTATTTACTTTGCGTTTTTATACACAATATTGTCTCACTTGTTTGTTTCCAGAATTTTTGCAACAAAGTTTTACACAAATCTTGACTAATTTACTTTTTATTTGGGCTACAAATGTTTGATATTACATGATACGCTGTAATTGGTTGGCAATACACGTCATGAGTAACTGCCTTAAACATCAAATGTAATGTCTACATGGCAACCCGATATGTCTCCACGGAGCAGGCCATTTTAAATGGTTATTGGAGCCATATGTCCATTAAAATCTGATTTGCTGTTTAAAACCCTTTACCAAGAAGGGTATTTCAATGAATGCTGATTGGGATTATATATCCAGTACTGCCGTAGGTTCCCAAAAAGTTTCTCCCGATTTTATGGCAAAAACAAATGTAAATTTAAATAAATTTTATTGCATGATAATTGATAAGTACAACATTCAACATCTATAACATCCAATTCAATACAGGTTGACTATAAATCTTTTTACAATTAAAAAATAAACTATCATTTGGTTTTAAAGACTTTATTTATGATCGGGCGAAACTTTTTGAACACCCAGGACCCAGTATATGTCAGGTTAGGGTTAGGTTATAATTTTATTTCGATTTTTCTTATTTAAGTTCTATCACGGCTTCGTGACTGACTTTGTTAGCCAAGTGTATACCCCCTGCCCATAGGTTTCAGTCTTTTTACATAATTTGAGGACAAAATAAGTGAATAAAATTATTTACCTACACATTGGTTCACATAGTCTACTTCTGGAGCGCCATATATCGAACCCTATCAATACTAACTTTTGCGAAAATATTCGAAATTGAACAGATTCAGAAAAACGATAGTATTGACCAGAATAATTAACGTTTTCGCCTCATTTTTTTCCTGATATTGTGGAAAAACGAAAGAAGTCTCTGTATGAGTTGCTATTGGACACCTTGCGTTTGGTGTTGAAAATAAGTTTGAACTAAATATCTTGGACGTCTAACACTGAAGGTCTGGTCTTACCATCTAAAACATTATTGGTATATTAGCGTACAGCTATGCTTCGCGTAATGATGGGAGAAGGTGACCCGACCTGGCACTATCCTGCTATACCACTGACCCTGATTTGGGGGCGTGGGAGACGGGGTGAAATTTTAGCAGAGGTGTTCACTCCCTATATGGGGGGGGGGGGGGGGGGAGGGAAATCACTGAGCAGAGTGTATATTGAGGGTTTCAAGACCGAAGAGGCTTCAAAGTATTTCAATAAAAAGATGGAGGCGTTGACTGACCCGCCCTACCACTGATTTGGGATTAGTTTGGATATTCTGATTATTTTAGGTTAGGTAAGAATGAGTTGCGCAATACCCCAACTCGGGGGTTCCAAAACCACGGCCCGCGTAACGGTTTGAAATGGCCAGCCGAACTTAACTGAAATAGTTTAACCCTAAATAAATACTAATATATTTTAAAACATAACAAACTGCGATGCTAGGTGTATCTAAAATCAATTTTTCAGCCTATTTTTTAAAATGTTCTCAGGACGGTTGAGCGTGACGTTCAATTGTTCTCTCGCAGCCTTTTTTCCGCTCCCCTTTCCCAACCCGCAAATATACTTCTGATTCAGATTTTGGACCGCTGTCAATCAACTTTTGGAACCCCTCCCTAACCGAACGCATGCAAAAGTTCGTCTAACTGTCATTGGTAATATTCAAAATGAATAAAAACTGTTTAGTAAACCCGGAACTTACGGCAAACTTTGGGATAACCTTTGATCTCAAATGATATGTAATACCATTATAGTATTTATAAAAATCCAATTGTAAACGCCTTATTGACTTTGCTACTTTACCAAACCCTCGTAAACCTATGAAAGGCTGCTCACCGACCGACTACTTAATTTTTATATAGCAAACATCACTTTATAACCAAGCACTTATGTCCTAGTGTGTCTTCTTTGATTATATAGAATCAAGACTAGTTTGTTCTCAAATGTAAAAGTTCTTACTTATGATACATAGAATTAAAGGACAGCCTTGAAAATTAGCGGGGAAGTGACAGGAGAGTTCCAAGTATGTGTACCGATATGGAAGTAACTAATTTTGTTCGCTTATTTTACATTAAGTTGTGTAAAGGGACTGAAAACTATGGGCAGGGGAATATTCACTTGGCAAACACAGACAGTCCTCGAACCCGTAACAGAACAAATATAAGGAAAATAGAAACAAAATTATGCCTAACCTTAACCTGGTACACATACTACGGGAGTATCCAAATCACTCACACAACAATCATAACGAATATTTAAAAAATACGAAAAACTAAAGGAAAGTTGAAACTGTTGCAGAACATATTGACATGCTTTCTTTATTATAGTATCTTTGTTATTTATCCTTTAGTAATCTAGTTGATACAAAAATGATCAAATTGGAAACTAGAATTTGATTGATTTTCCAAATGCACGGCTTCTGACCAACTTAAAAAGGAGTATAGCCTATTCTACACAGTAAAACAATTTTTTACTTTTTACCCCAGGTGTCCCCAATTTTGCCCTGAACACGGCTCTAAATGAAATTATTCACCCACCTCGAAAAGTTCCAGCAAAGCTGCTATAGACTCGCTATAACCGAATTCTTCGATTGAGTAGAATTTTCCAAGTACGCGACTATAGAACATATAGTTTAACTCAATCAGTGCGTTAATCAACACAGATATTCGAAAACTCTGTGTTTTCCGCCTTCCGTACAGCAAAAGCTGATGCAATGAAAGCCGACAAAAATGGCCGCCTGATCAATACAGCGATCAGAAAAACCTGTTAGTTAGCTTCTGATCGGTCATTCGTCCGTAGGCCACCAGGAATTCCCTGGAGGTAACGTACAATGTTGAGCACATACAACGTGATTTCGATTTAATGAAGTTAAAGTGGCAAAAAAAGAATCCAACAAGACCCACAAGAAAGAAACTTACTGTTTAGATAAGATAAGTAGAGCATATATTTTTGATTTTTAAACCCTTTAACATTTTATTCAAACTTTGATCAGAAAACAGTTTATTTTATCAAATAAACTTTTTCAACATTCGCTCTTTTGTCTCGAACTATATTAACGGCCCATTAGCTGAATATTAATATTAGTTTGCATGTTCGCGAGATTAGATCTTCGCCAGAATGCTGACATTGTTTCAAATGAAACTAGCTTTAATGACCACAGTTCAACTCACGACACAAAATTCAGCTATGCATTAAAGCGCCATCAGTGATGCAAGAAATCAACGTTTTTGTGGGATAGGATATATTAAAATTTAATTTTCGCAATTGTCGGATTTTCGTTAAATTATGCCAAACTTCTTTAAGAATAAAAAATTTATGATTTCTGACATCTAGTTAGTTTTGAGGATATTATTTTATTCTCAAACTTGGTATTAGAGTGGTAAGATATTGTTTGTTTATACGCTTTCGTCTCGGAACAAGGCTCTGCTTAAGCAGCAACTTCTAGGTAGAGTGCTATTTAGTTCGGAAGAACCGTTGCGGCACTGCCTACCTAGTTTATCTCTCCTCGGTTCAGAATGTTCCCCAGCTTTTCATTTTTGAGGGGGTGTGTCCAAACTTGAGGGGGTGTGTCCAAACTTGAGGGGCGGCAATATGGTAGGCAATGATAGGCATGTTCACTCATGGGTGAGATGACATACACGGGTTTCAATTCCGAAATTGTTTAACTGCGATACATCATATAGTTAAGCCTAATGGTTTAAATCAGTGAGCCACCGCATCATCTGTTGTGTTAGAAATGGTATAAACATAGATGAGGGAAAGATAGTTTATACCAGAATTCAAGATTTTGCAATACGTATGTTTACGATTCTGCCCACGAAGCGGGTCTATATATTTGTTATGGATATTTGGTCAAAATCATAAAAGTCACTAACTCAGAAAATAAGGAAATTCATCTCTAAGCGACTACTGAAAGGCCAAGAGTGCATGAGAAAAAAATAATTTTAGCGTGGCATTGCGCGTTACTAAATACCAATTGACAAGAGACATAAAGTAGTTATTTTTTTGTTTAAAAAAATTGTTGTTGTCATAATATAAAATATTGCTGCTCTTCCTAATTACCTCGTATTATGCCCACTCATTACAATTAATGTGGAGGGGCCCACTCCGTTAAAACGCGGGCCAAATTTTGGCAAAAAATTTACTCAAGTAATTTGATAACATTGCGATTAATTTAGTTTTGGCAAGAGGCCTATTGTTTTCCACTTTTGCTTCTGTAGCACTGAGGCTTACCTCGTTAAGACAATGCTAAATAGCGAAATAAATGTGTTAATAAAAAATGGAATAAATATGGAGTTTGGGGGCTAATATCAGAGAACTTGTCTGGTAAAAGATCTCTCTATCTCATGGGTGGGAAAATTATGGCCAGAGGACTGGTTCCGAACCCCCGAAGTGTTTCATCCGATCTACTTGTGTATGCTAAAATTACGACTGTAGTTTTTAGGTATATAAATTTCCGTTGAAAAAATGGATAAAATAACGTCAAAATAACGACGGTTGTTACATTGTGTTTCCTATTATTATATAAACGTTAGCCTAGAGCTGCAGCTTTTATAGATAAACTTACTTTTTTACTCATTGTTTTCCATATTGAGTTTTGAGCCTTTGCCCAGTAAGCAAGTTTATTATCTGTAACAAACCCACTCGGTAAAGTCATTTCCCATCCCTGCTCTGTCTCTTGACAAACAATGGAGGTAGGAAATGAAACTTATACTAGAGCTTAAGCAAACACTCGGTGTAATTTACTAAAATTATTTAGGAATATTGTATGAACACATCATAAACTATTTATAATGTACAAAAGCCAGAGGAACTGTTGCGCGTAACACAGCAAAGAATACTTCAGATACCAAACTAAAGCGGAAACAATAGTTTTTATGCAAAGTGAGTCAGGTAAAGTTACCCAAAACAGGCAGACGTATTGCATTTTAACTTTTCTATAAATTAGCGAGGTGATTTTTATTGAACAACGTGTGATCTTTTCTGGCTTATATACAACTCGAAAACGTATGATCGAAAACGAATGACTTAATCATTATCTTTTAACAGTTTATAAGTTATAAAAACTTAGAACATAAAAGGAAAGAATGATACCGTACACATTTTGGAGCAAACCATCAAGCTGGAATTTACAAAGGGCTTCGAGGATTACCGGAACCACCTGACACGCATCATGGTTAATTCACTAACAATAAACATAGATAAAAATATCAGCTGAATTAAAACCATGTTCGTTATATGGTTGGACTGTCGTATCGGCTTTACTCTCCCACGCGAAAGTCTGAAAGTTTTATCTTATCTGGTGACCGAAGTAAAAGCCAAGCTCGTTATATGATTGAGCCATTTGCTGACTTTCCTCTCCCTTTGGGATAAATTCTATTTTTAATCAAATGGAGATATAAGTATGAAGAATATTGGATTACAAAAAAGGATATCTTAAATGAAATAAAAGCTACAGCTTAGCAGAACGAAGAAGTTGTGTCGTAAGGACCACATCAACTACGCGATTTGACCGGTCTTTGGAATTCGCTACGAGAGAATCACTGTATTTATGAGTAAGTTTGCAGTTACTGTAAGATTCCGTGTCTAGTACAATTAGCCAAGTGATTCGACCAATATCGCATCATAAAATAAAGATAAAGTTTTGTACAATAATATAATTATGAAGCTATCTTGCCAACGGCACAATTTCATAAAAATAAAGAAACTCGCTCAGGTAATTGAAAAAGATACAACTCATCTACCTCATCTGCTTGGGCACTTTATTATAACATAAGCCAAGGTTGGATAAAATAAGTCCATCTGGAACAAATGCCTGTTTTTATGTGATGCTTATTTCAAGCCAAGGTCGGATAAAATAAGTCCATCTGGAACAAATGCCTATTTTTATGTGATGCTTATTTCAAGCCAAGGTCGGATGAAATAAGTCCATCTGGAACAAATGCCTGTTTTTATGTGATGCTTGTTTCGTCACACGATTTAGCCGACTTATCGGCTTTTTCTCTCCGAGAACTTAAACCCTGGCCGATTAGCAAAACTGAAAACGAAGATAAATATGAAACTATCGTAATGTTCGAAAATAAACTGTTGGTTTTCACCTGATTCACAGCTATCTATTCGAAGTCCGGCTGTAGCCTCGGTTTTCTTTATGATCTGCCGACAAAAACTGCATTCATATTCAAAAGTGTAGAAACCGCAAGGGCAAATGCTCATTCATTTTTATACGATTATCACTCTGCACATGTTTCTATTGCTGAGTAAATACAAGGTGACCCTAATGAAACGTTTTAACCGTTTATATATATTCACTTGTTTTAGTGCCGAGCAATGACGCAATAACCAACAACGCTATCTCCCGAGGATTGTCATTATTACGTTCGGAAGTTCATATTTGACGATAAACAGGTAACTTGACATTGCTAGTACTATTCACAATTCCGAAAGGCGACGCCGCTCAGCTGAGAAAGGTGATGCCCCAATCACGACTCCGCATGATCTTACAGCAGTGGATTTTAAACAGGTGAGAAAAGTAAGTACGAGATACAACCGAAGTGAAATCAAAAAATTTGAAATCAAGCATTGATATATCTTCTATACGTACTCTATAATCTATATGATTCGTCTACAAAGTCTTGCGCAAGTATTCCACAGTATTGGGAAGACTCGAGACATTAATTCGACCTTCGAGTTAATCATATATCAAAAAATATTAAAATAAAATGACTCGTTCTTAACTTACTGCCAGTGTGACTTAGGTTGGTAATTCCACTTCGGTCTCTAGACACGGATGACCTGTACACGGGTCTTGTGTAGTTTCGTAACCTAAGTACTTCAGTGGGTGTAGCATAACGATTTTTGCACATGTCAATCCTAACCCCGACCTGACTACGCCATCCCAAAAATACGTCACTACGTCATCACATTCACGTCATAGAGCTTGTTAAAGTATACTTACGATGTTTTATTTGTCAACCATGAGGCTCTCAAATAAATAATCACGACATACGCCAGTGACGCATAAAATAGAGGAATTGACAACAAAGACAAATATAACAGTAATGTTAGAAATATATAATGATTCCCACCTGCTTCTTAGCTATTCCATTCCATTTGAATTTCAGCTGCAGCCACGGCTTTGTTTGCGAGCATCCTACAAAACTTCACTCAAAAGAATGGAAACGCCATAGCACCGGCACCCATGCTCGCAGCACTCGCGAACCTTATGTTTTGTTTCACTCCGGTTGTTAGTATGGTTTTCACGCTCGGGCGCCTTCAAGTTGATTACAAAACATAGTTGCCAACTATCTTCAATATTTATCACTGATTATTTCCTCGTGTTTGTGTTACTAATATTACTGAGAGCCTTTTCATGTTGAATGTGCCTGGAATTAGTTTCTAATATTGTCTTTTTTATTATGCTTATGCAACTACATATTGGGACAAATAATAGATCTGACGAGTAGGAGAAAGTATCAATAGTCTCGGAGTTGGAAAATATGAAAACATGTCAAACTCCGGGCACTCCAGAAGTGTGTTCACCAAGGTGGCGCACAACCTGATAACCCTAACCGTGTACACACACTATGTTCAGGTGGTGCGCCATCTTGGTGCACATACTTCGGGAGCACCAAACTCCGACCTCGCAGCCCTGAAAAATACACACCCGAACATGGCTAACTAACTCTTTGTCCGCCGTCTAGAATGAGATTGGCTCATCACCCTTTCCTCCATGCTGGGATAAGTTAGAAAAGGGGACAGGATATAAATAGATAAAAGTCTGCTAAGCAACAACTTTCTACTGGTACAGATTGTCACGCTAAAATATTATTTACATTTATTGCAGGGCAGCAGAGAATATTACAATTTAAAAACCTCCGACCCCAACATGATGGACGTGGTGAACCTCGAGAAAAAGACCTATACCTGGCCTGGAGCTTGCCTTTTCTCTGAAGATTTTCTACACATTGGCTAACGCTGGTCGGTTACAGATTTCAACACGATCAAGCCCATGCATCTGGCACATGCACAAATACCTGGCTAACTAATCCCATACCCGACGTGGTAACCGAAAGAGAGGCCGTGGTTCGCCATATGATAAAATCGTTCTTCGTTTTCTATGAAATCATATCCTAACCATAAGCAGTAATGCACTCGGCGTCATACGAAGCCCACAAAGAAATAATCGATCGAATTGAACCGAATTTTAAACATGGATCGTATAAAACAGTTCAACTTTACAAGAAAACACGGGTTGCCAACACTTTTGCTCGGAATAGATATCACCGAGAACCAATCTACTAACTCAGTTTGCTATATCACTGAGAACCAATCTACTAACTCAGTTTGCTATATCACTGAGAACCAATCTACTAACTCAGTTTGCTATATCACTGAGAACCAATCTACTAACTCAGTTTGCTATATCACTGAGAAGCAATCTACTAACTCAGTTTGCTATATCACTGAGAACCAATCTACTAACTCAGTTTGCAAACTGGGGGAGCAAACGATAAATTTCCACATATTGTAGCCAATATAGATCACTAAACTACAAGGCTACTCTAATCTAAATCCATGAACATTTGCCATATATCACGCAAGCTTAAGACCCGAAAGTACATCATCCTGTTTTCACTCCTGTATATTAATTCAATATCACAATGCTTTCAAGCTTAAAGCTCGGTTTAAGATTATGCCAGCATGTTTGCACTAACATTCCTGTATTATAACAATGCTTACAATCTTAAAACTGGGTTAAAGAGTATTTCATCGTGTTTTTTTAGTTATTCGATGTTACAACAGGATGTAATACTTTCATTAGCATGATTGAGTGTATACTTATCACTTCATTTGACAATATCTTTCAAGTCTATACGTTTAAAACCTATTCTCTCTCCTGACTATCAATTATTTTAGTATCTGTAATGTCGAGTCGAAATGAAATTATTATAAACTTAGTTTTGGAAACTTGCCAGAACTTCCGCCCTGCTTATTTCGTTTTAAATATTTAATAATAATCTAAGTAATAATTATCTTCCTATCTACCTTCTAAATTATAATGATATATCAGAGCCAGCTTTTGTTTCAGTGACTTTCCTTGCCTTGTAAAATTGTGTGTTCAATCTTATTTATTTTAATTCCGTAGGCTATTTTTACAGCCTGAAAATAAAAATAAACTTGGCAATGAATATCAAAATCTGGCTTCCTAATTATAGTCGTACATTTTGTTTGCATTTTTATTTAATCAGTACGTTATACATGATAAAAGCTTTGATGAAATCATCCAATAACATATTTCAATCATCTAGAGAAGACATGGGCCAAATCCGGCCCGTTGGTTAATTCAATCTGGCACGCTTGATGCTACTACAACCAAACTGAAACCAGAATTTTTGATGTTTTAGCTAAAAATAGCTCAAAGATTTTTGTTGAGATTGTGGTTGAATTTAGTTTTGGCACGAGGCTTATTGTTTTCCACATTTTCTTTGTAACACTGTAAATATTGTTCATAAAATGTAGCTTTTTACGTGACACTCACATGGCCCGCCAGACTAGGTAAGCGGATTTCAATTTTTCAGTAAAAATATACGGAAAAAAGAAGAGAATTACACCAATCCAACCTGGTTCATAAGTGAGCTGTCGGTTCATTTTTCCCCTCCATTTGAAAAATTTTAAACATTTGACAAATAATTAATGTTTTCGAAGTACAACTTTAACTAAAGATTCATAATACAGAAAATATCGATTAAAACTTACTCAAAATTTATGAGAGCGAGAGATAGATATATATATATATTTTTTTTAATCAAAATACAAGCAGTCGTCAATGCGAAAATAAATGTAAAATAAAATTGCTCTGGTATTGAAAGGAGGTAGCGATACCGAATCAAAATCTTTCTCATTTGAAGTAATGTATGAGGAATTAATGTAAGTAATGAATTAAGATTATATATAACCAATATTGCTTTGTAAAATTTTATTCGGTTAGAAGTGTTTAAAAAGGTTGTGTATTGTCGGCTTGGTTGTTCAAATTTTTTATTCATTTTCGTGTTGAAAATTCAAAATAAAATGTACTGCAATGTCCAAGTTGTCGTTATTTTATCTTTGTGATCAGGTTCGCTTATGGCATCATTCGTCCGGCTCGTAGAACCTCCAAAAGCTCAGGTCTCTGCCATCTCCGTTCGGTTCATCGCAGCTAGTACGGAGTTGACCACTTCTACTCTTCAGATAAGATGCTCCATATGGTGTCGTAAAGCAGTGGCGGAGTGACATAGGTACCACATGATGGACATGGGATTTGCTGAGCATGGGGTTCGATGAGGACATAACTGGGCCATAATAATTGTAGAGCTCCATTATCTGCTGGTCAGTCAAGGGTTTGGACCACATGTCCAAAGATGAAACAAGTCCTTTCCAGTTACCTGTAAAGGAACAAAAAATAGTTCAATTTTCATACCAAATGGTTTCTAAATCCAAATACCTGTAAAAGGATACCAAAATTCTAAATTTGGTCTTGTTCAAAAAAAACATATAGAAGTCGATGTGTAGGGTGTCCATGAAGTCTTCACATTTTTACCCAACCTTCCAAATTGCAAAGGGACTTTATTAATACCATATTTTGTAATGACTCTCACAGATGTATTAAATGAAGTAATAATACTCAAATAATTACTGATTGAAAAACAACGAACCTGGTTATTAAGATATATTGAGAGCTGACCTCATAACTGAATAAATTGAAATTGTAACAGGACTTTATGGACACCCTGTATATTCAATGTGTTTGAAATAGTTGCGGAAAAGTTGAAATAAACTATGGTTGGTTCTCCATTTATAGTTTCTTGGAATTAGAAAACATTTTTGGTCATATCGGGAGACTTTATTTTCGCTAAATAATAAATTTACCTAATACTAACTTTTCTAAATTATTGTGAAATAAAAAATTCTGAATATCCTGTATCTGAATTTCAAACACAAATATTCCTTTTATTTAGGAAATTTGTGATTGGATTTTCAAATTTATCTAGGGGGTAAGGAAAAATAGGTTATTCACATGGCGTACCATAACTTTAATCTGGTTACCAGCCCATAGGTATGAGATTAGTTAGCCAGTTATTTGTTCCAGATACACGGACATGTTATACACGGACATACAATATGAGGTTCTCCCGTAGTGTGTGTACCAGGTTAGGGTCAGCCCATAATATTATTCCGTTTTTCCTTATTTTAGTTCTATCACGCGTTCGGTGACTGTCTCTGTTGGCTAAGTAAATATACCCTCTGTTTCAGTTCTATTGCGAGTTTGGGGACTGTCTGTGTTAGTCAAGTAAATACACCCCTGCCCGTAGGTTTTAGTCCCTTTTCACAACTTGATGTAAAATAGGCGAACAAAATTAGCTACCTCCATATTGGTACACACACTTCTGGAGCGACCAATATGATGTCTTATCTGTATTATTCGAATGCAGAAGTAGGAAATAGAAACATACTCAAAAGATAAGCAAAATCAGATAATTTACTATTCTGAATACACTAAGAAATTATATTTTTGATTACGAAATATTTAATATATTATAAATTGGCTCATTAGGTTGGAGCATTGGCAAAATTCTGCGAAAATTATTGTAAATTAGTAAAAAATTCAGCAATGCAAAATATATTGCATTTATGTGGTTCAGCATTGCCTTCACAAAATTGAGTGAGGTGTTGGACATGCGATTTTAATCCAAGATATGTAACGTGTAACTTACGATGTCGACACAGCAGTTTGACCGCTAGGCCAACGTTTCCTGACAAGCAATAATTCATTCATCTCCAAAGAGGAATTTTAATGTTTCGGTGAGGAACTAAGGAAATACGACTTTGTTTCCAGTGTAGTTTTACTAATAATATTTATTATTATTGTAATACAAATTTAAACGCACATAAACTATTTTACTGATACAAAATCCAGAATGCTAGTTGCATTTAAAACTAGCCAAAGAGCCGTGGAGATTGGACAGATAACGGAAACCAGAGCCTTTATGCATAATGGGGGAGGGGAGCATAGGTTACAAAATAGGCGGAAGGAAGGAATTCATTGAAAACGAAACCACTGGCGAACTGCGCCAACAAAAATATATAAATCAAACCTCTATTTCTCCTTCCTCCCATGTGAGATCTTCCTATCCTGAGTGTGACATCAGATTCCATCATTTGGTTGGTTTGCTTCCTGTGATGAGAAAATGTATGATGAAGAAAAAGATCTGAGTTACTTAACAACGGGTTCAAGAACTGTTCCCGGGTTGTATGAGACGACTGAATCAATAAGTTGGATTAAAGAGTACACTACCTATGCTTATGTATTACAGTGATTCGCTTAATATTGGATAATGCAATACGAATTTGGTTCAATATTTAGGTAAATTTGAATTGAATAACTGGCTAACTAATCCCATACCCGGTACAGACTGGTAACTGAAAGAGAGACCGTGGTTCGCCACATGATTAGGCCGTATTATCGATTTTCCTTTCCTTCAGGATAAATAACTAAATCCTATCCTAGCGTCAGATATGAGGAAGTAATTGAAAATAAAACTCTGGCTGTGCTATTTATTATTAAGGACAATATCATTTCCGCAAACATTTAAGAACTGCTGATTTACATGATATCATTTGTAGAAAATTACTAAATTTGATGTCTGTAGAATTTTGAAAATTTTTGACTCTAGTGTGCAATTGAGTGAATTCAGAAAAAAGGGACGCAAACGCAATAATGAGACTGCTTAATAATTATATTGCAAACTACAGCCTCTCTCTCGCGAAGCATTTTGCGATGTGCTAACAGTTAGACAAAATTTCGAATATCGTTTACTCAATTTTTGCCAAACTTCTCAATTTTCTATCAACTACTAACTTCCTGAAGCTCTTTCCCATCTTTATTCCATTAATAAACACATCAGCACTCGCTTCTCCATTCAGTCTTGCCGTTATCAAAGTCCATTTGTCGAGTGGGATATCGTAAGTATAGAGGGATCGGACCATGTACTCATATCCATTAAGCCTTATCTTGAGCCAATATTGATCAACTCTGAAAGATAAAACAAGATAAAGATTAGATAAGGAAAGTAATTCAAATAGATATTCGACTTTTGATCTTAACAAGGCTCTGATGAGCATTTACTAATATGAAGGAAGCTACTGTGGCGTAGTGCAATCGCGAGTGTGTTGGATGAGCAAACACCACTTTTTGACAACACCTTTTAATCTAAAATAAATAAAAAATAAAAAATCCCAAATTCTATGAAACCAAGAGTTATATAGAAATGGAGTAACATTACCTTGGTCGTTTTGCAAATATAACGATTGGCAGCTTTCCTTTTTCTGATGCAATTGAGTATATAGCATATAACTTTGGTTTATTGAGCTCAGTTGGAAAAACTAAGATTGAAATAGTAAATCCTTCGCTGTTAGAAAGCATTTTTTCAAAATAGTCTGTCCTTCCACATTCAATGTACTGGTTGACTCCATTGAAAAGAGTTCCTGAAAAAGATTTGGTTTGATGAATAGAATTTCAGAAGAGGAAAACAGATAAGACGACTTCATATTGTAAATGATGATTTATTGTTCGTTAGAAGTTTGGGATACCTTATCCAAAACAGTTAATCAGATTCCAGTTTCAGATAAATGGACTTGATGATTCTTGGGTACTCCCGAAGTGTGCGTACCAATACGAAGGTAACTTTTGGTTTGCCTACTTTACATAAAGTTGTGTAAAAGGAGGGAAGCCTATGGGCGGGGGGTATATTTATTTGGCTAAAACAGACATTCCCCGAACTTGTAATAGACCTCAAACCTAAAATGAATTAAATCGGAATACAATTATGGGCTCACCCTAATCTGATACACATACTACGGGAGTATCGGAAAGCAGGAAAGACGACTTCATATGGTCAATGACGATTTATCGTTTGTTATCAGTTTGGGACACCTTATCCAAAACAGTTACCGTAATCAGATTTCAGTTTCAGATACATGGACTTGATGATGATTCCTGTGCATGAATGTTTGCCGCGCGACACCCGCAAACCAAATGGGATAATCAGACAAATTAGAACAAGCATGTTCCTGTTTCCAACACTCATCACCAATTATTGGCCAAAATTACTTTTCCAGAATAGAGGAGAGAGAAGCATTGAATTAAAGCTCTTGGTAAACGAATATTGAATATAAATCTTCTGGACCCTCCAAATCAATAAGTATCACAAGCTTGGCGGTGTGATATCGTGCTAGTTAGAAATGAGCGTTAGGAGTATGGTCACCATCGCACCTCTGATTACCCTGCATAGGTTCGCAGATTCGTATCTGTGAGGATAGTTATGTGCGAAATGGTTGCTAGACTCCTCGCTGTCATAGGGTGGTTCATGGAACCGCTAGTCAATTACGACCTCCTCCACCATCAAGTCCATGCATCTGAAACAAATAACTGGGTAACTAATCACATACTCGTCAAGGACTGGTAACTGACAGGCCGTGGTTTGCCATATGATTGAGCCGTCTTATCAGCTTCTGTGAAATTCCTCCCTTCATTTCAAGTCTTGCGACAATTGTTATTTATAAGCGTACCTCAACACATTAATCCTGTATCTCTTGAGAATTCAATAGCGATGAGTTAGGTAAAAATTTCCAAACAAACTTACCCGGAAGTCCTATATACGCTTGTGAGTTTTCAGCATTATTTGGTGCAGCACATTGTGAATCACTGGAATATTTCATCATCATTTTGTAGATATGGGAACCGGTGTCATAGTAGAGACCATCACTGAAATCTGCAAAAGAAGTTGAAAAAAATCTGTTCGATCTTCATTAAACCTCAATGAAGCATGTGGTACAGGTTTCTCCCACTCCTTTATTGGTTTTCAAAATTTTAAGTGTCGCGGCCTACCTCAAAAATAACTAGCTAATATTAAGCCACAAATACCAAATAGTAAGGCAAAAGCATGTTTCATTCAAAAAATCAGGTTAAAAATACGTGGATTGAAAGTGAATAATGAACTTAATGAAAAGTTTTGAGATATAACTATCCAAAATAGGGCAGACAAGATCATATCTAGCATAAACGTTTATCTTGAATTAGTTTCACGGCCCTCAAAAAATTGACTGCGCTCCCCCTGTGGAGCACCACTGATATAGCTGAAGTAACAAGACGAGAAATAGAGGGTTCCTTGCCTATTGACATCTACTTTGGCATAAACATGAGATTGCTATTCTAAGTCTAGGCAAGGACCCAAGCAGTCATCATGATACTGAAAACTCCAATCAAGATGGCATGTTTGCCATGTCATTAAGCAATCTTATTGCCTTTCTTCTCCTCAAATAAATATGTAAATCCTGTCCTATTTAGTTGAGGTTGTCATTGCTAGATCTAATGATACTGGTCATAAGATCGCAGGCTTGCACCACATTAGCATGGGGTAAGTCAGTTTGCTTGATACCAACAACCTAATTTCGTTCGCATGAAAACTGAAAAATAAAGCGGGCAAAGGCCATATCGCGTCCGGTTGCCAAGCAATGTCAAACATAGTAATATTTAACAAAGCGTTCTTGCCAGATATTTGATACTTAAAGTAGTTAGCAAAGCTCAGGATCTCCATGTTTGAAAATATAGAACATGCATACCTGGACAAGGGAATTTAATATCTTGACAATATGATTCTCCATCAATTTCTCCTTGAACAATTGGCTTCGATTTTGATTTTGCTAAAAAATAAAATACAAACATAAAAATGCGCCAACTATAAAAATATTTAAATTATAAAACTAGGGCCACACTGGAAAATATTCCAGTAACTAATAGTATATTTTTTTCACTGTGTTGAAAATGCACTTTGTTTATTCAGAATGTATAAATTTGCAATTTATTGCGCTTCCATCTCTGCTTGGTTAAAGAATTTTTTAGATTTTAAATACGACACATTTCATGAAACTGGTGACTCTATAAAAAGCTCAAAAATATCATTTCACTGTGAAGGTAACATTGAAAAATTTGAAAGCTGTTTCACAATGGAAATGTCATTAAGTCTTGAAATTTTTTAAATTGCAAAGGAGTTTGTAACTACAATATATAATTTGTTGGTCCCCTTCTACATGTGTATTGAATGAAGTAAAGTAACTTTTTTAAACTAATAAATAAATAGAACGAATCTGGTTAAGCAATATCAAGAACTGACTTCGAAACAAAATTGAAAATGGAACAAGACTTAATGAACACCTTCAGTCTTTGATTGGCTACAGACTTGCTCTGAGTGTGAATACTGATGGAGCTTTCTACTTACGTGGGCATCCAACACATGCTTCTCCACACATTGCACAGACATTGCCACCTTCTGCTTCTGGGAGTGAGTACATAACTGCTGTTCTTTTAGCTGGAAATAAAAACAAAGTCGATGAAAATAAAATGACAATTGGAAAATTTGAAAAAGATTTTTTGATATTCTCTGGGCTTCTCCTCAGGAAGGAAAAGGTCTAAGATGAGGCAAGCTGCCAAGGATCGTGTTAGTAAATAAAAACTGCATAACATAATTCTTATTTATCTGACTTTTTTACACCCAAGTTCATGATTTGATTAATTCAAGATCAAAATACAAACCTGGTTCATAATAATCATAGACTTCCATTATTTGTGGTTTCACTCCAGTCACTTCAGCATATCGACGAAACTCCAAATACATACAATTCAGTTCGCCCCTACGGAGCTGTAAGAAAAAAATGGATTTAATTATTAAGATACAATGCCAGTTGCGTGAAATGCTAGATATTGAGAGCGCAGTTGCCAATGCACCTCTAATCGGTAAACCCGTAATTTTCATTCCGATTTTCCTTATTTTAGATTTATTACAAGTTCGGGGACTGTCTGTGTAAGCCAAGTGAATATACTCCCTGCCCATAGGTTTCATTCCCTTTAGACAACTTGATGTATAATAGGCGAACAGAATTAGTTACCTCCATATTGGTACACACACTTCTGGAGCTCCCGAAATAATTAGATATGAAGAGCTCAGTTGCCAAGGCATCTCTGATTACCCTGTACGAGTTTGCAGGAACTGTGGGGAATATTTATCTGCAAGAGGATTGCTGGACTACTCAGCTTCTTGTAGGAATTCATATAACGACGCTCCAAAAGTGTGTGTACCAATATGGAATGCAGGTAACTAATTTTGTTCGCCTATTTTAGATTGGGTTGTGTAAAGGGACTGAAACCAATGGGCAGGGCTAACACAAAACAGTCCCCAAATAAAATTATGGCCTAACCCTAATCTGGTACACATACTACAGGAGTACTCATATAACACGTGGTCAAATAAGGCTTTCCCAAACAGCAAGTCTCTGCATCTGAAACGATTAACTAGTTACATAGAGGCCGTGGTTCACCATTAGATTGAGCCACTTTATTAACTTTCATCTCCATTGAATATGTGTTCAAATTTTATCCCTAACTAGCATTCAAAGTTACACTTATAATATATTAATGAAACATACCAGCGCAAGTCACATTAAAAAAAATTTTTATAATTATTTTGAGAAGACAATGTTGAGAACGTCTGCACATTTCAGAAAATAGAAATAAAACTTTAAATGGATTTTTTTAGACTCTAGACTTGACATGGGCAAACTACAGCCCGCTGGCCAAATCCGGTCAATTAGGTGATTCAATCTGGCCCGACTGATGCTGCCACAACCGAACTGAACCCAAATTTTTATGTTTAAGCTAAAAATAACTAAAGGAATTTGTTGAGATTGCGATTAAATTTAGTGTTGGCACGGAGCTTATTGTTTTCCACTTTTGCCTCTGTAACATTGTAGATATTGTTCATAAAAAGTAACTTTTTACGTCACCCCTACATGGCCCACCGGTCCAGGTGGGCTCTGGCCCAAAATACTTGCCTACCTCTGCTCCATATCCTGTTGTTTATTTGGAGTGAAAATATAAATCATTTCATTCAGAATAATAAAGTAACCTCATCAAAATATCCTGTGATTCGATCTCCATCAAGTTCGACAAGTTTCATTTCATTTTGTCTCGTTGCTTCTTTATCGTCGATTGTGTGTCCACTAGGTAGCGCTGTTGTTATCACAAACATTCCAGTGCCATCGACAATTTCTTTTCGATCATAATTGATTCTAAAATAATAGGGCGGGTTCTGTAAATTTTTTAAATTCCATGTGTGATCGTAAATAGTACATACCCTATTTGAATCTTTAAACTAGTTAATGTGTCGCAAACATGCCCCCTTCTTTTAGTACTAACATTTACCTATTACATTGATTTTATACTTTTTCTTTGAACAATGCTTAAAACCAGTAGCTACGCTTCGCAACAACAGAAATTTTTCCACTTTGAAGTATGTCCCACCCAATTTATTACACCCACCTAGGTAGTCAGGACCTAGTAAAACATTTACCCTTCAAAATTTATTCTTTCAGGCTGTACAAACAAAAAATTGAGTTCCATCTATATCGCTGCCTTTAAATATTCCCAAATAACAAAAACGTCACACTACCTGGAACAAACTTGTAACCTGACAAATTCTTCCTGGTATTGTTCTTGAACATTGACGTTTAAAAGAAACGTGTCGTCGCTTCTTGGACCGACAGGCAGGTTATACCAAACAGTGACTTGCACGTCACCTAATCCTTGACCGCTGGCTTCAATCATAACGTCTCCTGTTACAGCAGGAAGCTAAGAAATCGAGATGTAAGTTGAGTCGTTTTTTGTGTCAAATTTTACCTTCCAATCAAATAAGGATGTATACCAGTAGTTTCAAACTACTATGTTGTTGCATTTTTTACTATTGTTGCAATGCTCGTCATTTCTGGTTGATAAAAAAGACATCTCTCTCTCTCTTTTAAACAATCACCTGAGCCATTTGCAATACGATTTGATTGCTGTCCGAGAGTTGGAAAGTTTCCTCGAAATTTTCATCTCCGCTGTGAGTTACTTTGATATCAAGATTCATTGTACGTTCAGAGAATAATCCAGCTACTGTTGAAAGAGCTTGGATTGCCATAACAGTATCCTGTAATATAAAAGAGAATAATTTATTACAGAGAAAAGCTAATAAGGAAGCTTTATCATATGTCAGACTGAAGCCTCTTGCTACCAGAGCAAATGTCTATCCTCGATGTAACTTTCTTGGATTTCTGTATTCAAACTTATTGTGTTTTTTGTTCTTCTCAAGTCTCTTCGGAAAACAATTAACTGGCTAACTAATCACATACTCGACATGAACCGGTAACTGGACGAGAGGCCGTGGTTTGCCATGTGAATAAGTGGTTTTATCGGCTTTCCTCTACCCCGGGATAAATCTGTAAATTCTATTACTATTCTCTATTTATTTGTTGAACATAACCCAACATAACATATTTGAAATTTTTATTTCAGAATGTATTTGCGAATAGTTGATATTACTCAGTTTTGGTCGATGCTCCCCTCGGCTTCTACTTTGTCAACAAAATTGAATAATTGAGCATGAATGTAAAGAATGAATGAATTCTGCTTGTCAAACATACCTGTGTGGAATGGTATCCTCCGAATGCACCACGTTGTTCAACGAGCCATCTAACAATGGGCATGATGTCTTCTCGTCCCATCTTTACATAAGTCAACAGAACGTACGCTGTAGTTTCAATAGACGCTGTGCTTGGTTTATCATCATCCATCGGACAATATTCTCTCCTTGCTTCACATTTTGACATTCCAGTTGTCTTTTTCACCCAGTATTTCATGTTGGCTGTAGAATTCATGGAAAATTTAAGTATTAGTTGAAAATTCTAAAAAAAGCGTTGGCAAACACGAAAATGGGATAAATCTCATTTTGCTACAGCAAGGATTTTACAGACAAATGCATCGGTATGTATCGGTTCAATGTTGCGTTAATTTATCCAAAACTTTGCTTAATTTGTTTTTATATTTTTTTGGCTGCAATTAATTTATTCTCTTTTATTCGTTTGTCAGCTTTTTATTATTAAACATGACATATCAATTACTGATAGAAACGCCTTGAAAGCAAAAACTAAGTATTTTATAAAAGAACAAACTACTCAGAAGGCCAAGAACCATTGCACTCTCAAGACAAATCCTGTATATTTATCTGATTAAGAATTATGAAAGGATAGGATTTACATATTTATCCCAGGGTAAAAGGAAAACTACGACATCTCGTACGGTTTCGAGTCCATGTTGGGTATGAGATTAGTTTGCCAGTTCTTTGTTATTTATTAGAAAATCATAATCTTGGTATCACTATACCTTTTACAGTTGACATGCTATCAATGATGTTCAATATCATTGGAGCTTCCATGCTTTCAACAAGAGAAAAAGCATATCCCATGATAGACAGAGTGTAAACATCTCGAACTGATTCAATTCTGGATTCCAAATAAGTTTGAGTTTTCTTCATTGCAGCTTCCACATCCTGAGAAATTATGTAACGAATTATGATGCACACTATACTCGAAACAAGGCCCTGGTCAAGTCAACATTATTAATGAACTTCGGTGTGCACTGATGAACAGGAAATTATACCAAAACCAGGATAGTTAGAGATTTTTTTACCGAATATTCAGTGGCAAGCTACAATGGCTGGCGTGCAAATTGCCAGAACCTCAACTCAAAGGTGAATATATATGACTGAGAGCGCTTGCCTTTTCTTTGAGCAAATTCACCTATGAAAGACAATGGATGGAGCGATTTTAATCTTAACTAATACTTACTTCATTCTTTTTCCAGTTTCCTTCAGACAAGGCAATCAGCATATATGAAGCCAAAGTTTCTTTGCTGTTTACTCCACCCTAGAATGAAAGATATTCATGTTTAGGTAAAAATAATTATTACTATAGAATTTCAAAAACACTGAGAACTAAGGAATGAAATAAAGTTTTACTAGTGTGTTTTTTATTTGGTTTTTATATAAAATTACTCACGGAACCCATGTAACAAGAAGGCTTAAGCATATGGCAAACTACCCTTTGTTACTAGTCCATGTCAGGTTTGGGAATAGTTGATCTTAAATCCTGCTAATATTTATCGATCTAGCCAGCCTATGAATAAGATAATTATTGGACACAAATTTACTTATGAATGGCTTAGTTTTATTGTTCTTGCTGTTCCTATTGGAACGATGTTGTGAACAAATCAATTTTGAATAGTACAGAATGATCGTATTGACATGGACTGCTTTCAAGTCTCGTTGCAATCAGTATTCAGTGATGCACAATTCTAAATCTTAGTTCTTTATAGTCTCAATAGCTCTTGGCAATTTAACAAGTCACCCATAAATTGGCTTAGAGATTAAACCTCTTTATTTCAAAGTGAGTGATTGTCACCCTGCTCTGAGTTTCAGTGGTACCTGTTATTGCAATAAGAGAGAAATATCCTTGATGTTTTAAGTCAGTGCATGTGATCTTGAATTGAGTAACCCCCCCATTGAAAAAAAATTACTTAAACCTGCATATCCTTGTGAATTACTTTTCCTGGTTCCTTGAATGTTCCGTCTTTGTTCTGTTGTTTGAGAATGAAGTTGATGGCTCGATTGACCTTTGACTCTTCAATAAGGTCACTATTGAGTTCTTTAGCTGCGATGAAACATTTTGCAACAAATGCGGTCAACCATGTACTGCCATAACGATCCTTTGAACCGAATGCACTGAATGAGCCGTCATCTCGTTGGTATCTGTGTAACAGAATAACGTATTTCAATGAAAAAAATCACTCCACGAATTATCATAGAATTCCCAATATTATCAATATTTTCTAAATTATTTTAGGATAGGATAAGATTATCAATTTTACCAAGGGGAGGGGAAAGCCGATAAGACAGCTCAATCATATGGCAAATCAGTTACATGAACCTTCCTCTGGCGCGAGGAGTCCACCAATCCTCTCGCACATAATCAACTCTGCAAACCAAACTATACAATCACCTCAATTCATTAGTGTATCCTTCTCTGATATGAGATTCTGATTTTTGTTTGATTTTACCTTCCAATTCACCAACTTTCTTCAGATACAAACTGATATAAACATCAGGTGCGAAGCCGACCATAGTTTGTTCGCCACATCCGCTCGGCATTTGTAACAATTTACCAAGATTACTGAGAGCGCTTCCAAGAATGTTGCCTGGACAAAAATGGGCAAGAATTATTTTTATACTTCAAAGCACAGTGCATGTATAGCTTAATGGTTTGAAGAGAGTATTAAAGCTGGCTGAAAATTTTCCAAATCTCATAATATTTAAACTGTCCAGACATTTTAGCATTATTTCAGAATTTGCCTATAGCAATATGTATAGCTTCGATAGGGAGTTCTGACTACCTTATGGTACTGATTCCCAACATATTAGTTATCAAAAATACTGATGGTACTAATAAGGGTGCTGCTTATCGATATATTAGTTGTCAGAAACACTAATCAAAAGTTCAATTTTTAATATCAAACCTGAGACAGAGAACTTGACACGAGCTGACCCCTCCACGGCATCTTCAGGAATGTTGACATTGAAAGTTACTGATTCAGTAACACCATCATCTGTTTCTTTGTCAATGATACTACTGTGAGATTCAATCTTCTGAATTCCCTCAGGCTAAAAAAAATATTAATTCAAAATCCATAAAAGATTAAGAGCCGGACCAAAATTTTATCCTTTACCCTGAGCAAGGATGTATACTAGCAGCCACTACTGATACATAATAAGCTGACATGGGATTCTACCATAAATCTTAGACTTGCAAATGCCCTGATGAATGTAATTGTAAGTCGGGGATACACAAGAGTTCTGCGTAAGAGTGGAGATAATTATTCTAAATAAGGGGTGGACAAGGTTTTCAGAGCAGGGGACTGGAATTTTGCCCACTCAGACTGGTGGGCCATGTAAGTTTAACGTAAAAGTTACATTTTATGAACAATATTTACAGTGTTACAAAAGCAAAAGTGGAAAACAAAAGCCTAAAATAAATTTAATCGCAATTTCAACAATTTTCTTGAGTTATTTTTAACTAAAACATCAAAATTTGATTTTAGTTCGATTGTGGCAGCATCAGGCGGGCCAGATTAAATTACGCAACGATCCCACTGGCGTAGTTTTCCTATGTCAGTGGTAAACGATTCGAGTTTCAAGGGTCAATCATCTGTCAGATTAAACGCTATTCAGAGCGCCGAGAACAAAGAGTCACATGCGACTCCGGGGCCACAGGTTTTTGAGCTATCCGTGTTGGTGTGAAGCAAGACTATATTATAATCAAGATTTTTCGAATATTCTTACTTTAACAACCATAGTTCTTTCTACTGCATCTCCAGCTATCGGTGACGTTGCTGAGACTGAGATTCTTGCTGTTCCAACTTTCTTGAATGTTATCGGGAAAACAACGGTCACTGAATCTTTGCTTGGGATTGTCACAGTTCTGATTGGTCCAGCAGCAATTGGGTCATCCCCAGGGATAACAAGGTCATACCATTCATTTTCCTCAAGAGTCAGAGTGACCTGAAATTTTATTTCAACAAAATTGTAAAACGGTTAAATAGACAACTTTTGGTCACTGGCACTCACATAAAAGAGGTAAGTTATTGAAGGGGCTTAAAATGTTAAAGCCTGACTTTTTATATTCAATTCAACAAAATTATAAAAACTGGGAAGTGAGCTTCTTTTTTATACTATTTTGGTGACTGTCACCCACATAAGGAAAAAACGTTTATATAGAGACAAGGCCTAATTAAAAGATTGACATTCAAGTTTTTTTTTCAAGATTCTCTGTAATTTTTCATATTTTTTTGCTCCTTATTGAAGATTCTTCACAAGCTGTATTACATAATCTGACCCAATATGAGCTGACTCTGATGGCCGTATCGTCGTATTGCTCCATCCAGTCGCTACCAGAAAACATTGTGCCTTTTTATTGTATGTGTGCTTTCATTTATATGTTTTTGGTTGACAAATCTATAAATCTATTTGTAACTATGATGAAAATTGATTTTATAAGTTTGGATAACTCACTGTAAGCTCATCATCAAAGTAGTTGAAGAGAGTCGTCTTCATGTTGAGTGTTTCTCCTTTGATCATGGTTGGAGGAAGATTCAGAGAGATGAAGAAATTGCGGAATACTGTGATCTGTGACACAAAGAAAAGTTAAATTAAATGAAATTCTGATTTCATGATAAGATGTTACAATTTATAGGAACTAAGTAGGCATGCGGAACACCCCCTGACTATTAGGACACCAGCAATTATCAGCCATAGGATGCCAAATTGGTTCGCCAGATTTTATATAATAACAATTTTAACTACATGCTTTCATCTGATTACTTCCTCAAGCTAGGATAGTGGGTTGAAATTGTTTCAAATATATATAAATTGCAAAGGGAATTTATCGATACCATGTATTGTTTTGGCCCTCACAGATGTATTAAATGAAGTAAAAATAATTTAATACAATTACTGATTTAAAACACAAACTTGGTTAAGATATATTGAGAACTGACTTCATAACAAAATTGAAATTGTAAAGGGACTTTATGGACAACCTGTGTATAGACAGGAAGTAAAGGGGGCCTTAATTAGCCAACAGTTGGTTAAACTGCTCTGACTGGTGTCAGTAGTGTGATGTGATGGCGATCATGCTCCTAACACTCAGTGCTCGTTAATATCACATATTTATGATTATAAGTATGGTTCTCAAAAACTGGCAACACTGTTTAATTTACAACGTCACATGTTTCATTACACATATTTGATCCGGTTTTGATTTATTTTATTAAACTATGTCAGGGGTTCTCAAACGATTGGACGCCCCTCAAAAGGACGTAGACAATTTTTTGAGGGAGATGTAAAGCTAATTAAAAATAAAAACATTTGTCAAATTTGATCTCGTCCGCCTTATTTTGGATATTTACATTTCTTTATTTTGTATATTTAAGCTCCATCCATGTATTTCCATTACATGTAGTACATTTTTTTGAATAAAACAGCTTTACTATCTGTTATTTGTAGCTTACTGTTAGCTAGTTATTTTTTGTGGTTTATTTTCCATCGTCACATGTTTCATTCACATCATTAATTTGGTCTTAGTTACTTTTCCAATATATGTAAATAGCATGATGATGAGCAGATCAACAAACCTTTGATGTTTCATCGGTGACTCCAAGACCTTTCTCATCAGAAACAGCAAAACTACTGAGCTCCCAGGTAGTGATTGTATCAGGAGTGTTGTAGGTAAAAGTTGCTGAACCATTCTCCCTGGATATACATTGTATTAGATTTTTTTACATTTTTGAGATACCAATTGCAACAATACCAATTAACAATAAAAATGCAATAAACTACACTACAGCAGGCAAACATGCTATCAAGTCAATATATGTGATGTTAAATATTTCATGCAACTATTTTTCTCACAATGTAATCTAATGGTAAAATCATGCAAGTTTTTTTTAAAAAAATAAGGAGTTAAGGCAATAACAATACTGGCCAAAGCAGATGTAGATCATTTTTCTACTAAGCTGGTTGAAAGTAATAATTTCAGACAGAAAGTTTCAAATAAAGCAGAATTGGATGCCAACTCGCACGCATTTATTTTAAGTAGTTAAATTAACTAGTTAGTAAAAATGGTCTTTGAAATGTCTGAGGTGTATATATAGAGACAGGTTTGTTATGAATGTATGGCTGTAAAAAAGGTTCAAGTACTTTAAGTCTTGGTTGGTAACATACGAAAGCGATAATCTCTGAAAATACCAAAGCATATACAATACCAAAGACAAAATAGAAACATGGATTTAGTAAGTTCATGCCGCTACATCAAATGTAATGTATTGTGAGCATTAATTAGTTTATACAACTACATTTAGAAATAGTGATGTTTATATGATCCCAAATTTCCAATCACCACCTAAAAGACCTTTTCTGCTGCTGATTTGCCATATAGACCGTATGTTAGGAAAATGAATGAAATGACATTTGAACAACATTATTTGTGAAGACCAGTTGGACGACCCCATAGGCAACTACATATGACTAACACACACAAAACAATTTTTAAAGCATGCACTAAACTCTAGTGAGAAACACTACAAGAAACAAAACATACGCAGTAAAACGAGGTATATCTAATTGCCAGGTAACATCACAAAAATGATGAAACAAGACTCAAAGACTTGTGAAGTTCGGAAAGACTAACAAAACACACAAGACACACTCCACACAAATTCCCATCCTATCTGACTATCTGTCCATATTCAAGATTCAGGAAAAAACTTCTTGTTACAGAAGAGGCAGACGCTGAGCTTTGAGTTACTAATACTGCATTGACTGAAGCTCTGTCACAATCGGTCATAGCAAACATTAGAGGTTGCGAGTCTTCAAACCAGAAGTAGTTAGAAGTCAGAGGATACACAGATTAATTCAGGCAAGTAAGTCAAGTAGTGTTAGGTGATGAATCTTTTCATGCAGTATTTAGTATTTAGAGTACTCCTGTAGTATGCGAACCAAGATGTGGACACCGGTACGTAGTATGTGTACCTGGTTAGGCCAAAGTCTTATTCTAATTTTCCTCATTTTAGTTCTATTACGAGTTCAGGGGACTAGTCAAGTGAATCCCGTAGTATTTGTACCAGAAATTATGGCCTAACTCTAACCTGGTACACATACTACGTTCTGGTGCCCGCTTGGTTCGCATACTTCGGGAATACCGTATTTAATCCTAACCCTATTTTGTCTTCGGTCCAAATCCAGGTCTCAGGGAAAAATGATCTTTTTTTGGGGGCAGAGTTTGTGGAAGCTGCTAAATCCTCTTCCGTAATCAGCATTGCGCAATATATAGATCCGTCTTCGGTCATGTCGCAGCCATGGTAATCGCTCACTAATGAAAGTTTGAAAAAATAGAAATATCACTCGATTAAAGTGGGTTGGTATTTAAAATTATTGATTCATCAGTATTTTATCCTCAGTTATCTGAATATAATTAATTCAAAGATAATGTAAGATTGAAACAATTGAATAGAGTAAAAATTTTCCAGATAGCGTACCAGCTCAACAATTCAGAAGCAGCAGCGAAACAACGTTAACTGGCATATCGATTGCGGAACCGCAAAACCAAGATATTCGTAGTTCTTACACCCACAAAAAGAATCTATACCAACGAGGAATAGTTTCCGTGTGCAGTGAATGCAATGCCTGACCGTGTGTGTGAGGTGCAAACGCTGTTTTAGAAATTGCCTCACCCTGCTTCGAATTATGCATAAAAAAATTTGATATGTAGAGAAAAAGTAATGCCATCAGAGCGGGTTTTGCAAACGCTAGCATCCTCTCGGCATACCCATTCCCATATTTCTAGCTCCAAAAGGCCGAAACGGTCGAAAAAAGCTACCAAAATCTGTAAAATAGTTGTATGACGTCATCAGGGTATGACGTCAGTTATGCTTCAAAGAAGCTGATGTGTCGAACTTTTGATCCACAGCTTATTAGTTATATAAATTAATTCATGGTATTTGGTTATCTGATGACGTAACAAATTTGTGGCGTTCTCGTGACGAGTTTTAAATAACCATGCTTTATCAAACACTCTGTGGTTAATGAACTTATTTGCATTTTCGTTAATCGAACCGTAATTTTTGTGTTCGCGGTAGCATTTTTATCCGAACATATCTGACTAATCTGCACATTCCATAACTGAATAGGTGTTATACAGAGAAAATACAGAGCTATATGTACTCCGGTAGTATGCGAACAAAGATGGCGAACAGCGGAACATAGTATGTGCACCAGGTTAGGGTGGAATTCGTGTCGTACCCGGTTAGCGCAAAAGTGAAATTCGGGGCGATTGAATTTGATTGCACAGGCGGGTAAGTAATAAACCAAACTCACATTCAGGTTCGCTAACATATACGAGAGCATCGGTAAGAACAAGAATTCCGGAGTCCTGTAATAAAATAAGACAGCAATTTAGATAGACGAAAATAATGTCTCACAAAAATACTGACACTGCACTCCCATCGAATCGGAGGCGGTTCCACCGACATTGAAAACCGATTCCGGTGCACTGTTAATTTGTCTCACAACAAATAATCCTTGCAATCTTGCTCATAACTAATCATAATTAACTGATTAATTAATCATAAGAAGAAGAAAACAAAAATATTGACACTGCAGTCCCGAATTAGGTAAAAAAAGTTCACAATTGTAAATGGTATGACAAAGTATATTAACTGATGTATTTGATTCAAAAATTTCATATTAATGATAAGTGTGAAATTACTTTGGAGCAATATCATACAGATAAATGCTCCGCATTGAGATTAGAAACACATACAACTCAACTGCCTTATAAGAATTTACTATTCGAATCGATTCGATTTGAGGTGCCCAGCCCTAATCGTTATATATCTGTGAGTACCAGGCCTATGCCAGTGTGAAAAGTCTAAATGAGCGATATAGAAAATAATTGACAAGATGTGGGGAGATACTTACAGCAAATACTTCACGAACGTCAGCACCTCCCCACCATCTGCCGCCCCATCCATTGGAACCGCTTGATACTCCGTATTTGTCCAAATCTTGGGAAATCTGAGAGAAAGAGCATGTTTGTATAATTGTGGACCAGATGAAGGGGAGGGGGACATGGTTTTTGTACCAGGGACCAACAATTTTTCCCACCTAGACTAGTGGGTCATGTAAGTGTGACGTAAAATGTTACATTTTATGAAAAATATTTAAAGTATTACAAAAGCAAAAGTGGAAAACAGTAAACAAACCTACTGCCAAAACTGAATCTCAAACTATTCCGAGTTAGGATAAGTACTGTACATATTGTGGAGCACATGGTTAAATAGGAATATAAAATGGGATTCATGTTATGGCTTATGAGAGATAATTCATTCAGTAACTTTTTTCTTCTCATTGGGTGCCTGATCTAGCTACAAAATCGGTTAATTTCTCACTTTGTCTTTGGTGATATCGTTGCCAGATTTGAGCAGTAAAACACTTTGATCAATTGCTCTCAGACCTACGAAAGATCCTGCTGCTGCGTTAACTGTAATACTAACTGGCATCCCTGCGTCGGTTTTATCAGTATTTGTTGTTATGGTAACCTGAATTGAAAATTAGAAATATCAGTATTTGATACTGTCAGTGCGTTGGCCTGGTTATTTTTGTCATTTGTTCGAAAGGACGGAAATACTATTCTCGAAAACTGCATGTGAGAAATTGAGTGTGCAATGCCGAAGCAAAAAGTAGGCTGTGTAGAGCCTTGTTCAGAGCGAAATGTATATAATCGTCGTATAAAAATTGACGGTTGGATTAGGATGGGCAAGATTTTTAGACGAGGGGCCAAAAATTTTGCCAGCTGTGACGTAAAAAGTTACATTTTATGAACAATATTCACAGTGTTACAAAATTAAATGCAAAAAATTTGGCCCGCGGGCCATAGTTCTTTTAAAATTTCAAAAAACTCTTAGCTTGATGTTTATCACGGTACTTCTGCAACACAGGTTGTAAGTCATTGCAAGAATTTTTCGCTGAAATCGAATCTCTCTGGTGATTAGTCTAGTTTGAGTCTAGGTAGTTTTTCAAATTATTTGTTTAGAATACTTACTCAAAACAAGTTCACTAGGACTCACTCACAAATTAAAGAGAATGAATCTGAACGAAGCTACGGGCGACCACTAAAACGCTAAGAGCTACGGACACTATAAAAGACTCGACCCCCCTCCCCCTCCCCCCCCAAAAAAAAAATAAAAAATAAAAATGAAAACCCTTTCATATGCCCACCTTGTTTTCGAAGGTAGCTTGAACTGTAATTCTCACGCTGTCGGCAACAATTTCATCGTCGTCACGAATGAATGATACAATGACGTAAACATTTGGTGACATATCATTGGTGACGTCAAACATGTAATTGAATTTAGAACTGTCGGTTTCTTTCACGTATTCTGCTGAAGTGTAAAGCTCTTGGTTGAGTAGTTTTCCTCTGGATAGGAACTGTTGAAACAAGAGAGAAATATTCGAATATAGGAACACGAAAGTTTTAGGTGTCCCCATGCGTAAAATAAAAGTGTTCACATTAATTAAAATAAAACGGCAAAATTAGGTGAAATAACGGTTTTCATTGAGAAGAAATAACGGGCAATTCATAAAAATATATGGAATGGTTTGCCAGCAGTTTCAACCGTCTATAAATTT
The DNA here is from genome assembly GCF_013122585.1 of Styela clava. Classification (NCBI taxonomy): domain Eukaryota; kingdom Metazoa; phylum Chordata; class Ascidiacea; order Stolidobranchia; family Styelidae; genus Styela; species Styela clava. Next base: position 4,222,682 of record NW_024102832.1, on the reverse strand, counting down.
TAAGAATATGAAATTGCTGGGTCGATTTTATGGTTTGGTTTACGTGTGTTAAGGGCGTTTTTAACTCTAAGTATTAGATTTATGTAAAGCGACAAAAAAAACAAAAATCCGCAGCCAGGGAATAACAACCGGTACTCTTCGTTTGTTATTCAATGAACCGCGGTTGCCATAGTTACCCCGGCCTGTCGTGTCGAAATATTTTGAGAAATACTCAATTTTACAGCAATTAGATGATCAACTATTCTTTTATTCCTACCGTAAATCTATAACTATCCGCCTCTTCTGTGGTGTAAATAGTCAATCTGGCTTTTTCCCCTACGGTCAATGTAGTATCAGAAGTAGTGATTTGAATGAATGTATTAGAAGGTGATTTAAACGGGCCCGCTCCCCATCTTGTCCAGTATTCGTGTTTGTTCGGAGAGGAAAGGCTTTTCACCTGAAATTAAAGTTTGTTGTGTAAACTGTTTCCTGAAATGACACCATTTATAGCAGTACTACCGTAGTATGTGAACCAAGATGGCGGACACCGGAACGTAGCATATGTACCAGGTTACAGCCCTTTTTTTTTTATAACTTGATGATTTCAGAATCGAATCAAATATTTTTTCGATTCAAATCCTCAATACTTGGAAGTTTTTTAAAGTAAACTAGCTCTGCGCTTAGCAATAATAAGTTGGAAGTACGGCTGGGTGTTTGTTTTTTTCAACCAGCTTTGGTTCCCGCGACTTCCGATCACCAGTAAAACTGTGTAATTTTTTTTTTTTTGTATTTTCTGTGTTCTATTGTTTTTTTATTTTATATACTGGTTGAAAAAAAATAAACTTGACTTGAGCATTTTTGGCTACCTGATAATTTCGAATCTCGGATACCTGAAAGAGGTTTAAATTAATACAACGATGTAATATATACAGGGTGTTAAAAAAGTAACGTAAAATTAACAGAAGTTAAGATGAAATGCTACTTAAAACATTTAACAGCTGAAACCTTTTAACAGTATTTAATTACGGTAAAATGTCATTTGAACATTTCACGACTGACGCTTTTTAACAGTTACTTTTTTAAGGTTGCCATGACGAAAAATTTTACCCAAATAACTTTTTTAACACCCTGTATATCGATTGGATTTTTGTGAAACTAACTACTTATACTTATTCTATGCCGTTGTAAAGGTGACTATTCTGAGTCATTCAAGATACAAGTATATAAAGTGTTTCAAAGGGAATTGGCCCCCACAGATGTATTGAATGAAGTAAAAAAATACTTAAACAATTGATGATTAACATACAACAAATCTGGTTAATATATTGACAACTGACTTCATAACAAAAGTGAAATTGTAAAGGGACTTTATGAACACTCTGTATTTCTGTAACGTTTCGTCTGAAGTCCGTACTAAAGGATATTTAGTCTAGTCATACCATATAACCAAAAAAATTTAAACCTACCTTAAATATTACCCATCGGAAGTTGCTTGTATCGGCTGTGATCTTGAACAAAGCAATACCGTCTTTTCCTACTTTTATGGGAACCGACATTTTCTTTAGGTCTCGGCTTCCATCGGTTGGTCGTACACCACCGAATGGGTCCCATTGCCATCGATAACTGTGATCATGAATTAGGTACTTCCGTAGTATGTGTACCAGGTTAAGGTTGGACCATAATGTTATTCTGATTTTTCTTATTTTAGTTATATTGCAAGTTCATGGTCTGTCTTGTTAGACAAGTGAATATACCCCCTGCCCATAGGATTCTCTTAAATCGCACGCATCAAATGGGTAACGAGCAACGCAGCCGGGGGCGCAAAAGGCGGGCGTAGACTATTTTTTGAGGCGCGTGATGCTAGTTAAAATAAAAATATTTGGTTAATTTCGAAACACGATTCGAATAATTCACTATTCGATTCGAAATGCCCAACTCGTGCCCTACGCGTTACTGCTAGATTAATTTAAAGTAAATTAACAAAGCTTGTAATGTTGACTTACGTATACATAACACTAACAACCATATCCAACTTTCCTCTGTCTTCATCGGAAAGTAGAGTCCCATCTTGTTCTGTGACTTTCAACTGAAAACACAAAACAAAATTTAGAGCTGTAAATCGATATTTGTTATATTTTAGAAGTACTTTTTATTTGATAAAGATTTGTTATTTAAGAGCATTCCCTAACCCTATAATCCTACTGTAACTGTTTTTATCACAAATACGTTTTTTACGGGCAAATTGTCTTGCAGCGATTTTCATGCTATTACAAATACTTGTTTTACGGAAAAATGCTCTCACGGCGATTTCTCATTCGGCCAAATTTCCTGCGGCAATTTTTCGGGCACGTTATAAAGCAACTTACGTATGCTACGTATGGAAGTCCAGGTTTCATGTAATTCGGTTTTGCAATTGCTTCGACTTTCAAACGCTTTTCATGAAGTTCAACAGTCGTTGTAGCTGTTTATTAATAGTAATGTAAATAAATTAAAAGCATTCCTTCTTGCCTACGTGACCCAAGGCAAGGCTTAATATGAGAAATAGTATAGGCCAGGGTTTTACAACAGGCGGTGAACGGTCAACAACCCGTCCCACCAAGCGCTTTGGTGTGGCCCTTACCAAGACTCCGATTTTTCCCCATCAAGCACACCCTTACCCTATACCGACGATTAGGGCTACGGAGTGGCAGTTTGGTGCGTTTCTATCTATAAACTTATGTGTATAGGTAGATTGGCTACCAGTACTTGCCAAGTTGTTACTTATTTTGAATAAAAATGATGGTTATGAAAAATGTAAACTAGTTTTGAACCAATTCACAAAAACACTCACATAATAAGCATCAGAAAATTCGTAATGGTAAAGTACAGAAATTTGTTTTTTCCGGGGTCAAGGGTCATGAAAATACAGTCAATATTACTTTCTTACCATTGAATTCATCCCCCGTGTTTTTGTCGTTGACGAACGCGGTTATTTTGAGCGGACTTGAGTAATATCCGGTGTCCCATTTCAAGATATTTACAATATCAGATACATTGACTGAGAATGAAGCTGTTCCGTCGAACTTCTGCGAAATAGAAATTTTGTTACATGAAAATAATATATGGGGAAATTCGTTGGTTCTACAAAACAGGTATTTGTTATTTGAGTAGTTATTTGAGTGGGTTATTAGGATTTGAGTTTCGCAAGTAGAGATTAAAAACTCACGCGGAAAAATTCAAAGTTCCTTACCGCAAATTTCTCCAAAATAATGTTGGGTTCCCATGAATCAATTGTGAATTCAATTCTCCCGCTTCCTCTTACTGGTTGTCCAAAAGTAAACCTGTAAATAAATACGGATAAATGGCATGATAGGTAGGCCATAACTTTATAACGATATTATTTATTTTAGTTTTATTACGAGTTTGGAGACTGTCTGCGTTAGTCAAATGAAGGAGCTCCCGAAGTATGCGAACCAAGATGGCGGACATCGAAATGTAATATGTGTACTAGGTTAGGGTTAGGCCATAATTTTAGGTATAAATACTACGGGAGGCTCTTGGCTAGTCTTTTAACTGATAATAGGACTAAAATAAGGAAAATTGGAAAAAAATTATCGCCTAACCCTAACCTGTTACCCATGTTACGTTCCGATGTCCGCCATCTTGGTTCGCATACTTCGGGAGCACCCAAATGAATATACTCCCTGCCAATAAGTTTCACTCCCTTTGCACAACTCGTTGTGGAGTGAGCAAACAAAATTAGTTCTGGAGCGCCGAATTACCTTAGCATTTTCGAATTTGAACGTTCTAATTTAGCGATTGACGCCTTTGTGCCGATGTCAGAGTTATGAACAACTTAGGATAGGATAGGATTTACATATTTATCCCGGGTAGAGGAATAAAAGCCGATAATCATATGGCAAACGACGGCCCATCGTTCGGTTACCAGTCCAAGTCGGGAGTGGGATCAGTTAGTCAGGTATTTGTTTTCGGAAGCATGGACTTGATAGTATTCTTAGCATTCACATCTTAACAATTTATACCTAAAATTGAAATACGATTATAATTTAAGTATTGCTTATGGTATAACAGCGTTAACAGCTTTGTTGATTTTGCTGTTATACTTAGGCTTACTATACGTCCCAGTTTAGCCGGGACAGTCCTGGCTTTAGCAAGTTTTTCCGCCGCCCCGGCTGTAGACCTAAATGTCCCGGTCTTCAGGATGGCAGTCATAAATAATTTTTCTATTTGATACTATTACAATTTTTTTTAATGGAGGCAGCCGATTCACCACTCATTCGTGTCTCACTTCAATATTTCAGATAGAGAAACAATTGTCATGTCATAGTTATGATATGAAGTATGAACCCTGAGTTAATTCAACAATCAACTGTAATCTCGTTAAATAATCAAAATGCCGAAAACGAGTGCGAAAAGTGCGAGTTTTCTAATGACTTGAACAATTTTCGATATTTGAAGCAAAGATCAATAGAGAACATTTAAATAGGATTTACAGCTAATTTAGATACCTGTAATCTACCCACAATGGTATGAAAAATCTTAAAACTATTACTAAGCCTCTAGAATCGAACCAAGGTTGGCTTGTCCAATGCGCACTGTCGCGTTTTTTGCTTCAGATATATGATAAGCCCAGTTATATTTACAGGTAATAACTTGATTTTATTTTCGAAGTTATAGTTTGTTTGCACGACTCAGGACGTAGCTCGAGTGACCGAGTTCGTGAATCTTTAAATTTATTATTGATTCGATCCGAGTCTTTCTATCACTTGGCACTTGTCGCTCTAATTCAGGGGTGGGCAAGGTTTTTGAAGCAAGGGCCAAAAACTTGGTGCTTCAGTAGTATGTGCACCAAGATGGCGCACAACCTGAACAAAGTATTGTACTAGGTTAAGGTTCAGGTTATGCGCCATCTTGGTGCACATAGTCGCGGAGCGCCAAAAATTTTGTCCACCCAAACTGACGGGCCATGCAAGTCTGGCGTGAAAAGTTACATTTTATGAACAATATTTACAGTGTCACAAAGAAAAGGTGGAAAACAATATGCCGTGCCAAAACTAAATTTACCGCAATCTCAACAAATTCCTTAAGCTATTTTTTAGCTTAAACATCAAAATTTCATTTTAGTTCTGTTGTGACAAACATCAGGCCGGCCGGATTGAATTACACAACGGGCCGAATTTGACCCACAGACCGTATCTTCTCCATGTCTGCTCTGATCGGAAATAATTGACTTGAATCAAATTAGGCTTTAACTGAGTTGCCCAACCAGATATTCAACGCTCTATGCTTGGTTCCGATTATGTTAAATTGGAGTATGGTTATGAATTAAAGTTGGTTCGAGTCAGTTCGTTCTCGATTAAAATTCCAATACTAATGCTCTCGGGTGTTCCTGGGTCATTTTGACACCCCTCTATAATTTTTTTTATATTTCACCAACCAAAAATGCCAAAGACATCATTAATGTGTCCTTAAAAAGCTTATTTTCGTCGCTTTCCACTAAAACGCGCCCAAATTACGTAGCGTAAATGCGTCCGACCATATGCCGGTAAGAAGAGAGAAATTTCAAAAAATTTCGAGAAAAAGTTTCTCACTTTTAACGCTGTGGTCAACACGTGATTGATATGCGAGAGAAAGAGTTTTCCTTTGGACGAGTTTTACGTCACCTTCAAAATAAAACAAAAGTGGGATTTGTAAGTGAAGTGATATTCGTTTTATCGTAGAGCATTTGATCGCGTGCTGTATGGTATATTTGTTTGTTTATTATGAGCCGGAGAACGTTGCTCGCGCGTTCAAAATACTTCGTTTTCAACTAACAACAGATATTTTGTTAATTTTTAAGCTTTGAAATACTTATACAAATAAAATTGACCTTGTTGCAAAATATAAATTATACATAAAAAAAATATGATGACGTCACCGTAATTAAGAACACTCGGATCAAGCATGGATAATTTAAACTCAAACATTTTGAGTTTTGAAATTGGTTTTGTTCACATGCAGACCACTATGAAATACTATTGACCCCCCAAAATACATTTAATTCAGCCATAATTCCAAATTATGACACAGATTAGCCATTTATGACCAGGCCGAAACTCTAGGGAAGAACTTTACTTACAAAGCTTCAACTACTCCTGTTAGTTTTGTGGATCCAGGGTGCAAGAATCTCTGATCAGTTTTAATTTCAACTTTGAACTTTGGCAGTTTATATTCTTCTACTGATACTGTGATGCTTTCTTCATATCCCTGAACACAAAATAGTCAAATTGGAAACTTTTGATTACAACAGGGTGACAATCACTAATGGGAAAAACCCAGGCAAACCCGATTTTGGCACGCCGTGATAGTTTTTTGTAAAACGTGTCAAGGTAATGTATCGCGTTTCCCCGGAAATTTCATATCAAAAAATATTATTAGGGGTTATTTTGGGGGGATGTCTTTTATTTTCATTTAACTATAACAAAGTATAGAATTAAAAGATTTTCAAATATATATACAAAATATGAAAACCGATATTCATTTAACTTATAAATAAATAACACGTTTTTATTTAAAAACATGCTAGGTCTTATTTTAAGGAGAGGGCGGCTTATATTAAAATGAATTTCAAAATTCAAGCAAGGTCTTATTTTGAGGCTAGGTATTAATTTCGGGAAAACATGTCAGCTTTTCGTTGGGAGTGGTGGACCTTGCTATGGTGTCATTTAACCTCAGGTTCAAACCGCAAGCTCACCCATTGTGTGGTAAATTGCGCAGCCAACCCCGCACCAGAAGAGCAACAGCACTTTCTAAAATAATAGTTGTTTATGTTTAAACAGCAGCTTATGCAGGGCCTTGCGTGCTCCCGTAGTATGATTACCAAGATGGCGCACATCTTGAACATAGTATGTGTACCAGATTAGGATTATCAGGTTGTGCGACATCTTGGTACATATAGTACGGGAGCGCTGGGCTTTGTACGAAGTGAGACTTAAAAATGGTCTCATAGAAAAGCAGTTTCGAATCCCGAGATTTAATACACCACTCTTTGTGGTGCAAATTGAAGCTAAAAATCTTAAGTATTGGGACAGGTTTTTCAAGACCGGTTACTTAACAGAATACAATAATAACTATACAATGTTGGGATTTTTGGGACTCCTAATCTTCATTTGACGCATATTAGCCGCAAGCGTTTACTAGACGTTTTGCACAAACTTCAAAACGCTGCATAAACATATCAACAGATAATGATTCAAAGGTTGGCCAGACTTATCAGGCATACAACTTATTTGTATTTCCGTTTCAGCCCGTCGTTATAACATTATAAATAAATATATATGAATTCGACAAACTAAAATTTTTTATATTAAAGCTTATTTTATGCGATAAAAAAACGTTTCATGTATAATTGAGATACAAAATTTTAATAAGGTGTTTTTTTTTTACTGTTAAAATTCTACTGGTCTTTTGTTATATGAAAATTTGTTCAAAGCATTTTCTGAGAAATATAGGAAATTGATCTCTGGGCCACTAATGCGTCAAGAGCTACTGAAACTGTGAATCGGTAAAGTGAAGAATTGCATTCTAGTAGATAGCAATGTACGCGAGACTTGGCGGCTCATCAAGGAAAAAATGTTTCAGCATTCAGAATGGCTGATATAATGCGTCGATATTAACTGGCATTGTCTCGATGAAAACTAATTTCGGTTCTAAAATCATACAATTACAGCAATAGCAGGCAACAGAAATACACTTTGGAAACTGCCTAAGCTGGGGTCTGATTAACTTCGGTGCGATGTTTGTTATGTGAAGTTGACACATTTTTGTCCGTTTCAAAGTTGTTTAAAAAATCTTGAACTGGATTCGTGGTTACCTTTGAACCTAATAGAAATGCGCTTCTTACATTTGCCTTTGTACATAGCTGACCCTAATCATTGACGGGTCATGTGCAAAACGGCTTGCGTCGGGCTCAGTCTTGGCAGACATAAATATACTTAATAACCGAAATTAGAATTTTGTAAAGGGGCAAAATTAGTCCTTCAGATTTTTAACCGTAAATAAATAGTTTTAACTAAGTACAAAATTAGGAAAAAAGTCGTAAGAGTCAGGCCTTGGACCAGCCCTGTCTGGATAGTTAGTATTCCGTGAGCTGTACACCACTACACCACTGTACAATTATAAAATCAACTCACGTAAACTTTATAAGTAATCCTCCAATTACCGAGTGTTGCGTATCTTCCAAGTTTGAACTCTGACCCCGCCACTCCGTTGGTCAGTGTGACGTCACTTTCCATCAAAATAACATTATTCATCGGATCAGTGAGTTTGTAAGTCACAGTCGGAACTGAATCGTGGTGGTACCGGCTGTGCATAAGTGGAGTGAGGCCGGGTGGAGTAAGATCGGGTGTCGTAACAACTCCTCGAAATTTAACTGGATAAATAGGAAAAAACGCAAATGGTTGAAAGAATATTGGAATTGCACAAGGAGGGTTTGGGGGTCGGAACCTCCCCTTTTAAAATTTGAAAAAATGAAAGCATTTTTCTGTATTTTTCTCGTAGCTTTAAACGCTTTTCAGACCCAAAGACTCATGCAAACACACATTTTCCGGCTGTCGGCCGGACCCGCTAGCTGTTTCGATAAACTTGGCAAATAGAAATTTCAGAACACCCCCCCCCCCTTGAAAATTTCTGGCTATGCCCCTGGCATTATAGTGTAGGGCAGTTAAACCCCGGACAGACCATAAGACAATTCCATGCATCTGAAATCGATCTCGGCCAGTAAACGGACGACAGGCCGTGGTGCATGATTGAGCCTCTCCTCAAGAAATAAATTTGAAAACCTTTTTCAACGAAATCAATCGCTAGAATCCAGCGTGTACCATACTAGATAGATCGTTGTTCTCAAGTCTTGCAAAATGAACATTGGAGATTTATATTTTGAATCCAATTGAAGTATAATCATATTTGAGACAATCGCTGGACTTCTTAAAGTTGGTTCGCGTAAGCTTTGTATTATTCTAAATGGAAAAACTAACTGGCAAGTCATTCCCGATAGTTTGGCAACAGTTATTGGTTCACCATATGATTGGGCAATATTTTTTTTTCTTTTTATACATAATATCGTGTCGCCGCAGGAAATTTCGCCGCATAGGAAAAATCGCAAAAGCATTTTTCTGTAAAACAAGTATTTGTGAATAAAACAGTTAGGTTTATAAGGTTATGGTATGCTCTTAAATAACGAAGTTTTTTAAATAGGGCGATCTTTCTTGCGGCAAAATTTCCTGCGGTGAGATTTTCTACCGCGAATTTTCCAATAACCACATAATATGTACCGTAGACCAGAGGTAAGATCGGGCCCAAATATTCCAGTCCGGCCCGACCCAGGCCCGTGGGTATTGAACCCGACCCGACCCCGACTAATTAACTGAACTTGCAGGCCCGAAGCAAACCCGAAATTTTCATTGCAAGAGTTTAGTACAGTATGTGTCGTGTTGATGAGGCAATTTCTGTTTTTTTTTTACAGACCACGGTCTCTCGTGGCCTAAACACGACCGAATCGCCTTATTTGAAAAAAAGGTAGCAATAGAGAAGCCGACCTGATCCGAACGTAATGATTGGCATTTCATGCTAGACCCGGCCCAAATTTCGGGTCGGGCTCCAGATCTTAGCTCTACCGTATACTAACTAGTCCATATCCGCCATTTGAGCGAAATTAAAAAAAAAATTAGCATGAGTGTTAAACTTACTTGTGTGTTCTGGTTGATATATAGCTTTATCAGTTTGGATAAAAATAGAAACAAATTTCCTCTGAAATATAACGCCGTCAGTTCTGTTTTCGAACAAACTTTCACCAGTTACTGCGTCATCACCGTAGATCGCAAAAGTGAAATCTGTATCTCCGTCGTAGTCAGCGGGAAGCTTTATATAACAATACAACCTAATTTATGTTTAAAATGGACAGGCATGGTGTTGTAGAACTTTAAAACGTCTTAAATCAGGGTGGTCCAAACCTAGGCACATAGGCCACATGTGGCCCGCTGTTTCATTATCTGTGGCCCGCGTCGCGTTTGGAGAGTAATCAAAAATCGCATTTGGTGTTGTTTCGTCATAAAATTGACCAGAAAAACATTTCATTTTTGCATGTTTTAGCCTGATAAATGACAAGTGTTTGTTTTGTATTGCACTGTTTACCTGGTCCTGGCACTTTTGTTGCCCGCGACTGGCCGCGAGTAATGCAAAAATAAATTTGTGGCCCCGAAACGGACAAACTTGAACCACCCTGGCTTAAATAAATTCTTAAACGGCGGGCATAGTGCGGTAGTACTCCTAAACCGCTAAATATATCGACTCGAAATCGGTTATCGGTCTTATCGGTTCATGCATTCGATTTTCATCTTGTTATCATCTCAGATCGAGTTCCCGAATACAAATGTGTTTAAGCATCCCTACGAAGCATTGAGACACGTAAATAATTAATTTTAAATAAAGAAGTCGTTAAAAGATTCAGCTTACCGTTTCCATAACAATTCTTTCGATTGAACCTGAAAACACGACCATACAAATAATTTAGATGAGGGGAATTAGTGTTATGCATCAGTAATTGATAAGTCATAGTCAATTTTTTTTTCCATCCAGGAAAAAATAACATACGAAATTGAAAATAAAATTCAAAATAAAATTTAACACACATTTTTACTGGGGAAGGGAAGCCGCGGGGAACCAAAACTGGTTATCAAGCAGGCTGAAACTGGTTGAGTTTTCAGAACTCTGTTATCATTTTTGTGAGTGCGGCTTTGGCAGCTAAACCACAAAAAGCATCCACGCAAAGGTTATATGGGATGACCTTCTAACCCGCCATGTATTTATTATCCTACCCTGCCAGATAACTCGTAGGGTATTCCCCGGTTAACCAGGTAAACAAAGATGCTGATGCAATCGGATAATGCGGAGATTACTTTACACACAAATAGATACAAGTTTATTTCTGAATAATGTTATCCATATGGTCATTTTAGCCTTAACACTAATGCTGTTATGAATGACACGGAGAAACACTGTCAAGCATTCACAACACATGTATGTTAGTGCGCATAACTTGGAGCGTCTTGTTCGGAGCTATATGAAATAAAACATAATAAACATAACTCACCGTTATGGATGACCGCCATTCCTTCTACAAAATAATTTGCCGAACCCAAAAAAGCGGTCAATTGAACCGGGTTTTTGCTCTTGATTATCTCAACGTCGAAGGCAAATGGCGTCATTGGTCGAACATATTTAGGCAGGAATATGGAGTAGGTACTGAAGAAACGAAAATTGAATTGTTAAATTATAGTAACATAGGAAAGGCTTACAGCTGGACCGGTTTTAGGCCGCTGCAACCTACGCGGTCGCAGTGGTCCCCACACTTTGATAGGTTCAGTTCTAGCGCTTGACAATTCTTGCTATTGCTTTAAGAATAAAAGTCGGAATTTCCTTGCAACAGTGTGGCTCTTGTAGTCTTAAATTCTATTCCGACGGGCCTTTTTTCGTTGACATTTTAGTGACGTAATTTTTGGATGACGTAGTCAGCTGGGGGTTAGAAATGACATATGCGAAAATGGTGAGCCCCGCCACCTAGATATACTTGACGGCGTTTAGTGAACTAACTAGCTCCTTAAATTTTATTATCCGCCGTCGGGAGCGAATCAAAATTCTCATATGTCGGATGGAATCTATCGAAATGCCGATTACGACAATCTAGTGTTGTTGTGAGTAACCAGCCAATAGACAAGAGTGGGTAAGGTTTTTGGATCGGGGGCTATAAATTTTAACCACCTAGAGTAGACTGACAGGCCATGTAAGTGTGACGTAAAAAATTACATTTTATGAACTATATTTACACTGTTACAGAAGCAAAAGTGGAAAACAATGAGCCTCGTACCAAAACTAAATTTAATTGCAATCTCAACAAATTCCTTGAGCTATATTTTAGCTAACACATGATTTTGGTTATGACGGACCAGTTTGAATTATCCAGCCGGCCCGCGGGCCGTAGTTAGTTCCTGCCCATGATAGATCCTGAACATCGATAATTTAGTGAAGTGAAAAACTTACTTCTCTCCTACCGCCGCCTGTGTTGCAATCAACAGCAACGACAAGGTTGCCAGTAATTTCATCTTAGACTGTTTAATTCTGAAAAGTAAATTAAAATCCGTTAGTAGATAGTAACATATATATTTTATTCGGATTCTGTGCAGAACATATTTATGATAGAATATGAACCACAATTCTGCCCGTCACACTGTATTGATTTACGCATCCATATTTAAACCACAGTACTACATGAGATTCCCAAAACTTTAAAATATCGAAAAACTCTAACCAAAAAAATGCGTGATAACTAATCCCATACCCGACATGGACGGGACAGGAGGCTGTGGTTTGCCATATAATTGAGCCGTCTAATCGGCTTTCCTCTCTCCCGGGATAAATATGTAAAACCTATCCCATCCAAGTGGCGATTGGGATCATATAAACAAACTTATTCCTAGTCTTATAATCATCTGTTTGGGCCATTCAGTTACCAATCGCGACCAGTTATGTACATCATAAATTTATAACTTTTCGCCGCGGAAGAAAAGTCGGTGGTAAAGCCAAAGCACATGGAGAACCACGGCTCATTGATCGTAGCTATATTATTCTGTCTGTATTCTAATACGAATAGTTCCAAAATATAGCAAATCGAAGAAATCAGGGACTTCTTAATATGAATTATATAGCAGGACTCGTATGTTTTATAACACAATTATGTAATTCCCATTCCGTAAAGCAGGGGTGTGCAACCTTTTTTACAAGAGGACCAGATACAATTGACTGGGTGGAACCGCAGGCCGCAAATTTATTTAACATAGGCTTTCTAGTAATCCTAATTTTTTTTTGTTATCGATCTAATGCGTTGTTCCCTTCGCACAAGCTAGCTGTTAGAACATTGTATTGTCATATGCGTAGATAATAACTCGGATTTAGGCTCGTATCATTAAAAATTGGCATCTCCCCGCGGGCGGCACAATTTTCCTTGTGGGCCGCATTTGGCCCGCAGGTTGCACATCCCCGCCGTAAAGAATAAAAAAGATTCTTACCTTACAAGTTGTGTAGTCTATTCCAATACTCTTAAGATATCTAACTTCTAACTTACAAATCATGGATTTATATAACGCCGATCAACTCTGCCCTTGGGGCTAAAGTGGAAAATGATTCCACGCGATAATAATTTCGATATGTACGCAACAAATTAAAAAGCAAAAATAAAAATTTTGATTTAGTAATCTTATATCACTTGCTATATGTCCATAGCTTTGCTCAGAGCGATGTTGGACTAAGGATTAAATATAAAACAATTTGATTTAATATGACATTTGTATTTTAATTAAAATTGGAAAAGTCGATGGTAATTATTATATCGTAACAACCCATTTCCTAAATACTATTTTCAATTTTACGTATAATAATAACACACCAACCCAATGAAGTGCTAGATGTAAATTACAATCAATAAATATAAAATTGAATTTTCTAGTAATAAATACAGGTATTGTGATTACAGATTGAGCGTATTAAATTAGCGTTCACGCTACAAATGAAAGCGAATGCCGCAAAACATGTCGCAATTCAAAAAGTCTTGCAGAACATAATTTTGAAAATAGGATGCCCCAACTTCTGACAAAAATATCTTCTTGAATCGCTCAGATCAGTGGTTCTCAAACGATGGGGCGTGGCCCACAGGGGGGGGGGGGGCGTAGAATTTTTTGAGGGGACGTGTAACTAATTAAAAATATTTGTTAGATTTGATCTTGCCCGACTTATTTTGGATATTTACATTTCAAAACTTTTTATTTATTTCATTATTCACAACATATTTTCAACATGTTTTCACTTTCATGTTTTTTTTCAATGAAACATACTTTCTCTTTACTATCTGTTATTTGTAGCTTATTGTTGACTGGTTATTTCTGGGGTGAGACGCGGGACTTCACAAATTTTAAAAAGGAAGCTTGACTTGAAAAGTTTGAGAACCACTGGCTTAGATTAATATGGCCTAGTTTGATCGATACATGAATATCTGTTACAACGGACTTGTGTGTTGTATTCGTGTCGAAGGGTCGTGGCGGGATCTAATATTATTCGTCCTTACTGGCGCGGGGTACAGTCAGATGAGATGACGAATAAAATGCGGATTGAATTGGAACGATTTCCCACAAGTTAACCTTCAAAATGCTACACAAGCTTGTACTTCTAGGCTAAGACACTGCTCTGAAGCGCACGTATGACATTTTGAGAACCTATGAGTGTAATATAACATATGCATTTAAAAAACTTCGAAGAAGTTATCATTTGCAAAAATAACAAAATTTCTGTTTTTCAACGACCACCTTGTATAATTGATAAAATTGGCGTTCTTTTATTTTATTTATAATCCCCAACAGATACGCATACTGTATTTGTCAATATTTATCATATTTATATTTTTTTAATATTCAAATGTTCGAAAAAAACAAAAAACAAAAATTTAGTTTCGCTTTCAAAAATGATAAATATTGATCAGGAAACACGTGATGTGTAAAATAAAAACAACTGTATTTGTTTTCAGAATTCTTATAACTTCACAGTTTTTGTCCAATTTATAAATATTCCTATTTAGTCTAGATCAGGGGTCTCCAACACGCGGCCCGCATTTGCGAGCAGTTTTTTTCAACTATGAAAGTTAGCAAGTCAGCTCTCCGCACACGACTAACAGACGAGCATTTGCATTATGTATTAAAACAAGCAAACCAACGCAAAATAAGGCCAAACATCGAGACAAATATCCAGCATGAGTAAATGAATATGTTTTATATCTTGTTTGGTGTAAGATTCAAGTGTAATTCGATTTATTTTGATAATATTTTTGTATCAACTTTGAGAACTCATACAAATAGGAAACAAAGCCATTGATAAACTTTTCTTGTAGTCATTGATCCTAAATGAATTTTGCAATCGCTGAAATTTAAATCTGCAAATGATTTTTTAGTCGTTGCATCATGGCCATTCTTGGTTATGTGCTTCCTCTCCACTGAAACTCCCGCTCTCTGGAAGTGTGTGTACCAATACGTAGTTAACTATTTTTGTTCGCCTACTTTACATCAAGTTGTGTAAAAAGACTGAAGCCTGCTATAGGCAGGGGGTATATTCACTTGGCTAACACAGACATATCCCGAACTCGTAATATAATTAGAGCCTAACCCTAACCTGGTACACATCTACGGGAGTACTCAAAAAGTTAATATCTAAAGAGTTCGCGTGTCCTCGCTTAGAGTAAATATAATTTTCCATATATAAATAAAAAATAGTACATGAGTATTTTTGTCCGCGTTTACAGATTTCAAAATTTGTATCAAGATTGTAAATTGTAATATATATGCTCGGTTCAAATATGGACCAAATATATATAAATTCCTGCGAACATAGTTGTAATTCATCAGTGATACTGTCACGTCCTTTTCTTAAAAAAAAAAGGCAAAAAATAAAAAAAATGATTTCAAAAAGTTACCTTTAAAATACAACTCCACCTCGAAAAAAAAATACTAGCAAAGCAAACTTGTTTTCAACAGTGTAACCTCATTTTTCTGAATTCTAGATTCTTCGGAGAATGAATTTTCATGAAATGTTGTGTAGTGTGTAGAACTGACGTGGGCAAACTACGATCCGTGTGCCAAATCCGGATAGTTGGGTGATTCAAACTAGCCCGCCTGCTGCTTCCAGAACCAAAATAAACCCAAATTTTGACGTTTTATTTAAAAACAGCTCAAGCAATTTGTTAAGATTGCGATTAATTTAGTTTTGGCACGAGGCTTATGGTTTCCCACTTCTGATTTTGTCACACTGTGAATATTGTTTATAAAATTTAACTTCTTACGTCACACTTACATGATCTGCCAGTCTAGGTGGGCAAAATTGCAAAATTTTTGGCCCGTAGTCCACCCCCCCCCCCCCCCCCCCCCCCCTCTGGTGTAGAATAAAATAACCCCCAGGTAAGCTACCCGTTATTTCGGGTGTTCTATTGACTTTGCTCTACGTGTTGATCTCATCTCTCTTACAGAGTGACCTAACAAAAACAGAACTTGGACTATTTGAAACATATTCTAGAGAGAAAATAACTTTTGTACAAATCATCCTAGATTATCGAAACTTTTGGGCTACAATCATACAACAACCAGAAGTTCAATTGTTGAATAAGTACTTTTAGGGCATATTATTTGCATGCTCGAAAACATGACCAGGGATGACGTTGTTTATGGCGGAGGAATCAGAATTCGAAGTTTTACTTTAAAATTGATTGTCGGAGATAAAAATATGTTTACCAAACACTTTCACAACAAAGTACGAATTATTTGAAAACAAATTCTATTTGTCAAATAATATTACACAAAACACGAAAACGTGCATTATATTTTGTAAAAATGAGTCACTTAATACCGTAATGCAATAACATATTATATTTACACTTAAACCCGCGATTTTAATATTATAACTATCGGTATAACTCATTGAGTGGGACGGTCACGAAAATTTGAGTCCGTGCCCTGTGCTGAAGATCAAATTGGACACCTTGTGGCGTCATAATACGACGCTTAGATTATATTCTGTTACGCCATAGAACAACCATGCCTGTCCGGAGTAGATATAGCGACGTAGGCCACAGAATTGCCTTAGGATACGTCAGTCTAGACTCGCATAAACTTTATTTTTATATTCAATAGTTGGTAGTCAACTTTGATCCGTTCATCACCAGATTTTCCAATTTTCGCCTAATCGTTTTGTAAGTACGCTTCAAGGAAAAATATATGATGTGCGTGCACTTCCTAATTTCGCGGAAATTATGAATAGCTGAGTTTTTCGAAATAAAATCTTCTCGATCTTAGAGAGAAGAGAATAGATTCTGGTTCTTTTTAAATAGATACTTGTCTGTAGTGAAAGGCATTTAAAAAATCCATTTGATATAAAGTTTTTGGAAGTACGGCGAAACTGTCGGAGTGGTAGCCATGGGGTTCCAACCTGAAATCTAAACTAATCTTATAATAGCTTAAAACATTAATTAGTGATCTTTTAAGATAAACACATTGCAAAATATGATTTTGTGTTGTAGGCATATTTAAAATAATTATCAATAAAATGTTATACAATAACCTTTTAAAATATTTCATACAAAACTTTTCAGGGATTTATTTTCGCTCCTGGATATAAAATAGCAACAATAAACACATTCATGTAGCTTGATAAACCCCCTTTTCCTAGCTAAAGGATTCGTAAGAAACCGGAAATGGGTATTGCGTAACAAAAACGGGCAAAAATGATTGTCTATACTTCTTTGATGACTATTTCACCATACAAGGTAACATACAAAAAACACAAGATCAGCCTCCTCCCACTCTTTTTATTTACTTTGTCTTTCTCATCCCAAAACTGTTTCAGATAAAAAGGAGTAAAAATATGGACTGGTATACCATGAACGATAGCAGTAATTTCTCTCGATATTCACGGCTGTAATAAACCTAGTACGCCGAGCACACGATCACTTTGCGACGGTAAGCGCGAGCCGCCTAAATTGGTATCACAGACACGGTGATCGTATCGGGAACGAGCCACAACAAGCTCAGCTATGTGTACGTACAGCAAGAGTGGAGTTTTCCAAGTAAGTGTCTAGGATCTACGAAAAAATAGGTAAATTTCTCTTACTCCATGAAGTGTTAAGAAAAGCACTCTGATAGCATAGAAAGATGAAACATATACCGGTATATATATCAACGCATCATTGATATTGAAAGACTACTCTTTCTACATCCGCTTTGGTTGCCTAAAAATTAAACTGCAATATGCAGAATAAGCGATAATTTTACCAATATTTCATTCTTAATAATCAATTTATTGCACGGAACGTTAGCTGCAAATAATACGGTTTAAAAAATTATAAAAACAAATCTAAATGTCACCGAACTACATTAATTAGTATGAATTACGTAACCACATGCAACTTTGTTTGAAAGTTTTGGCATTGAATCATAAATTCCCTAATATATCGTATAACACTTGTGAGAAATTAAGAATCAGACTTCATATTAATATCCTAACGTTCTAACAAAGAACTATATGTCTATATTAAGAAGTGTGCCAGAGAAAAAAAAATGCCGCACCACATTTCTGAGACAGTGAGCAGTGTGTGAAATATTTCACCAGAATTCAGACAATCCTCATGGAAATAGAGTTTTGACAACATAAACTTCGACGATGAGCAAGTTTTTCTGTTGGCTGAGAAATTTGTGGTAACAGAAAGTTTAATATAGATTATGCTAAAAATTATACCTTGAATTCTGCTATTGAAATGTCATTCCCCCCCCCCTCTTATAAAAAATTCTCATATACCAGCTAATGGCCTGTGTATGAGAATCGGTCAACTACTGCATTAGGGTACACGAATATCAGAATGATGAGAAAGAAAATTCAGACATTTTTTGATGAAGCTGGCTATAAGGAAGTATAGCATGGGTGTATATGCTGGAAATTATTAGAATACTGAATAATTGATATCATATGATGAATAAGACTAGCAAAAGGAAATATATTAAGGAAGTATAGCATGGGTGTATATGCTGGAAATGAGTAAAATACTGAATAATTAATATCATATGATGAATAAGACTAGCAAAAGGAAATATATTAAGGAAGTATAGCATGGGTGTATATGCTGGAAATTATTAGAATACTGAATAATTAATATCATATGATGAATAAGACTAGCAAACGGAAATATATTAAAAGCACGCTTTGCTGAAAAATTTAAAACTTTTGATTTAAATGATCTGATTCTTTTTGTTTAAAATTTAACTATCGGTTGTTGCAATTCTGAAATTAAAATTTAGTACAGAATGTAAACATGGAGTGAAATGTACTTAAAATGGTATACAACTTTTCGCCTCACAGACTTTTGGGTTATCGGGACGCACAAGAAAGTTAGAGATATGAGTTTATCTTCACTCATATTGGAAGTTACTTGGGAATAATAGTATATGTGTGGATTTATAATATATAACAGGGATGGCGAACCACTGTGACCCACCACACTCTTTCGGTGACCCCCCCAAGGCACGAATTAAATAAAAACATATTAGTGATAAAAATTGATAAAACCGGCTCTAAATAAATTTAACAATAAGCAAACTATTATAATTTACCATCAGCTGGGCATCAAGGGAAGCGATAGCTCAAACTCAAATTTTCGGGTCGATATGATGATTTTAAAAACTCCCAATCTTGAACGCACGTCTGCACCCCTGTATACTGTTATGCAGCTATTGGCTGTGACATCGTTTATGACATAATAATACAATTGATCTGTTCATATTTCGCCACGTCTTGTTACAGCGATCCATTTCGAAAATTTAAAACCGAAAGGCAGACTGCAGATTGTTTTGGGGGGATATATGAGAACCAGATGTTACTTTGCATTTTATTGGATTCTCGCCTACAATGCCGTTGGGAAACAAAATTTTTTAGACTTAAAATAAAGAAAGTGTGAAAGTGCCTTATTGTGGTTAAAAGCCAATCGAAAAATATAAATCTGTCAGAGTGGAATTTCCTCCAAACTCTTTGAAACCGTAAAATAATTTGCAGCATAATACCAAACGTTTTTTTGGTAATTCATGTGTGTGTTTTAGTACACGAATTTCATAAAAATTGTGTGCCATAATGAGTCTAGTAGCAGTAGGCCTGGTAGAATTGTGGCATAAAAAAGCCCAAAACTAAACAACACCAACTGAAGCTCATAAGGTTTGCAAGATAGGATGCAGCAGCAAGTTTCGTATAAATACAAACATTGATTGAATATCTGTGACCCACACTCTTCCGTTCCGTGATAAAAATATCATTTTTGACCCATTCATTGAAAAAGGTTCGCCATCCCTGGTATATCACATTATATTTAAGTGGATGAATACATGTGGATTTATATGACATTTAGGATTAGATTATACTGGTGCCGTTAAGTTTGGTAAAATTCGTGGGATGAAAAATTGTAAACTAGGACCTTCACATTGCATATCAAAATTTTCTTTTACATTCAAATTGCACTCTTTATCTTAAACTGCTTTAAACCACAAACAATCTTTGCTAATCGACCCAAGGACCCCAGACTCCTCCCCTGAGCGAAGGATCACAATTGTCATCCGGAGGTGGCCAAAGTACTGGAACTGCAGTAGCGTTATATTCAGCTAGTCGCTCCAACATGCTGTCCACGACGTGTGGGAAATAGCTTGCCATATTCGATCTGAAAATTGGAAATATGTGTTATGTGGAATTCATACCTTATAGAACAACGGTTCCCAACAAATTACCCATGGCCCTCTCCAGGGGCCCACAATGCTACACGCAAAACTCATTCCACTTCACAAGAAACCCCTCCTTCCGCCTGCTTAGATAGCAAGGTGTCGGCAGTTGATGGACAAATTTCCTGCCCAGAGTCGCCGATTTATCGCAGAGATTGCCATAGCGACCAATTATGTCGCAATTTTTATCCCTGTTTCACGCAACATTCGGAAGAAGCTTGCAGAACACTGTTTGAAAAACGCTGATATGGATTGTCGGATTTGATTTTAAACTTGCGGAGCCCCTGGACTTTACTGACAAAACCACAAATCAAAAGCACTGGCCATCAAACCACCTCAAATATACAAATATGTTACCTTTCTTCAGGGTCCGCCTCTATATCATACAACCTGACACTAGAATCATCTATAGTTGGGAACAAACCACACTCAGCCAAATTCTCCGAATCCATTTCGCAAGATAAATCTACTTCTTGAGTGAGATAGAGCTGAGGTGCAGGGTTCCACGTGTCATGACCTGGATAATGAGGAGGATAATTTCATTTATATACACAAAAAAAAACCTTTTAAATCAATGTTTCTCAATCAGTGAGGCGCACACGTGGGGGTGTGAGCTAATTAAAAATAAAAAGATTTGTTAGATTTGATCTCGCTCGCCTCTTGTTGTATATTTATTGTTGTATTTTCTTTATTTTGAATTTTTATATTCCATCCCCGTATTTCTGATGTGTTTTTTGAATGAAACATACTTTCGCCTTACTATCTGTTATTTGTAGCTTATTGTTAGCTAGTCGAGACTAAACAAATTTTATAAAGAAGGTGCGGCTCAAAAAATTTAAAAAACCACTATTTTAAATGATTAACTGCATGAAAGTTTTTTTATTTTAAGAATTTAAAGTTGAAACGCAACCAGAGAAATAATGACCTCTTAGTTGACCTTTGAGCAAAGTAGAGCCATTGTGAGCCAATAATACAGTAAACGATATTATTCTTCATCTAATTTGGTCATTTCAAAAGAGAAATGTAGAATTTTAAACATACCTGGATCTCCAGTATGTAGTTTCCATTTTCCGATTCTCAATGCAGTGTGGCCTTTCACTGTGTCAATTCCATGTTTATTAGGAAACGGCTTCAGCTTTGGATTCAACCCGTAAGGTCTTTTAAACATTGGCTCTATATTGTGGAGAATTTCTGTTCTAAAAAATGCAAATAATCGTGACACAAACGGAAATTACCCGAAGAAATGTAAACCAATGGAAAATATATCTTCGAAGCCTTCGAGCAGTCGTTCTCAAACATTTTATTACATTCCGATCGTCTAGCTAGCTCACTGGTTCTCAACGAGTGGGCCATGGCCGGGGATGGCCCACTTCTGGGCCATAGAGATTTTTAAGTGGGACACAAGCCTATTAAAAATTACTATAGTTATTGTAAATTTTAGTTGCATTTGTGACATTGTGTCATTGTATTCGTTTATTGTAGTAGCAATGAATGATGATGCTGGTTTTCATTCTAATTATTGAGGTGAAAGTATTTATTTTGCAAAGAGAGTCTAGGAAAATTCGCCGCAGGAAATCTCGCCGTAGGAAATTTCACCACTTAGGAAAAATTGCACATAAAAAATCGACTCATTTAAAATAGATTCGTTATTCAAAAGCATACCCTAACCCTATAAACCTGACTGTTTTAATTACAAATACTTGTTTTACAGCAAAACGATATTGCAATTTTTCCTATGAGGCAAAATTTCCTGCGACAAGATTTCCTACGGGGAAATTTTTTGGACACAGTGGCATTTTATCTAAAAGAGAGCAACTAGAAAGATTCAGGTCAAAAATAGTATCTATTTACATCACAATGCTTGCATAATTAAGCACAGAAGAATTGTTAGATTTTTTGGCAGCCTAGGGTGGCATACATCAAGTAGTCGCTTGCCAGTTGTGACTTCCCCTGCTAAAAAGTCTGTCTGACATGGATTGGTAAACAGACAAGAAGCTATGGTTTACCATATGACAAACCAGGGGGGTGGTTTTGGAGGCCGACCTCCCCCCCCCCCCTTTTGTAATGTAAAAAAATAAAAGCATCTTTCTGTACAATACATAGCAATTTTTCGTGGCTTGAAAGGCTTTTTAGACCCTCATGACTTAAGAAAACACACGTTTTCCGACGTCCAGCCGAACCCGCTAGCTGTGTCGATCTAACTTGGCAAAGAGAAATTTCAGAACTCCCCTATTTGAAAATTTCGGGGTACGTCCCTATGACAAACCATCTTGAATTTCTTCCCATGACAAAATATAAAAACCCATGGTTGCAGTTCAATCAACTCACCTTGGAGAAGAACTATCAGGATCCGCGATAGCGTTCCATACATTTACTCCATCTAGTGGTTTCGTACCATTTGTATTTCCACCAGCAATATTCAATAGAGTAGGAAACCAGTCTGATACATGAAATAGTCCTGCAAAATGAAAATTAGTACAAATTGGTCTTTTCTATGGCGTATTTCAATGCTTCACTCTGGTCTTGGATAGGCTGAAGTTATTGGAAATACTTGAAAATACCAGATTGAAGTAAATTAAAAACTAATTTTGCGGGAGCACACCATCCAAAATTGGCGCTTTCCCGCGGGCCACACATTTTTTCTGTGGGTGGAGTGCAGACAGAATCGTGAATCTAAGTCAATTGTAGAATTTTCTCAACTCCACAGCCCTAGTTATACGATAGGCTTACCTCTACTGACTCTACCAGGGTTTTGAACGCCATAGCCAGTCACAAATCCAACCCCCCGTATTCCACCTTCCCATAAAGATTCTTTTCTGCCACGTAGTGGCCAGTTATTGCCTCCATATAATGTTTGACCTCCATTATCTAAATAAATACAATGTTACGCACTCTGGCCTTTTTCCATGAAGAAAAGAATAAAATGAAAAACGTATAAATTGTTGCTTAAAACGCAAAACTAGATAATCTTCTATTTCGATAGATTTTTGAATTGTTTTTCAGAAAATGAATGAAGCTCCTTTCAATTTGACTCTAAAATGTCATGTTTCGGCCAAAGGTAAAAAAAAAATTTTTTCATGGCTCCTAAAGAACCTGCCTTGATTAAAAGGAAAATTATTCAGCACCTGTGATGAATACATCAGGGTCTCATCCAGTATTTCCATTTCGAGTCAAATCAAATTTATACCTTTTGCTCAGAGCAAAGACCTGCACACTCATTCAGAAATAAAGGAGACTGATCTTTGAGCAGAGTTACAAGACCACCACCAAGTGCCAATATCTACTCTAAGCAAGCAAACGCACACACTGAAACATGAAGAATATTGATCTATATTATGCGAAGTTACAGGAACCACTAAAGTGCCGAAAGATACTCAAACAATGTCACACACTCACTCAGAAATAAAGAGATTGATCTCTGAGCAGAGTTAGTGGCGAACACTAAAGCGCCAAAAGCTACTCTAAGCAAGGTCACTCGCGACGCACTAATCCAGAAATAAAAAGATTGATCTCCGAACGAAGTTATTGGAGGAAACTAAATTGCAGAGAGCCACTCAAACAAGGTCACGCACACTCACTCAGATATAAAGGAGATTGGTCTCTGAGCGAAGATAGTGGCGAACACTAAGTCGCCGAGAGCTACTCAAACAATATCACATGCACTCACTCAGAAATAAAGAAAATCTATCTCCAAAGTTAGTGGCAAATACTAAAGCTACTCAAACAATGTCACGCACACTTACTCAGAAATAAAGTAGATTATTCTCTGAGCAAAGTTACAGCTGCTGAGACTATAAGACTAGCCAAGCCAACAATATTAATAATCACCTGTGCTGAATACAATCAATGTCTCATCCATCATTCCCATCTCTTGTAAAGTCTCTGCGACGAGGCCTACCATATCATCCATTACTGTGACCATTGCTGAGTAAACGCGTCTGTGAGGGTCTTGAATATGGGAATACAGTTTGATATAATCATCTGGGGCTTGCAATGGGAAATGAACTGATTGAAATGGTAGGTAGAGAAATAAAGGCTGAAAATAGAATGATAGTAAAGTTATGACTCAAAGAATTTTTTTTACCAGGAAAATTAGTACTCCCGAAGTATGTGTACCAGGTTAAGGTTAGGCCCTAATTGTATTCAGATTTTCCTTATTTTAGTTCTATTAAGAGTTCGGGGACTGACTTGTGAATATCCTCCTGCTCATAGGTATCAGTCCCCTTACAGAACTTGATGTAAAATGGGCAAACATAAGTTACCTCCATATTGGTACACATACTTCTGGAGCGTCAGAAAATTTGCTTAAAGCTTTCCACATGCTCAAAAAGGACACACACAATTATTCAGAACAATAGATGACTGAGACTGAGCGAAGTTACAGCGAACATTGATCCATCTTGCGAAAATACTTTCAAAATGAAAAAGAAGTTTTGCAGTGACATTTCAGGGTGAATCGAGATGGAGAAAACCAATACTGGTTATTAATCAAGCAACAAAATCATCAACATGATATAGTAAAAAACCTGAATAAGATCATCTATATATGTATACTGCAGTACTGCACCACAATAACTCGAGGGTGTGCAACATTTAATACATGAGGGCCACTTTCAAATAACTGAGAGAAACCGCGGGCCGCACGCCCGCACCCTTATTCAACATAGGCTTTCAGATAGTTGCAAGCACAAAAATCTTGTAATTAGTCTTGTGACACGCATTTGATCAATATTGATCTAATGACACGTATTGTTTGCTTCACATAAGCTAGGGCATTGTAACGCCATAAAAAGGTGGATTCAGCTATAAGCTTTGCAACACAACAGGATTCGGATTAATCGCACGTACCAGATTAAGCTGAATTAAAAACTCGTTCTGCGGGCCACACACAAATAAAAATTAGCATTTCTCTTTGGGCCGCGCATTCGGACTGCGGGCCGCAGGTTGTACTCCCCTTCCCTCACAGCCTTTCTTGTAAATGGCATAGTCATTATAGTCAGTCATTCGCAATAAAAAAGTCACCCATGGATTAAAAAAAATCCCTCTTTAGCCAATTGTTAAAGGACCTTGAGCACAAGTAACATTTTATATAGCCCTACAAGTTAACATTTTAAAGCAATTTTGTTTCCAACATAAACTTTCCAATGAAAGACTTACCTGACTCTGGTTATGGTTTATAATGACCTCTCTTGCACGTTGACCATATAAAAACGTAGAGTAAGTTCCGTTAGCTGACCAGGCCGGTTTTTCATCGTCATGGAAATCAAAACCACAGTATTTTCCACTGTGTTTCCAACCATGGAAAAATCCACAAACTGTTTTCAGGTTGTAATCTTCATTACCACAGTAGTAACCTGTTAGAAGAAAAATTGGTGCTCCAGAAGTGTGTGTACCAATATGGAAGTAACAAATTTTGTTCGCCTACTTTACATCAAGTTGTGTAAAGGGACTGGAACCTATGGACAGGGGGTATATTCATTTGTCTAGCACAGACAGTCCCCAAACTCATGATAGAACTAAAATAAGGAAAATAGGAATAAAAACCCTAACCATAACCTGATACACACATTACGGGAGTACCAACAAATTATTTTCAATGAATGTATTTTTCTATGTTTTTGCTATGGATCACTTAGAAAATTGACAAAAAATATTTTCTTACTTCTTAATAAAGTCTTTCTCCCCTAACAAGGCCTGTGAAGGAAGCCATATCTATCAATGTGCAAAGAGCTACTTTTTTAATTTAATCTTTTTTAATTTCTTCGACTGTTATTTTAACACAAATAATCCAGATGCACAACCACATGAGTTTTCCAAGAAATGATTACTCAATGAATGGTGTATACACACATTGACATTGAAGTTAAAATAATAATTGATTGGGTAGCCCCATATTTCAACTTCGAATTGTAACAATATTCAATGAGTTTCAATTCCCATCAAATTTCCCAGCACGAACAACCATTCCTCACCATAATGACTATCAAATCCTCTATAAGTCGGTAAACATTCCTTTCTATAAAACCCAAGATGCCATTTGCCAACAATATGAGTTTTGTAGCCAACTTCTTTCAGCTTCTGGGGCAAAGTTACTTCATCTAATGGAAGACATAACTTCTGAGGTGCAAAGATTACACTATGCTGCAGACCAGTGTGGATCTAAGAGTAAAAATTCATTTAGTAAAAACAAGTTAACTAACAGATTCGTTAGATAAGGAGTTTATAAATATGGTAGGATTTTTATATTTATCCAGAGGAGAAAAGGCCAATAATGAGGCTTAATAATCTTATTATGTATCACAGCATCTAGTCCGATCACCAGTCCATGATGATTATGGAATTAGTTAGGTAGTCATTCGTTTTAGATGCATTGGCTTGATGGTGGAGGAAACCGTATCTGACCAGCGGTAAAAGTAAATGTCTGTGTACTGTATTATGGTTTTCATGTATAGTTACATTATTGCATGTACTATATATTGTCATATTAGAGCATAGTAATTTCAAACTTTAATTACATCATATTACAACATGATCATATTATAATGTAATTATTCTGTCCAGTTATGCCTCAGTGATTTCTAGTAGTGATAAATTCATATTTTATTAACTAACTTGGTATCTTCCAGTCATAAGTTGACTTCTACTCGGTGTGCAGACAGGTTGAACATAATAGTTTTCCAGCTTCACTCCAGAACTTGCCAGCTGAAAAATATTAAGAATTCCTCTACAGTTTTTCCAAATAAAAAAGACAGGATTTTAACAATTAGGGACATTATAACGACCAGTTATGCTACAGCGATTCTTGCAGTCAAGAACAAAACTCATCAAAGTCAGTAGTCATCAACAAAACTTAAAAAAATAAGAATCAGAAATGCCAATATTTACAATCTGCTAAGCAAAGAGCCAAAATTTAGCAATTCAAATCAGAAGATTGGAAGTAAATTAACAAGATAGAACTGTCTGACTGTAGAATATGGCCTATTTGCTTATTAGGGTTCAGGTTGAATTTTCCGAATTTAATTAGAATTATGTCATTACCACATTACAGGCACTATGCAACTTATTAAAAACAATAAACTAACCAAAATAACCAAATCATGAGTAAAATGATGAGATAAAGTGAAAGTATGGAATGAAATTCAAATTTCTAATGGCTGAATGAGCATCCATTCCATCCAAGCCCATAATAATAATAATAATAACTTTTAAATACAGAAATAACTTGCATGAACAATACAACAATGAATACACAGAAATGCAAACAGTAAACTCAACTGATGTATTTAGTCTAATGCTAAATTCCAGGACTATAATATACAGTACCGGTACTCTAGATCAGTGGTTCCCAACCGCCGGTCCGCGGACCGATGCCGGTCCGCGAAGCTTTTTTGCCGGTCCGCGAGAAATTTCGTTGTTTTGTTTTTTTATGCCGTCTCAACCGCTTTACCGTAGACAAAGTTGTGTTGGCTCATTACGCAATTCTCTTCTGCCGTCATATTGCGACGTCTTTCGCGACATGTTGGCGCCGTCTTACGCGACATGTTGGCGCCGATCACTCACATTCTTCGCTTTTCCAGCTCCGATTCATCGCGAATGCGCTCCATCAAATCTCGCAAAATTAGGAAGCCAAAAAATCGGCCCGCTTGCTTTTTCTGTTCTGCGTGCTTTTCCTAATTAATATGACCATCCATATAAAACGTAATGGATATATCCTTGTTTAAACTTGAAAACAGTCAAGAACAGTATAATAATCCAGTAAGATATGAACTTGTTGCGACCCCACAGGTGGTCACGAAACACGCAAAAAAAGGATGGGCCGCAGAGATGTTTTCCAGACACAGTAGGATTTTGAGCTTGTCGCCAAGTTATGGACGCCTTTGTCATTGTAATGCAAATTCATTTCGTTTGACGCGTCGATTAACTGCAGAGGGATTATGATGAACCCAATGAAAAAGAAAAGGATTAAAAAAGAATTACTTATCCCAATTTTAAATATCTCTTGATAACGAATACCCATCGCCAAGTAATCGAGCAATCAAACTGTTGTCCGGATTTTCAGCCAGTTACTGCGTTATGCGAAAAAACATTTTCCTCACTAGATTCAATTAAAACGAAGCAAAGAAATCGGCTGCACGCGGCTGCAGAGCTATACGTATTGCAAAAACTTCTTTGAGGCCTCGTTTGCAATCTTATATCGGAAACAAAACAGCAGCAAAATTCTCACAGGAGTTAATTGTGCATGTTTTTAATGTGAGACTTTTTTGCGTGCCTTTCTTACGCATAATGGGTGCCCAGCACTGCATTTCATTACGCAAATATATGGTATTATTTTATGTTTCACCCATTTTTAATATTTTGTCGGCACTTTATTTGATAGTTATTCTCCGTGTAAAAGGTTTTAAAGTGTGTTTTTTTGTCTAGAAGCATATTGAGTGCCCGACATTGCATTATTTTACGCAAATATATGCTATTCTTTCCAGCGTTACGGCCATTTCAATTTTTTCCGGTCCGCGAGTACATTTAATCTAATTTTACCGGTCCGCCAGGGTAGAAAGGTTGGGAACCGCTGCTCTAGATTATGTACAACTGTCTGACTGTAAATATGTTCTAATTAAAATACCGGTAGTCAACTTCACATGGTACCGGTACCGGTGGAATACGGTACCGTACCGGTACCGTACCTACCTTGTCCAAATTCGGCGTAAAAATATCTGGGTTGTGATATCCGATGTCATTAAATCCAAAGTCGTCCGCCATGATGTAGACAATGTTGGGTTGTTTTGTGGCGACGACCGACCCCATCAAACCCACAATCAAGGTGGTAAATATAGCTAAACGCATACCGGTATTTCTTTTTTTTTTTTTTTTTTTTTTTTTTTTTATAATACAATATAAAAGGAAATACACAAAATTAGTAAATACAAAAAACTTATTATAAACCTGATTTAATATCTAAATTAATGCTTTACATAAATTTTGTAATTCTTTTTCAAAGGGTTTGTCTACTCTGGAATTTTCTATATTTTTTCTATACATTAGGGCCATTTTTATCTGTTTTTTAAGGAGAGCAATGTCAGGTGTTTTATTTTCAAATATTATAGAATTTCTCATTATCCAAATTTTATATCGCACTATTGATAATAAAAGAATAATTGCATTCAAATCTAATGCTGTTATATGACTAAATAAAGGATCATTAAAATTCAATAATATACAAGAATCATAATTTATAACAAAATTTATTCTAATTAATTTTAATATAATTAAGGAAACAAATTCATCATAAATTTTCTGAGTAAACTCACAAAACATAAAAATATGTGACACAAACTCAGGTTCTATATTACATAATAAACATAATTCATTTCCTGCTACTCTTTTGATCTCTGGTTTTGTTTTCAAGGGTAGAATATCCCATATTAACTTATAGTTGAAGGTCCTCATATAATTTGCCAAAATTTTATTATGAATACTGTTACAAGTTATACTGAGATTTGAATTACGGATAATTACAAGTCTTTCCCCATTAATACTTTTTAAAACTTTATCATATATAATTCTATGTTCACCCATTTTAATATCATTCATATTTAAACTATAAGTTTTCATAAAATCAATTACGCTTTTATAATATTCATGTGGACTAAATCTATGTAATATACTATTATTCAATGGTAGACCTAAATAAACACATAATTGTTGCCCTATGTTATATTCTAAGTAATTAAAATTGATAGTTCTGTCACTAAATATCACATTATTTTCTATAGTTTCTATATATTCAAAAACACACATAATATACATAGACATTGTAAAAATTGGAATATTCATTATATCGTATCCCCCCATACATTTTGGCTTACAAATGGTCTCTATTTTGAGCTTTCTTTTTCCATTGAATACAAATTTTTCAATAATTTCATCCACTTTTTTGGCTACATTTTTTGGCATCGGGAATATTTTACATAAAAACAAAAATTGAGGTAATATCTTGAGCTTTATTATTAAACATTTTCCTTCTAAAGTAAGAGGTATTTTTTGAAGATCAACTGCTATTTTCTTCACTCTCTCCAGACAATTATTCCAGTTCCAATTTCCAGTATTATTATTGGCAAATTTGACGCTTAATATTTCTATTTTATCTGCTATGGTAATGTCTTGAAATGAAGGGTCCTTTGTCCATATTCCGAGTTTCGTTTTAGTTCTATTCAATTTCATTCTAGTAGCCAATTCATGTTCATCGATAACTTTCAATGCTTCATTTATAGAACTTTCCTTATTTAAAAATAGTGTAACATCGTCTGCAAATTCTAAATTTTTCAGTTCCATATTTCCTGGCGTCACGATTCCTTGAACATTTCCATTCAAGTTTATACTAATTAACAAAGGTTCTATTGCTATGATGTACATAAAAATACTCATTGGGTCACCTTGTCTAATTCCCCTTCCCGGTTTGATTTTTTCACTTAAATAACCGTTTATTAGTATTCTAGTCTCAGCACCTTCATATAGACTGTGTAATAACATGATAAATTTGTTTTTTATGCCAAATCTTTCTAAAATTCTATATAAATAATCTAAATCTACTGAATCATATGCTTTCATGAAATCTAACGATAATAATGCCTTTTCCCCTACTTTATTTTGTTCTTGTATACAAATATTTCTAATAATTAACAGTGTGTCACTTATCCTCCTCCCTGGTACAGCACCTTGGTGTCTATCTATGATGTCTGGTAGAATTATTTTGATTCTGTTGGCAAGAATTTTACTAAATATTTTATAATCTGAATTTAAAAGAGTTATTGGTCTGTAGTTATTTATTAGATTTGCTTCTCCTTTTTTGTATAGTAAAGTTATGTAACCCATTTTCATTTCTTTCGGCATATCATTTGTTATAAATATTTCTTGTATTACTTCAAGAAATTCATCTTTAATAATTTCCCAGGTCTTTTTATAAAATTCTATTGTTATTCCATCAGGACCCGGAGATTTGTTTCCTTTTAAGTTTTGGATGACCCCCATTATCTCATCTAGTTGTATTATGTCTTCTAAATTATTTGCTTGTTCCTCGTTTATTTTGCGATATGATTCATCCACTTTGTTTAAAAATAATCTTTGTTTTGTTTCATCACAATGTCTCTTGGTATACAATTCTTGGTAAAATTCCTTCGCAATGTTCATTTTATCTTGGATAGTTTCACATTCATCTCCATTTTTATTTATTAGTTTCCTTATACTTGATTCTTTCTGTCTTGTTTTGAATAATTTGAAAAAATATTTGTTGCATTTCTCATGACTATCATACTCTTCTGCATTCCTTTGTATACCAATTTTCTCATTCTTTTTCTTCTGCATCCTGATTAATTTTTGTTTTGTTTGTTTAAATCTTGTCATCACTCTTTCTCCTTTATCCAGTTTTTTTTTCAATAACTTCAAATTATCCAATTCAATTTTATATTCTTCTCTTTCTTTCTTGGCCATTTTGACAGAAAATCTAATTGTTAAGTTTTTGATTTTTTCTTTTATCTCAATCCACCACTCAGCTTTAGTTGGAAATAGCCACTGTAATGTGATCCAATTGTCCCATTTATTTTTTAATTCTGAAATATATTCTTCTTCATCATACACTCTAACATTATTTTTCCAATAGCCCTTTCCACGTTCTTCCATTTTTGTTTTAATTTCAATCATTATTAAATATACATCGTGATCAGAATAAATAGTTGGTTCACACATTATTTTTTGGACAATAGTTTCATTGGATGTAACATAAAACCTATCTAATCTGGCTTGAACTTGGTAATTACGCCAGGTATAAAATGGTGTTACATTAGAAATTAATTCAATGGAATCAGTTAGCTCAAAACATTCAATCAATTCATTTAGAGTGTCTGAGACATATCCTCGTCTCGGTCTTTTAATATTACCAGTTCTATCTCTATCAATGTCATGTACACAATTTGTGTCCCCCCCTAAAATTATTGTATGTTGTGAAAAAATAAATCTGTATAACCCATCATAAAAATTGTCTTGTATATTATTATTAGTTCTACATGGTGCATATATGTTTACTAAATGTAGTTTTTCACCATATACATTAATATCTGCTGCTAATGTTCTTCCGTCGTTATCCCATAAAATGTTTTGTAATTCAAAACTATTTAATTTTGATTTGAGTAGTATTGCTACTCCTCTAGAGTTTGATGATGCCGAGTTCCAAATACTGTTTCCAAATGTCCATTCTTTGCTCCATTTACTTTCTACCTCTGGTGTGCTGTGAGTTTCTTGTATAAAAATGATGTCTGCATTCCGTTTGGAGAGTTCATGAAATAAGTTTCTTCTTTTTTGGTCATCCCGGATACCGTTCACATTCAGAGTAAGAGCAGAAAGAAAAATTACCATTACAATTATTTAGAGTCAATTAATTGGAGATTTAACAATTTGTGTTTAACAATGTATATCAATCTGTATCCATTTCTTCGTCTATAAATTTTCTTGCTTGTTCAAGTGTCATTGTACAACTTTTTAGTCTTTTTTTCTTCTTTTTTGGACTTTGACTTTTAGGCGACTTAGTACTATTTTCATCCGAATTTTTAGTTACGCTATCTTTATTTATGTCAATGTTTATTGTTTATATATATTCTATGGTGCTTCCTACACTGGATTCTTTTTTGCTTTCTTCATCGTTATTTTTAGAAGCATCCAATGGCATAATATCTTGTTGTGATTCTGTATTTACAGAATCATCTCTAATTTCTTTATCACTATCTTCTGCACTGATTTCTGATAAGTTACCAAATAATTCAGATCTGAATTTTGTTTCACTGTCGCCATTTTCATCATTTGTGATTACGATGTAATTTGCTGGAGTACTTTGAATATTTTCATCTTTTTCGTTTTCTATGCTCCCAGATCCATCTGATGTTTTCTTATTCATTGGTTTATCTTTTATGTTTAATCTTGGGTTTTCAAATGTTACTAATTCTTTACTTTTCAAAATTGTAATATCTTGGTCTGTCGTTTCATATTCATTGCTTGTTTCATTCACTGTTGTTTGTCCTGATATTTCTGGTTTTTCAACCATTGTTTCTTTAGTTTCTCTTCTTTTAACTTCAATTCTTTCATTTCTTGGTATATACCTTTCACATTTCTCCATCAAATGGTCTTCGCTGCCACAAATTCTGCAAGTAGGTTTTTGGTTCCAGTATTTAACAAATAGAGTATGCCCTTTGATTTTTATATAACTTTTAACTGGATTATTGATTATGTCTGAGGTTTTCAAGAAAATTCTTCTCATTCCATTTTTCATGCCTTTGTCATCTGTTAATTGTTCTATTTTATTTGTAATTTTTCCATGGTTTTCTTCAAAATGTTCTTTTATTGCTTCATCTTTCATTGGGAAAGGTACTCCATGTATAGTTATAGGAATGTTTTCCGCTATATACAGCCTATGCATGGGTAAAGCTCTTCTGCCCCCTTTTTTCATATTCCATAATTTTTGGTCTACTTCTATGGCTGTTTTTCTTGATTTGTATGTAATATCAACTATAGTTTTCAATCTAATTAGAAACCCATCTACTGTAGAAAATTCTATTCCTACATCCTCAAATAAAGTCCAAATATCTTGCCTTCTAAGTCCATTTGGATAACATGTTTCATCAAATTTCAACGACATGCATTTAGATCGATCCAATGTATTTCTTTCTCTTTTATCTTTTTCTTGGCTTGCCTTTTCCGCATATGATAGTACTCGAGTTGTCATAATACAGCAATACTTTATCAACAACCAGACAGCGAATTTATATATTTTTATAATAGTCTACTAGCCAATAATCGCGCCGAAACTTGCCTTGTCGGGCCACCTTAATCGGATGTTTATTCGTATGAAAATCTCACGCCACACACAGCCATTGTTTACCGTAATTGATTGAATGCGACGAAACATACCGGTATTTCTATACCTGCGCCTTTGAATGACGCAAAACATCGGTACCGGTACCGTACATGAATGCAAAGCAAAACAACTCAGCCTGAAGCCCTCACTGTTTGGTGGTGATAGGAGCAAGGTATCAATGTGTACAATAATATATTCGATAATAAACGTAAAATGTCATTTTATACTTTGTATATTATGCTTTATATTTTATATTGTTTATTTAAATAAATGATCACGAATTTAATGATTTGTACTTAAAACTACTAAATTTATTCATTGTTCATTCGGATACAAGTTATCACACTCGTGTACTTCAATTAAGATAAGATTTACATATATATATATATGTAACCAGCGTTTACGTGAACCACCCTACGGCGGCGTGGAGTCCAGTAATCCTCTCGCACATTACTATCCCCGCATTATATTCGAACCTGCGAACCCACGCAGAGTTTTCAGAAGTGCGGTGGCGAGCCTATTCCTAACGCTCAGCACGATGAGCCACACCGCCACATTTTGCTCAACATTCTGACACTGCCCTTCGTGATGATTAACAAATCACATTTTGTAAGGCTAATTTACAGATATACACAGTATTAATTTATCCCGAGGAGAGGAGAGCAAATTTTACGGCTTAATCATATTGCGTATGATGGCATCTTGTCCGATTACCAGTCGGTATTGTAATAGTTAGCCAGGTATTTGTTTCATACGATGACGGCGGAAATCGTCGTAACCGACAAACAGTTACGCGTACCGTTATACGGCGATGGGGAGCAATCCTTAATTATCCACCACAAGATTTAAACTAGCGAAGAGTACGCAAGGTGATCGAGGGTGCGATGGCAAGCTTATTCCTAACACTTAGAACGATGCGACACTCGCCACGCTCTCCATAAAAGGATAAAATATAGTACTGATGTCTGGAATAGCATCGTGCTGATTAATTTGATTTATTATACCTGGAGATTGGAGAAGTTTGCTTATGCGAAAAATGGTATATATATGTGATATATTGTCGTTGCGGAATATGGATATCAGGTTCCTTCCCACGGGGTGTGAAAATATCATGACAATACAATATTTTATGCAATTTTATTTTGATCTTTCGTCTAGTAGAACATAAACACAAAATAAATAAAAAACACAGACGAGGGCGAAGAAAAGATCGGAAAAATGGGCAAAACGTAGGGAAAGGTTTATAGCGAACGCTGCAAGCGTTTGTGCGCATTTACCCACACTCACACAAGTGGAAAACACATCACGGCAATTATACTGAAAAAAAATTAATAAACAGCATGTACATAAACACGAGAAAGTAAAATTCACGAGCAAAGCTTACTTGTAGAATTGCAAATAAATTTAGATGAGCGAAAGTAGTGAAAAACAATTTGAAGTCATGTGACGGTGTCTGTGCCGAAATGCTAATCCCAATAATAGCATTTAAGTGATTAGCTTCTGTTTTATTTGGTAAACAAACAAAGCGTAAACAAAACAAAAAGTAAACAACAAACTTAAAAACTCGATTCGGGCGTTGCTTTTTGTGGTTAGAATTTATATAGTTTTTACTCCAAAATTTGGGTATGGTTAGCGATGATTAATAATCAGCTTTGGTATTCCGCGACTTCCCTTCCCAAATAATTTCGTGTAATAAACTTTTCCCGTATTTGTAAACTGCCGTTTTTTTAATTTTATTGACTTCAAAATATACAAATGAATATGACTAATTCCTTACTTTCTGTTTGCACCGATTTCGTACAAGAATGAAGTAATTTCTGATGTCTGAAGGTTGCGACATAAGTCGGCTGTTACCGGTCACGTTTACAAATATCAGCTGATTTATTTTGCAAACAAGCCCGAAAATAACATTTGCAGAAATTCGCCGTGTCTGTAGTCATAAAGCCTTTTTTATTAAAACTTTGCCGACGTACCAATTGTGGAATAACTGCTTCTCAGTCAACTTACTTGACATCAATAGGTTACGAAACGTAAATATATATAGTTCGCTACACTAACAAACACAACGTAGAAATTGCAATGAATCTCATCTAATTGATAGCGAATGATAAAATTAACTGCGACAAGTTGGAAATATACCGTTATGTCAAAGTAACCGAATCAATCATTGCGATATATCCAACAGTATAAACTATCTGTTTCTTACGAATCCCTTTGTCCAGGAAAAAGTAATTTATCGAGCTACATGAATGTGTTTCATGTCCGTATTGCTATTTACTAATAAATAAATCACTGAAAAGTGCTGTATGGAACATTTTAAAAGTTTGTTGCATAATATTTATTTTAAGTGTGCCTACAACACGGCTTGCTATTTTGCAATGTGCTTAACTTTAAAAAATGATGAAAAATTATTCAAAGATTAATTACCGACTATACGTTTTGATTTAAAATATTTATTTTGTGTTTATACTTGAAGCCCTATTAGAGAGTAAGCCCATCTATTTCAGCGTGTTTTTTCAATTACCGGTATATTCTATGTCACAAAGTAATATTGCCTACGCAGTACCGCAATGGTTGAGGTGAGTTCAATATTTTCCTTCGCTATGTAACATTATTTTGCAAAGGGACGCGAACTCGCCCAACAGCTTCTGGGCATTTACAGCATCGTCAATTTGAAGTGCCGGTAACTTAATCTTCTTATTTATTTCCATAAAACAGTGAAAACGTTTGAAAAAACGTTTTGCGGCAATAAAGACGTGATATATTTACTCAAATTAAAAGCGATAGTAAAGACCTCATGATTTAAGTCAGTTATATAAATAAAAATTAAAGATAAAAATGAAGTTTATGCGAGTCTAGACTGACGTATCCTAAGGCTATTCTGCGGCCTACGTCGTTATATTTACTTCGAACAGGCATGGCTGTTCTATGGCGTAACAGAATATAATATGAGCGTATTATGACGCCACAAGGTATCAAATTTGATCTTCGAAACAGGGCACGGACTGAAATTTTCGATTCGTGACCGTCCTACTCAATAAGTTATACCGGTAGTTATAATATTAAATAAACTGCGGTTTCAAATGTATAATTTGATATGTTATTGTATTGCTGTATTAAGTGACTCATTTTCCAGAATATAATGCATGTTTTCGTGCTTTGTATAATATTATTTGACAAAAAAAATTTGTTTTTAAAAGATTCGTGCCTTGTTGTGAAAGTGTTTGGTAAAAATATTTTTATCTCCGACCATGAATTTAAAGTAAAACTTCAAATTCTGGTTCCTCCGCCATAAACAACGAACTCTCATGTAATGTTTTCGAGCATTCAAATGAGATGACCTAAAACACCTATTTAACAATTGAATTTCTGTTCGTGTATGATTGTACCCAAAAGTTTCAGTAATCTAAGACGCTTTGTACAGAAGTTATATTCTCTCTAGAATCGATACCATATATTGTTTTAGACTTCACATATATATTAAATGAAGTAAAATACTTTTAAACAACTACTAATTAATTAAAAAACAACAAACTCGGTTGAGATTCAATGAGAACTGACTTCATAACAAAATTGAAATTGTAAATAGACTTTGTGGACATCCTGTACATATAAATTCCCAATCTTGACTCAAATTTTGAAATTTGTGAACCAGACCAGGGATATTCCTGTAATATTTTTATTAATATGGAAAATGAAATTTGCTCAAAGCGAGGTCACGCGCACTCACTTAGAAGGAAAGGAGGTCTCGTAGCTATAAAATGAAAACTACCGACTAATGACCAATCAGCGCTGTTAAATTCAAATTTATGGAGTTGACCTCATTTAATTAAAAGTGAGGTTAAAGCCCAATAAAACATTCTTATGCGTTCCTTTTTATGATAGGTACACGTTAGCATTTGTGCATGTACTATTACCCTTGCCAAGCCTGATGGCTACCAAGCAGAAAGTTTAATTGTCCGTAATGTATGAAAATGTTGTATTATTATTGAGTTCCACATGTATTTAAAATCACAAACATTTATATTTTTGCAACTTTTGTGTCTCTCTGGATCATTACAACTTGGCATGGATAAAATTTAAAAATTGCAAATATTAAGTTATTATATATACCTATCAGTAGTGACAACGCGAGACAAACTCTCAATCATTTCTAATGACTTTGCGCTATGGGATCCGTATGCGTATGATGTAGGAATGCTGTAGCTGGAATAAAAATGGCCATACTATGTCTGAGAAGGCATATCTACAAAAATACATTGGTGTTAGTGTGCAGCAGGACTTTCGAATTGCATGTTAGGTTTATTGATAACATTTTTATATATATGGCAGTTTTGAATAAAAGTTACCGAACCCCTAGTCGTGAGTCACGGGTCATCCTACAGTGTAGTGAGTGATATCCCTACACCCAATCCCTATGGGGGGCGAACCCCCTCCACCGTAAAATTTCACCACTCATGACATTTTTATAGGTTACAAATAGTTTTATCACTGATAGCAGAATATCTACCCCACCCCATTAATTTGAACCCCCACACACACCCTTTAATTTATAAGCTGGGGACCATACTGTGCATATTCAATAAAGTATTTCATTAAAAAATTTCAGGTGTTAAAAGTCCAAAATATATGTTTTTCCAGTTTTTCGAATACTTCCATAATCACGGCTATTTGTACAAAATTTATTGAGGATTGAAATCTTCTTTCTTGCAGCGAATATATTTTTAAAACTTTCCATTTACCACCGCAATCATAATTGCGCAATTTAAGGCCATTAGAGTTCATTTTAATATAAGATGCCGGTATTCGTGATAGTTAGCAGCTGATTTCTCAGTATTTCGCTGCAAAATCCAATCAATTATACCGGCTGATTCTGCAGTAATGGAAAATGACCAGCTGAAAATAACATACCAAAACGTGACAGACCACATGGTTTCGAAATTTTTTACGGTGCAAATTGGCGATTGCTGCAATTGACCGTATCGCGGCTGCAGTATGTCTGCAATGAATGTCGCAATACTTAATTGCAGAGTTTAGCTTGGCGACATATAATTTCGATTTGAACTAGTAATGTGAAATTTGCTTTAAGCATTGCCGCAACCATCGTTTCTTCTATAATGCACGAACGCCATTCAATTTTTTACACACGTTTCTCAAAGCAAGTTTCTGATCCCTAAACTGAAAGCAGACTAGCATTGGTAGAAAAAACGGAAGCAACTACTAACTTCGTAAGAACTGCAATTTATGGATTATTCTTGACACGGAGATATTAGTGAATATCGGTTCACACAAGACACAATGGTGATCTCTATTGAGAGAAAATGATCCACAAAACTTCCGTCGACATAGTCTGGGTATGAAGGCATCGGGATGGATTCCAGATGTGTCGTCCTGATCCGTGGAAAAAATTGACAATTTTATTTGAACGGTTAGGGAAATGGTCACATTCTGCTCGAGCAAAAACGAAACGAAACGCAATTGAATTATTTAATAAGTGAAACCGTAACCACTCCTCACGATTTGTATTGGTCTGCCTCTCTGTTTAGTCTGGGTATGAAGGCATCGAGATGAATTCCAGATGGGTCGTCCTGATCCGTGGAAATGAAAAAATTGACAATTTTATTTGAACCGTTAGGGAAATGGTCACATGCTGCTCGAGCAAGCACGAAATGCATTGATTAATTAAGAAGTGAAACCAAACAAAGAAAAAACAAGCACTACTCGAGAATTTCATTGTGCTTTTCTGTTAGTTTAAAGAATTTACTTTTGGAATACAAACGACTGGGCTCTCGATGCACATAGGGGCCACGAAGCGGTTTTTAAGGGCGACGAGCCTTTACTTATTCATTCGACTAATTTAATTTTAATTGAATTGACTGAAATTTGTTCAATTCGTATGCTGCGTTAATGACAAACTTGTTTTTTTTATCCAAGAGTTGAGAAACTTTGGAGGAGAGTTATTGATCATGTCAGTTTATGAAACATCGATTTATGCAAAATAATGCTTCAAATATCGCCCAAAATATTTCCAATCAATCCAAAAAGTTGGTGAACTCCAACTTCACGCTTGTCACGTAGTCTGATTAATTTGATATTTCATGAAATCATTAGAAAGAATATTTCACCAGTCACATGGAGATGTCGCGCGATGAATTTTGTTTCAGTTCGTGACAAAAATCATCTGAGAACCAGAAACATCTTGAATTAAAATTTCACCTCGTCCGACCTCCGAATGAATTTTAGTGATAGCGAACATGATAGCTCTGTTTATGATGCTTTATACTTGAATTTTGAACAGGTTTCTGTCTTTGATCAAACACAATAAAGCCTCACGCAAATCGCCAATTTTGCATGGATGTCACTTTATA
Source organism: Styela clava (assembly GCF_013122585.1). Classification (NCBI taxonomy): domain Eukaryota; kingdom Metazoa; phylum Chordata; class Ascidiacea; order Stolidobranchia; family Styelidae; genus Styela; species Styela clava. Next base: position 4,182,063 of record NW_024102832.1, on the reverse strand, counting down.
TCAAGAGTGGGCTATAGGTTTTTAAACCAGGGGCCAAAACGGGCCATGTAAGTGTGACGTAAAAATTTACATTTTCCAAACAATAATTATAGTGTTACAAAAGCAAAAAGGAAAGCAAAAACTTCGCGCCAAAACTATATTTAATCGCAATTCAAACCGATTCCTTGAGCTATTTTTTTGCTTTTATTTTGGTTTGGCAGCATCAGACGGGCCAGATTGATTTACCCAACGGGCTGAATTTGGCCCGCGGGCCGTGGTGTGCCCATGTCAGCCATATATGTTTCTCTATTTGGTAAAAACGGGGATTACCGCCAAGGGTCAACCGACTTCATTTAACAAGTTTGTGAAATGATTTGCAACATATAGAATTTATAAAAGTGGCCATGACGCAACGACTGCAAATTCATTCGCAGGATCAAATGCAGCGATTGCAAACTCTATTCAGGGTCAATTACTACAGTTGAATTTATCAACGGCTTTGTTTCCTATTTAAATGATTTTAAATGCATATAGACTAAATGGGAAATAGTGACAAATGAATAAGATCTGTTTCACGTTTTCTTATAAAGAATTCTGAAATGAGCATAAATGTTTTTTACTTTACCATAATCTTACGCTTTCTCCAATAAATCATTGCCATTTAAAAGTGAAACTCAATTTTTATTATTTTTTTTTCAAAATTTGAATACAAATTAATTAAAAACTAAATATAAATATGATAAATAATGACAAATACAATCGTGATTTGAGTATATGTTGATGGTTCTAAAGGAAAAGGATGTCAGTCTTATCAATTATATATCGTACGTGATATTCCAGAGCTGCACGGTTCAACGTTTTTTAGAATTTCTTAACTACCCTTTTACACCAACAAGATAGGGATAACTATACACTTACTCTAATTCGTTTTAACTTTAAAAAATATTGCATAGTATAACGATTTTCTTGTTAGGGTTTCAAGGTAAAAGGACAAATGTTGAAATGTAAAAAAAACGTTTATTACAAAATATGCAATATATGCTCTTTCAGAAGGTATCTAATCATAGTGTGAAGCGATATTCAACGAGATATTTTAATAAAACAAATTACAAGTGTTGAAAACCCCCATTTTCCCTAGACTCTTTTTTTTCATTTTCGCCCTTTCCATGTGAAACGCTCGATTGCAAAAAATGCATCACGACTGTTAATACAAAATAATATCAGCAATAACAACCGCTGTATATTTAAAAAACAACTTTAAAGCTTAGCTGTGATAAACGTTGTCGTATAAAAAAATTATTATCATTGTACGTTTATTATGCTATATGAGTCAGTTGTATTCGTCAAAACGTTGAAAAAAATCTCCTTCAGTTTACGGACAAACAAGTTAATGAATGAGTGGTTGAACACGAGGTTTTGAAAAACACTCAAAAGTTATTTACAAACTTCTTGAAGCTGAATAAAGACTTTACGATCGTCTTTATTTTCCCTCTTGTTCAATGTTCAAAATGTCCAGCACTTATACTCGATTTCAACAGTTTATAATAAAGCAACTTTATATTAACAACCCAACGGGCATGAATATACAGGATAGAATCTATAGATTTCCTTATTACTTTTACAAAAAGGGAGTAATGAATTATTAAATTGTGTTTAACTCATAAAAATCTCTACATTTAAACTTCTGTTTGCGTATGATTGCGTTAATAGGTTTTAGTAATCTAGGACGATTTGCAAAAAAGTTATGTTTTCTCTAGAATGTGTCCCAAATATATGAGTCGCCATATTTGGGAAATCTTTGGGTCGTCTCCATGTAATTAAGAGTATTAAGACACTAGATTTACGTGATATGTCGTATAGATTTTGTGTTGTATTTAATTTTTACTCTAATGTCCTTTATCTTAGACTCTGAAAACATGAACTAACGATACTTTGCTCAGAGACACGGCTCATTTATTTTTGATCGAGTGTGCGTGAGCTTCTTTTAACAAATTCTTTAAAAAACTGTTGGGTTTCATTGCAGAAATATATGTGTGCCAGTTTGCAACAATCACATCAAGATTGCGAAATATCGCGGGATTTTTGTCGTGATCTGCTGAGCGACGTTTAAATGAAACTTAATCATAAAGTGGGCGATAGATAACTCGGACTTGAAGAATTGAAGGTCAATAAATATTAAATTCATTTATACATCTTATCACATTATACAACATCTTGTATTTTTGCAGCTACCATGAAATTTGTCCTAGTCTCTATATCTTACATGGGCAAACTAGGGCCGACGGGCCAAATCCGGCACGTTGAGTAATTCAGTCTGTCCTGCCTGAAGCCACCACAACCAACCTAAAACCAAATTTTGATGTTTTAGCTGGAAATAGCTCATGAATTTGTTGAGATTGCAATTAAATTAGGTTTGGCACAAGGCCTATTGTTTTCCACTTTTGCTTTTGTAACACTGTAAATATTGTTCATAAAATGTAACTTTTTACGTCACACTTACATGGGCCGCCAGTCTAGATGGGCAAAATTTCTGGACCCAGGTCCAAAAACCTTGCCCACGCCAGGTCCACACCAGATGAATACTCATGTGAACAGCCAAATATCCCTCTGCAGCAGAGGCTAAATGACGATTGGGACCGTCCTAATTGTTTATCTGTTAGCCCAATAGTCTTTTACGACGAAGGCGAAGCAAATAGCCACCATATGTGAGTCCTACTGTCTATGGAGCAAATTACTTGGGAAGCTAATATTATGATAATTATGAACAAATATCTGCCTGTAGTACAAACCAGATATCTAAATATTAGCCCAATAACCGTATAAATGTCTATAGGGACCATTTATCCACCCCGACTCCGAAAAGTATATTAATTAGCTTCTAATAAAATAGTCCAGTACAGAGGTGTATTCAAATAGCAATTGGGATCTCATATTTATCGCTATTTCAAAGCTGTCTTGAAAAGGTATCCTGAAGTGGTGTTCTACGTATTAGTTTTGCTACTTGAAATATTGGTGAATTGAAAACTCAAACAAGTAATTATAAAACATTACATTGCAATATCAGTTAATATGACACTTCTTTCTTACAGTATAAATGAAATTTACGCTAACGAAATACATGTATCGACCAAGCTTGGCCAGTGATATTAATATAAGCTTCGTAAAAACGTGAGATATTTTGACAAAAGTCAGTAAATCTTATTTTCGAAATTATGTTCTGCACGACTTTTTGAATTGCGACATATTTTGCGGCATTCGCTTTCATTTGTAGCGTGAACGCTATTTATTACGCATAATCTGTGATCTTAATATCTGTTTTCTATCTTAGGAGATTCAATTTTATTATTGATTGTGAATTGCCTCTATAGCACGCCATTGGGTAGGTCTGTTATTATATACTTGAAATTAGAAATAAAAATCGTTTTTTAGAAATGGGTTCTCACAATATAATAATTAACCCATCGACTTTTTCTATTTAATTAAGATGCAAAGGTCTTTTACATTAAATTGTTTATTTCATTTCTTTGCCCACATCGCTGTGAGAAAAGCTCTGGACAGATAACAAGTGATACAAAGTTACTATATGAAATCTTTTTACATTTTTGTTTTCCAATTTGTTGCGTGCATATCTAAATTAATCTATTTCAAATTCAACGGTTTGCATTTTTTTGTACGCAGAAACCGTACTCGCGATTGCGCTCTTTACCTCTCGTCGCGTCGAAGCTTTTTTCCATCTCAGCCCCAAGGGCAGAGTCGATCAGCGTTATATAAATTCAAGATTCGTAAGCTGGTTGTTAGTTCTCTTGCTGAAAAAGTAAGAGAGAGAGAGTGGGAGACTACACAACTTGTAAGGTAAGAATCTTTTTTTAATATTTACGGAACGGGAGTTACCAAATTTCGTTTGCAATGAAACACACGATGGTTCTACTATAGAATTCAGATTAAAAAGTTCCAGATTTCATGATAGAATTTGATATATTTTTGAAATATTCGACAAGCTGTAAAAATGCTGAAATTTTAAATTTAATAATAAGATTATGAATGTAAAATGGAGTTGGACTTATATTTATTCTGTACATTATTTATCTTATACTTTTTTAAAATAACTCCTCGAGTGAAACAACTAAAAAAAATAAAACACCGACAGAGTAATCAATCTATATTCATAGGACCGAGTTTCTCCACGTGCTTAAGCTTTCAAACCAGCTTTCTTTCCCCGGCGAAAAGTTTTAAATCTATGGTAAATATATATGATCGCGATTGGTAATGAATGGCCTAAACATGGACGATTATGGGGCTGTCATACTATATATACAGAAGGTTAGCAATAGCGATGGATATATCGTCGAAATCGCTATTTGAGTCTTGTAGAGTCTTGTGTAGACGATTATGAGACTTGGAATAAGATTGTTTACATGATCGCCGCTTACATAGGATTTACATATTGATCCCGGGAGAAGAAAGCCGATAAGACGGCTTAATCATATGACGAACCACGGCCTCTCGCCAGGTTACCAGTTCATGTCGGGTACGCGATGAGTTAGTACGTTATTCGTTTTCGGAAGCATGGACTTGATCATCCTACTTTGTAAAGGGCTATCGGGCAGCCATATAGGCACCAAGTTAGGAATAGAGATGGAAATATTTTCCCAATTGTCATTTAAATTTCACCCTCTGTAGAGAGCTATAAAGATAGGCAGTAGGTTTACTCCTAGCGTAGTTGGAAATGTCCCGCATTATTGTCTTGGCGGTCGTAAATAGCGTAATTACAGTAATGGAAAGTACTAAAATAAAAGTCTCATTTGCGAACTCCACTCAGCGGCAAATTAATTTTCGCGTGTCCAATGTAATGAGGCAATAAAACCTAAAGCAGCAATTACCGACTCAAATGACACTTAGTAGTTATCGACGACAACTAATAACACAGAAAATAAACAAACAAGATTGTCAGATAAAGTCAGAAAGGGGCAGACAGGATTTGGCGACAGAAGTGAAAATGTGAAATAGGTAGACAGTGCAGGCGAGGTCTCGTTTACTCGGAGCAAAAGAGCGGAGTTACGTATTGCCGATCACCTAAATGCCTGCTAAAACCCATGCCTGCTGAAACCCATGCCTGCCGTTTTTTTTCAAATCTCGCATGTTTGCAGTAGTGTCGGAGGTTTTGTTCAAAAGATTCAAACCAAGTTTAATTATACACAAATATCATGTTTTACTTCAACAAAGTTTTGCTATTTAATAGGGTTCGAGTTATATATATATGCGTAGATTTGTTCTGAGACTAGTTTCATTACAGTCTGAGTGGGGGCAAGTGATCTCGCCCTGAGCGAATTTTTTTTAAAAATTACCAAGTTTATCGAATATTATAGGCGTTAAATTTTTCAGAGCAAAAGTCACTTAATTAATCGAATGCCCACATTTGATATATAAAAGAAAGTGCTAGGAAACGTTGCCGAGGTATTTCCGAAAATACAAATCAAAGGAGTTAGGTGTAAACTTATAAGTTGTTTACAACTTAACAACGAGTGGGCGGGCTCTATATCGAAAGGCTAACCCGGGGAAATTTGATTCTAAATCGGGGAGAAAAAGTGTTGTTAGCGTTAATTAAAAATCCTTCTGAGATAATAAGAACGGTCTGATATTAAACGTCATTTTATATAGTACCACATGGTATTAGTACGCATGTCAGCAACCAATAAAAGTTTGTACTGGTTGCAAGAATATATTTTGTAAATATCTACAGAACTAAAGAATCAACAATTCGTAGGAAAAATTCTTTTCTATGTACGCTTGAATATCGCAAATCCTCATCTAAGCGTAGATAGCAATTGAAGGACTTGAATACAAATATTAAGAATAAATAAACACACTCGAATGTTGAAAGAAAATGCTAGCATATAGTAATCTTTACTGGGTTTTGAGTACTACGTCGAATAGTGTAGGGTAATGTTTTTCGTTATTTTGTATTTGTTCACGGAATATTCTATTAGTACAAATGTGGTTTAATAAATATGAATGCGTAAATCACTTTAGCGTGACGGGCAGAATTGTGGTTCATATTATATCATAAATATATTCTGCACAGAATTCGAATAAAATATATATGTTACTCTATTAACCGATTTTAATTTATTTTTTCAGAATTAAACAGTCTAAGATGAAATTACTGGCAACCTTGTCGTTGCTGTTGATTGCAACACATGCGGCAGTAGGAGAGAAGTAAGTTGCTCTTTTCACTTTACTAAATTATCGATGTTCAGGAACTGACATGGGCAAACTACGGCCCGCGGGCCGAATCCGGCCCGCTGGGTAATTCAATCTGGCCGGCCTGATGCTGGTACGAAATCCTCACCCACCCATGTTCCAGGTGTTGCCGTAATCGGCATCTCGACAAGTTCATCTGACTTTTGAAAATATTTGATTTGCTCTCGACGCCTGATAATAAAATTTATACTACAAGATCCACACTATTGCAAAAAAATATACACACATTTACTATTTATTACAAGAAATAGCAGGAATGGCCAAGCGCGGGAACTATGGCAGTGTGGGGACCACTGCGACCGCATAAGTTGCAGAGGCCTAAAGCCGGTTGGATTGCAAGGCCTTTTCTATGCTACTATAATTTAACAATTCAATTTTTATTTCCTCAGTACCTACTCCATTTTCCTGCCTAAATATGTTCGACCAATGACACCATTTGCCTTCGACGTTGAGATAATCAAGAGCGAAAATCCCGTACGAGTAACCGCCACTTTAGTTTCTGAGGATTCTACTTTCGACGTATCGCAGATAACGGTCATCAACAGCGGTGAGTGATATTCACGCTATACACAACGGATGAACTTTTTTTGAGGCTGTTGATGGGCGCCAGATGCTTCCAGTCACTTCTTTGCTCCTGTTTTTTTATTGACCTCAGCTGCTGCCTTGGTTTCTTTCACATTCCCGGCCTTTTTGGTAGTTTGCTTGATGACTCAAACAGCAACAGTCTGTCGCATGTCGCAGTTGGTCTTAGTTGGGATGGAGATTCTTCAGTTGATCCCGTTTCACAACTGAAGAATATCCCCTTCCCCCAACCCACCTAAGCCTATATAATATCAATTGATATTTCATTTAACCTGGACTAATTATTTGGTAGAGTTAGGGATATGGTTAGATGGTCTTAGTTGGAGTGATCGTATACAACATCACTAGAAATAAACTTGTATTTATTTGTTTGTAAAGTAATCAATTACTAATGAATAACACGGAATTACACACATCTAAACTATTTGTATCATTGCGTTTTCAGGTTCAAGCCAAAGAGTTGTCATACAACCGGTAAGCTGAATCCTTAAACGCAGTTCTATTTCCGAAAGTCATTATTTTTGCAAAGATATATTTTAATGCTTCGTATATGGATTATTCATCACACACGTATTCGGAAACTCGATTTGAGATAATATTAAGATGCAAATAAAATGCTTTAACCGACATAAAACAACAAAGTGACCGATTCTGAGTCGATATATATAGCGGTTTCAGTGTACTACGATGCCATGCCCGTCCATCTTAAAGCCATTATGTTATATTCAGGTTCCCGCTGACTATGACGGACCTACAGATTTCTATTTTTCGATCCATGGTGAAGACACAGTTACTGGTGAAACCTTGTTCCAAAACAAAACTAAGAAGAACGATATCAGCTTCCAGAAGAAATTTGTTTCTATTTTCATTCAAACTGATAAAGCTATTTATCAACCAGGACATACAAGTAATCTTAACATTCATGCTGATTTTTTTTTAAATTTTTGCCTAAATTGAGAGTACAGGGGTCATAGTATACGGTACACATTATTTATATCAAACGGGAAGATGATGAAAATAGACTATGGTTTGAATTATATGGCGAACTGTCGTTCTGTTGCAAAATGATCGGGAATGACTTGCAGAAATATCGGGAAGTTAGTTTTTCCATCGACACAAATACAAGGGTTACGAGAACCACCGTTAAAAAGTCCAGCAATCGTCTCACACATGATTATACCTCACTTGAATTCGAGATATAAATCTCTAACGTTAATTTTGTAATGCTTCAAAACACCGACCTATCTAGTTTGGTTCACACTGGGTTCTGTCGATGGATTACGTTAAATAGGATTTTTAAACTTATTCGAAGGAGAGAAAAGTCAACAATTCGGCTTATTAATACAATGGCTTACCATGTCCTCTCATCAGTTTACCAGTCCGTGCCGGATTGGGGAACAGTTGACCAGTTATTCGTTTCATATGCATGGACTTTTCCTATGATCTAGAATCTGACATGAGCATACTATTCGGCCCGTTGCTTGATTTAATCTGGCCCGCCTGGTGCTGCCACGACCAAACTAAATTTTGATGTTTTAGTTAAAAAAAATACTTCAAGGAATTTGTTGATATTGCTATCAAATTCAGTTTTGGCATGAGGTTTATTGTGTTCCACTTTTGTTTTTGTAACACTGTAAATATTGTTCATAAAATTTAATTTTTTTACGTCACACTTACATGACCCGCCAGTCTAGGTGGGCAAAATGTTTGGCCACGGGTCCAAAAACCTTGCCTACTCTTGATCTAGTCTAGACTTTGACAGCTCTATACGGCAATATTCCTTCATCCATTTACGTATTTTTCGTCTATTATAGTCAAATTCCGTGGAGTCGTCACCACACCCGACCTCACTCCACTTATGAACGCCGACGGTACAACTCCGACTGTGACATACAAACTCGCCGATCCGATGAACAATGTTATTTTGATGGAAAGTGACGTCGCATTGAGTAACGGAGTTGCGGGTTCAGAGTTCAAACTGGGAAGATACGCAACACTTGGTGATTGGAGAATTACCTATAAAGTTTACGTGAGTTGATTTTACAATTGTACAGTGGTGTAGGCGTAGGGTACAGCTCACGGAATACTAACTATCTCACCAAGTCTGGTTCAAGACCACCGACTCGAAAGACTTAATTTTGTACTGTAGGCATTAAAATACTATATAGAACGAATTCATTTTCCCTTACTACTGCCACAAACCAATGGCGTGAGGCAGGTTAACACGGCAGCATATTGAAAACCATGGTGCGTAAAATTGTGCTGCCACAAACCCAAACATGTAGGCTGTAATGGCGGGGCTGCCCCTGATGGTGACAAACTTTTGATGAGTTGTAACATTTTCCTTATGAATAGATCCAGTTTTGATGGATTTGGGGTTAGGTTTCAGGTTTAAGTAGATATAATTCCGCATGATAAACTAAAATCAGGCACACGACTTTGTTAATATACCGGCGCTACCGTCATAAAATAATGGGAAGAGACGGTGCGGTTCGTTCGTGGCAGGAGCCGCCATGAAGCGGTAGGAACTGCGCCTCGTAACTCTCGTCAGGTAGTGGTCGCCTGTGACTTTGCTTAGAGATCAGCTTCATATATTTCTTAGAAAATGCTTTGGGCAAATCATCTTATAAAAAGACCAGTAGCATTTTAACAGTAAACACTTTATAAAAATCTCATATCTCAACTAAGAATAAAACGTTATTTTTATCCAAAGTAAAAGCTATAATATCGAATATTTAGTTTGTATAATTCAGCGATTTTTTCTTCGCTTATCATATGGTAAATTTAATCTTTTTAATCTCCAGTAATCTGTATTATCGATACCTTGTGGTTGTTTACCCATCACTTAGACGAGTCGTCTGATGTGAAAAATAAAAAAAAACGCTGCCTTCGGGCGATTTGTCGTTAGATTCATCTCAGACAATGACAACGCAGAATTGCGGGCGATTGTTCGCAGTTATTCAGAAGAAAAAAAAAAGGAAAATTTTGTGGCCCGCTAACTTTTTCATTATCAACAACTCTAACAATTTTAATACGTCTGTGGCCACCTAAAAGTGTTCCCGTGGCCCAGCAGTGGGCCATGGCCTATTGGTTGAGAACCAGTGAGCTAGACGGACTTGATTTGAGATTAAATAATTCAAAATTGTCATTGTCGCTGTATTCCAACCTTAAAACTCAAAACTGCGATTTTCCTGAAAATTCAAATAAATGTAATATCTAAGTAAAGTGACATAAGGTGGACTCTCAGCGGGAACTGAAAAAAAACTTGCCAATTGTCAACGTTACAACACGGCAAAAATTTTGATACCCCAGATTCAGAAACAAAGAAATTGACTTCAATGTAGGGAACAATGTCTAAATTTGCATTGCAAGATCAAAGTTGAGGCAAACACGTGATGTATGGATACTTCCGTAGTATGTGTACCAGGTTATGGTTAGGCCATAATTTTATTCCGACTATCCTTTTTTTAGTTTTATTTACGAATGCGGACACGCTCTGTGTTAGCCAAGTTAATATACCTCCTGCTCACAGATTTCAGTCTCTTTACACAACTTGATGTAAATTTGGTGAACAAAATTAGTTACCTCCATATTGGTACACTTACTTCTGGAGCGCCGGAGTATGTCATAATACGTTGATATTAAACTGAAAATTATTTATTCATCGCAATTTAATAAATGAAATCTTTTGAATATTTTCGTTAATTTAAATTTGTAAGATCACGAACTGAAACGGAGATATAAAATAAGTTGTTGTCTCCCAAGTCTGAATAATAGCAATTTTTATTTCATTATCTGTTGTCTGTTTATATGTTCATGCGGCGTTTTGAAGTTTGTGCAAACCTCTAATAATAATTAAACGCTGGCGGCTAATATGCGGTAAATGAAGATTAAAACCTGTTGGTATAGAACTTGAATCTTGCGTCAAATGAGTACAATGATAGTTTATCGTGTTTACCTCGGAAAGGTTTTTCCAGGAATCGCAACATTGAATCGTTAATATTGTAATCTTAGTTTTGACTCGAGCGGTTTTGAAAACCCGTCTTGTCACTCAGGATTTCTGGCTTTAATTTGTGCCACAAAAAGTGATGGATATAATCATGTGATTTTATGGGACGAAAGTTTTCGTTAGAACATGTTTTAAATGAATGGGGTTCTGATTTTTGGGTTACACTGTATTTTGAATGCGATGACCAAAATGTTAAAATGTTATAGAATTTTGACAGCGACTATTTAAATTCGCCGGTAATTTGCGATGAACAAAATTCTAAAATGTTTTGAGTCTTCACAACAAATCGAGTAATCCATACATTTATAATTCGTTCTGTGTACAAGCGATGGTTTGCTCTGAAGCCAGGCTTCAGAGCTTCAGCTTATTCAGCGAACAATTTCTCAATATGCGCATCCACTCAAAAGCACTCGACGTATCCCTAAACCACTCAAGATGCCTATTTATCATTCTCAAAATTTTAGTAAAATCACGACGTCCTTACAATTTGCGTAAACACATCAAATCACGTTTTATAAGTCAAGAGGTATATTACGTCACATTGGTGACGTCATATGTATCACGAAAACTGTAGTTTATAACTTGAAGTGCCACGATTTATTCTATAGGCATCATATTTCTTAAAAAGGGTCCCGAAGAGAGATTTCGAAAACAAATATAATACGTGGCTTTACTCGCGCACTCGAAAGTACTTATAGTGCTCCAGAAGTATGCGCACCAAGATGTCGCACAACCTGAATCTTTACCAGTACACACATACTATGTTCAGGTTGTGCGCCATCTTGGCCATACATCTAGAGGTCCGTACTTATTCTACTCTAAGCGATTGTAGTTCAACGCAAAGTGGTATCGTATATCATGCAATATGCTTCTTGGAAATATAATCGGGCTTTGGAATTCAAAAATAATTTTGCAATCGGAGTATAAGCCTGTTTTAATGTTAAACTATAAGCTCGGGAACGATATTTATTTACAACTAAATTTTAATAAAAACATATTTTCGTAATGCTTTTGAGAGTTTTGTTTTCGCAAAGCTAAGAATACTTGGCTGAATTTGAGACAAGAAGGGCCTCAAGCAATTCGGAAGATTTTAAATAAGAAATACTATAATATATTAGTGCTAACGCGATTTTCTTCTGACTGCCTCGTGATAAAGTTTTAAATCATGACCGGACAAGCAATTTGTAGAATTCTCTATGATATTAGCGCTTCCGTGAGTTTCTCCTGGCGCATTTTTAAGTTGTATGCAATGATTGGCGCTTAGCATGACGCCCCGACTGTATGAACAATAAGCTATTTGCTTTAACGGATATTACCGACTGAAATGATAAAAAGCTAGTCAACAATACAGGATAGCCGAGCACTCTCTTCGTATTCGCTGGTCGTCTCAGCTAGTTATAACTCTCGTCAACAATGACATTAGTGATGGAACAATGTCTCAAGTTAATTTTTCTGTGTTTTTTTTATGACGAAACAACACCAAATAGAACGCGGGCCACAGATAATGATGCTGCGGGACACATGTGCCCAACCTCACTAAAATTGACTATTTTATGTTCAGGGGTATGAAGAGAGCATCACAGTATCAGTAGAAGAATACAAACTGCCAAAGTTCAAAGTTGAAATTAAAACTGATCAGAGTTTCTTGCACCCTGGATCCATGAAACTTACCGGAGAGGTTGAAGCTTTGTAAGTAAAGTTTTTCAAAATTGAATTTAAATTACAGTTGATATGTCTCGTTTGAAGTCAATTTTAAATTTAAACATGACGCGACTCGAAAAATGCTACTTGAATTCGGCTATTATATTAGCAGGGTTTTGAGTTATGGCATATATTGGTTTGAACCGGCAATCCTCGGATTCAAATTTGAAAGTCTACCATTTTGTGTATTTAAATATAATTAAATACCTATCAGGCCACTACTATTAAGCTTTCTACACTTTAAATATCATTGTTTTGTCAAGACTTTTGATTTGTTTCATTCATCCTCATAATTTAATGCACACTTCCGGGATTCCAAGGGTGCACTGAGCTTCCACAAGCCTCTCGAATGTTTTATTGGGGTTCAACCAAAAACATTGAAAAAGACTGCATTACAATGATGTAGTAGTACCTTGAATGACTGGTCGTCTCAGCTCAAGACAATTTTCGATTTAAAGATGATTCGTCTCTAGAAAGACGACTTGACCCAGGTTATGACATACATACGCGATGGTTGAATACTTGGGTGTCGATCGCTAAATTGGATTATTTAATTCGAAAATTCCTAAGTTATTCTGTACCAAACGTACCTATTTAAGAAAGCGTGTGCTTATTCACAGGTTCACCTTTGGACAACCAGTGAAAGGAAGCGGCAGAATTGAATTCACAATTGATAGATGGGTACCACGCGGACAAAAACCGAACATGATTCTGGAGAAATTTGCGGTAAGAAACATTGAATTTTCTCGTGTGGATTTTTTTATTCTCTTTTTTAAAACCCAATCCATAACAATCAGATCAAATGACTATTCGGCATAATTGTTGAGGTTGAGAACTATCTTGCAATTGTTGTATGAATAAGACTTAAAGATAAAATTTGTCCAAGTCATCGCATTCTGATTAAACATTTTTGTGACGAGAACAGCATGACCTCAAGATGATGCTATAGATAGGGCAATTCATTTATTTTTTAAAATCGAAGAATTTCACCATATATTATTTTCAAGTAACAATATTCCTATTTCGCAGGATTTCGACGGAACAGCTCCATTCTCCGTCAATGCATCTGATATTGAGAAAATCTTGAAATGGAATCCCAAATATAGTTCGAGTCCGCTCAAAATAACCGCGTTCGTCAAAGACAAAAATACAGGAGACGAATTCAATGGTGAGTATATATTATTGACTGCATTTCCATGACCCTTGACTCCAGGAAAATATCTTCCTGTACTTTGCTATTACGAAGTTTCTGATGCATATTAATGAGTGTTTTCATGAGTTCGACCCAAACTAGTTACACTCTCATTACCAGCATTTTAATTTATAATAGTTAACCACTTGGCAAGTACTGGTATAATAAGCTTATGAGAAGACAGAAAGACCATTGAATTATTTGATTTGTACATAAATTTCAGAAACACAACTAAAAACTGAAAAATAGCATAACAAAAGATTTTGCGTATGCAAGTTTTCTCTAATCGCCTGTTGAGAATATTCAGTCGAAGCTTTTTAAGTTTTTGTCCAAAATATCAACTCCAAAGAATTAAGAAGTCGGACTTTGGCTTCGGAGTGTTTGAAATGATGCCTTCGACCAATATCACCAGAAGCGCGCCAAACCCCGACTTTGCAGCCTTAAACGTTGGCCTATGCTAGGGGTGTGCGACATTTATTGTTGGTGGGTCATATAATCAACTTCAGACATGGGCTGGCCACTCAAGATAATGTAGCTATTGTTTAGTCTTACAGTAATGAATGCAAAACAACAAACGATTTAACGCAGTGAGAAGGGCAAAAAATGTTTTTCTACCCACTTGAGCGCCTTATTGAATATAAACAGTCGGATAAGGAAAATATGCTTGATGGAAAAAATTTGAGTGTTGAAAAGGCCACACTTAAGGGCTTGATGGGCCGAATTTTGAGCCGTGGGCCGTCTGTTGCACACCACTGGCCTATAGACTATTTCTTGTGTGAAGCGTTGCTTTGGGTGAAGTAGGAAAAGCTTGTAATTTATATTACTATTATCATTAAACAGCTACAACGTCTGTTGACCTTCACAGTAAGCGAATGAAAGTCGAGGCGATTGCAAAACCTGAATTCATCAAAGCTGGACTTCCATACGTGGCATACGTGAGTTGTTTTTTATTTTCATTATCTTGGCAAAAGCGCCGATAGCTGGGGGTTTCAACTTCATTCATCTTAAATTCTATCGATGCCTAAGGATATATATAGATAATAAGAATTGAGAAACCCTGATCTAGGGGTGTTCGCGTGGCGCTGACGTCAAACAAACGTAAAGATGACGTCAAATAAACATCAAATCAGGAGCTTCAAGTCTTTTTTTCATTTTTAGTTAAAAGTATCAGAACAAGATGGAACTCTACTTTCTGAAGATGACAGAGAGGACCTGGATATGATTATTAATGTTGAATATACGTAAGTCAACTTAATTTGTGGGTACGCCTGTTGTGTGTGTACCAGGTTGGGGTTAGGGCATAATTCCATCCCAATTTTCCTTATTTTAGTTCTATTACAAGTTCGGGGACTAGCCAAGTGACTTCCGTAGTATTTTTTGGACCTGAAATTATGGCCTAACCCTAACCTGGTACACATACTACGTTCCGGTCTCCGTCAACTTGGTTCACATACTTCGGAAGTACCAAAAAACGGGTTCACTGACTACCGCAACGTTCCAAAAACGATGTGAGATAATCCACTCACTTCAAGTTAATATAAAAACAATATATACCAAACATGGCTCAATACGACCCGCTGGCCAAATCCGACCCGCTAGGTATTCAATCTGGCCCGCCTGATGCTGCCACAACCAAACTGAAACCAACTTTTGAAGTTTTAGTTAAAAATAGCTAAAGGAATTTGTTGATATTGCGGTTAAATTAAGTTTAGGTACGAAGTTTACTGATTTTCACAGTGGTATTTGTAACACTGTAAACATTGTTCATATTATGCATCCCTTTACGTCATACTTACATGACCCGCCAATTTAAGTGGGCAAAATTTTCGGCTCGCATTCAAAGACCGTGCCCACCCCTGATACATACTCTAAACATTTCTAATTCATGATCACAGTTATCGATGGAACTGGCGACCATTCGGAGGAAATTCAGATGGAAGACGAGAACCGAAAAAAATGTCGGTTCCTTTACAAGTAGGAAAGGACGGGATTGCTATGTTCAAGATCACAGCCGATGCGAGCGACTTCCAACGTGTAAACTTCCAGGTGGGTTTAAATTTATAAGTCTCCTCTAATTTGGCACCTTAAATACTTCTAGTGGGCGTAGCATAACGATTTTTGTACATGTATATCCTAACCCCCACCTGACTATTCCATCCAAAAATTACGTCATTACGACGTCACAATCACGTCATAGAGAAGACCCACGACAAGACTAGACTGAGTAATATCAGAAAGGAAAATGCTATTATATAGTCTTTAGCGCAGATTTGCACCATCAAAGTCAGACGAAACGTTACAGAAATATATTCGTGTTGTGTGCAGCATGACTCTTGAATCACTTAGGATAGTTATATCCAATCTTGCTACAACACTCTTGCATTATATCCATACAGATCCACCGGCACAAAAGCATAAAAGAAGGATAAATAGTTATTCTCATAATAACCCAATCGATACAATTACATAGTTTTATTAATTTGCATATCTCGATTTGAAAAAAATATTTGATTTTATTCTAAAATCATCAGGTTATCAAAAATGCCCAGGCATACTTCCAACTATTCATTTCTGAGAGGCTATAAATGGTGTCATTTCTAGGACTGGGTATTTTCGAATATGTGATGATTTCAGAATTGAATCGAATATTTTTTTCGAATCGAATCTCGAACACTCGGGAGATATAAATTTTCTTATTGTATTAGATCCTGCGGAAACATAAATTACTGAAAACATAGAATACATCACTCAGGCAGATTGCTGAGCGTTCACACACAATAAAAAAGAAAACTTTTTCATAAAAACTCACTACAGAAAAGAGGGATATATCAGAATTGCGTTGAAAAAATATGGCTTTAATAGAAAAAAATTTAGAAATTTACCTGGACCATTGGCGGAAAGAAAAATCAAGATGGTGGCGATTCGAAATTTTGCTCTGAACCAATTCGAATAATTTACTAATCGATTCGATTTGAATATTCGATTCTAAATGCCCAGCCCTAGTCATTTCAACAAAACAGTTCACACAACAAACTTTGCTTTCAGGTCAAAATCCTCTCTTACCCAAACAAAGACGAATACTGGACAAGTTGGGGAGCGGACCCGTTCAAATCGCCGTCAAATACATTCATCCAAGTTTCTACTGATGATACTACATTGACCGTAGGCGACAAAGCCAGCTTGACTATTTACACCACAGAAGAGGCGGACAGTTATAGATTTACGGTAAAAATAAAGAATTGTTGATTGCTCTAGGATTGAGTGTTTTTCAATCTTTTTTTTTTCGTTGCCATTGCTAGGGTTAGACCAAAATTTCATTTCAATTTTCCTTATTTCAGTTCTATTACGAGTTCGAGGACTAGCCAAGTCACTCCCGTAGTATTTGTACCTGAAATTATGGCTTAACCCCAACCTGGTATACATAGTACGTTCCGGTATCCGCCATCTTGGTTCACATCTTCGGAAATACCATATTATGTTTGTTGCGTTCCTGTGGCACCCGTTATTTCTCATCAATTTTGCTGTTTTATTTCAAACCACGGGAACACTTGTATTTTGAGCATGTGAACATTTAAATGCCCACGTTTAATGATGAAACATTTTTCTATTGATATAACAGATCCTAGCCAGAGGAAAACTGCTCAAGCAAGAGCTTTACACTCCAGCAGAATACGTGAAAGAAACCGACAGTTCTAAATTCAGTTACATGTTTGACGTCACCAAAGATATGTCACCAAATGTTTACGTCATTGTATCATTCATTCGTTCCGACGGTGAAATTGTTGCCGACAGCGTGAAAATTACAGTCCAAGCTACTCTCGAAAACAAGGTAGGAATAGGCTGAAGTTAGACTCTAGTTACCTTTTCCCTAGCTCTTTAGCGTTTTAGTGGTCGCCCGTAGTGACCTTGCTATGAGCGAATATATTCAAAAAACTATGCAATAGAAATGACCTGACTTGAACTAGAAAACCCACCAGAGAGATTCGATTTCAGCAAAAAAAGCCTCGGTCCGACGTACAACTTGCGTTGCGTTAATAACAATTAAAAAGGTTTTTCAAAGTTGTAAAAGAACATAAGGACAAGGTCCTACCTCAAAAAAATGAATTTAACCGTTAACTTTTATACGACGATTATACGCATTTCGTTCTGAAAAAGACTCTACACAGCCAACTTTACGTTTCGGCATTGCACACTCAATTTCTCACATGAAGTGTTTGAGAATAGTGTCCCCGCTCTTTAGGACAGATGACAAAAATAACCAGGCCAAGCACTGACAGTCTCAAAATACTAATATTTTTAATTCAGGTTACCATGACAACAAGTACTGCTAAAACCGACGCAGGGATGCCAGTTAGTATTACAGTTAACGCAGCAGCAGGATCTTTCGTAGGTCTGAGAGCAATTGATCAAAGTGTTTTACTGCTCAAATCTGGCAACGATATCACCAAAGACAAGGTAAGAAACTTTTATCTTCTACATGGGGGTGTTTCAGCACCTTGATAAGGTTCTGTACGAAAGAGAGGGGACCTAATCAGTGGTGGGATTCAAATTTTTTGTCAGCCGGTTCCTTCACAAAAGTTATATTTTTCAGCCGGTTCTGTTACAAACAGAACATTGACAGTAACTAGTAATGCTAAAAGGTTCGCTGATCTCATGAAATTCAGTGAGACGGTTCTATAGAATCGATGCGAACTGACTGAATCCCATCACTGGACCTAATCTAACGTATGCGTTGAAGAAAGACCCCGACCCAATGTAACCCCAGATACACAAATATACAAACTTGTTCTTTCTTTTAGATTTTCCAAGACTTGGATAAATATGGAGCTTCAAGCGGTTCCATTGGATGGGGCGGCGGATGGGGCAGATGGTGGTGGCCATACCCCATAGGAGGTGCTGATGTTAGTGAAGTATTTGATGTAAGTATCTCCCTACGACTAATCAATCATTTTTTTATGTGGCGCTCATTTGGACCTATCGCTCCGACCAAGGCCTGGGCAAAAACAGTCTTCCAATTCTGCATTTAAAACTACATTCGTGTAATTAGAAATTTATCAAAAATGTTTTAGACATGAATCCACACGTTCCGTCAGTAATAGAATTCCATGCGCTTAGAATATCAAAATTTGCGCGTTCATCTGTTTGGTATTCTCTTCCAGTTACGAAACTCAATTGAAACAAACAGATTTCTTAGTAATCTTCATTCTCTATTACTTAATCTTTGTAGTCATAGTCATTTTTTATTTTTATTTTTTCCAACCAGCAAAATAATAAATATTCTTCAGTTAAAATACTTGTGTTACCATTTACAATTGTCAACTTTTACGTAAAATATCACCACTCCATTTTTGTATAAGCTTTGTATAATGGTTTTGAGCCCTAAAAAAACAGTGCACTAAAATCAGTTTTCAAAGTTGGCAGAACCGTGTCCGACTCCATGGGAGTGCAGTGTCAGTATTTTTGTGAGACATTATTTTCATCTATCTAAATTGCTGTTTTATTTTATTCCAGAACTCCGGAATCCTTGTTCTTACCGATGCTCTCGTCTATTCAAGCAAGCCGGACTGTGAGTTTGGTTTATTATTTTTTTGCCTTTGCAGTCAAATTCATTCGCCACAAATTACACTTTCGCGTCAAAACGGGTACACGAACTTTTAAATTCCGGCCTCGAAAAATTGTTTTTAAAGGGAAGGAGTATTATATATTTGGTTTTATCGAAAAATTTCTTGACATAGAATTATTTGAAAATTTCAACTATTGTATGTAAAAGTTCCGCATTAGGGAGTCGCCCTAGACATTCAAACACATGCGAAAATGTCTCTTTTTATTCAAAATTTTAATTTGCTAAAATCGAATTTGACTGCGAAGGCGGCTTCTTGCATCAAATAATAATATCAGTTAGTGTACTCCATAAGAGACTGGTACAAACTTGTTTGAAGCTATTTGACTGATATTATAGTTTGGTGCAATAAAAATGTGATTATCCTTCGTCATGGCCCCTCACAATGGCGTGACTTGGCGTAGGATAATCTGTGCAATTTTAGCGAAGTTAGACGAGGTTAAGTCAATTGTGTCAGCTTTAGTTTAGGTGTTACTATTCTGTAATAGTGTTTTGGAGTTTGAAATTGGTTAAATCTGTCTCCTATTTACGAGACATTGAAAAACGAACTAAAATTAACAATTTCAGACCCGACTATGGGGTAAAAGAATAGATTCCTGCATTAGTTTTAATCCGTAATAGCAAAATTTTGGCTATAGAATCTATTTATAAGTTTCTGTCAAAAATTTCAATCTTATGTCTTGAAGTCTGGTTTAAAATTTGTAAACATAACAAATTTGAAGCTGCGAACCTATTACCAGTAAAGATCGCTAAATTTAGACTTCATAGCTCTGTATTTCCTTACCATCAGATCGAACTTTTGCTCTTACAAGTATAGTCAGTTATGGAATGTACAGACTAGTTCAGATATCTTGGATAAAAGTACTACCAGGAACTTAAATCACAAACTTTTAATGCAATGATACAAATGTAACCGTTTTAGTTAGTATGTATAATCTGGTACGTTTACGTCATGATACTAACACTTATAACACACGATCAGATGATTTTGGTTGTCCGTTTTGTGGAGGCGGAATTGGATTCGGTGGCGGAGCAGGGGGAGGTGGACCAATCAGACTCATGTCTTTTTCTGCCAAACCTGCTCCCTTGAGACGCCAGATGGCGCAATCGTCTTCCACGCCAAAAACGAGGAGCTACTTTCCAGAAAGTTGGATCTGGGCTGAAGAAGAGATAGGGTTAGGAAAAAATTACGGTTGGAATAACGAGAATGCAAAGAAGTTTATTAACCACAGAGTGTTTAATAAAGCATGGTTATTGAAAACTCGTCACGATAACGTCACAAATTTGTTACGTCATCAGATAACCGAATACCACGAATTAATTTCCATAACTAATGAGGTGTGAATCAAAAATTTGACACATCAGCTTCTTTGAAGCAGAATTGACGTCATAACCCTGGTGACGTCATACAAATATTTCACAGATTCTGGTAGCTTTTTTCGACCGTTTCGGCCTCTTGGAGCGAGAAATTTGGTAATGGCCATGCCGAGAGCCCTGATGGGGTTTGCGAAACCCGCGCCAATGGCACGGCAGTATTCGAAGGCAAAGAGTTCCGCGCCGAAGACCCGCAGTTATTTTCCCGAGTCCTGGATATGGGCAGATGAATATATAGGGTTAGAGACTGGTGTTTTAGATATTGATCATTGGGAATGCAATTTTCGTGGTTTGAGGTGCTCTGAGTCATGAAAACTAATGAAAAACATATTTGCATCTTGATAATTCGCACGTATTGGAAGTTGTTAGTTAAATTTTCAAAGCATTTCCAATTATATAAGGTTCAACACTATTTAATTTAAAATGAAGACCCTAGCAGAAATATACATATATAAAACCTGACAAATTAATTTCTGAAAAGGCTCAGAACCTTGCCTTAGAAAACTTATAAATATTATGTTATGGAATTCCGATTTTATCAGGGAATAGAGGGATACTTCGGAGAATTGCTGGTGAACCCATCGCGGAGGATAGAGGAGGTGCAAAAGCATGGGCCTTATTTTACACCAGAAAATTGAAAGCTGAAATTGCGGCGCAAAAACTCCGAAGTTATTTTCCAGAAACTTGGATATGGAGTCAGAGTTATATAGGGTTAGAAAGTCATATCTCAAATGCATTGCTTGAATTTTTAAACTAAAAATCTTAGGAGATGTTTGTGCCATAGCTTTGCTTGCTACATTGCAAAAATCTGGCCCATGCATGTCGCCACCGTCTTGTACATAAATATCCAAGTCTCGAAAGAATTACTCCAAAAATAAATCTACGATATACCGACAAAACTCTAATGTCATTATCGCCAAGCATCCAATCTTGACACTTTGAATTAATTAGTATGGTAAATGCAGATATGCAGAGTTTGCAAACAGCCCGATAACATTTAAAATTGAAAACACATAAATTCACCTAAACGAAAAATATCCGTACTGGCGAACGGAAACAGCCGCCCAATCTTAAACGTTGAGCTGGCTCGATATTTCGTAAGTTCTATACTTAGGTTTTTCTTTTACCTCTCAATGCATTCCATATATTTGAGTCAGTTTTGTTCGATGAACTAAGTGAAAAAAACTACAAAGATGTAAATTGTGAATCTCCCCTTCTCCAATCGGACGATATTTCTCATTTCGATGTTTCGATCCGTCAATCATCTCAAATCTCAAGAATGTTCACTCTTTGCACGAGGATAGCTCACCCTTTAATACTTAAATCACCGGCCATTTTGCCTTCAAAACATATTACTATCCGACCCCAAAGTCATGTTACAAGACTAATGATATTTGGATTGGCAGTGGAGAGTATATGTTTATTCATTTTAGCGATTTGGCCAAAAGAAGAAACTATTTGTATAGAAATCGAAGGAGAAAAAGTGTGCCATACTTTTTCCTTACCCCAACCCATAATGTTATCGGCATCAGCACCGGCAACAGCTGTCCTGAGATCACCAGAAGGAACAAATAATGTCAAAGCCACAAGATCTTTTTTCCCTGAATCATGGATCTGGACGGATAGTATTTCAGGGTACGGGCTCTCAAAAGTTGCCTCCGCCTCTTCAAAAAGCGTTGAAATACCACGCTCTTTCCTGCTTTGTCGGATCATATATGTTTCACAACTATATGATAAAAATGTGGCATGAGTTATGTTGGAAGTTCGTCGTAAGTTTGACACAAACAACTGGTCGACTTGCCCCATACCTGTCTGATAACTGGACAAGGAAACATGCTTCTTTGTATAATTAAGTCGTTTTATCTGTTTTCCTCCATCCCCCAACCCACCCCCTGATAAATATACAAAATAATACTTTTGTAGACAAATGTTCACAACTTACTAAGCCCTTATGAAAATGAGAATCAGTACATTGTCGGCTCGTCGCTAAAACCATTGAACCGTTAATTGCCAGAATAATCTCATTCCGAAGAAAAGCACCGATGCTGCTTATTCACACTTGGTTGATTTTCCGTTAGACTTTGCGTAGACCACGCCTTTGT
Source organism: Styela clava (assembly GCF_013122585.1). Taxonomy (NCBI): domain Eukaryota; kingdom Metazoa; phylum Chordata; class Ascidiacea; order Stolidobranchia; family Styelidae; genus Styela; species Styela clava. Next base: position 4,159,243 of record NW_024102832.1, on the reverse strand, counting down.
TAGTGCACTATACTTGGTATTAAACAGACCAGTACCAGCATATAAAACATGGTAATTTTAGACCGAAATTTGCATAACCTCATTTTACGTTTCGATACCCACCATTTAGTCCATTCCATCTCCTCCAATATTATTCGAACGATAATAGCAACGGGGCGAAAAATAGCAGCATTGACACTTTTCTGTTAAGATGAGAGTATTCTGACCCGTCATGTGCCAGTGCTGATAATCCTTAGATAGATATTTTATTTTAAAAACTCTATAATATACACTAATTAAAATGGAGAAATCTGGAGAGTGAGCAAAACTTTTGAAAAAGTCTAAAACGTAACAAATATCCCATGCCCGCTGACTCGCGAATGTCTTGATAGTTGAAACGCCGAATGTAGCAGTAATAAAGTATCACATGCCTTAAATACGGTGTTAGATGCCAGCCAGAGCAAATAGCTTTCAGAAACTCGATTATCACTTCCGAACTCGAACTGTTTAGCTACGACGCGACGCTTGCGATACCCCATATCACGGCAGAGTATTTGTTTTGAAGGGTTAGTGACATCTACAGGTAGAATATATTATATTCTTCATTCGAGAGACGGCGCATGAGCGATAGCATTTGAGTTTACTGTATATGTTGACTTACATCACCTCTCAAATAATCTTTACTTCAGTCATTCAACCGATATTTTTGTGTCGTCGTAAACGAGGACTCCTACGAAATAAGAGATGTGCTATGTTCGATCGAAAAGATATGCTTAGACCAGCAGCGCCAGGAATGGCTGCTAACTCCGGGCTGCGATTCAAGGGAGATTCGAAACAAACATCAAAGGCTAGAACGAATTTTCCGGAGTCCTGGATCTGGACGGATAGTACCTTAGGGTACGGTTTGAGCTAAATCAGATCAATGTTACACAAGGTGGTATTAAAGGTGAACCCCGCATGTTTTCAAACTCATACTTCAATACCCAGCCATGGTATGTGTGATGAACTGGATAAGCTTTACGGTCTTTCCAAAAACATAACAGCTCTCTCTTTCCGGTCTGAAGCCTACATCGGAACATGGTGGGGAAATTCTCAAATCGTGTTTGCACGAGATTTTTTACAGAAACACTTCACGCACACACGACCAGGCACTGCATTCACTCCACACAGCAATTGATTTTTTTTTTTAAATAAACAAATTGGTTACGTATTTGCTAGTTAGACGTTGAATACACTTGCTACTCTCTGTTATAGTTTCTTTCCGTGTGCGTTGGAACTGCGAATATCTTGGTTTTTCAATGAAAGATTAGCATTGTTTCGCCGCTGCGTCTGAAACGCTGAGCTGGTACGCTATTTTGGTAATTTTCACTCTATTTTATTGTTTCAATCTTACATTATCTTCGAATTAGTTTTACCCAGCTAACTAAGTATAAAACGCTGAAGAATCTTTAACTTTGAGACGACAGCCTACTTCAATCGAATGATATTTCCAATTTTTCAAAAACTATCACTAGGGGGGGACACAGGGTGCCACATGACTGAAGACGGATTTGAAGTCTGCGCAATGATGATGATGCGAGGTATACAGGATGAGACGTTTATCATGAAATCTCCCCCGAAAACAAGATCTTTTTTCCCTGAGACTTGGATTTGGACCGAAGATAAAATAGGGTTAGATCTAAATACTGCATGAAATGATTCATCATCTAACTATACTCGCCTACTTTACTTACTTGCTTGATTTAATCATTAACAATCTTCTTGTACTTTGTGACATATGCTTCAAACAACATAAACGTAAAAGTTATTTCGATAAATCTAAAAAAAAACACAAAACATATCAACAACTCACACACATGGACGCTGCGACACTTGAGATATCATATTTCGACAAAGTATTTATTGTGACATCACGCATTGTTATGACGTCATGTTGTACTCCTCCACGAGAAAATTTAGATACGATAGTACAGGGTTAGGTTAGTAATATAGACATACCTGTACATTATTAGTAACATTCCGATCTTTTTTATCGCTCCAGAAGTGTGTGTACTAATATGGAGGTAACTAATTTTGTTCGCCTATTTTTTATCCATTTGTGTAAAGGGACTGAAACATATGATCTGAAACATACAAAGCAGTGGCCTCTTTTCAGAATTTTGTATGGCGTGAAGACATGAAATATAGTTATGGAAGTTATAGTAACAATATTTCCAAATTTTTGATTTTAAGTTTTTGATCCATGCCCGCGGTGCATGCGACCATTTTTTGGCGTTCAACGTATCGTTGGCGGTCCTGCTGATGGGAACATTCGTCACAGAGTCTCTTCAGGAATAACTCCTGCAACAGCTACATCCACTAAAACGACGAGGAGTTATTTCCCAGAGTCGTGGATATGGGCGGATGAATATATCGGGTTAGAAACGCTTGCTTGTGGCTTCTATCGTGTGATAGAATCATCTTATGAACTTGCATGTGTATCTCTGCTTTGTCGTGAATGAATCATAAAATTTACTTTAAGTCTGATTTTGATCATTTTATATAATCTACTCTTTCGCAGCAAAATCACGATTGCAAATTTAAACTTTCAAGTCATAGTGATTTCGTAACAGAAATGACAAATTTGAAGAAAATTACTATGCACACTAAACATAAAATTTTCATAAAATCTGATTTCGATTATTCTACTCTTTCACAGCAAAATCGCGATTGCAAATTGAAATGTACATAATGTAATAAACAATAAACCGTAATAATCATTTCTCACATAAAATGGCGAATGCCAATAAAAAAACAAAACATCCTAAACCAGTTCTCAAGCTTTCATTATCTGTGGACCCTTTTCAAAGACTCCCAACACCAGTGGTTGTTGCTTAGTTTGACAAACACCCAAGTTATTTCTTTAGTTAGTTAGGTATAGGGGGCAACATTAACAGAAACTGGCCCCGGGCACCAGGAAAGTTTGACACGTCACTGTCCAACAATTGTATAGATCTGCTCTTATTAAATGCCAATTTTCGTTTTAATGAGTTTCTATTCGTTATTTTATGCACAGTTTTGCAGGCAGCACTAGTTTTTGAAATGTATTGTTATTGTGTAAGGGTATCATCATATAGATCAGTGTCTCTCAGCATTTATCTCTTGTGTCCCATCCGTATAGCGTCAAAAAACCATAAGCCGGTACATGCAATTGCTGAACAGGCAATTGCTGTTGCTATTTTCGATGCATTTTTTTTTCAGATACTACGCTGACATTGTTTCTTAAAGCAAAACGCTCTTAGGTTTCCATCAACGCTGTTTAAACGGAATCATTTTTCATATATCTATATGTAAGTAGTCAGTGTAGTCAGAGACCATACGTCATCTCATGGCACATCTTGTCCTGTAACGGTATATTATGTCACATTTTATTGTGACATCACGTTTTGGTATGACTTCATGTTGTACTCCTCACGAAGGGATTTAGGTACGCTATTGCAGGATTAGGTTAGTAATATAGGCATAACAGTTTATTATTAGTAACCTTCAGATAAAAAAAATTCGCAAAACAGTAGCTTTTTACAGAGCAGTAGCCGCTTTCACAGAATTTTGTTAGAAGTGAAGACAGGAGAAATGTCGTATAAGTAGTTTTGTAAGAATAATTTGAAATTTTGCTTCAAGTTTTTGATCGATGTCCGCAGTGTATTCGTGTAAGAATCTTTGGCGGTGCTGCTGATGGGAACATTCGTCACAGAGTCTCTTCAGGAATAGTTCCTGCAAAAGCTACATCCGCAAAAACGACGAGAAGTTATTTTCCTGAGTCGTGGATTTGGACGGATAAATATATGGGGTTAGAAAGGCTTGCTTGTGGCTTCTATCGTGTGCTGGAATCATCTTATGAATTTGCATGTGTATCTCTGCTTTGTCGCAAACGTATCACAAAATTTACTTTAAGTCTGATTTTGATTATTCTATATAATCTACTCTTTCACAGCAAAATCAGGATTGCAAATTTAAACTTTCAAATCATAGTGATTTCGTAACAGAAATGACAAATTTGAAAAAAATCACTACGCACAATAAACAGGAAATTTTTATAAAGTATGTGTTCCATTATTCTGCTCTTTCACAGCAAAATCACGATTGCAAACTAAATGCATATAATATATTAAAACCTGAAACCGAAATAATCGTTTTTCAGCGAAATATCGCAAATACCAACAAAAACAAAAGGGTACTCCTGAAGAAAGTGTGCGCACCAAGATGTCGCGTAACCTGAACCTCAACCTGATACACAACCCGAGCTCAGGTTGTGCGCCATCTTGGTGCGCATACTTCAGTAGGTCCAACAGAAGGCTTTTTAAATCTGTTTTCAAACTTTCCTGATTGGGGACCCCCTTTTAAAGACTTCCAAACACTTGTATACATCTGCGCTAAGTTTCGTTTTGATAAGTTTCCCTTCGTTATTTTATGCACAGTTTTGCAAAAATCTCTAGTTTTTGAAATGTATTGTTAATATGTAAAGCTATAAGTTTATAGTCATGTAGACCAATGGTTCTCAGTCTTTTAACTCTTGTGGCTCATCACTGTATAAAGAACCTTAGGCCGACACAATGCACGTTGAGGAACACCGCTGTAAACGGTGTGGCAGCCTTTAGATTGTCAGTATTTGTACGCGTATTTTCTCGGTTAGTTTTTTAGGTGGAAGGATCATTGATAGCAAGCCAGGGAAAGTTAGTTTTCAGTAAATCGTTCAAGAATAGTGTAAAATGGAGTTGGAAAAAACGTAAGAATTTATGTCTCACTACAAATGCCACAAAACGTTTTCTGTTTTTAGTCTTTGGATCTAGCCCTTGTTGCATGAGAAGACAATTTATGCGTCGGCGACCCGGTAATGCCCGTATTGTGGGTGGAAACGATATGAATAGAAACGCTCCTCCCGCCGCAAAAGTGGGGACTTCTACCAAAACAAGAAGTTTCTTTCCCGAATCGTGGATTTGGGCGAATGAATACATGGGGTTAGGATTCTCGATGGGTTGTTAGTTGTCTGCTTCTCGCTTGTCTATGCTTGTACTGTTACGACAAGCAGTAATGCTGCATGCGTTTTTTTTTTTCGAACAACTCAAGTTGTTTTCACATTGTAGAATATAAAATAAATACAAAAAAACAGGAACTAAACATAATGAAACAATGTTAAATTCACTGTTATGTAAAAAGTAATAAATAAGTCATAAGGTGACCCACGAAAAAATTGTTACCATGTCATCGCGGAACACATTATAGGGCAAGGGTGGAAAATTGCTTCTCTAAAGGGGCCACGCAAATATAATATACTTGGGAGGCTACTGGGAAGACGTTCAAAAATCGATATGAAGCTGTGAAGCTGTAAAAAACATTTTTTTTGCAAATAACTGGACTCGATAATAATCGCATGTCTGCTCATTTCACTGATGTAATACAATAGGTTTTAGTTAAAATTTATAGCCATAAAAACAGTAGTAGTAATTTAGTCGGGCACAAGAGGGCAGGATGAAACCCTTCGGTGGGCCGGATTTGGCCCGCGGGCCCCAATTTGACCATCCTTGTTTTAAAAAGAACATAACTTGTTTTTACATTTTACTATCTTCATTACGAGTCTTGTGTGCATAGAATAAACATACTGAGTTAATATATGATTCAATATATAGTCAATATGATGCCTAAATTTAATATAAATCTTACCTAGAAAAGCGCGAAGCGAACTGCGACTGCATGAGTTGAGGTGGCCTAAATGCCAGGCAGGTACTTTAGTTTTAGATCAAAATAGTAAACTTGCGTTAAGGAAGTACACATGCATAAAATTCAGACAGGAAAGAAATCACTATAGGGCGTAGAACGAGAATTGTATTTTTCATCTGTAGTGAAATTTGTACTTTTTTGCAATGGGTTACTTATTATTTCTAAGTTCCAATGCATCCATGGATGCTTTTCCGCCTCGGAGGCCCTGGACCGGAATCGGCAATGGCGATGGCGGGACAGCCTGGTATGGCGGGACAGCCTGGTATGGCGGGACAGCCTGCGCCACCACCTTCCCAACCTGGACAACCTGGAGGGTCTCAGCCAACTAAAGCTCGGAGCTACTTCCCAGAATCTTGGATTTGGACAGAGGAGCTTGTGGGGTTAGGAATTATTTTAAACATAATTGTCTTGCAACCTGGCATGTTTTAAAAATCATCATTTATTTTTGTTCTGTGATTAGCTAAAAGTTTTATAAAATGCCACGCCTACTTTTTGAAACGGTCAACTAACCAAATTATTGCCTAACGCATTACGCAATCGGTGCTGGTGACGTAATATTACTAAATAAATCAAAAAAGGAACATGTTGTTTTGAGTCCGATTCATCAGAGAAATCATTCTTAAAATGTTGAACCTCCCCACCACAAGTATTACATTAATAAAAAACATTTGTAATTACGATATATAATATTTAGAAGTACGTGATTTGGTGGAGACTAGAAACTTCGTTTTCGGGCCTTGTTTGAACACACTGCTTCTTTTCGAAGAATTTCATCCCATTAATTAACAAACGAAGGGTATATTTCACATTGTGTAACACATAGTAATCAGCGGAAAACCCCGTGCTTTAGGCACAATGTACAGACTTCTTATGATTGAACGTATCGTTTCTTATTATTATATGCTCACGAATCTGATATCACAAAAATAGGAAATCTCTAATATGTGATGAGTCAATATATATGCCTCAAAGTAAAGAGGTAGTCTTGAGGATAGTCTTGAATACATTATAAAATATAATTGGTCCACTCAAACACAGCACATCCGGTCAATATTAACTTTAAAACAGAATTTGCATGTTTTTTTTATTATTTGCGAGCAATCAAAAATCATACGTTAATAACTCATTGCCGATTTCGTTTATTTTTTATTTTTTGCTCATGGGACAAAAATACTTGACACTATTAAAAATGATCAGAAACTTTATCTAAATTACACAAAAATTCGAATATCAGAATACAATAGAGATCATTTAGAAGGTAACAAACACGTCTTAAATTCGTCTTACCAAGTAAGGCGGCTTATTTACGGGCATCGGTAATATTTTGTGTTTGACGGTAAACTAATCAAATGATTGAATATTATATATGTAATCTTATACGCAGAGTATGGTATATGTTACAAAAACAAACTGAGTTAGTTTTGAGCAAATAGGAATCTGTAACGTAAATATCAAATAACCAGAAAAAAATCATCAAAATTAGCGTATAAATTAGTTACAAACAGTAATACAGACTGAGAGTCAGATGTAGAGTCTTTATATTGTTTATTTTGTTTCCTCGTTGTATAGGAATCGTTGTTTTGTAGTAACTAGTTTTTGTCTTTTTTTCATAATTTTGTTAGGTTGAGCCAAGTTAGTGAGTGATGAATAAAATTTCGCGCGCTCATATTGTTTACTCATGAATGAGTGTGTGTCAATTAGCTTGGGATAAATTCTGGTAGAGCAACCAAAGATTATTCTGTTATGCTCTTATATTCAGCTTTTTACAGTACGATACGGTAGTATCTATATTCGAAATGTAATCATAAAGATATTTACGTATTTATTTAATCAGATGCGAGCCGGTACGTTCAAAATATGTACAACCTTCGTAGTCGTGAGGCTTAAACTCAATACTCTATATCGCTATCTCGTGGTCAGAAAAATATCAGATTTTAAAATATTCTAATCTCTGACGACCTTTTCACATCTTTTCAAAGTTGGAGAATTCTATTATTACGACGGTCCAGTAGGATTGGCAGGTGTAAATTTCAGAGGGATGGCGGAGGTCGATTTTGAAATGCTTGCAGATTATTCGATGGACTTTGACATGGACGACGCTGATGGATTTGCAGGGAGTTCCCAGCAATTGGGCTCCAAAACAAGGAGTTATTTTCCAGAATCTTGGATTTGGACTGACAGTAAAACGGGGTTTGTGATCTGTGGTATTAATCAGCAAAATCGCCCGACATGCGAATGGGTGGTGTCATTGAAATAGAAATCACTGAATATTTTGGGATGTCAGAAACATGTTGTTCTATAATTTTAACATTTGGTATGTTTATTTTGGCAAGTTGTAAATGAAGTATGCAAAAAATACTAGTAGAATCTTAAAAATGGGTTGGACTTGTTCTATTAATCTCCATATCGCTCTGTACCACATAATAACACTCTTTTTTGACTAATTGGTGAATTAATTAATTGAAGATCATATCAAATCTTCAGTTATGATTAACCATTGAATATGATTGAATTAACTGAAAAATTCGATACCAATTTACCTCAAATACCACTAAGGTTGTGAATCCCAAAACAAGAACACACATGTCGTGTAGGATTACATACGCATTCTGGCATTTGTATAGAATCATTTAACAGCAGAAAAGATCACAATGTTTCGAAAGTTGAATTTGAACTCCCGTATGCGCGATCTACTTGTCGGCGGTTTGTTTTTTGGGCGTTCTTGGAATTTCATGATAGTCAGCGAACTCGTTTCTAGACCCGTGACATACATTGATTTCTCGTTGTTAGCGAGTCCTACACAAAAGAGAACCTGTTACAAGATTTTTGAATCCCAGCACTGGTGGACTATTTGCTGATCGACAATTAGAATATATAACATAATTTCCTCATTTTGGTCTCTGACTTCATTTATTATGGTAATCTGATATATATCTGATATGGGCAAATCCTGCCAGTTCGGTAATTTAATCTGGCCCGCTCGATACTGCCGCAACCAAACTGAAAACAGATTTTAATATTTGAGCTAAAAATAGCTCAAGAATTTTATTGAGATTTCGATTAAATTTTGTTTTGTCACGAGGCTTATTGTTTTCCTCTTTTCTTTTTGTAACGCTGTAACTATTTTTCATAAAATGTATCTTTTACATCACACTCACATGGCCCGCCAGTCTTGGTTGGGCAAAATTTTTGGCCCTTGATCCAAAAACTTTGCCTACCCCTGCCCATATCCATGCTCATAGTATCATATCAACAGAATATTAATCAAGGCAAAGCAATACGTCCCTTTGCACGTAAATTCAGGATTAGAACCTCGCGTTCACCCTCCTTTTTGTACAGACTAGAGATAGAAAACAGCTGAAGGTTTAGATTAGAGAAAGAGCTAGTTCTGTCCAGAATTGCAGAAATTGTACAGGTTACCACAGCTTTATCTAAATTTGAAAAGGAAAAGTTTATTTTCTTTACCAAACTAGAAAACACACTACACGCACACATACATATGTATACAAAGTTTTCAGTAAAAAACTGAGTAAGCAACGTTTCAGGGTTATCGTAGTCTGTTATCATAACGTCTGTTTCCGACATTGAATTAATAAATTTGCCCCCTTGCAAGGATAATTATTTATTATCATTTATCAATTTATTTGAAGACCCCTTTGGCGGATTTGAAGGATTGGAAGGAAACGGTTTTCACTTTTTCCCTTCGGTTCCCATGGCTCTTGAGAGGACGGAATCCAGAATCGTTGGATCCGATAAGCAGTCCGGAGCTTCAAAAACTCGAAGCTATTTTCCGGAGTCATGGATATGGACTGATGACCATACAGGGTTAGATTGAAATTCGAAATACATTCTTCGCATGCAATGTGTGCTTTATATTATCGTGCATGTGCCGACTTTTTTTGCACGATCCGCCTCAAAGGCCTATCGTGTCCACTAGCGCAGGGGTTCTCAAACTTTTGGTGTTGCGGAGCCCTTGAAAAGGTTAACTATTATTCACGGAGCCCCAAAATAAATGTTAAAATTGTTACTTTCGGATTAATATTCCTGAGCAAGTTATAAGTACTTTACTCAATTTATATGCTGAACCTTTTTTGAAAGGGTTAATACAAGTCATAAAAAAATCTAAATTTCAAACATAAATTATATATACTAAAGCTGTAAATTTGACACTTGACAAACATGGTCGAATCTTTTCCCTTTTGACATGTTTGGAAGACTTAAAAGGCCGCTAATAATGTGCGCGATTGCATTTTGTTACAATCGCCGATTTTTCCTCAGCATGGCGTGTTTTTGAACCTTTAAACATCTTCACGCCGGTGTTTATTCTCCCTGATTCAAATTTCCCTCTGCATATACATGTATTGTTACACAATGACGACGTTAATGGCTTTTGTGTTTTCGTGGGGAATTATGAGTTCAATGTGAAAAACATGTTACCATATTATAGTCATCGGCGACGAAATGCTAAAAATAATAATTAATAAAGAGATAAATCTGCAACTCAAGTTTCTTGATTAAAAAGCGGCATTCTGAAATATTAAAACTAAAACTTAAAATGGAAGATCACACGTTTGGTTTCAGCAGACTCACCTAGGATTGAAAACGCTTTTATAGACATTGCAAATCACAAAATTTGGTGTTATGTTAGGTTTTCATTGTAGTAACTGTGAAATCGAAACACAAGTACAATTGTGCGCGCGATGTAGGCCTACCTTTTTTTCCCATTTTGAAACTACCGACGGAGCCGCACGCAATCAATTGTGCGCGCGATCCGCGATGTACCTTTTTTCATTCTGAAACTACCGACGGAGCCGAATGCAATAAAATAAATTTCGATTGTTCGTATTTTGCCCAGACATTGTGTTTTTTTAAAGGGCGATATATTGCTTAAAAATAATCTCAAGTGCGAAAGAACAAATCAAGTTTGACAAATCCCAATATCGCAAAAATACGACTCCAATTTATTGATAGTTGGCAGTTTACACATATTTTATGTTATTTCAGAATAATATTCTTTTATTTTAGTAATCCTAATAGTAATCTCGTATCAAACGTGAGTAACGATGAGCACAATTACATTATAACGACGAGACACGTTAAATGCTCGCATTGGTCATGGATTGAATATTTCACACAACAGAAATCTCGTTATACGTTTTTTTTAATCGCGAAGAATGTTGCGCGGTAATTTCCGATTCCAATTTTGAACCACCTCCCTCTTAAGAATCCTGGCTGCGCTCCTGCTTATAAATAATGTCATTTTTTAATTCAGCCTCTTTGCCATATTTCGAGGCCATATTGTTGTCAGATTTTATCAAAGCTGTTATTGCTTCTTTAAACAGTTACAAAATTAGTCAGTATTTTGAAAAGTAATCGAATAGCTCGCGGAGCCCCTGGGTTCCTCTCGCGGAGCCCTGAGGCTCCGTACGGAGCACTTTGAGAACCTATGCACTAGCGCATACACCAATGCTCATCCTCTCTTCTTAAATGTTACTATGACTTACTTTGTATATCACACTTTGTATTTTGACGTAGAATGTCGATATTATGACTTCACACTTTTGGTATGTGACGTCCCTCTTTGGTATTATGATATCACAGTTTTGTTTTATGATGTCACGTTTTGTGATATGACGTCACGCTTTGAGTGTTCTACTTTTTGTCAGAATGTAAAAGTTATCCCAATTATTTGCTCAATGCATTTATTCTATGATTTAGTATAATACAGTATAGGTTCAGTTATACTGGGGGAAATTATTTACCGTATATCATTACCGGTAATTATACAGGGTGTCTAAAAATTCGCCCGATTTTATAGTAATAACAATTGTAAGTTTAAATAAATTTTATTGTATGATAAAAGAGGATTACAAGCACAATAAGAACTATTAATAAAAACATCATTTGTGTCGTGCCGACACAAATGCTAATATATCCGAAATGTGCATTTTTGCTCTAAAACGTTCATATGGATGTAAAATAGAATAGTATTTGAATCGTGACGGACGGAGAGTCACAGCCGTACATAAATTGTTTTGAAAATAGTTGTATTTTGGAAACTGAGAAAAAGAAAAGATATTTGATGTATGTTTACTTCAGTAGTCAGCACTGGGGGGAAATTAGTAATGCCCATCGTAATAGTCAGGCTTATGACTTTGATAATGTTTTATGCAGCTGGCATCTTTACAGATTAGTTACAGATTAGCTTGAAAACCAACAACTGAAAGTACAATCTTGCTAAATCTTTCTTGTGTTTAATAATATTTCTCTCTAGGGGGCCATGGTCGACCAATGCCAATGATGATGGCTATGGACGCTGCGCCTATGCTTAGGTCGGCAGTGCCGGTAATGAAAGGAGCCTTTCGGCAATCGTCGACTAAAGTTCGAAAGTATTTTCCTGAAACTTGGATATGGGCTGAAAATATTTTAGGGTTTGTTTGTAGAAAAGCATGAGTAGACAAATGGTCTGGTCTGCTTTAGCACGATTTTGACCTTCACATCAAATAACAGCAACGACACTGTGCTTTTGCGTAATGGTCATGCTTCAATGAATTTTAGTAATAGTTGTGTAACCTAAATATAATTCAGGTTGTGAGAGAAGTTGCATTCTTTTGCATGAATAGAAAAGTTTGTATCTGGGCACAAAAACAGGCTGCAAGACCTTAAATGCAATTTTACTTTTAAATCTTTTCAGGGAGACATGGACCAATAATGTTTAAAACATTGGAGTTTGCACCAATGATGTTAGGAAGTTCCTTTACCAAATCTGCACAAAGTATTGTTAAAGTTCGGAAATATTTCCCAGAAACTTGGATCTGGACAAATGACACCATAGGGTTGGTTCGAGGGTGTAGTGTGATCATGAATCATGTAATACCATTATTATTAGGGGCGTCCACCACAGATATTTCAAGGGGAGAGGTGCAAATCTGCAAATGACTTACTTCTTTTGGGTTGGTCAGCTGGACGCCCATGGTTTGAACATCCTTAACCCAATAATCCTTATCATCCTAACTTGTCATGTTAGTGTAAATTTATCCCTGATTACATTGAATGGTTTGGAATGTAATAAACTCATGATGGGGTTGGACCAAAAAACACGAGGGCATGCATAAGGATTTTGAGTTTCAAATAATCCTATTTGCCAGTTGGTTCCGTGCTCGAGAATGCAACTTGTCAATTATCTGGACAGTAGTTGAACTAGGTGATTGCAGTTAGCTATGTACTGTGTGTAGCTGTAGTTTTGTTTTGTACTATCATTAGAGAAATCATATCATTTGAACTTTTCCATACTCAATAATTTCATCCTCATTCATTCATTTCTGTAGTTGTATGTTAACATGTCTGATTGTAGAGTTTGTCATTACTGTATTAACGTAGAAAATGTGACTTTCATCTTTCCATGTTGAAAGAAACGTACTGAGTAGTTTTTCTTTGTTTGTGAAATGCTGCGTACAATTTCAAGTTATGGTTCGAAATTAGTACAGCAGAAAAGTGTTGACGAAAAGATGAAAAGGGTAAATAGTAGTCATGCAATTTTGAGAGGTTAATACAGTAACATGTGTGAGTGACTGTTTTGAAAAGGTTTCTTTGAGTAGAAGACATATGGTAGACTTGGCTACTAAAATTGATGTTCTTGTTATTATTGTAGAGTTGGTGTTATGTTGATCAGTTATTAATAAGGACCTTACTTGTAAAAAAATTTGTATGAAACATTGCTATAATGGAGTTGAGTGTTCATGTTCTCCAAACTAAAGTGGATTTGGGCATAGCAAGTTGGGCATGTCTAGAGCATAGCTTAGACGAAATTGAATCGCATTATTTACAGATGTACACACCATGTACAGCGAGTACAGGTGTTTAAAGTGAAGTGTTCTTTTTTTTAAAGTCAACTACTTCTGGCTTGAAGAAGACGCGCAACCTGTAATGTTTGCCATGGCGACAGATGATGGAGCTCCAGTCAATAAAGTATTAGTAGATCAAGGCTCAGCGTCTACCCCTTCAGTAACAAGAAGTTTTTTTCCTGAATCTTGGATTTGGACAGATAGTCAGATAGGGTGGGAATATGTGTGAAGTGTGTTGTGCTTTTCAAAGTTTGTCTTGTGTGTTTTGACAGTCTTCCGAACCCCTTGAGTCTTAGAGTCTTGTTTCATCATTTTTGTGATGTTACCTGGCAATCAGATATACCTCGTTTCATCTGAGTGTGTTTTCCTTGTTGTAGTGTTTCTTACTAGACTTTAGTGCATGCTTTAAGAATTGTTTTGTGTGGAAATTGTTAGTTATATGTAGTTGTCTAAGTGGTCGTCCAACTGGTCTTCACAAATAATGCCGTTTAAATGGCATTCCATCCATTATCCTAACCTACTGTCTACATGTCAAATCAGCAGCAGAAAAGGTCCTTCAAGTGATGTTTGCGGAATTTATGAACATTTATATAAACATCACTAATTCAAAATGTAGCTGTATAAACTATGTAATGCTCTCAAATATCCAGTTTGGTATAGCAACACAAACACTTACATTCATAGACCTAGACTCACTAAATTCATTTTTACATTTCGTTTTAAAAAGCAATTCCATATACTTACATCTACATAAATATGATCTCAAACATTTTATTTCCATATATGCTCAGGTATTTTCAGAGATTATCGCTTTCGTATGTCACCAACTAAGGTTTAAAGTACTTGCAACCTTTTTTACAGCCATACATTCATAATAACCCTGTCTATAATATATACGCCTTAAACATTTTAAAGACAATTTTTTCTTACTAGTTAATTTAACTACTCAAATTAAATACTTGTGGTCATGCTAATAATGAAATAGCTCGGAAAAAAGCTCACTATGCGATCCAAGTGTTATATTAACCTTACAGATACACAGATTTCACTGTTCAAGCAATAACCTTCTGACTCTCATATTTCTCTGTTCGTCATCCTTCTACTATGAAAAGCATTGGTTTAATAACGTTCGCCTAGCTTACACAATAAGTTGCGCTTACATGTTACTTACTGCAAATCTGCGCTAAATACTACAAATCTGCGCTAAATACTGCAAATCTGCGCTAAATACTACAAATCTACGCTAAATATCGCTGCTTCAAGCTCGCATATATCTTCTTCTCCCTTGTAGCTAGGCTGTAAATAAACAAAAACTTTATCTTTGTCACAAAAACATCCATTTCACAATTCATTAATATTGCATGATGCATGTGTTTATACTTCTTCAATTTAACAATTAGCACTAGCATGGTTGAATTTAGTATGTCACGAACATAAATTGAATGAAACTTGGCATTGAATCTAATTTGAGTTGGCACCCAATTCTGCTTAATATGAAACAGTATATGCCTGAAATCATTGCTTCAACCAGCTAATAGAAAAGTAATCTGCACCTGCTTTGGCCAGTATTGTTTTCGCTATAACCCTTTTTTTGGAAAAAGTTATAGACGCATGATTTTACCATTAGCTTACATTGTTACAATAGTGGATGCATGAAATTTTTAACATCACATATATTGTGTTTATTTAACTTGTTTGCATGTTTACTTGCTGTAGTGCAGTTTATTGCATTTTTATTGTTAAGTGGCATTGTTGCAATTGGTATCTCGAAAATGATAAAAAAAAATCTAATACAAACAATACATACCAAAACTGTCTGGCAATGCTGTTTCCAATTCCAATAATTCCATTTGCAACATCTTGGTGATTGCATGGGCTTGCTTGCTGCATGTTAGAATAAAGTTAAGCCCAAAATGTATGATTGATTCATCCAAATTGATAAAAAAAAATATAGAAATATTCGGTACTTTTTATTTGTTTAAATCTAATTTTATCATACATTTTGGACTGTATGTTGGTAGCTTGAAGCCTGTTTACACCCCATATTTTGACAAATTCAGTTTGTATAAAAGTAATCATAAATTTAACTGTTCAGCTTTTCCCATACCTAATCTGGCAGACTCTCAAATTATGATAATTTATTATTAAATTGTTTTATTGACTTCCACGCTTGAGATTAAATAGGAAATCTCACTTTTTTTTATTCGATCCCATTGTTAACGTGATTTAATGATAGGAAATAAAAATTAATAAAAAAAATTGGTATTATCCAATTTTTAATTAAAAAATCTACTCATGTTTGTTGGGCCTTGCTGGACTTATATTTATCCTAAATTATGATCTGAAACCAACATCGCAAATTGATGTGATGGATTTGTTTATGGCTTTAAATTTATTGAAAATCATTTTTCAAAATACTTGGTGTAAACAGGATATAAATTCAAAACTTTGACACAATTTTTAACGTTGTTTTTCTCCAAATCCAGGGACGATGGTTCGACAACTTTTACCTACAACACGCCCGATACAATCACTACCTGGGAGCTCAGTAGTTTTGCTGTTTCTGACAAGAAAGGTCTTGGAGTCACTGATGAAACATCAAAGGTTGAATTTGTTAACTGACTCTATTTCTGGTTATGATTGTGTACCGAGTGCTATGAACATGTTTATCATTGTAAATTTCCCGCTTGCATTACCATGTTGGGGCTCTTTTTATAATTAATGTACAAACCCTCTTCAACACAGGATGGTATGTTTTGAATAAACTGCATTTTACCTTTATTAAATTTTATATTACTGATAGTTTCACATATTACCAAACTAGACCAGCAGTTCTCAACCTTTTTTCTGCACTTCCAATTTGGGTCTTCGTTCCCAACATATTACATCCTACAATAAAATTTAGCCGCTGATTGAACTTCTTTTTTTTGTCGAAATTCATTCAAAGTAATTTCATCCCCATTAGCGACCTCTCAATTACTCATCGGTTGGAAACGACTGCAATAGACTAACACATTGGAAGAAACCTCTAAATGTTTTCAAAACTTAAAATATTCGCATATGTGCAAAAAAGTACTACATTGGCAATCTCATTATGTTACAAATTATTACTAAAAAATAAACATGATGAGATACTTCCTAAACGAGCTTTAAGCTTGTGATTATTGGGATAATAATATCATCAACTGAAGTCTGACCATGAACTAGATTTTTTTTAAATTACCGTTTATATCACAGATCACAGTCTTCCGCAACTTCTTCATCTCCCTGAATCTTCCTCCAACCATGATCAGAGGAGAAACACTGAATATGAAGACGACCCTCTTCAACTACTTTGATGATGAGCTTACAGTGAGTTTTCCGAGCTTATAAATCCATTTTCAGGAAAGTTAAGGATATACAAATTCATTGATTTGCCAACCAAAAACAAATAAATTACAAAAAACAAATAAATACACATACAATAAAAAAAAGAACAATGTTTTTTAGTAATGACGGGATGGAGCGATAGGACCATACGGTCATCAGGGTCAGTCCCCCAAATAATAGAGACAGTCTACAATAATAGCAGTATACAGCAACCTTGTTTAAAGTAAAAAATATATTACAGATATTTCGATAATTTTTATAAAATATTGAAATGGTTTATTAGATTATGTATTATATTGTGTCAGATTATGGCCTTGTATTATTGGGAGTTCAGTCCAAGCTATGCCTTATTTCTATAAACTTATCTTTTTTTATGTGGGTGACAGTCACCAAAATAGTATAAAAGAGTTGCTCACTTCCCAGTTTTTATAATTTTGTTGAATTGAATATGAATATTCCGGTTTTAACATTTTAAGCCAATTCAATAACTTACCTCTTTTATGTGAGTGCCAGTGAAAAAAGTTGCTGTTTTAGTAATTTTATTGAATTGAATTTCAGGTCACTCTGACTCTTAAAGAAAATGAATGGTATGACCTTGTTATCCCTGGGGATGACCCAATCGCTGCTGGACCAATCAGAACGGTGACAATCCCAAGCAAAGATTCAGTAACCGTTGTTTTCCCGATAACATTCAAAAAAGTTGGAACAGCAAGAATCTCAGTCTCAGCAACATCACCAAGAGCTGGAGATGCAGTTGAAAGAACTATGGTTGTCAAAGTAAGATGATTCAATAAATCTTGAATATTCCAGAGTCTAGCTTATGGGTGGGCAGGGTTTTGTACCAGGGGCCAAAAATTTTGCCTATCTAGACTGGCGGGCCATGTCAGTGTGATGTAAAAGGTTACACTTTATGAAGAATAGTGTTACAAAATCAAAAGTGGAAACAATGGTCTTTGGGCCGAAACTAAATTCAATCGCAATCTAAACTAATACATTGAGCTATTTTTTTAGCTTAACATCAAAATTTGATTTTAATTTGGTTGTGGCAGCATCAGGCGGGCCAGATTGAACTACCCAACATGCCGGATTTGGCCCGCGGGCCGCAGTTTTCCCATATCTGGTCAAGCTTCACACCAACACAGATAGCTCAGAAACCTGTGGCTCCGGACTTGCATGTGGCTCTTTTTTCTCGGAGATTTGGATAGTTTTTGGTCTGACTAGCAGAATGTTACAGAAATATATCTCTGCTAGTGTGCAGCAAGATTCTTCAAACTTGAATCGTTTAGAACTGACATGAGCAAACTACGGCCCACAGGCCAAATTGGGCCCATTGAGTGATTCAGTCTGATGCTGCCACAACCTATCTAAAACCAAATTTTGATGATTTAGTTAAAAAGAACTCAAAAAATTTGTTTAATTAAATTGCGATTAAATTCAGTTTGGACATGGGGCTTATTGTTTACCTCTTTTGCTTTTGTAAAACTGTAAATATTGTTCATAAAATGTAACTTTTCACGTCATACTTACATGGCCCACCAGTCTGAGTGGGCAAAATTCCAGTCCCCTGCTCTGAAAACCTTGTCCACCCCTGTTTCAGAATAATTATCTTCACTCTTACGCAGAACTCGTAGCCCCGACTTACAATTACATTCATCAGAGAAATTGCAATTTTAAGATTTGTGGTACATTCTCATGCCAACTCATTATTTATCAGTGCTATAGTGTATAGCCTTGCTTAGAGTAATCCTTCTCGAAATCTTTTATGAACTTTGAATTCTTATTTTTCTTAGCCTGAAGGAATTCAGAAGATTGAATCTCACAGTAGTATCATTGATAAAGAAACAGACGACGGTGTTCCTGAATCAGTGACTTTCAATGTCAACATTCCTGAAGATGCCGTGGAAGGGTCAGCTCGTGTTAAGTTCTCTGTCTCAGGTATGATGATGTTTTAATAATGGAACATTTGATTAGTGTTTTTGACAACTAATATATTGATAATCAGCACCCTTATCAGTGCCATAAGGTAGGAGTTCTCAAACTTTTGGTGTTATGGATGCGGTGAGGGGGTAGACTATTATTTACGGAGCTCCATGATAAATTTACAAAAATATAAATAATCTTTTGGAACTCATAGATAATGTCATATTTGAATTACCACCTTGTTGCCATATTTTGATGCTACCGTTGTCAAATTTTGTAAATGCTGTTGCTGCTTTGGACAGGTACAAAATCAACCAACTCAGTATTTTAATAAGTAAATGGATAGCTCGTAGAGCCCTGGGATTCTCTCATGGGGCTCTGTACGAAGCACTTTGAGAACCCATGCCATAAGGTTGTCAGAGCCCCCCTTCCCAAGCTATACCTATTGCTACAGGCAAATTCTCAGGTTGAATCGAAATACCAGTTATAACCAGTCCAGTCAACATTCTTTCAAATACTTTGAGTTCTATGGCGGAAATTTTTCTTTCTATTCCAGCTCTGAGCAGTTTATTCTCAAATTTTGTGCACCATCTCTCAGTTTACTATAATTTATTAAATTCGATTGACAAAAACAATAACAATGTTTCCAATTTCTTGTGCGATGAATAAAGTTCAAAGACAGTTTTTTATTTTCTTCAAAATATTATTGAGCAATTCATGTACTGTTCCCTGAAGTATAAAAATAATTCTTGCTCATTTTTGTCCAGGCAACATTCTTGGAAGCGCTCTCAGTAATCTCGGAAACTTGTTACAAATGCCGAGCGGATGTGGCGAACAAACTATGGTCGGCTTCGCACCTGATGTTTATATCAGTTTGTATCTGAAGAAAGTTGGTGAATTGGAAGGAAAAATCAAACAAAAATCAGAATCTCATATCAGAGAAGGATACACTAATGAATTGAGGTGATTTTATAGTTTGGTTTGCAGGGTTGATTATGTGCGAGAGGATTGCTGGACTCCTCTCCGCCGTAGGGTGGTTCACGTAACCGCTGGTTGGCTACGGCTTCCTCCACCAACAGGTCCATGCTTCCGAAAATAGATAACTGACTAACCAATCCAATACATGATAGGAACTGATAACTGGACAAGAGACTGTGATTCGCCATATGATTAAGCTGTTTTATTGACTTTATTCTCCCCCTAGTAAATATCTTAATCCCATCCTATCCTAAAATTCATGAAAAATATTTAAGAAAATATTAATAATATCGGCAATTCTACTGTATTTTGTGGAGTGAAATTTTTTTATTGAAATATGTTATTCTGTTACACAGATACCAACGAGATGACGGCTCATTTAGTGCATTTGGTTCAGAAGATCGTTCTGGCAGTACATGGTTGACCGCATTTGTTGCAAAATGTTTCATAGCGGCTAAAGAACTCAATAGTGACCTTATCGAAGAGTCAAAGGTCAACCGAGCCATCAACTTCATTCTCAAACAACAGAATAAAGACGGAACATTCAATGAACCAGGAAGAGTTATTCACAAGGATATGCAGGTTTGAGTAATTTTTTTTGGGGGGGGGGGAGGGGGATTTACTCGAAGCAAGACCACATGCACTTACTCAAATATCAGAGATATTGATCTCTGAGCGAAGTTACAGGCACCACTAAAATGCCAATCCTAGTATCTGCATCTATATAGTGCTCCAGGAGTGTGTGTACCAATATGAAAATATCTAATTTTGTTTGCCCACTTTACATCAAGTTGTGTAAAGGGACGGAAGCCTATGGGCAGAAGATATAACTAACATAGACAGTCCCCAAACTCGTAATAGTACTAAAAAAAGGAAACTTTGAATAAAATTATTGCCTGACCCTAACCTGGTACACACACTATGGGAGTACCGGCTGAATATTCAATAAATATTTACAGCATGTAAGGCCAACTACTTCTATACCTGACATGGACTAGCAATAATACAAGTGTGGTTTGCCTTCTTGTCACATGGCTTTTGCGAGAAACTTTATATAAAAACAAATAAAAAACACACTGGTACAACTTTATTTCATTCCTTAGTTCTCAGTGTTTTTTTGCAACTTCTCAGTAATTATTTTTACTTAAACATGAATATTTTCATTCTAGGGTGGAGTGGACAGCAAAGAAACATTGTCCTCGTATATGCTGATTGCCTTGTCTGAAGGAAATTGGAAAAAGAATGAAGTAAGTACCAGTCAGGATTAAACTGGCTTCATTCATTGTTACTTATCGATCTTGATCGGTAAGTATGTTGATAGGTATTTGTTTGTATGTCTGTTTGTCTGTCTGTCTGTTAGATGCACGCGATATCTCACGAAAGTGAGATTGGATCTGCTGCAGATTTTGCATGTGCATTCATCATAGCTCGGATCAGAAGCCTATTGATTTTGGATGGATTATGTCGTATAATTAGCGAGTTATTAATTAATTAGTGATGGGACACACAGTGTCACTATGGAGTAAGACCACTGTTTTGGGGGATCCCCTAACCTTCGATCGATAAGTCTTCGGTTTCCAACCAAATTCCAGTTTAAGTCTTTGATAGGTGAGTTTGCCCAGAGAAAAGGCAAGCGTGCTCAGTCAGATATACTCAACTTTGGAGGTTACCAGCGATCAGTGTGTCACGAGCTATTGAAACTTCAAAGAGTAATTCTGGTGCATTGCACGCACACCAGTCATTGAAAATTTGGTAAAAAAAATCCTTCCCAAATCGTCCCAAACTTTTGTCAACTGAATTGCCGTAGGTGTTAACTCCACAACTATTCTGGTATAATTACCATTTGCCAGTCAGTGTACACATAATTCATTAATCCAAGTGATTCATGAGTCTTGCTACACACTAACACAAATATATTTCTGTAACGTTTTGTCTGACAAAGGTCAGACTTCCTCATACATACATAGTTAACTAATTCGTTAATAATGTGAATTCGTTCACAGTAAAGTGTGCCATAAAACTCGAACCATATGTCACGTTCTTATTCACCACAACTTTCTTGTTGCCTGTTCATCAGTGTAAACCGAGTCATGTTACGCTTCTATACAGGATGTGGAAGCTGCAATGAAGAAGACTCAAACTTATTTGGAATCCAGAATTGAATCAGTCCGAGATCTCTACACTCTGTCTATCATGGGATATGCCCTGTCTCTTGTTGAAAGCATTGAAGCTCCAAAGATATTGAACATCATTGACAGCATGTCAACTGTAAAAGGTATTGCATTTTTTAATGTAATAAATTTACAGGATTTGATATTATGAGTGCGATGGTTCTCAAACTTTCTTGATACACGGCCATTCCTTCCACACTCATGGTCCTCTGTCATTTTATAAAATACTTAGTTTTGCTCTAAAGGCATTCCTATCAGTTATTTTATGTGTCGTGTTTATGGATGAAAACGATTAATTGAAAGCTGCAATCCAAGAATTGAACAAATCTGATACATTCAAAGTTGTTACAAAAATTTTATAACATTTGAGGTCCATTTCATTTTCCCATTTGTCAAAGCTTAGAATTTTCAGCTAATTCCTAAATTTCCCATAAATTCACACAGCCAACATGAAATTCTGGGAGAAAAAGACAACTGGAATGTCAAAATGTGAAGCAAGGAAAGAATATTGTCCGATGGATGATGATAAACCAAGCACAGCGTCTATTGAAACTACGGCATACGTTCTGTTGACTTATGTAAAGATGGGACGAGAAGACATCATGCCTATTGTTAGATGGCTCGTTGAACAACGTGGTGCATTTGGAGGATACCATTCCACACAGGTATGTTTGACAAGTAGGATTTGTTCGTTCTTTAATTCTGTTCTAGATATGTAAGATAGCACAAAGTATTTGAACATGTGAATTTATGTAATACCAAATTATTGTGATTTCATATGCCGTAAAGTATTCATTTGGTCTACTTATCATCAGATGCCTTAACAAAAGATGTATGAATAAAACTCAAAGACAAAATTTTTGAAAGTTATCCCATTGTTAATCTTATCCTCCTTCCTCTCCTCTGTAATAAATTCTCCTCTTTCACAGGATACTGTTATGGCAATCCAAGCTCTTTCAACAGTAGCCGGATTATTCTCTGAACGTACAATGAATCTCGATATCAAAGTAACTCACAGCGGAGATAAAAATTTCGAGGAAACTTTCCAACTCTCAGACAGCAATCAAATCGTATTGCAAATGGCTCAGGTAATTGTCTAGACAGATAGAAAGAGATTTTTTTTTCGTCAACCAGAAAAACTGAACATTGCCACAGTGATAAAAATAAACAACAACATACCAGTTTCAAAAGTACTGGTATACACTTTTGTTTGAATAGAAGTTGAAATTTAACACAAATAACGACTCATCTATATTCTCAATTTCTTAGCTTCCTGCAGTATCAGGAGATGTTATAATTGAAGCCAGTGGACAAGGATTTGGTGACGTACAAGTCACTGTTTGGTATAACCTGCCTGTCGGTCCAAGAAGTGACGATCCGTTCATTGTAGAAGTCGATGTTAAAGAACAATACCAAGGAGAAATTGTCAACTTACAAGTTTGTTCAAGGTAGTGTAACGTTTTTTGCTATTTGAGATTCAGATACTCCCGAAGTATTCATACCAAGATGGCGCACAAACTGGAGGGTAGTATGTGTACCAGGTTGGGGTTGTTCAGGTGGTGCATAATCTTGGTACGAATACTTCTGGAGCGCCGTAATTTAAACCAAACCAGCGATATGGATAAAATCCACATAAGATCACCGACTTATCGATCTAGCGGCGTGTATCCTTCGCTCTGACTCAATAGCGACACCGCATGTCCCATCACTAATTAATCAATAACTCTCTGATTATACGACATAATTCATTCAAAATCAATAGGCTTCTGGTCCGAGATATGATGAATGCACATGCGAAATTTGGAGCAAATTCAACCTCGCTTTCGTGAGATATCGCGTAACATACGAAAGTGTCTAACAGACAAATACCTATCAACATACTTACCGATCAAGATCGATAAGTAATGATAGTGCTGTTTGCAAGCATAAAATTTAAAAAATTCACATAACCCACTTTATTATTTAGAATCAATGAAGATCGTACAGAAGTTGTCGAGGGCACTGGAATGTTTGTGATAACAGCAGCGCTGCCTAGTGGATACACAATTGACGACAAAGAAGCAACGAGAGAAAATCGTCAATTGAAACTTGTTGAACTCGATGGAGATCAAATCACAGGATATTTTGATGAGGTACCTTTATTATTTTTGATGAGATCTATATTTTCACCCCAGTAAAAGCACCAAACAACAGGGTATAGAGCACGGGTGGGCACAGTATTTGAACCAAGGGCCAAAAATGTGGCCCACCTAGACTGGCGTGCCATGTAAGTGTGACGTAAAAAGTTACATTTTACGAAAAATATTTACAGTGTTACAAAAGTCAAAGTGAAAATCAATAACCTCGTGACAGATCCAAATTTAAATGCAAACTCAATAAATTCCTTGAGCTATTTCAGAGCTCAACATCCGAATTTGGTTTTAATTTCATTGTGACAGCACCAGGCGGGCCAGGTTGAATTACTCAACGGGCCGTAGTCAGCCCATGTCTAGTCTGAAAAAGTACGTTTAAAAATCTTAAGTGATTCAAGAGTCTTGCTGCACACTAACACAAATATATTTTTGTAACGTTTCGTCTGACCAAGGTCAGACTTCTTCAGGCATATTTTATTAAATGTACAGGGGTTCCCAGCCTTTTTTTCGATATACTAGTATTTTTTTATTAATGTTCCATAAATGTATTTTTAATGCTAGTTAGGGATGAGATTCCAATATATATTTCATGGGAGATCAAATATGGGCGCTTCAAAAGTATGTGTACCAATATGGAGGTAACTAATTTTGTGTTGGCTAATTTACGTCAAGTTGTGTAAAGGAACTGAAATCTATGGTCGGGGTATATTCACTTGGCTAACCCCAAACTTGTAATAGAACTAAAATAAGGAAAATCGGAATAAAATTATGGCCTGGTACACACACTACACCAAACCTGATACACATACTACGGGAGTACCAAAATATGATAAGATGGCTCAATCGAATAGTGAACCACGACCTCTCTTTAACTAGTTAAGCGTTTCGGATGCAGGAACTTGCTGGTTGAGAAAGCCTTATTATCTGACTAGCGGTTATATGAATCTCTACCTGAAGCTGAGTAGTCAAGTAATCCTCTTTAAGACAATCATCTCCCACAAATTTCAAATCTGCAAACTCACACTGAGTACATTGTGGCGCATTGGCAACTGTGGTTTTAATGTCAAGCACAGGGTGGGTAAGGTCATTGCACATAAATTTTGCCCACCTAAAATGGCGGGCCATGTATGTGTGACTGACGAAGATACACTGTGGTTGATCCAACTAAGTTAGTTAAGATAGAGTTATGGTGACGTTAACAAAACCTTGTCGGCACTGAAGTGAAACTCGAGGCTGCGAAAGACCACACATGACAAGCACACAAGCATCATCAGGTGGACCAGATTGAATCACTCACTGTGCCAGATTTGGCCTGTTGGCTTTAGTTAGCCCATGTCAGGTCTAGCACTTCACTGAACTAGTGTTGAGCATTAATTAACGATTAAATCCATCTTATTCTCACAGCTCCCTAAAGGCCGAACCATCTGTATGTTATTAAAGCTTCGTCGTTATGCTGAGGTAACTGGAGTCAAACCACAACTAATAGAAGTCATGGATTATTATGAGCCAGGTTTGTATTTTGACCTTAAATCAATTAAAATCATAGGATTCACATATTTATCCCAGGGGAGCAATTCTCTTGCACATGATTATCCCTACAGGAACCGTATTTCTAACGCTTAATACGATGCGCCACACTGCGACCCTCATGACTACGCTATTTGACTGTTCAAGCATATTTGTGGTAACTGCTACAAACAGATTCGTAGTAGGATAAATAGTGTCATACACAATATTTTAATAAGCAAGCAAAACAGCTCATGCAAACACTTTAGTATAAACTGCTGCTTACAGACATAGAATTGCAAAAAAAAAAAGAAACACAACAAACTATTTAAAGATAAACAAGAGTAAATAAATAGCATATACCGTAAACAACGGGGGACAGATAGACAATTTTTGCTTATTTGTGGCACAAGAAGCTTAATGCAGACACGCTTAGACAACAAACAACCATAATTGATGTTTATTAAAGATTTCTAAAACTGGAATATGCTTTAAAGTCCATGCTTCCGGACGAGAGGCCATGGTTTGCCATATGGTTAAATCATCTTATCGACTTTCCTCTCCCCTGGGATAAATATGTAAATCCTAATCCTATATGAAAATACCATGCAACAGGCGTCATCTGAGGATAAGCCCAGAGAATATGAGAAAATCTTTTCCAAATTTTCCAATTGTCATTTTATTTTTATCGACTTTGTTTTTATTTACAGCTAAAAAAGCAACAGCTATGTACGCACCCCCAGAAGAAGACGGTGGCAATGTCTGTGCAATGTGTGGAGAAGCATGTGTTGGATGCCCACGTAAGTAGAAAGCTTTCTTATCAGTATTTTCACTCAGACTAAGTCTCTAATCAAGCAGACACTGCAGTACAAGGTGTTCATAAAGTCTTTTTTCAATTTCAATTCTGTTTTGAAGTCAGTTCTCAATATATCTTAATCAGGTTCGTTCTATTTAATTAAGTGTTTATTTGAGTTATTTTACTTTATTCAATACATCTGTAGTGAGAGACCAACAAATTATATATTGTAGTGACAAACTCCTTTGCAATTTGAAAAATTTCAAGACTTTATGACTTTTGCCCGTATAACAGCTGCCAAATTTTTCAAATGTACTTACAGACTGGAATGGTATTTTTGAGTTTTTTATTGAGTCACCAGTTTAGGAAATGTGTCGTATTTATACCCTAAACAAGTTTAAAACCAAGCTGAGATTGAAGTATAATAAATTGCCAGTTTATACATTCTGCATAAACGAAGTGCATATTCAATAAGGTGAAAAAAGAAACTACTGGTTACTGAAATCTTTCCCAGTGTGGTTTTATAATTTAAATATTTTTGTAGTTGCCACATTTTTATGTTTGTTTCTTCATTTTTTAGCAAAACCGAAATCGAAGCCAGTTGCTCGAGAATTTATCGGAAAATCATATTGTCGAAATATAAAATTCCCTTGTCCAGGTATGTGTGTTGTGTGTTTTTGAATGTAGAAACCTTAAGCTTTGCTTCTGGATAACTAACTTACATCCGCGATTTACTTTTCAAGTATCTGGCACGAATACTTTGTTACCTATTTCGATAACCCCGTAGTGTGTGTACCAGGTTAGGTACTAATTAATTTCATTCCGATTTTCCTTATTTTAGTTCTATTACGAGTTCGAGACTGTCTGTATCAGCCAAGTGAATATACCCCTTGCCCATAGGGGTCAGTCCCTGTACACAACTTGATGTAAAGTAGGCGAACAAAATTAGTTATTTCCATATTTGTACACACACTTCTGAAGCGCCCCTATTTCTATATCTGACTTTGCTTAATAACAAGACATTTCACCTTGGCTCCCTTTCTTCCTCACTCATCTCTCTCCCTGGATAAATATAAAAATTCTTCACATAGTTACGTTTCTAGTCAATTCTTTCAATTTTTATGTGATCGAAATAGCGTTTTTGATATTGCGCAAACTGGCCTTCCCCATACTATTGTCGTGCAAGCCTGATGACCAACATTGCCAGAAATAACCATGACAACCTCAAGTCCTGCATTTACCTGAACCACCCAACAGCCATTTGTAGTTCGGAAATCCTCTTGCGTATAAAAAACCTGCATTGGATTCGAATTTTTTAACCCACACAAGATAATCAGATGTGCAATGGAGAATGTTTTGGTAACGATTAGTACCATGCGCTGCACCGCCAAGTCTTTATTTTGGTGACTGTTCTATCTTGACAGCTTCCCCATTGATTGGAGTTTTCAATCTCATAATGAGTGCCATTGCATAGACTTCAATATCATTATTTTTGCGAGTAGAGGTACGTTAATAAGGCAATAAACCGCAATCTCTCGTCTTGTTATTCCAGATATATGAATATGGATGAGTGGGAGAAAGCTGTAACCACCTGCTCTATTGAGAAATCCTCCACTAGTCTCTTTAGCTTTGATACAAGGTTTAATAAAAAATGATGTAAACCTCGAAAAATATTTTATTTACAGATTTCATTGATGGTCTCTACTATGACACCGGTTCCCATATCTACAAAATGATGATGAAATATCCCAATGATTCAAAATGTGCTGCACCAAATGATGCCGAAAACTCACAAAAATATATGGGTCTTCCAGGTAAGTTTGTTCGCCATTTTTACCTGTGTTATCGTATAGAATTATGGTGGTGAAGTACGCTTATAAATACCAATGGTCGCAAGACTTAAAATGGAGGAAGGAATTTCCCAGAAGCTGATAAGACGCATATAGCAAACCTCAGCCTCTTGTTTTGTTCCAGTCCATGCGAAACTGGTTACCCTAGTTATTTGTTTCATATGCATGGATTTGATGGTGGAGGAAGCCGTAACCAAGCGTTTTTGTAAACCAGCCTATGGCTGAGTCTAGCACTCCTCTCGCACATAAATATCCACACAAGATTTGAACTTTTGTGGTACCCACGCAGAGTAATCAGAGGTGCGGTGACGAGCATATTCCTAGCGCTCAGTACGGTGTGCCACACCACCAACCTTGGGTTACTTTTTTGATCTGTGGGGTCCAGTAGCAATGGATTTCTTCAATTCAATACTCGTTTATCGAGAGCTTTCATTGAATTCTCCACTCTCCTTCGTTCTGGAAAAGTTATGTTGGTTAAACTTGTTAGCTGTTTTGTATAAGGTATCCCAAACTTCTAACAAACAATAAATCATCATTTACAATATGAAGTCGTCTTATCTGTTTTCCTCTTCTGAAATACTATTCATCAAACCAAATCTTTTTCAGGAACTCTTTTCAATGGAGTCAACCAGTACATTGAATGTGGAAAGACAGACTATTTTGAAAAAATGCTTTCTGGCAGCGAAGGATTTACTATTTCAATCTTAGTTTATCCAACTGAGCTCAACAAGCCGAAATTTTATGTTGTATACTCATTTGCAGGACGAAAAGGAACGAAGCCAACTGTTATATTTGCAAAACGACCAAGGTAATTCATATTCTACTGCTATATCTCTTGATTTCATAGAATTTGGGTTTTGTATTTGGTTTAGACCGGGACTGTGCAACATTTTTTGTCATTGGGCCATTCAAGAAACTTCAGACATCTAGCTGGCCCACACAAAAATTTTAGCGGGAAAAGCAAGGCCTTACAGTAATAAATACCGGGCAAAACGGTAGGAGCAAGATTTTACGCAGTAACAAGAACAAAAAACATTATATATTTTCATTCATGTGAACGGCTATTCAAACATAAACTGTCGGATTACAATTTTATACTTGATGGGAAAATATCTTAGTGTTGACAAGGGACTGAAGACTTGACAGGGCAGGTTGAAGCCTACGGACCGCTTCTTGCACACCCCTGGTTGGGACCGACTCCCTTTGTCTTACTAAGCTTTAGAAAGCAGTGTTTAGGAGACTCAAGTCACTGATACAACTTGAGTTGAACTCATTCGTTGAAGATTCGAAGTGATTTTATTGAGATGACTTGGATCATTATCGACTAACAGCCAGTGAGACGTAACTCAGTCATTAGCTCAACTTCGGACATGACTCGAGGCACGGATGACCTATAACCTCGCAAATAGGGGTCTAGACACATTTAATCACCATATCTAAGAATAAGAAGTTTATTTTGACTCCATAATCAGCATAAAAGACGATAAAATACATGATGGAAACAAAATTAATAAAACTGATTTCAGAATCGGGAAAGCAAACAAAACTCTAAGTAAGGTTTAAAACATACAGATTTTAGATTAAAAAATGTTGTCAAAAGTGATACGTGTTCGCTCACCCAACACACTCGCGATTGCACTACAACACAGCATCGGTAGCCTCCTTCATAATAGTAAATGATTATCAGTGCTATGTTGAGAATATAAGTGCAATATCTGAATTACTCCCTTATCTAATCTTTATCTTGTTATATCTTTTCAGAGTTGATCAATATTGGCTCAAGATAAGGCTTAATGGATATGAGTACATGGTCCGATCCATCTATACTTACGATATCCCACTAAACGAATGGACATTGATAACGGCAAGATTGAATGGAGAAAAGAGTGCCGATTTGTTTATCAATGGAATCAAGATGGGAAAGACCACTAGGAAGTAAGTAGTTGATAAGCGATTAGGAAGTTTGACAAAAAATTTAGGAGACGATTCCAAAAAACTTTGTCTAACTGTTGGCGTATCACAAAATGCTTCGCATAAAGTGAGGCTGTAGTTTGCAATATAATTATTAAGCAGTCTCATTATTGAGTTTGCGTCCCTTTTTTCTGAATTTACCCAATTTCACACTAGAGTCAAAAATTGTGCAAAATTTTACAAACATGAAATTTAGTAATTTTCTTCAAATAAATTTATGTATGTCAGTAGTTTGTGAAAAATAATATTATCCTCATGTATAAATAGCAAATCCAAAGTTTTATTTTTAATTTCTTCTATCTGACGCTAGGATAGGATTTACATATTTAACCCGATGTGGGGTACGCTGATAAGACGACTTAATCATGTGCCGGGTATGGAATTAGTTAGCCAGTTATTTAATTCAGATGCACCTAAATATTGAATCAAATTAGTATTGCATTAGCAAATAATAAGCAAATAATACATAAGCATTGACAATGTATTTTTTAAACCAACTCATTGATTCAACCTTTTGATATCCCTAAAAATAGTTCCCGAACCCCTGGTTAAGTAACTCAGATTTATATAGCCTCATCATAAGTGTCAATTGTTTTCTCATCACAGTGAGCGAACTAACCAACCGATGATATCTGATATCACACTCAAGATAGGACGATCTCACATTGGAGGAGGGAGAAATAGAGGTTCGATTTATTTTTTTGTGGGCGTGATGGCCCGGCGTTTAAAGTCGTTCCTGTTCTTCTTGTTTACTTAAATTGGGGCTCCCGAAGTATGCGAACCAAGATGGCGGACATCGGAATGTAATATGTCTACTAGGTTAGGGTTAGGCCATGATTTTAGGTATAAATACTACGGGAGGCTCTTGGCTAGTCTTCGAACTGATAATAGGACTAAAATAAGGAAAATTGGAAAAAAATTATCGCCTAACCCTAGCCTGTTACCCATGTTACGTTCCGATGTCCGCCATCTTGGTTCGCATACTTCAGGAGCACCCTTAAATTTTTCAAACTCATTGAATATACTATGCAATTTAATAGAGTCCTGCTGCATACTAACACAAGTTTATTTCTGTAACGTTTTGTCCGATTAAAATCAGACTTCCTCAGACAAGCAGTTTACAGAAACGACAAGAGAAGAGCAATCTGGCGGTTTGAATACGGCGATAAATAAATTTGTTTGAAATTAAATTCTAACATTAATTGCGACCAAACAGTGAATGAACGTCAGACGAAACATTACAGAAATACATTTGTATTAGTATGCAGCAGGACTTTTGAATTGCATAGTATGGGATTTTTATTCCTGCTACAGCATCCTTGTAATATATGCATACGGATTCACCAGCGCAAAGGCATTGAGGAAGGATTGGGAGTTAGTCTCGCATAAGCCCTACTGATAGTTACATTGAATATACATCGATTTCTAAATGTTCTTTGTTAAACATGACAAAATTTAGAATTTTAGACAAAAAAAAACTTAATATAATTAAATGATGAGGAATAATTTAAAAACCATTTAAAATGGAAATTAAACAGTTTACTTTTCCATTACAGGTAACTGGAAGGGACTTGTTTCATCTTTGGACATGTGGTCCAAACCTTTGACTGACGAGCAGATAATGGAGCTCTACAATTATTATGACCCAGTTATGTCCTCATCGAACCCCATGCTCAGAAAATCCCGTGTCCATCATGTGGTACCTATGTCGATCCGGCACTGTTTTACAAGATCATATGGAGCATCTGATTTAAAGAGTAGAAGTGGTCAACTCCGTACTAGCTGTGATGAGCCAAACGGAGAGAAAAATATGGGCCCTCCAGTGGATCTTGGAGGAATCGGGATTCTGGCACCACCTCCTGTTATTGTAGACGCCCCTATGCCAGGACCTGAGATTATGGCTGCTCAACCGGTTGATCAACCTCAACCTCCTGGAATGATGATGCCATAAATAAGCTAATCTGATAATCAAAAATAAAATAATGACGATTTGGACATTGCAGTACATTTTATTCTGAATTTTCAACACACAAAAAATAAAAATCTGATAACTCAGCAAATAATAGACAACCTTATTAAAACACTTTGAACAGATTAAAATTTTACGAATTGATATATTTCGCAAATCAAGAAAGATTTTGATTCATAAATTTTAAGTAAGTTTCAATCAACATTTTCTATATTATGTAGTATCAATGATTATATAGATTTTTAGTGAGAGTTGTACTAAAAAAATACTATTGAAATTATTTCACAGAATTTTAAAAATTTCTAAGAGATAAAACTAAATGAATTGAAGTTTCGTGAGATTTCAGTTTTACTAGATTTTAGATCAATAAAATATAGTTATCGGATGATTTCATCAAAGCTTTTATCATGTATTATAACATACTGATTAAATAAAAATGCAGAACATAATTTACGACTATTGTTTGGAAGTCAGTTTCAGATATTCATTTTTAAGTTATTTCTTCAGACAGTAAAAATACCATGCAAAATTGAGAGTAATGAAAACTGAACACACAATTTTACTGGGTTCGGGGGGAACCAAAGCTTGTTTTGATATGTAATTTGTAATTTAAAAGGTAGATAGAAAGATAATTTATTTCAAACTCCGCAATCGTACAACACACAAGACCAAATAAGCAGGACGAAAATTCGGAAAAGTTACCAAAACTAATTTCATTTTGACTCGCTCATCAGCATTACAGACGATGAAATATTTAATAGTTAACAAAAAAAATCTTATGCAGAGTTTAAAGCGTATAGAAGTAAAAGGTGTTGTCAAAAGGGTACTCCCGTAGTATGTGTACCAGATTGGGGTTAGGTCATAATTGTATTCTGATTTTCCTTGTTTTAGTTTTGTTACGAGTTCGGGGACTGTCTGTGTTAGCCAAATGAATATACCCCCTTCTCACAGGCTTCCGTCCCTTTACACAAATTAATGTAAAGTAGACGAACAAAGTTAGTTACCTCCATATCGGTGCACACACTTCTGGCTGGAGCGCCAAATATAACTGAGAAACACGATGAGATACTGTCTAACCAGGCTTTCAGGTTGTAAGCATAGTGATAATACATGAATATAAATGCAAACATGCTGGCATAATCTCAAACCGGGCTTAAAGCTTGAAAGCATTGTGATAATGAGTCAATATATAGGAGTGAAAACAGGATGATAAACTTTCGGGTCTCAAGCTTGTGTGATGTATGGTAGATGTTCATGGATTTCGATTCGGTCTTTTAGTTATTATTATTTCTTTGTGTTCCTCGTATTGTGCAGAGTACAATACTGCTTAAAGTTAGGATAAGATGTCATATTTATTCTTTTATAATATAGCGTACCACACAACCTCTCGTCCGGTTACCAGTCCATGTCGGGTATGGGATTAGTTAGGCAGTTATTTGTCACAAATGCATAGACTCAGTGGGGGAGAAAAGCGTAACTGGCCAGCAGCTACCAGTATCTGTTCCCACTGAAGGTGTTGAAAATCTCACAGAAAAGGCGATTCTTTTCGCGCAGGCCTATTTTCTGAATGTTCCTCCCATCTTGCTGGACTCGAAAGTTTTGAAGATGTAGCATTCTCTGACGTCCTGCAATAAATATGAATAATATTGTTACAATCTGATCTGTTCTTATAGATGTATGGGTTTATTTGTCAGGCCTGTGGGGTTGGAGTTTGACATGTTCTCAATGAAGTCAGAAATTGCACTTTTAATGTTGATAATCCAATTCAAAACAAAATGTTCAACAGAACAATCGATGGCGCTCCCGTAGTATGTGTACCCAGATGACGCACAACCTGATAACCCTAACCTGGTACACATACTATGCTCAGGTTGTGCGTCATCTTGGTACATATACTACGGGAGCACCCAATCGATTTCTGACTTGCGTCAAAGCTTGATTCAAAATTTTGGAAGTTCGGATCTGGAGTAGGGAACGAATATTTGATCATGGTGAAGTCGGGAGCCATTTTTAACCCAAAGTCGATTGTGAACTCACTTCGACTCCATAGCACTAGATCAGGGGTCGACAACCTTTTGTCGGTCACGGGCCAAAATTAAAGGTTGCAAGACATTGACGGGCCGCACATATTTCTAGAAAGTTGAAAACCGAACGGATGATACTTTTTTATAATAAAAATGAAGCAGTGATACATCTCTCGAATAGAATATAGATTTATTTCCTCATTCGAACCATTTGCGTTTAGAATCAACTTTTCTGCGTTTCCGTACCATTTGTCTAATTATAATTAAATTATTTGCTCAATAAACGAGTAACTGTGAATTTTATACTTGTTAGATTATAATATAATTTAGTCTACACTTATCTTACAATAAATTTTGTTATGTATAGAATATAATCGTCAACCCCTGTTTTGTTACTATAATTCAGTGAGACGTCGCAGGCCGGATTATAGTACTCCGCGGGCCGGATCCGGTCCGCGGGCCGTAGGTTGCCGACCACTGCACTAGATAAATATAATATTAGGGACAGGCAAGTATTATTGTTGGTCTAAGGCACATTGAAGCAATAAAGGGCTCTCATTGATATTACTAACAAAAACACGAGGAAACAATCAGCGAGAAATATCTGACGATAGTTGGCAATTATGTTTCGTAATCAACTTGAGCGTAACCGAGCGTGAAAACCATAATACCAACAAAACACATGATTCGTGAGTGCTGTGATCAAGGGTACCGGTGCCCTGGCGTTTCGTCCTTTTGAATAAAGTTTTTGTAAGATGTTTGCAAACGAACCCGTGACTACAGCTGGAATTCAAATGGAATGGAATAATTGAAAAGGTGGGAATCATTATTTATTTTTGAATGTACCGTTATATTTGTCGTGGTTGTCAATTTCGCTATTTTTGCGTCATACTGCCTTGCTGGCGTATGTGATGATTTTTACTTAACATCCTAATGGTCGACAAATAAAACAAAAAATATAATTGGGGGCGGAAATGGCCAGGTAAGGGTTAAGTAGCCAGTGTTGGGTATACAGGTAGAGATTCTTAAACCCGTGTCGCGATGCAAGTCGACCGCAAACATCAGAGTCTGAAGCGGAAACACTAACCTAGGTCCCCCTGAAGGTGAGTTAAGAACGAGTCATTTTATTTCGATTTATATGGTATTTATTTCAATACGGTATTACAGCAATTTAGGACTACTGCGTGGTTCAGCGACATGTGATTTAGCAGTTCAAGACTGCAATGTAGTTATATGAGCAAGAAAGTATCAAAATTGAGCAAAAATGAGTAATGGCCCTATTACTCGCCTCGATACTGAAGACTGAAAAAATGCGGTCACGAGGGTATTGAAAAAATAATCTGCGAAAAGAAAACGTAATTGCTTATATAGTTGCCAAGTGTAGTCACATTTGGCAACTGTAATTCGTCATTTGTTTACCAGGAAAAGCACTCGAGCATGGAAACCAAATCGTTTGTTGAAACATTGGTTTAACAATGAAAATGGATTATGTGTATTGTGTAATAGATATGAGGAAACACGTATGCACTTATTTTGTAATTGTGAGTGGGTAATCGACTTTTGGGAATGGAGTAACATAGAATGGAATAGGGAGAAAATTATTTCTAATAATTTTCAAAGTGATGCTAAACTGTTAATAACCCATTGTGGAAAGTCAGCCATATGGGAATATAGGAATAAAGTAAAATATGACAATATATATCAGATGCAATGTGATATACGTGCTATTTTAAAATGTAAGATTCTGGGCGTTATTAAATTAATGTCTGATGTTGATAGACAAGATCTTCTCAATGAAGGAATAGTGGATAACCTACTCATAAAGTCTATAATGATATGAAAATATTTGGTTTACATAGCATAAATTGTTGTATTTTCTATATGATATGTTTATTTGGGTGTCTGATGGATAATTTTTTATGTTAGAGTTGAATACTAACATTTACTTGGACAGGAAATAGGAAAATCCTATTAGCATGATAGGTGTTCAAATTTGCTGTCTAATATTTATAAATTTTGCTTTTCCATGCTAATATAAAATAAATTTAATAACGTTCACGATGATGACAATTGGGACAACAATCAACTAAATCAATTGGAACTACAAACAATGAATTGCTGATATTGAATATGTGAATGTAAATGTATGGGTATTGTATATTTAAATTGTAAAATGAATTTTCTTCATGTAAACGGAATTCAAACCATGCGATTGTATTCCGATATCAATTACTGTAACCAAAATTGGAAATACACATAAATAATATTAATTCACTTTCATTTGGACAAAAATTTTATAAAGAATTGAATTTCATATTGGCACTGGAATTCTATTTGGCAAAAAAAAAAAAAAAAAAGGAAACCAAATCGACAAGCGAAACAAAACGCCAGATAAGGAGAGTTGGCACCGGCTATTCCAACCCTTTCAAATGAAGTTTCTGTGGGCAGATCAGAAAGATACAGCTGTAAGTCAAAATCAAAAAGCATAAATAGCTGCGGGACAGGTGGGGACCATCAGTTCATTTTTTTAACATTACCATACTTTCATGTTTATATTTGTTGCTAATTATACTAAAATGACAGGATTTTCGCTTCGGGAGAGGAAAATAAATGAAATGGCCAAATCGTGTAACGAAACAGGCATCGCATATAAACACGTGTTTGTTTCATATGGACTTATTTTATTCGAGCTTGGCTTATTGGAAACGTATAGTGGACATAACGATCGTTTTAATATTTTGTTGTTGTTCTTGTTAATTTTCGTCTTCATCATTTTAAAATCGCTTTTCTCTTCGAATACTGGACCAATTGCTTTGAAAGTTTCAGTGGTTAAAGATTGATTTTTTTTGCCAGAAGGCTATTACTTTTATTTATTCCTAAATTTTCTATGAATCTAATGAGATCTAATATTTCATCCAGAATCGCACTGTATTTCTTTTTAATTATGGGAACACGGTTTTTAATCCGTCAAGCGTGACGGTTGACTGCGAAAATTGTTGCGACTGTAAAATCGGAGGTTTTTTGAGGGTACGGTACCGGTATCGTCAAAGGTAAAGACTACTTCGCTCTCGTCCACGTGTCCATATATTTGAGCGTTGCTCTCTTGTGTTATATCCAAGTGCCCAAGCAGACCTCGGTGGTGTCGAAAAGCTGAGTTGTATCTTTCTTATTTACCTTAGCGTTTTATTTTTTATTTTTACGAGATTGGCGAATTGGCAAGATAACTTCTCAATTATATTATAATACAATACTTGAGCTCTCCATAAAGTGATATTGGTATCCAAACCAGTTGACTAATTGTAATGAACACGGTATCTTACGGTATCGGTAAACTTACCCCCATAAATACAGTATTTCTCTCGTAATTCTCGTAATTCTTCTATCCAAAGACCGGTCAAATCACGAAGTTGATCTGATTACCTTTTTTCACAATTTCTACACAATTTCTCCGCCCTGTCAGCTGTAGCTTTTATTTTATATATATCCCTTTCCGTAATCCAGTATTCTTCATACTTTATATATCCATTTGATAAAGGATATGATTTATCCTGAGGCAGCGGAGAATAAGGTGGCACAATCATATAATGAGCTTGGTTATACTCCGGTAGCCGTTCGCCGACAAGACGGCTGACCTCGTTGTGCTAACCACCGCAACACTTTAATATTTTTTTAATAAGTTTGTTGTTAGTGAATTATTCATGATGAGTGTAAGGGCGTCGACGTCCTTGGTAATCTCCAGTTTGATATTTTGTTTAAAATTTTCAGGTTCTTTGTATTTCTTATTTAACTTATAAACTGTTAAAAGGAAAAGTTAATGATTAAGTCACTGGACAAACATAGGTATTGAACATAGCGATAGATAGCACATTTATGTTGTTTGAAAAAATATAAATAATATCGCTAATTTATGGACAAATTGCATATTAGCACATATGCAAGGTGTTTGTAATAATACTATAATCCAGAAGTGGGCAAGGTTTTTGGGCCAGGGGCCAAAAATATGGCCCACCTAGATTGGCGGCCCATGTAAGTTGGAGTAACGTAAAAAGTTAGTTTATTAACAATATTTACAGTGTTGCAAAATCAAAAGTGGAGAACAATGAGCCTCTTGCCAAAACTGAATTTAATCGCAATCTCAACAAATTCCTCATTTAATTAAAATATCAAAATTTGATTTTAGTTTGGATGCGACAGCATCAAGCGGACCCATCTTAACTTGCGGGATATGTAAGTGTGACGTAAAAAGTTAAATTTTATGAACAATATTTACAGTGCTACAAAAGCAAAGTGGAAAACAATAACCCTCGTGCCAAAACTAAAACAATCGCAATCTCAAAATTTTCTTGAGTTTTTTTTGGCCAAAATTTGGTTTTAGTTGGTTGTGGCAACGTGAGGTGGGATCTGGCCCGCGGCCGCAGTTTGCCCTTATCAGGCTTATTTATAGTGTCATATACTCTTGGCATTTCAGTATTTGCCCATAAGGTTTCACAGAG
Organism: Styela clava; assembly: GCF_013122585.1. NCBI lineage: Eukaryota > Metazoa > Chordata > Ascidiacea > Stolidobranchia > Styelidae > Styela > Styela clava. The sequence continues at coordinate 4,120,484 of NW_024102832.1, read as the reverse complement.
ATGTACAGGTTGTCCATAAAATCGCTTTACAATTTCAATTTTGTAATTAAGTCAGTTCTCAATATATCTTAACCAGGTTTGTTGTTTTATAATCCCTAATTGTTTAAGTATTTTTACTTCATTTAATACATCTGTGAGGGAAAAAGCAATACATGGTATCCATGAATTTCCTTTGCAATTTAAGAATAAATCTAGACTATATGTATACTCTATATTTTCTTTTTTCTGAGTGAGTGTTGCTTGACTTTAAAGCAAATATCCATAACAAATATATAGACCCGCTTTGTAGAAATATTGAAACAAAAAATGAATTCTGTTATAAATTATCTTTCTCTTATCCATGCTTAATATATGTAATATGCTGAAATAATATTCCTGACACAACATTAGATTTAACTGTATGTTGGTATCGCAGTTTGAAAAATCTCGGATTTTTTCAATCAAATTTCAATCAAAGCTTGTAGCTTTATTCGCCAGAGTATTTCAATAAAAAGTTAGACTTGTTTGAAAATCAAAAATACATGTTTTACTCATCCGTCCTGACTTTGTCAAATTGAATTCGCGGAAAAGTTTCCGTACCGCAGTACCGGGGGATTCCCCGTGGGATAGCTTCGCTTTTTCTTATTAGCCTGATTCCACTTTTAACTACAACGAACTTTCTGTTTCATACGTCACAAATTGTCTGCCTCGCTCTTTTTTCATTTAGTATCTTGCCACAATAACTTTGCCTTATACGATTTTTTCTCTCGCACAAAAAAGAGAGAAGGGATAAAGTGAGCCCATTGTGACGCACCGGTGTGTGCATTGCGACAAAAAGCAGGAGCACGATTGTGCGTGTCGTCCTTACGCGGGGGCCAGGCTAATCTTCCATGTTTAAAATTGTAGACAGGCTAATACAGAAAAGCAAACTTTTTTTAAATCAAAAATTGTCGCGTTGTTCCTTTACCTCTACGTATATGCTTGGTGAGTGCCCGCTTTTGCATAATGAGAAAAATCTAGTCCACACTAGAATTGAAGAAAGCTTATCAAAAAATAAGTGATGTGCATTAGCATAATGAATCCAAGCAAAAAGTGGGCTAGATCCCAACCAGGTAGTTGGAAGGACTTGGAGGCTTGCTTCGTGAAAATCGTTAAGATAAACAGGGATGTACGATAATGTATCAGTAATAATCTATATTTAGTTGAGCCATTTGAAGAGGCCCTAAGCACTTAAGATTCTGGTGCCCTATATGTAAAAAGTAATAATCATGAAACTAGAGTTCCGTGTTATCTGACATTGAAAAAGTAAGTTTCCATATATTCACTTCTAATTGAGGCGCAGGTAACGATTAGTTTGCAGTAGCAGCTAGTGCAGGGTTCTGTTTGAAACAGAGATACGTTAATTATCCCGGTCAATATAATGTGTTTTTTCTCTGATTGCGAACTATTTTGAAGATTTTAATCGATCGTGGTAGAAAGCAGGTTGACCACCCCTGTTATAACCCTACACATGTGTACATATATGCATGTATGTTGCGTCCAAGTACCTTGATTTCTCTGAAAGGGGCTATTTAAAGCCAAGCCTACATTGTGAGTGCAGGCCAATGCCCGTGGGCCAACAATAAACATGGAAAAAGTGTATAAACATTGGAAAACGATGCTATTTGAGTTAAATGTGCATGTACTTTGTCCGCGTTCTAAAATATATTATACTATTGCAATATTTCACAAAGTTTGTCTATCATTTAAAACTGCGCATTCTCAAAATTTTACTGCTTACTAGAATGAGCATTTGCGCGGTGTAATAATTTCTCTGAGGGAACATTGCTCGGGACCACCGTAGTATAGTTGAGTACCCAACTATATTCGATACACTACTCTCTTGCTTTATTACTCCTTCACTCTGCATGGAAACGCTGTTTCGATTATTTTTAGTATCTTCAACATGCCTAAGCTAGCTTGCGTATTCCTGTTGCCTAGAACATGTACTAGGGCGCGGAATCTTAGTTTCATTATGATCAAGCTGTTAGATTTTTTTTTTTTTTGAAAAAGATAGAGGAAAATATGAATGATCCATACTGGCGTAGAAATAACGATTCAAAAGTTCGATATCTACAAAAAGCATTCTACGTTCAGTCAGTTGTAAGAAAATTTACAAATAAATCGCTCGAATCCAACCAATACGCGAAAATAGAATAAAAAAACTTTGGCTTAAGCTAAAACATAGATATTGAATATAGAATGGGTCCGACACGGTTGGGATCGACTTTTACATAATGAGACATCTACACTTAAGTCGACATTTACAGCATGGGTGAGGGCTTGCGACCTTGCTTGGGGCAAAACGATAAAACAAGCAGGACCTTACGATAATATACCAACAATCCCCTATAAAACAAGTCGAGTTGAAAATACCAGTTGGTACTAATAATTCGCATTTATGGAGGCGCAGTACATAGGTTTATAGGGCAATGAGTTTTAAAGTCATATAGAGCGGGGTCTGGTTACCCACTACTAGAGTAAGGTGTTGGTAGCATGAAATACTAGGATTTTCAACGTTTAAGCATGACTGTGAATTTTTTGAGAAACCTCTGGAGCCGGTTCTGTTCATCGATAATCCTTGACCAATATTCGCTTGTGTACCTCATAAATATTCTCATTTTTTTGGCTGTACAATTTGCTCTGATGCACAACTCATTTCCTACAGCTAGGAAACTCATTACACCCCTTCTAAACTTGCTAAAAACTTCAAAATGGATTATTTTAGTTTAACATTAAAATCTGTGGGATTAGTACTAATCAAAGCGTTGCATAAACGCTACAATGAAACTTGCAGTATATTGGCTGGGCACATCCAGCAGTACTAGCTAATCGATTGGCGAGAAAACTCGTGCTCTGTAAATTATATTTTTACTAAGCGGATACAACTCTATTTAAAAAACGATATTCGCGGTAATCAATTATATGTTTTTAAACAAATTAAGTCACATGAACTGCGAAAGTAGACTTGGTGGCTACTGTTGTAAAAGTAAAGCTTCTACCGGAATGAGAATGTAACTTCCTAAGGAATTCTTAAACAGTGACTTCAAAATATTAACATCAAACAATAAAAATATTTTTTTGGAGTCAGATTAAACTAATAAAAATAAGCACTGTCACACTCTCTAAAAGCGTTGGGCGGCAAATTGGAATTATAACATTCCTAAAGGCGATCCTAGAAATCTTACTCGTAACATCTCGAGAAGCGACGGTAAGTAAATCGGACTCGTAACATTTCTAGGATCGAAGGAAGGGAAATCGTACTCGTAACTCCTCGAGAAGCGAAGGGAGGGAAATCGTACTCGTAACATTTTAGAAGCGAAGGGAGGGAAATCGTACTCGTAATATCTCTGGATGCGACCGGAGGTAAATCGGACTCGTAATATCCTGTGCAGAGATGGAAGGAAAATCGGGAAAAGTAACATCGCATCGGTTAAATTTGGACTTATTTATCGCCATTTGAAGTCTGAAACTCTGAAACCGACTATGGGGAAATCATTAACTGGCTTCGAGTGCGAAGAGTTTGAAAATACGACTCCGACTGCAGTAAAAAACGCAAAAACTTCGCTTCGTGGCTTCCAAAGTCCCAGGTTGAGAAACCTTTCTCTGTACTTCACCAACAACGTCATATCATAACATATTATAAAGAATTCTCTAAGCACGCGTATTTTTCCTAAATCTTTTCTAATCAAATAAGAAAAACATGGGTTGTAGTTTTAATATATATTTTTCACTTTTTTCTTTTCACGACTAGTCAATATGTGACAATAATATTTATAAACAGACAACAGTCGATCACATATGAAGTGAGGCGAGCGTTATTTTGCAATAAATGTTATTTAACGAAAAATTGACGTCATGGAACTTAACGTGACGTCACAACATTTTATTAAAAAGCTAGGAAAAGGGAAAACATGACGTCACAACTTTTTATAAACTTGCGATGATAAGGGAGAACATAACGTTAAAACATGTGACGTCATAACATTTTGATAATGCACGAGGGGAAGAAAAGACTGTTCAAATTTTCGTTACGCTAAAGTTTAATTAACTTTGACGTTTTCTAGCGTTGAAGTCAGTGGTGAGGGAGTCATTGTATTTATAATTTTAATGCTTAGAATTGTTTTAAATTTGCAAGTTTATTATATCACCAAAAAAACGCAATCTCTTTTCACGAAATAAGAAGTAGACAAGGAAAAAGGACTTGCGGTTCAATATAAAATACCTTAGTATTCTCCCTACCATAACGAAAAATGAATCATAGGACGGATTGCGCCGTTATTCTTTAATTTCCTATCCTATTTCCATTCAAATTGTGTAATGAATTTACAATCTATTTCATAATCGTGTTGTATTCTCAATTGTTTCGCTAATCAGTTGTCACACGACATACCCCCGCATATTTAAAGTTTCTCGTTTCGGAATGTTTTTGTTCCGCGCAGGCGGTGCTTCACCGGCGCTTGTAGGAAGTGATATTAGGTTCTGAATATAGCAGGCTATAGTTGTTGGGAGTTGGATGAGATATAAACAAAAGCTTGAGAGAAGTATAAAAATGAGAGTGGTAAAAAAGGTTCTTGAGACTATAGAAAGATCGAAACAATTAAATTGAGAGAAAAAATGTACAAGAAGTATAAAAGTCGAAATCCTCGACACAAAAACCGTCTTTGCTGGACAAAAAGGCAGGCTCGTGAAAGCGTAGTGCTGAAAATGGTTATAACTGGGATTGAAAACTGTTGGATATTTTTTCCAATCGCATATATTTGAATTCTATTAGTTTTCTACATCGAGCATTTATAAGTTGTTTACGAGAAGCATAAAAGTTGAAATACTCTGCACAACAACCTTCAGCGCTAGTTTGAAATTTGCGAAAACGTTTAAAAGATTGCCTAGACAAGTTTGAAATATATATTCTGTTGTAGTGGTATAGGGAAATGGTTTGAACTTATTGAAAATTGCTGTGTATAATTTTCGGCGCTACCGAAGTATGTGGACCAAGATGGTGGACACCGGAACGTAGTAATTGTACCAGGTTAGGGTTAGGCCATAATTTTATATCAATTTTTCTTACTTTAGTTCTATTACGAGTTCAGGGACAAGCCAAGTGACTCCCGTAGTATTTGTACCTGAAATTATGGCCTAACCCTAACCTGGTACACATATTACGTTCCGGTGTCCGCCATCATGGTTCACATAATTCGGTCTATAGTGGTAGCATAAAAGTCATATTTTCGGTACTACCCAATTTTCAATCCCATATTATTAATGCTGGATCGCTCTAAGAAATTTTTTGAATTGTTTTAGTTTTCTATATCGAGCATTTACGAGTTGTTTATGAGAGGCGTAAAAGTTAAAATCCACTGCACGACAACCTTCAGTGCCATCATGAAATAAAATTTTAAGCAGGGGTCTCAAACTCGCGGCTCGCGGGTCAATTGCGGCCCGTAGGACGGAAGCTTGCGGCCTCGCCTTGATATGAAAGCTTAATGTTAGTGCGGCCCGCAAGTCTGCACATGCGGTAACTAGAGATGTCCCTATCGTTTCAGTTTTCGTTTAGAGCTGTATTCGAATAGCTTTTTCAATTTCGGTTAATCGTAATTTAAAGTGTGCAAAACTTCGACATCGCCGCGACATTTTTTTCGGTACGTCATTTAGGGAATGTGCTGAATCGCCCAATCAACAAGAGCTGTTGCGCATTAGTAACAGTCATCGAGACCAACAATCATGGTTGAAATTCACAATTAAAGTAAGCATTAGGCTTGCACCTAATTTACGAAATTCATTTTCGCTTACGTTGGCAAATTTGGAATATTTTTACAGCGATAATTGTGTTATTAAAATCGCCGATTGTTTCTCGTCAGTGTGACGTTTTATTTAGGCCTTAATGATTTTGATTTATCCCTAAATCACAGATTTCCGACGAAATATGTCCTGTGCCACGAGATAGATCAAAATTCCCTTTTTTTTCTTACTGGACTGTGACTCCATAGAGAAAAAAAGAGTTATTGGACACGAAGTTGTCATAACGATCGTTTCAATATTATGTTGTTATTGTTGGACACGAAGTGGACATAACGATCGTTTCAATATTATGTTGTTATTGTTATTCTTATTTTTCTCCGTCATTATCATTATCATTAAAAAATCGCTGGACCAATTGCTTTGAAATTTTCAGTGGGTAAAGTTTTGATTTTTTCCCCAGAAGGCTATTACTTTTATTTATTCGTAAATTTTCTATGAATTCTATGAGATCTGATATTTCTATCAAAATTTCGCTGTATAACTTTTTAATTATGGGAACACGATTTTTAATCTGCTGAGCATGACGGCGAAATCTGAAAATCGTCGCCACTCAAAACTTGGAAGTTTTATGAGGTTACCGGGGATGCTAGGTACGGTACGGTAAACCGTACTGTACTGCTTTGCTTGGTATCAATATAATTGTAGACTGTGGCATCTGCTGTTATAATACCGTGATAAATCTAATTAGTTAGTTTTGCAAACAAAAAGCGTCTGGCATTACAGGTATATTGGTAAGTTAACGTACCGTACCGCATGTGAACTGAATATGGTATCTGGGAAAAGATTCTTTATTACTTAGTATTTCAATTAATGTTGCAATTGAATGCAGAAGAATAGATCATTGCCACGGGACATGGTAGGCAGACTACTCGACTACAGATAGGCCTGGTGAGTTGTCCGTGTAGTCGAGTTGTCCATCAGCCCTAAACGGCTATGACAGTCACTGTACCGAAATTTGTACCCCGATTCAGGTGGTGTTAAGTAGACGCATGTTATGAGTACATTAAAGGCAGGCCAAAAATCTCAGTTAACAGGACAAATTGCTAGGGTCGACTGTATTTTTTAGAAATATAATCGAAAAATAAAATTTGTTAAAGTTATATTGGAAAGGCTGTAGCATATCGCCGATATTTTAAATATTATTCATTTTTCTCATTGATGTAATTAATTATAAATAGTTGGATGGGGCAGTAGCTCTGGCATAATGATCATTTTCATCTGCTTTCTATAGTCTTCGACTATGGTTATTTAAAATTTTGACATCTGATCTTGGAAACTCTGAAAAGTGATTTTGAGATATACCCGAAGTATGTGAACCAAGATGGCGGAAACCGGAGTGTAGTATGTGTATCAGATTAGGGTTTGGCCATAATTTCAGGTACAAATACTTTTATAGTTTTTTGGCTATCGACTAGATAAAATAAAATCGAGCTATGGACTAGGTCTTGGAACAATATTCTATACTCCCGATGTATGTGAACCTTGTACCGAACGTAGTATGTGTACTAGGTTGGAGTTAAGCCGTAATTTTATTCCAATTTTCATTGTTTTAGTTCTATTACGTGTTTGGGAACTAGCCAAGTTACTCGAGTGGTATTTATACCTTAAATTATGGCCCATATTGGTTCGCATACTTCGGGAGTACCGATTCTGGCTCATAGTCTTGTGAGAAATACGCCAAAATCCGACTGCGACTTATCGGCGTTGATCAATATCGAGAAATCTGAATTTGCTATTTGAAAGATATCCGCTAGAGTGCGCACGAGTTATATAGCGCTTGGCATAGAACCGCAGTTCCGCATTTGTCGCCATTTTGTTTTACGTAAAATATGACTGATACTGGGTGACAGCTTCTGTCATCTTGCTACGAAATTCAATAATATAGGAGTGGAAAATTGTTTGAAATGAAATAGCTCGATAAATATAACTTTGCATCAGCACATATCTGGTCAAAGATTTTGAATCCAAAATCTGTTTCTTAGCTTCTGATAGTTGTCACCCACAACTTATTGGACACGTAGTGGACATAGCGATCATAGTGGGTGAACAAATTATAAATGTTGTTATACATGACAATAAATAAATTATAGATCAAGTGAAATGTTTGCATTATTTATATTTAAATCTTCGACCTATAAGCAACAAAATCACTTGTATTATGTACTGCATGGGCTGCCCTAATGGTCGTATACACCTCTCTGCAGGTAGGGCTGGGTATTTCGAATCGAACTGTATAGTACATTCTTCAAATCTGTTAAGACGAAAATTTCGTATCGTCGCACTTTTTTTCCGCCAGGTGGGTGTGAGTCCCTTAATTTTATTTTATTTTATGGAAGTCACATGTTTAAAATGCATTTCTGACGAATGACCCTTTCCTTCCGGGCAGTTATGGATAGTTAGTTATGTGTGTGACAACTAACTGTCTGAGTGATTCTATGTTTTAAGTAATTTATGCGTATTGGGATTAATTACAATAAAAAGAGTCGCATACAATTATATATCCCAAGTATTCGAGTTTCGCTTCGAAAAAATATTCGATTTGATTCTGAAATCATCATCGAAAATGGCCAGTTCTAGTCACAGGTTTAAGTCATATTCTTTTAGCCTAACACAAGATATTATAGATAACTTCGCTTAAGTCGAGGAAAAATGAACCTGATGATGACACAAATTGTGAATGTCGTAATATTATAAACCGAGATGAACAGCTTGCCGTGCAACTTAGACCTCAACCTCACATACAGCTAACAAAAAAGTTGTGTGTGTCTCTTGCCGGGGAGGGAAAATATCTCCTCGGCTTGAAAACAGTGAGCCAGCGAAAAGCCTTAATAGTTAGCAAAGCAAGTCGCACGATTTCATATGTCGCCAATAACGCGGCATCATAAAAGGCGAAGCGTGCGTATATGCACGTATATAATTTTTCTTTTTTTTATTAATTCAGGCTGCATAATATCTTGTGACCAGAGTAGAACTTATGTAATGACTTATGCATTATAAATCCGCTCTACCAAAAGGGTTGGAACCACTTTTTATACTATCCTGCTTGTTATTGCCTCGCGGCTGTTTTATTCATTCGATGTATCCCCTTAGTCGAGGCGGCAGGCTCGGGCCCATAAAGAAGGAATTGATATTGTTACAAAATGTAGACCGGCGTCATTGATTTTCTGATCAGAGCTATATTGTGCAATCCTAGCATTTTCCCTCCTCTACTAGATTTTGTGGAGTAAACCAAGAGAGTACTATATACATATAAAAGTTTGGTTCATATTGTCTGACACAAAAGACTTAAAATGTTAAAAGCGCCATATACTTTCATACTACGCACACACACCAGTGGTTCTTAATATTTAACGATCTACGACCTCCTGAGTTTTTATCAGTTATTTCAATCACCATGTTTAAATATCATAAAACAACAATGTATCTATCATAGTCACAGAATTGAACCGAACACAAATTTTCACATCGCAAATAATATTCCGTGGAGACCTAGACCATGTTTGTGACATGCAAAGTAGATGAAATTTAGAAAAATTGAGATACTATAGAAAACATAAATCGAGGCAGAGCAATAAAAGAAGAAAATGACGAAAGACTACAAGTGAATATAGAAAAAACTATAAAGAATAATTGAAAGATAAAATGATACAGAAAAAACATTTGTCGCTAAGAAACGTTAAGTCGGAGCTCGGAACACAAAGGCAATAACGGAGAATGCGCTGACAATTCAAACCACCGATGTTTGTAGACTACAGGCAGCTAGAATGAATTCTGTGGCAATCGATCTGTGTTTACGAGAGATGGATGGCTAAGTTAATGTCTCTCGTTTGAAATATTATTTTTCTTCCGCATTTAGTACTGTGACGCGCCTGGTTATTTGACGTCTCGGCGTTCGGAAGGTAAAGATTTCACTATTAATCGGAATTCGGCGCATTTCGGAACTAATGTTTTTTTTTACGCAATTCGCAACTCTCGTTTGGATTTTTTCTTTCGGAATTCGGCGCATTCTGCGACTCTCGTTTGATTTTTGTTTGGAATTTGGCGCATTCCGCGACTCTCGTTTGATTTTTGTTTGGAATTTGGCCCATTTCGCGACTCTCGTTTTTTTCGGAATTTGGCCCATTCCACGACTCTCGTTGGATTTTTTTTTTTCGGAATTTGGCGCCTTCCACGACTCTTGTTCGATTTTTTTTTCGGAATTCGGTTTTTTGTTTTGCGCTATCGGAGTCAGCAGACTTTCAGTTACCAGATTGGCTAGGAAGCAGCTACAAGTTAAAACGGTTGCTTCGAATGGAATCATTTGAGAGTGGCTAGCAGACACAGTACGTCATATTGATATATATGACATAAAAAGATAGTCGAGTTGGAGGTGTTTATTAATATATTAGATATGAAATATGTAAAATATATGAGGTTTTCATGTAGAAGTGTAAGTAGTAGTACAAGAGTATTTGTAAGTAATCCTTTACTACGGTGAATGACCAAGCTTAATTGATAAGCTGATCCGCCTTTTTCGAAGCGTTCAAGTAGGTGAGATATTTTACTGTTGTAAAGAGTAACTGAACTGTTTCCAAAATGCAGAAATATATAAATACGGAAGTCTATGAACACTCTTTGAAAATTGAAAAAAGTGCTTCCGAAGTATGTGCACCAAGATGGCGCACAACCTCAACATAGTACGTGTACCCGTTAAGAGTTATTAAATTGTGCGCCATCTTGGTTCCCGTACTTCGGGAATACCCTATTTTCAGTAAAACGTTCTCCTAATGCTGCATAAAAGGTATTGCATTACATGTAGATTAATAGGCCATTTATCAATGCTCTACTTTAGCTCATCTCATATTTATATTTTTTGAGGATTGTTTATTGGTTTTCGAAACTAAACAAGACCCTCTTGGAGATTTGTTGTTTACAACCATGCTTGATGAATTTGTCAGAAAGTAAAATGTTTATGAGAGCCTAGTTCAAGTTCCATAGTTACATCGCTGATAACGCATTGCTGATTGGCCATTAATAAGCAACAGTTGAGAAAGGAAATATGAGATCTTGCGCGGCACAAACCCGGGAGCTCCCGTAATATGTGCACCAAGATGGCGCACAACCTGTATCCTAACCTGCTACACATACTATTTTCCGGTTGTTCGCCAACTTGGTGCACATACTACGAGAGCGCCCGAACCCGTGCTATGGCACGTAGACTTCGGGTTGGTGCTACAAACATTTTTTTTTTTTGAATATTCTGGCTCTATCCATACCAATCACGTATTGAAGAAAAGAAATTTGTCACAACGTATTTTGCGTAAAAACGTAACGTGAGCTGACTTTGTGTCACCTCACTCATCTATTTTTTTCAATCACGTAATGTGAAGAAGAGATTCGAAAGATTTTGTTATGCGTAAAAATGAAAAAAACATTTTGTCACACCTAAAAACGTAACGTAGGGGAGAACGTTACATTTTGGTCAAAGAATCTGCGGTAATTATGACTTCGATCGCGCGAGAGAAATACTTTCTTATATGAGAACCAATGCTACGATAATTTCACTAGTCCGAATACGAGTTTGGTAAATGTCTGAGGTTACATAACCAACGATCTAAGTCCCGGACTGGTAACCTCCCGGCTATTAATTATAAATGTCAAGTCGGTGTGCCGCGCAGTCAGTCGCCTCGGAATATTCAAAGCGATAGCATAGCGCAGGATTTGTCCGAAGTAAGGCTAGCATGCCTTCATGAGCATTTTATTATCAACCAGAATCGATGCGGTAAACTTTTACATTCAGTCGGCTACTAACATCGTAGAAATCAGCAGTGCGCAGAATTTCTCTCTAAGAGTTTATTCTTAGAACACTAGGATGTTTATTATACGAACAAATTTTCTTTACTAAAATTTAAATTCAAAAAAAGGGCTGAATTGTTGGATTTAGGATTTTTTTATTGGGTGTAAGATTTGTAAAATGCAGACAAGCATAAGTAGTAGTACAGGAGTACTTGTAGACCATGTCAGTAGTAATACAGGAATAGCGATAGTAATAAACCATTGCAGTATATGACCAAGCATAATGGAGATGATAGGCTAAAATCAACGCTGGTGGGCTGGTAGAATATGGAGCTTCAACGGTTAAATCGTGAAGTGTGAAGTGTAACTAAATTGTAAATCATATAAATACGGATGTCCATCAACATGCTTTATAGCAATAAAAATATATTTCAAATGCAAATGATGGAATTTTGCATGGAATTATTTTATGTTCATGGCTATTTATTATCAAACGAAACGACAACAATACTACGATTATACTTTATAAGTTTGGAAATATCGACGAAAGCAACTAACGCAAGAACTATATTGGTTTTCTCCGAGTTCTGAAATTCGAGGGATGTAGGGCCACGTTTGGACAATGTCCGGCGTTACATAACCTAAAGCGTATAAATAATACAAGCGATGCAACGCTTTGACAATGGACGCCATCTTGTGTCTATTGTTCTCGGCTATCTAACACGGCGCCTCATGAGAGGTTCACACGCAATTATTAAAACATACCTATTATTTTCACTAATATTTTGGGTTGAAAAGTTTTGAAGGTCGCGTTTTGAAGAAGAATCTTAGCCGAACATGCTGATATTGTTTCATGTATGCCAAATTACATTAATGGTACATCAAATTGTCTTTAAAGACAAGTATACCATTGTCTTATAGTTAATTAGGACGGTTTGAATTTGACTTTGACTCGGACTCATGGAAATTCATTTTCTATAACAAAAACTTTGGTTTATACCCCATCCAATAAATGTTAAGAACGTTTAGTATAGCTTTTCGAGTTTATGCAGAAAATTTACTAGCTGGGGAGTCGGGGAAAATTTACAATTTAGTCGGAGATGATAAAGAGTCAATTATATTGTTTATTCGAAGTCGCCAGTCGGAGCTAAAATTCTCTCAGACTGCAGTCGGGTGTCGGATTCGATGGTATATTTCCCTCGATTTCGTAGCCCCAATTGCGAATGAAAATTTACCTCATAACGAGATCTACTAGATGTCACTAGAGAGTCGTAGCGCAACCAATAATTTCTACATAGTTCCGCATTTAACGCCATTTTGTTTTACATATGCGCATGAATTGACTGAATGAATTAACTACAGAAATAACGCGATGTTTTTAAAAGTATAAGTAGACTCGGAGTCGATGGCACTTGTGGTATTTCCAAGAAATAATAAGGGCGCTCCCGTAGTATGTGTACCAGGTCAGGGTTGAGACCATAACTTTATTCCACTTTTCTTTATTTTAGTTCTATTCCCGTTTTTTTTATATAGTCCGGGTAGTTATATAGTGTGCGCATAAATAAGGTATAGTAATACGTTTCAATGTAAAATAGACATCATGTTACAAAAAGTCATATTATTGACACAAATTGATACGAAGTTGATATTATAATACTGAATTTAAATGCAAGGGAGGCCATGACCCAATCTGTAACCAATAACCCCGCACATCTACTCATGCGCTCGCTCTCATAATGAATTGTTTGCTTAAAAATTAATTTTCTGAAGTAAATGCCCAACTTACTTGAAATTATTTTGTTTAGGTTGTTCTCGAGGAATCTTGGCAAGATAGTAGACAATATAATCCATTCAAAATCAGACGGTAATCCGTACCGTCATTTTATATAAACTGTATCCATTCTCAGCCCTTTTGCTTTTTAAAATTATCTCTAGAAACTGCGATATTATCAATGCAAGAGTGCAAGCATAATTCTGTTTATAGCTTCTTATACAATCTAAAGTTTGCATTAAATAATAATCTGTTAAACAATATATAAAACGTTAGGATTTGTTGGATTAACAATCAACATCTATTTTATATTAATAATGTTTCACATTATTTGTACTAATAATTCGGTTTTTTATGCATGTTCAGCTATTCAGCCGTTACTAGGGTTTTGTTTTCTATCAATTATAAAAAAAACACCGTGTTTTAAAACAAGGGCATCGCCCTTGCATCGCCGCAAAACTACGCCAAAACGTTGTATTCTGGCAGCTGCACACGCAGCCGGAATTATAATTTCAAAAATGTAAGAAAATTCTTATTTTGACTTTTACTTCTATTGCGTACATTTATCGTTACGTTTGTATCTCCACCAAAGTCATAAGATTTTACCCGAAATGTTTATCCGAGATATCAGAGAGACGTTTTGAGTAAGACAACTCATGAAAATTAGCTCACTAGCCTACTACAAAATCAATTAGATCAAGGGCAGCCTTCGGCAAAACGAGCCTAGTCTATGTTATTTGTAAGAGTCCTCTGATGCAAAGACGCCACAACTAATCTGTTATGACGCCATAATATGGATTTCGAGTTCATGTATTGACATTTTTCTTATAAATGAAACCCATTATTACGGTTAATACTATTCGGTTAATTTATGTTTAGCATATTTGTTTTTGAGGTTGAAGTGATAGAGTTTTTCAAGGTTATACCAACTCATTTATTCGATCCCATTTCAATTTTCGCGAGGTGGTTTCGTCGCAGCAGGATCGTTCCCGTAATGGCTTATCGGTCGCGTCTTACTGCGCCAACCTCTGAGCTACAGCTTGAGAAGGTGTAAATGAGCCTCTGTCGATATTTGTGGCGTTTTGAAGGATTTATTGCAATTAAGAAGCGCTTGGCAAGTTTTCACATCCAATTTTCTGCAACCTATATAATACAAAAAAAAAATAATACAGCCATTTTGAACAAAACAGGCAAAAAAACATGAATATTCTGAATCAAATGACCAGCCATAATTTCTATTCACTGACTTACTTGAAATTCTTTTGTTTCGGTTGTTCTCGGGGAATCTTGGCAATATAGTAGACAATATAATATAATTTAAAACCATAATGTAATCCGTACCGTCATTATTTTTAACTGTATCCATCCTCAGCCCTTTTCAAATTAATATGACCTCTTTAGATACTGCGGTAGCATCGATGCAAGATTGCAAGCATTGTTTTCAGTTTGAAAGTGCATCAACAATCTAAGTTACGCTATATTTGCATTAAATATTAATCTGTTAAACAATATATATAACGTTAGGATTTGTTGGATAAACAATCAACATCTATTTATATTAATAACGTTTCACATTATTTGTACTAATAATTCGGTTTTTTATGCATGTTCAGCTATGCAGCCGTTACATGTCGTGGTTTCAACATTCGGTATGTTTACGTTGGAGCATGAATTGTACCTTTGAGTTGCCAGAAGACGCGGTCGGAGTCAAAATTAGGAATTGTATGGAGTATAGGAGCTTAACACTTTTGGCCTCCCGACTCCATTACTCTGGTGGTTATAGATATGTTTAATACGCGAGAATAAATAAATTAAAGGTCAAGTAAGAGTGAAATGTTTGTATTATTTATAATTAAATCTTCGACGTATAAAAAACAAACCCACTTGTATAACATGCTGACGGGGGCGGCTGACCCTACGGTGTCCTCACAGACACGCCTCTGCAGGTAGGGCTTTCGAATCGAACCGTATAGTACATTATTCGAATCGGTTGAGACGAAAATTTTGAATCGTCGTTCTTTTTTCCCGTCAGGTCGGTGTGAGCCTCCTAATAATTTCCTATTGAAGCCACATTTTACAAATGCAATTCTGACGAAAGACCCTCTTCTTCCGGGATAGTTATGGACGGAACATATTTCCTATTGTGCGTGTGATTATTGGATTCAGTAATTTATGCGTCTGGGAGACTCATTACAAATAAAAAGTCGCATAAAATTATATATATCTCCCAAGTATTCGAGTTTCGATTCGAAAAATGTTCGATTTGATTCTGAAATCATCATCGAAAATGTCCAGTTCTAGTCACAGGTTCCAGTCATATTCTTCTAGCCTAACACAAGATATTATAAATAACTTCGCTTGTGTCGAAGAAAAATGAACCTGCTCCTTGTAATCACATAAATTGTGAATGTCGTCGTATTATGAACCTAGTCAAATAACCTAATTTTCGACCCGCCGCCATTTCGAACCCTATATGAAGGCTACCCAAAAAGTAAATCTCTCGTCGGGGAGTGAAAAATATCTCTCGGCTTGGAAATTGTGAGCCAGCGAAATGTTTTAGCAACCGGCAAAGTTAGTCGCACAATTTTATATGTCGCGAAAAACGCGACTTAACGAAAAGCGGAACGTGCGCATATGCACTTATGTTTTTTGGGGGTAGGTTTCGTTCATGGGGGATAACTTCCTTCCTTCCCGAACACCGGTGTCTCAGTAGCTAAAGGTTCCAATTTATCAGTAATGTTGTATCATGCCTTATAAGGAGATTTAACGTGACAGAGTTGAAATGTGATATCTCACGCTTTTCAAAGAAAGCTACCAAAAATGATAGTAGGCCTTACATCTCTCATGTATATATCGTATAAATACGCGTTTGTTCTTGGGGAATTGATAGTCGTTTAGAGGCAGTGTAATAGGTAACAACTATTAAGTATTATTTTGAACGCACAGTGGAAGTAATGTAATGTAATGAATCGCCCTGACACGTAAGTTACTGAAAAATAGGATCATTCATCAGCCAGAGTGTTCAGTAGGCTTGCACGTAATTTACGTAATTACGTAATTATTTGGAGTTACCGAAGGGAAGTTACGAATTACGTAAAGTCGTAATTATTGCATTGAAACGAGCTTTCTTCAAAGCAGTCAATTTCGTTGATTGCGAAAAATGAAAGCTCAACAAGTAGAAGAAGTTCGAGTTCCGGTATTCGCAGCCGTTTTTCTCTCTTTTCTCTCTCTTGTTACGTAGGTGAGGGAAGGCATGACGTGTTGCCATTTACTAACCTATTATCAACTTATCTGGCATGGCCAATGTAAATTATTAACGTAGGTATGGGGGAAGAACGGAGTAGGGCCGTTTGACGCCAACACACCTGGTTTCAACTTCTCCCGCAACTTAACCGTAAATAAGGGATAGCATTGCGTTGACACCGATTGACGCCAACACACCTGGTTTCAACTTCTCTCGCATCTTATCTAGCATGGACATGGCCAATGTACATAAAAACCGTAGATAGGGGGAAGAATTGTGTTAAGAACAATGGACGCTAACATTCCCGGTTTCAATTTCTTCGGGTGAAATGACTAATGAACGCAGGAGATCAATCTATCAAACATGGTTTATCAAACATTTGTATCCATTTTACTTTTATTTATCATTTACTTGTTCCAGTTTTCCGTTACTTATGGTATATATGTTCCGTTTCTATTTTATAGTCTTTATAGTCACGCGTTTAAATAGTGGGAATTCCCCACCAAGTGTGGATTAGCAATGCTTAACCATTCTTTATTGTTAATATCAACACTTGATATATGAACATTGTATATCATACTGTTTTTGGCTGTTTTATTTCAGACTTGGGGTATAAACAGGAAAATATCCATAACCTTTCAACACGACGATCTTGTGAAATTTAACGAAGAGCTTTCGCGACGAATTGGAACCAAATAAGCAAAAAGAGCGATTGATCACTTGCGCCAATACCTCGTCGTGATAATTAATGTCGCGCTTATCAAATAACAATATGACGACAAAAGAGAGATTGCGTAATGAACCAACGCAACTTCGTCTTCTCGGCATCGGTAAAGCGATTGAGACGACAGAGAAACAACGAAACGACGGATTCCTCGCGGACCGCTAAAAATTTAACTGCTATCATATATATAATCAAATATGAGCCAGTGTGTTTATTCTGTACGAGATCCATTTTCTATTACAAAATCTTGATGTTCTGTTAACGGTTTTATCGTTATATATCAGTCCGGACTTGGCCTTGCTTCATGATGTTTTTCACAATTCCTCTCAATATTTCGGCCATATATGATTAACTGTCTTACCAAATGCGCAACTTATTTTGATTTTATCGTCGACTTGAATACCAACCGGCACTCGACCAAACTTGTGTCAATCTTGGCCGATAGGATCGCCGACTTGAGTTAGCAAATAAATGTCGTGAGTGTAAAATAAATGTCACAAAATGCATTGTTTGCGATATAACTTTGTATTTTCGGAGAAGGCATATCATATAAGTTCGGTATTTAAATTATACGCAAATAAATAATATTTGATCTAAATTTATCGCAAATAATGTTATAAACATTCAGTCCGCGAAATGATTAAATGTAAAATGAAGCATGGTAATCGGAATATCGTCAATAAGTCGACATCAATAATTATTATTATAAATGCTAACAAGGCAGTAATGTCGGAGAATGCAGAAGACGCTGCAAAACAAGTCTTCGTCGCGAGGAAATTGCAAGTATAATCAAACGAGAGAATACGCTCGTCGATGGTTAATAAATAGAAACCCGTAATTTTTATTCAGTACTAAGGTGGTTTTAAAAAACTATCGTTTCCATAAATATCCGTATACCAGTGTCGGTAATGATAAAATAAAATTGATCGCGTAAAAATGGGTCGGTTAATTTGCGAAGGTGATAAAGGAAAACCAAAGCTAACACAAAAGATAAAAATCAGAATAAAATTAATTTGAATTCACTCCTTAATATTTGTCTTTAACATCTGCCGCCGGCGTGTAGTACTGCCAAGAATATGAAAACCCAACTTCAATGTCCCATTCGGAAAAGAAGTGGATTCAATTGGTTGTTATGATAGATTTAAATGCGTGGAAAAATATCGCAATTACGGGGTCATTACGTAATTGATTTTGCCGTAATTACGGAATTGATTTTTGTCAATTACGTGCAAGCCTAGTGTTCACACACAATATGTTTCATCAATAACTCACTAGAAAGAAAATATTATTAAGTCAGAAATGCATTCTGAAAATACAAGATCTTCTACGGTGTCGCTTGCTCCCCGTTCATATGCAGTATACCAATACCTAACTGCAGTGGCGTAGCCAGGTGGGGGGGTTTTGCGGGTCGACAGGCCCGCCCTTTTAAAATGTAAAAAACATAAATTTATCCGTGTATCATAAATAGCAAGCATCCGTAGAATGAAATGCTGTTTAGACCTTCAAGACTAATAAAAACACGTGTATTTCAACGTTCGATCGGATCCGCTAGCTGTTTCGATCTAACTTGGCAAATAAAAATTTCACGCAGCGGGTATTAAGGCAATCTAATTGGCCGTAGGCGGGCGAAAATAGACAAGATGGCGGTGATTCGAAATGTTCGTTTGTAATGATTTAAATAATTCACTGTTCGTTTTGAAATGCTCATCCCTATTTCGAACGAAATCATTATTTGAGTCTGCACTACATATTGGTTCAATTCGTGCCCTCATTTATTTTATTGTAATGCCGTACTACTAAGCATATTATTGGAATAAAACTCATTGATGAAAAACAAAAATACCATTAATAATTGATTGCTTAGAGCTCGTATAAATGTATCGTATACCTGACATGGGCAAACTACGGCCCGCGTGCCAAATACGGCCCGTTGGATAATTCAATCTGGCCCGCCCGATGCTGCCCCACAACCCAACTAAAACCAAGTTTGGATGTTTTTCAAGGAATTCGTTGAGATTGCGATTAAATTTAGTTTTGGCACGAGGCCTATTGTTTTCCGCATTTACTTTTGTAACACTGGAAATATTGTTCATAAAATGTAACTTTTTACGTCACACTTACATGGCCCGGTCCAGGTGGCAAAATGTTTGACCCCTGGTTCAAAATCTTGCACATCTCCTGGTATAGATTGTTATATATATGGAACACAAGAAATTGCACAATAATTTTAGTTGCAACAGTCGGGCGGTGTCACAGACTAGAATACCGGTATTCTGAAGTCGGAAGTAATGAAAGTTTTAGACGGAGTCAATCGGAGTCATTTTTGTATACTGAGAGATTTGATCGGTCGATTTTGGGAGGCTTGTTAATGTCTCGGCTGATTTTGAGTCGTATCAGTGTCAGCATTCGTATATCAGTGTGTCCAACCTCCACAATCACCATGGTTATTCACGTCATATCAGGAATAGCGCGCTTTTTGAAATAGACGACATATTATGAAGATTAGAAAACATTATCTTACGCACTAATAGTTCTCTCTTCTTTAACAAAAGTTACGATTGTCAACAACGGCAGAGCAAGGTATAACTTGGGCACAGTAACGTCCAACCTCCACAATCACGTGATATCACATAAAAAGCAAGTGACTTGGGCCTTTCAGACAGCGTCCTTTGTAAATCTCGTGTATATAAATGCCCGTTTGCTCGCGAGGAAGGCCCTGGTTGGGATGCAGAGTGGAAGTAACAAGAAAGCGGACTGTTTTGTAAATCTTTTTGCTCAAATACTAAAAGGTTAATAAATGAATGAATTATAGTAATAAACTATTTCTGCAGTATATGACTAAGCATAATTAACTTAAATATATAAATACGGATTTCAATGAACACTGACCAAATCAATTTCTAAGAGGCTACTGCATTGTATATTTATGAACGAGGTATTTTTATCAATGTTAAGGATTTAGAAAATGTAGACTAGTGTAAGTAGTAGAACAGGAGTAGTTGTAAGGAAGCCTTTTCTGCGGTATATGGTCATGCTTAGTTCAAAATCCTTGCTGGTACAGAGTATTGTAAACTATAGGTAAATAAGGTATGTATATGCAAGTTACTTCTTTTAATGAGTAAGAGTTGCTAAACTGTATTAAGGCTATATAAATACGGATGTCCATGAACAAACTCATTATAAATTAGAAGAATAAAAGATTTTTTAAGATGTTGTTTGATGTTAATCAGTAATTATTAATATTAAACAAAACAACCACAATACTCTGATTATACCTCACAAGTTAAAAAGCAGATAGATATTAGTTTCTCTGTGAATCGCGAAATTCGATATGTCTGACAATTTTGCCGTTGCATAGACAACGCTCTAAGCCCCAAGTCCACGGTTACTAAGAGGAGACTTAAATGTAAAGTCGGTATACGCGCGTACACGTTCAGTCGTCTCGGAACATTCGAAGCGTTAGCATTGCGCAGAATTTTGTCCAAAGAAATTGCTATCATGCCTATGTGAGAATTTTTTTTAATCATCGTGTAGGATTTGTAAAATGTAGACTAATGCAAGCCGCAGTTTGGAAAAATTTATTGCTTTTCATTTTTGTAACTCATATGTAACAATTCTTACATCTTAGCCAAAAAGATTAGTGTCACGAATGAATTTATAAAGTTGCAATAAATCTGAATGCTGGGATAACTGGGAACGGTCAGAAATGTTAATATAAACAGGCAATTTGTTGAGACAGTACAGTGAATTCCTATCTACGTACTGTAAAGTAAAATTGACATATGTCTGGAATGTTGATAGTTCATAATCATACGGTCTAGTATTATTGTTCGTGTAAGGTAATTCATTCGAAAGTCTTAATGACTTCATCAATTCAAGTCAAGTTTGTTATTTCCATCCAGGAAAATACAAAAAACATGCAAAAAATATGAGAAAAAATGATATTTACATTACTGGAGAAGGAAATCGCAAGGAGAATCGATAATTTTGGTTCTGACTACGACTCAAAGGTGAAAAAAAAATTTGAACTCTTGCTCTAGGCGCCGAAAATTTCTCAGGCTTCGTACCTAGAGAAATCAAGTTGTAATGGGTAAAGATTTGGCTGAGGCAAACTTTTTCCGATATGCGCTTAGTGAAGAAAAGGATCCGCTAGTTGTCTTAAGAGAACCGTCGCACTATTACCATTGCGAGTCATCCTTTTCCGCCATTTTGTTCCGCGTTTGTGTCCCTCTAGTCACAATGCCGTATTTTGAGGCCTTGTTAGAAATATGAGATGATTAAATCACGCGAATTTAAAAGGCGCTTCAAAAGTATCTGTACCAATATGGATGTAACTAATTTTGTTCGCCTACTTTGCATCAAGCTTATGGGCAGGGGATATATTCACTTGGCAATCCCGCATTTGCTTCAAGTTTAAAACTCGGTTGCTATAGTAGTGTAGGTCAACTTGGAAAGTTCCGGCCCTTCAAGGAAGTCCCCCCCCCCCCAAAAAAAAATACTCTTTATGCCCCCTAAACGTGTATACCGTATCAGAGACTCTAGTGTCGGCCAATGATATATTCTTCTCCTTGATCAAAAATTAATTTACAAAACAAATATCAAACCTTATAATATTTCCAAGGACCAGCTTGCCCGAAATGCTTCGATAGTTGAAAAGAAATCTTCCTGGAATGAAAAGAAAGTAGCAATATGATCCATTTATTGTGAGAATATAATCCATATTGTGAGCTTCTTTGATGGTATACAATTTTAACCATTCAGCGCTTTTGGTAAGTTTTCCACGAGCCAGACAGTGAAATACTATTTTATTCCAGTTACAATGCTATTAGTATTAGTGTTTCATGGTACGTTCCTGTCCAGTGTAAGACAAATACAAACTACGCTAATAAATCTGAGCTGAATATTAGAAAGAAATAAAAGTTATTTTATGCCGAATACTAAATCAACATATCCTACTAGTTACTGATTAGAAACGTGGCGCTTGCATCCCGAATTTATTTTGTGGTGATGCCTGTTTTACTTTATTTGAATCAGCCTGGGCGTGAAGTGCTATTTTCGGTATTCCCGAAGTATGTGAACCGAGATGGCGGAAACCGGAACGGAGTTTATGTTATAACTTTTCTTGAAGAAAGAATGTAACAGTTTAATAGAATATACTTTTATACAACCTTTTATAACTTGACACAACGCGTCAGTAGCGCGGCAATGGGTTCAACTGACTTGGCGAATCTCCGCTATTTGTGGCTTCGGTCGTCGCGAAAAAATTTCTTGCGTGATATAAATCTGGAGGTTCTGGACAAATTTGCGCACTTATTCACTTTGAAGATTCGCCCAGGCGTCGATTTAGTGGTTACGAAGATTTCATCACGGATATAGCGTACACGGTACACATACTTCTGGGAGTACCAAGTGATTATGGCAGAAAGAGATAGAACACAGCAACCAGTAAGTGCGATTAAAAGCATAATTTGATAAATTTTCAGCTCGACTGTGAGATATTTGATAACTCTGTTATAAAAGTTAATGAAAACTTCTATGTTGTTAATTTCACACAAACATTTGGTAATTCACACTATCTAAAATACCGTTAAAATAACATATTATTTTGTTTGACGCAGATCTCTTGAAACTAAATTTATTTAGCTTTTTATTATTGGTGTACACGATGTCGTTTCAATTTTTTAATGAGAATATTGCTTATTGAGAATTTCTATATTTTTTGTCTTTGTTACGAAAATCTTGTACTATTGTTCACTTTGCGTTAGGAGCGTACACAGTGGCTTATCTACGCAAAATGGAGCCCATAACATAAATTTTCAAAATGCGCCTCATCGACCAACGACTGACATTTTTTTTAAAATGTTGTTGAATTCGACCAACGACTGATATTTTTTTTAAAATGTTGTTGAATTCGACCAACGACTGACGTTTTTTTTGAAACTGTTGTTGAATTGAGATACTTGTACGTTATTATTTGTGTTTCAGTTATTCTCAATTTGAAATGATTTTATTGAAATTTTTATGACCAAAACTTTTCGTTATTTTGCACCCATATCCTGGCCATGGCTGCCACATCCTAGTTACGCCACTGAGCGTACATTTAGGAGCACAGAGATGAGTCGCCCAGTTGGCACAAAAGATAAAAAAAAAAACTTGACCGGCTTCTAACGCATGTGTAATCATTATGTACCCGTAAAACATATTCTCCGCGTCGTCCTAGAATTGGAATTAAAAAATTTATTTTAGGGAATCAATTATGATCAACGCACGGCTACTCAAATATTAGTTGTCGCGAAATGAAGCTGCATTTTGGAAAGGTAAACAACAGACAGTTTCTTCACACGGACTCTTTCAACCACAAACGGTAAATGACGTAGTTTTGTTTTACAACCGCTTAGGAAGTTACTTAGCCACGAATATATGTTACTCATTTTAAAGTCATTCTTTCCCGCGCAAAACATATCACAACCATCTATATATAAAGAACTTCACGGGTTACATGGACACAAACTATTATGCAACGGCCGATGCATAGAGCGCCGCCGCATTCGTAGGAAAGAGGAGTGTTATAATTATCGCATTTTCAGTCATAAATTTTGAAATCAGTTAATCGAGGTTTATTGTGCTCGATTGTGTTTTTTTTAACATTTATAGAAATGGGATTTACGAAGCCAAATTAATTCATTTTTCAAAATTACCTTATCCAGTCCGCATAGACAATTTGAAATCGGAACTGAGAATTGCAGAATTCGAGTTTGCCCAAATATGAGCATATCTAGCTGTAGCAAGTTTGAGTCTGTCAAGATAGAGGTCACTGAAAATTTTTATTTGAGGCGGCCTTTACTGGATCAATTCAAAGGTAGGGCGAACCCGTTCCCAGAAAAGCGTCATATTAGCGAATTCGTTCTTGTTTTTGTTTTAGATCTAAGGCGACCGCAAAAAATAGGTACACCGCGCAGATGACAACAAGCGTTATATTTGACTTTTTAGAAGTTATGTTATGTAATAAGTATTAAACTTGACTTGACTTATTTAAAGCACGTTCCATGTTATTGAGAAAAGAGGAATCTGTTATTAGAAAACCCGTTCCTATAATTTCGAAACCAAACACTGTTTATGGGGTAAAATTGAATTCAGTTATTTGCTCGTCTAATTGGAGTTTAGGCCTGGAATATAAAATATGAAATTTTTGACAAAGTTGATTGTCAGTGACGTATTTTTTTCGTCGCTCCCGAATTATGTGAACCAAGATGTCTGACATCGGAACGTAGTGTGTGTACTAGGTTAGGGTTAGGCGATAATTTTATTCCAAACTCTAACCTGATACGCACGCACTCTGCCGTATCGATATACGATTGCTGAGACTCTGACAAAATCATTGGACCAAAACCAATCCCAGTATCGCAACAGCCGACTCCGACTCCGGAAGAATAATTTAAAAATCTCTTCAGGCTATATATATAAGCCCGACTTCGTAGTATTCCAATCTCTGACATTGCCGCGACGTGTGCATGTATTGAGGGATATCATTAAAACCTAAAGACATCGAATACAAAGGAATGTTGGTATAATAATAAGACAGCCACACAAAATATGAAGTTACATCGATAGTTGCTGAGGGAGGTTATTCGTTTCGCAATCGACTTTGATAAAATTTTCTATCAGTTTTTATAAGTACCCAATAATTTCACATAAGACTCAGTGGTAATGAAATTTGAATTGATATTTAAACTTAAATTTTTTGTTTTAGATTTTGAAAATTTGGAGCAACTTACGGTAATTTAGAATATTGCCTTTTTGCCCATTACGGATCAGTTTATGTTAGGGTAACTCCCGATTCGCATTAGAAATCACTGATCCATTATTTTCATGTATTTTTCAATTTGTTATACAAGAAAAACTAGCATTTCGTGAAGAAAGGTCGTAACAGGTAATAATAAAATATTTTTTCTACAGCATTTATGACTCGGAACAACGCGTCCGTAGCGGCGGCAGTGGGATGAAATGACTTGGCGAACTGGATGAAGTATTTTGCTAACTGATCTTTTTTTTTACTTTATTTTCGCACAGAGCGCCAATGCCCAAACGCCATCTATAGCGTTTGAGAGGTTGTGATAGAAAAGAGCTTCGTTAACTGAATAACATAAGGTGAACTGAACATCAAAAATATTTTTATAGTCTGGCACAACACAGGAGTACCACTGGCTGTTTTGTTCGCTGACTGACTATACTTTTTTCTAACTTTCTCTCGTTTTTTTTGTCACTCGTTTGTCTGTTCAGTGCTGCTCGTTGTGCTTCGGTGGTGATTCAATTCTTACTCAACAAGCTCATTCTACGCTCTATACAAGCACATTCTACGCCTCTTGTCGTAATGGCAACTTCAGTCTTTCGCAGCTCGCGTTACCCTCACAATTCCTGCCACACCACTGCTATCATTATCGGCGCAAAGAAATCGTGTATTACGCGTTCAAGCTGTCTTTTGGCTGTGGATATCGAATGAAAGTGTATAAAATTCGTTTTACACGGTAAATTAAATAATACACACATTTTTATAAAATAAAAATACGAATGTTTTTTCAAATTAATATAAATAGTTTTGAATTAAAACTTACTCCTTTTATAAATTTATTTTCCACACCTCTTTACGAAAAACTCATATTATATAATTATATTGAACAAAAAAGATAATCAAGTGTAATAAAACTCTTTTCTTGTATTCATGGGTTGAATTACATAAGAACATTTTTTTGTTTTTTTTCCCTTATTTTAAAACATTCTATATTCATAATTGATCCTTATCTCCATATCCAGTTGATTGCTATTATATTATACCTCATAAAAATTATTTCAAATAAAACTTTTTTCGTAGGGCAACGTCGCATTAATTTACAATATAAGAATCAAAAAGTGTCCAATTCTGCCAATAAGCCAATATAACTTAGGGCACACCACCACAACGGAATACATTTCAAACCCTACTCCTCGCCTAGTGCATTCTTTTATATTTCAAACAACCTAGAATGATCTGTGTGCGGAGTTTCCCCCTTAAATAGTCATCCACTTAACAACAACTCCCCTTTTTCTAAATATTTTTCTTTTTTCATATATAATTACCTGAGCTTCACGTAGGCCTATTTGTTCAAACCCTTTTTCTTTCTTTCGGCCTTCTATCCTCTATCTCACGTATTCATAAATTTCATCCACATTTTTTTCATCGATTCTCTCGTTTTTTTTTCTTCATACTGCCTTGAATAGTACAAGTTCCAAACATGGCCCGATCCCCCTACAACGCCGCCTTAGCATTCAAACCAAGCATAAATGAAACGAGATGGCGTCCTGAATACCTTCCCTTTTTCTACAAACCGAATGAGCATATTATTACATGGAATATATTAAAATGCTGAAACGGAACACACTATAACGCAAGTTACATTATGATGCGTCCATTAAACTCGGGAACAAACATACGGCATGTGGTCCTAATGAATAATTCTCGTGGGCAAAAAATCATACACAGCAACGCCTAACCGCAGCTATTCATAACTGCTGTGAGCGGAGACGTGTCGTTTTATCACGGGGCCTGGACGATGCAGATTGTAGGGCGCTCCAGAAATGTGTGTACCAATATGGAGGTAACTAATTTTATTCGTCTACTTTACATCAAGTTGTGTAAAGGGAATGAAACCTGTGGGCAGGGGATAAACTCATTTGGCTAACACTGACAGTCTCCGAACTCGTAATAGAACTAAAAAAAAATAAGAAATCGGAATGAAATTATGGCCTAACCCTAATCTGGTACACACACTACGGGAGTACCGGTTTTAGCATGTGTAAAAAGCAGATGCTGACGCACATTGTGTTGCCCTATTGGGTTTTTCAAATGGAGTTTTGCTACTAAAAAAGGCGCTAGCGTTTGTTCGCCAAGAGCTGTTATACATTGATGTCTACGATAACGGTATGCAATCGGCCGATACATTTCTGTATAAACATACACAATATTTCTATGCCATAACGCATCTTATGAGATGATTTGAATATGGGTAGCGTATATATCTGTTTTTTTTTTATATCCGTTCAAAATTTGATTCTCGTTGGTTTAATTAAATAGCATTTCGATAGCGAGAAGCCGAGAAGCCGGTTCGAAAATCGCGACGCGAAGGCAAACCCCGGTGGTTTCTCAGGTACAGTGTCTGTGAACGAGATTTGACTGGTGCGGTAGTACACCGCCTCACAGACATTGCACAATACCAGTCCTTCCTCGACAGCGACAACGAGGCTCAAACGATTTCTCCCGGAATAGAAAACGCCGCTTCGGAAACACTGTAATTTTCCATGACGCTAAATACACCGCGTAAAAAGTGGCAAATTTCAAACACTAAGCATCAACTGATCGTAACAGCGGGTCATGGTAGCAGGATCATATTTTCAAGAAATATAAAATTGAGGAAGTCACATTTTCTTGTGATTTTATTGAATAATTGTGTATATTGGAAATTATTTACGTTGAATATATGACATAAATTACATTATATCCATATATATAATATTGATAATACGCGCCCGCCTAATTTCGGGAGTGGTTAAAGTTTAGATCGAAGATTTGTGTTGTGCTTCTTGTTAAGAAAAAATATCGATAATAAAATGGCAGTTTCACCCAGTCATGTGTATCTGGCCCTTCCGTATTAAAGTTTGCACACCTTTGCTTGAAGGACATATGTATGAGTATGCAATATTCTTTACCTTTAGGCAAGCTGCATCAATATAGATGTAGGCGGTTTTTATGGTGTTTAAAGATTAAATCACCGAATTCATTGTATTCCGAGTGAGATGTAAAGTGGTATACAGACATGAGACATCTCTGACCAACACATTAAACACTTGGGTAATCGCATCCTTGCTATGTGTAACGTTTCCTGCCACATCTCAATTGATAACACTAGATTTATTGTAATTTATATGAATGAATGTAACTAGTGAATAATTGTGTATATGAGGCATTCTTATTAATGAATACTATATTTACAGTAGTATTAATAATACGGACTTGTTTACTGAGGATTGTTGGGGCTCAGGTCGAAGATTCAAATTGTGCAAACGTTCCCCGACAGGGAATAAATTCGGCCCATGAACACACCCAAATCGCGCCCTACCTATGCTAGCACTTCCTTATTAGTTTAGGCCTAGTGCAAACATTTACCAGACTAAATATTTGAAAATAGTCATGTGAGTACTGTGCTGTTCTTCTCTTCGCATTTTTTCTCTTTTCATCGATATTTTATATTCTCTCACAATTGAAATACCCTGCCTTTTTCTTTTCTCTCCTTTTGACTCACCAATCTCCAACCTTACTAACAAATTCGGACGCACATCACGTTACAATCGGTCTCGGTACAAAAACAAGTTTCACATACACAGCTTAAATTGCCTATAAAGTATATAAAGAACCCCCTCACTAAATAATCGTAAATACAGGGTGGTCGCTAGAAAATCAGAAAATTTGTCAAGCAGATATTTATTTTTACAAAATTTTTCAAAGGCATATGGTATATTACACTCATAGATGTAAACATGTTGTCCGTGCACTTCGGAGCAGTGTCATAACTTAGAAGTCAAATGTTGGCTTTGGGATATCGTTCCAATTCAACCTATACTTATAAGCATTTTATTCATGATTTCATCTGACCTTCAAATTTTTGGTTTTTAGCGGCCACCCTATCCTGTATTATAGCGAGCGAGTCATATCTTTATAGCCGACGATGTTTCAGACACATACCACGTTCCGGTGTCCGCTATCTTGGTACGCATACTTCAGGATTACCAGACCAATATACATATATTAATAAAGATTTTCATATTTGAAAGCAAACTTGCGGAGCCCCTGAACTGAACTGGCGAAACTATGCTTGACAATCACTTGTATAAAGGTCCCAAATACCCTACAGCAAATCTTCAAGGGTTACTGAGGGGTAAAAAATCAGAATTGAAATAAATATT
Organism: Styela clava; assembly: GCF_013122585.1. Lineage (NCBI taxonomy): Eukaryota > Metazoa > Chordata > Ascidiacea > Stolidobranchia > Styelidae > Styela > Styela clava. Next base: position 4,091,159 of record NW_024102832.1, on the reverse strand, counting down.
TGTATATTTTTTCATTCTGTCTTGAATCTTATTTATATTACAGAACATATATTTGCTTAATGAGCTAGATTTTTGCTGTTTGTCTGCGAAGAAATTGCAAGTCAACTTCTGCCGAACTTTTGATCACCAAATTGTGAAAATTTCCTGTTCTTCGAGTTCTTCTAGTGGGCAATAGTGTACAATTTGACAAACCAATCACAAGGTAAACAAGAGTTTTGAGCAAGATATAAATAAAAGAAGGCTCCGCAAAAAGTAAATATGTAAGATACTACAATGTTTAGCGCATCATTGAGCCATAAGATACGTCATATTTTCTTATCGTGACGTCACATTTTTTTCTAAATAATATTTTGCGTTATGACGTCACAGCCCTCATTAAATTCCGCTGCATGGCAGTCGACAGCATTTAGTTTCTTGAAATGACTTTAATAAATATAAGAATTCCATCGAAAGGTCTTTGAAAGAGAAAATTTCATTGCGACTGTGATCGCACAGTAACTGCCCTTCGTTTATGTCGCCCATTTAGTAAATTATCACACAGCTCCAACTGAATATTCCTAATTTTAGAAACGACTACTCGAGCTTTACAACTCATACAGTAATGGCCGAAAACGATCCCAACATTATAATAGGTAAGAATGCATTTATTTGAAGGCTATGGATGTATTAGAAATACTTGAATTGGTCAACTATCTTAGAATAATTCCGTAACTAGCTTGTCTATGATTCGGACCGTATAACCAATAAATCACGGCAAAAAAAATCTTATAACCCGGAATCATGAAGGGTAATCTTCGTATGCCTTTAGACCAGTTCTAACCGGTTTTAACTGGTTCCAATAAAAGCAAACAAAGAGCGTGAGCGTCGCGTTCTTTGTGATGTAAACACACAAAAGGTAGAGAATGAATACAACTTGTATAGAAACGCGAGAGCATAGAATTTGTGGTTACTTCAGCGTATCCCCGACACCGTGTGACCCCGGCCGTAAAGCAAAAATCTCATAAAGTCTGCCAAAACCAATAGTGCGCGAAATCGACAGAATCGTGGTCGCCCAAGCGTAAAAGTGACAGAAAGAATCGAAACATGGCGGCGCGTTTTCGTATTTATTGTTGCTAGGTTTTATTTGAACAGTGAGTGACTCGCGTTGCAAAAAGACACGTAAAATGAACTAGAACCTGTAGGTTACCAATTCGCGAGCTACCCGCAAATACCCGAGTGTACCGGTATATAAGGCAAAAACCAGAGTACCTACAGTCAATAATATTAGATAATCTTGATTGATATAGAATAGACTAATCTTTTTTCAGACGTGGACCAGTATGAAGAAAGGATTCAAAGCTTTTCTCCACCAACTGGTTTGATGGTGCGGTTTTTCTTCATGGTAGCTCAGTTTGCAAAATATGGCTTCGCTAAGGTTGGAGATGATACTATAGAATGCACCTTTCCTGGGTAAGTTTTACGTTGTTTTCATTGCAGAAGTGGGGGTTTTAAAAGCCTAACCAATGGCTAGGCTTCGGTTCTGACTCCATGTACCATGCGTATGTACCAATATGGAGGTAACTAATTTTGTTCGCCTACTACACATCAAGTTGTGTAAAGAGACGGAAGCCTATGGGCAAGGGGTATATTCAATTGACTAACACAGACAGTCCCCGAACTCGTAACAGAATTAAAATAGGGAAAATCGGAATAAAATTATGGCCCAACCCTAACCTGGTACATAAACTACAGGAGTACCCCATAAGCATTTATGTTTTGCGTCATGACCACTGTCATGAAATATCAGCCCTAATGTAATTGAACTAAAATTTTAAATTTGTTTCATATAAAATTATTAAAACTTGCGTTGTAAGTTATAACTTATATTTACAGGTGTGGGCGACAGCACCAAATCAACGAAGTTCTTCAGACAGATGCGAATAACGTGCAATGGCACGAACTTCACTGTCCTTTCCTAATGGCAAGGAAACCTTGCTGGTTCTGCTGGGCAACTTTTTTCAACTGGGCGACTTTCCAATGTCCAAGATGCAACATCAATGCAAATGTGAGTCTTTGAACTAACCGTAGTCGGGAATAGGAAATGAAAGTTTGTATTCTTTTGAGTCGCAATTTCATTCGTTTAACGGTGATAAACATTGATCAATAAGTCGAAACTTCTTACAAAAACTCAAAAAAGCTCTGTTCCGGCTCTCCAGAAGTACGTGTATCAATATGGAGGCAACTAATTTTGTTCGCCTATTATACATCAAGTTGGGTAAGGAGGCTGAAACGTACGGGCAAGGGGTATTTTCACTTGGCTAACACAGACAGTCCCCGAACCCATGTGACTAAACAAGCATATTTCTGATTGCTGGCCTGAAGCCTTCTTACACTGCGGGTTCTAACCTATACTAATGATATAATATATTTTCGTTTTTCAGTCTGACAAGGCCTCTTCCGAACCTATGTGCGTCATCTGCAGAGCAATGGTCAACCTTGCAACTGACGACTACGAGCGCTGTACGAGATGCTCTGCATTTATTTGCAGAGAATGCATTACCATGGGAAGGTGCCATGTTCATGCCGATGACGAGAGGAAGGCATTTTAGCAGGAAGATTTATCCCATACTCAGACTAGACTAGAAATCCAAGGAAAGTCGCTGGCGCCGAATCCATGGCATAACTCACATGCTGCTACGAAGTATCATGACGTTAAAAAATACAGCGACTCTGATGCTTCGAAGTCAGTAGAGTCAGTCAGTGCCGAATGTACAAATTGTACATTCGGCAGAATATCGTACAGAATATCATAAGATTTCGGACCGTCACGGGGATCATTAACTGGCGCTGATTATATGTCGTCTGCGTCGACATGCCACCGGGAACGATTATGAACGATTAGTCAAGGCGCCACGTGGTCACAAATGGGAATTTGTCACAGGTCGAAGGCGACGAATACAAATTTACTTCCCATTAACTTCCACTGTTTGGTGCCATCGAATGAACACAATCGAGGCCAAATATTAAATGCAACGAGCCACACAATCGAGACCAAGTATTATCAGCAGCAGTAGAAAATATGACACAAAATTACTTACTCAGTAATGAATACTAAAGCCGGGGTTTCGCGTCGCCGAATCCTTCCCGTGACACTGCACCAGAGGTAGCCACGGTTTTTGGCTCAGGAGCCACAATTTTGCCCAACTAGACTGGCGGGCCATGCAAGTGTGACGTAAAAAGTTACATTTTATGAAAACTATTTTCAGTGTTTTAAAAGCAAAAGCGAAAAACAATAAACCTCGTGATGCCAAAACTAAATTTAATCGCTACCTTAACAAATTTCCCGAGTTTTTATTAGCTGAAACGTCAAAATTTGGTTTTACTTACTTGTGGTAACATCGGACTGGCCATAATGAACTACCCAATGGTCCGTATTTGACGCGCGAGCCGTAGTTTGCTCATGTCAGCACTACACCATGTTACTCGCCACAGTGGCGTGGCGCCAAATCCATCCCGTTACACTGCATGATTGGGATAGTTGTCTGCCACTAGATTGAGCTTATCGAAACCCGATTTTGTCTCGCTCTGTATACACTACCATTGGTACTGGCTGATAAGTACACGGTGCTCAAGTACACGGTGCTCCTATATATTTTCTACTGTTTAACCGTTTTACTCATTCGTGAAAATTGTTTTAAAGTTGCAGACAATCCTTTTATTACCAAAGATATAACGCTATGCGATTTAAAAATGATAGTTAATTTTGAACTATCTCACTTTTTTGGGCCAATTTTTGAATACTGCAACTAGACTGAAAGCTATGTTTATGAATAATTACTGTGCCAATCTTTTTAATTGATTATAGTTCTTTCTATTTATATATGCGCATTTCCCTTTTTTTCCCTTTCCCATCTCAAGTATAGTAGATTTTATAAAGTATGGTAGTATATACTACTTAACTACAGTACTCTGGTTGAGATTATTCCACGAGAACTTTTAGCCAAGGAAAAAATGTTCAAATTTATTTATCAAAAAGTAAAATCTAAGCTCCAATGAGCCGAAGATTTTTCATTTTGAGTTAAATTTTCGTTATGTTTTTATATTGGATCTTTTGAATTCGAAAGCATTGTTCATCTTCAACTCAAAACGAAATGGTATTCCTCTATTTGCATCTGACTTTCCTTTCTCGATTTCTGTTTCCGTCCCGAGGATTCTTTCATACTTTTCTGCATTTCTTCACTGCTCTAACTATTCTCCATTTTCATAGACTGACCTATAACTAATTTTCTATTCCCTACCTACTATTAAAATACAGTTCCCAATCGATCTAGAATAAGTCCCAAATAATCTGAGTTCTGTTTTTAGAGGGTTTTATTCCGTATGTTCACAAAAGTATTCGAATTTTAAATACTTGTTACTTTTTTCTATTTCTCGTTTTACTTACTTTCTTTATCAACTTCAAATCATATATAACACTTTCATACTTCTCAGCATTCCTTTAACTGTTCTTCTTCTTCTTCTTCACAGACTCACCTATAACTAACCTTCACTTGCTGCCCTTTAATATAACACAGTTCCTTTACTTTTATTCCTTCAAATCGCGAATGGTGAATCGGAGCTTAGTTTCATGCTGCTGTTAAAGTCTAAGTTGATTGTTCAAATTATCTGGGTCGTAGTCAGAATTTGGATTTTCCAGAAAATTTGAACTTTTACTCCAGCTTCGACTCAAAATAAAACATGCATAATTCCGATCCCACTGCTCTATTTAACAATTGGAATCAAAATAAACAATAAACAATGACTAATAAAAATATTTGTGAACCTCGAAGTTATTGTGACCAAAATTTTATCTTTTCGGAGTTAAAAGTCGGAGTCAAAATTTATTTGAATCCGAGGTTTAAAATCAGAATTATTTTCAATCCGGATAGAACTCTCTCCGACTTGCCAGCCCTGTTTAATTCAACTACTGCCCGGTTATTAAAATGCATTTAACAGGACTGTTTTTATAGAAATTGTGTTATGTTTTTTAAACTAAGTTTTTTCCATCCCATTGCCCTTTTTTCAATGCACCCTTCTTACAGCCCGCCAATGAACATATTTTTGTTGAATTGCCAGAATATTTTTAATTCAAGAGTTTGTATCGCCAAACCTCATTAATCTGTAGCCGCGTAGCTGTAGCCTCTCCCCTCCCCCCAATGGCTTGCTATTAATAATTCTTTCCCCAAATGAACCAAACAAGAAAGAAAAAAATGCGCGCGTATATACCTTGGATAACTTCGACGAGCTTGCTAAAAATCTAGAAATTCTATCTCAGTGATTTTCAACTGGGGTTCCGGCCAATATGTTACCCAGCTTTAGGGTGTGTTTTCAAATTTAGGCGGGCGGGGGTGGATATTTTGTTAATAGTAAGAAAACTTTTAGTGACTTATAAAAATGTGTTATGTATTAGCCTGACCGTCTTCACCGGCATATAAGCCACTTTCTGGATATTCAAATACACTTTTATTCACGTTAGGAATTACAGTATGGTGTAACACTTGAAAACTAGAGAGAGGGGGTATTTGAAATTTTTGGGGGTGTTCACCCCTTATAGGGGAGTGTAAGGAAATCACTGGTTCCAACAGTACAGTTCATAAGTTTCTATTCAAATCCGAGAATTCTTAGTTAATACATGTACGTTGTTTAAATATATTCAAATACTTTAGGTTTGCCGCAATCTTTTATTTTGCTAGTACGCATCACGAAACTGGATGCACTAACATGCAGTCACCACATAAAATAGTATGTATTTATTTATATGTTTTATTGTAGATGTTGATTAGCCATAGTAAATTTACGAATAATCAGACCAACCGAGCTGCTGCTATAAATATATATCGTAGGTTTGAAATTGAAATGCCTTGTTTTAAGAATAACGATAGTGTAGCGAATGAGAAATGTAACTATGCATGTTAATGTTATTTTACTCTTTTGTATAAATAGCATGTTGGATCCAATGGAAATAGGTCATTTCAGCAATCTCCTTGATGGTGATTTATCGTAGCAAGGCTTGACTTGCTATGCTCCTTTGTATGAACCAATTTCTGACCTGCTTCTGGCCTCCATTCGACAGTTGAAAATATTATGTGTTTTCAAATTTTTGTTTTGCTTACTGATTTGGATTTCAACCAATTTCCCAAACGGTGTGGCGCGCCCCGCAAGGGGGGGGGGGCATTTTTTGAGGCGGCGTGAAGCTAATTGAAAATAAAAATATTTGTTGAATCCAATCTTGCTGCATCAATTTGAATATTTAAATTTCTTTATTGTTTATAGATTGCGATTCCATCCACGTGTTTTCTACGTGTTTTTGAATAAAACATACTTCCGCCTTACTATCTGTTATTTGTATCTTTTTGCTATATATATAGTTATTTTAGAAGGGGGCACGAGACTTGACAAATTTACCCAAATTTAACTGATATTAGGATTTAAGTGTAAATTTAAAAAGATCTGTTTGGATTCAATCTGATCGAGCAACTTTACAATATACGAACATTTGGAATTATAATATATTGTGTACTTATTGACTTCTGCAAGATTGCAGTTGGGGTTTTACCCCGTCAACGTGTGTATATTAACACTGGGGTTAGGATACGCAGATAAGGACATTCTCTCCTATAATGAAATATGATCTATTCTTGACTTTATAAATTGTATGCATTAAGAAAGGACTCCCGTAGTATGTGTACCAGATTAGTGTTAGGCTATAATTTTATTCCGATTTTGATCATTTTAGTTGTATTACGAGTTCAGAGACTGTCTGTGTTAGCCAAGTGAATATACCTCCTACTCATAGGCTCCCGTCTCGTTATACAACTTGATGTAAAGTACGCAAACGAAATTAGTTACTCCCATATTGATACACATACTTGGAGCGCCATATGAAACGAATTTCAAGTGCATTACTAGTGTTGGCTACAAGTCCCTTGACTGCAAGTCAAGTCGATCCACGGGTCGTAAGAGACTCGAGTCAGAAATCGAGTCACCGGCTACTCGGGTCCGAATTCAATAACTCGATTCTTAGAAAATAGTGACTTGATTCGAGACAATGTCTCGAATTCCCCAGCACTGGCATATAGTTAAAAGAAAACTATGAATATCTGCAAATGTATGCAATAAAAAACACAAGCTAAGTAAGAGTTAATTGTCGATAAGGTGTACATCGGGGGTTCCCAACCTTTTATTACTCGTGGCCCCTTCCAGAAGCTTTTAGCACTCATGAGTCCTGTTTATCATTCCAGTAGTATTAAGTGTGATATTATGGTTAGTTGACTTCGAATTTCATTATGTTTAAACAGCTCATGCTCAACAAAGTAAAAACATAATCTTATCAAGCAATGTAAATATGAAGATCAGGGACTTTTATTGTGAGGGGAAATTTAAAATCAGTTCAGAGCCAAGCACTGTTGCTCCTCCAACCGCTCTATTTCCCCTCTGTGAGCCACGGTCCCCCGGCCGGAAACAGCTGTTGTTTTAATATACAAATATATATATACAAGAATAAAATCTTGAAATGTTGAGTTTGCTGCTAAATTTGATTTATATTCATTTGTTTAAAGTGTATCTATATTTGATTAGACCATTTTTTGTATTTTTTTGCCTCTGGTTGAATTGAATTTGGAAACAGAAGCGAGCGAATGAGTCTCATTAAAAAAAGATTGCTTTATGCCATCCAGTTTGACACTTTGCAATTCTGAGTTAGTTCCAGTTGAAATTTACTTTGGCAGGTTAAAATTCCCTTTACCAAAATTGTTTGAAACATTGACTGCCAATCATTGTTCCTGTAACTCAAATCACGGAGAAATTAGAAAATCGTCGAACACTCCATTTTCATTGTGCTATTATAATTAGGGGCCTAGGGGCTTGCCAACACTTCGAATAAGCGGATATCAGTATTTTCAAAGAAAAATTGGTACTCCAGAAGTATGTGAACCAAGATGGACGTAGTAAGTTTACCACGTCGTTCCGGTGTACGCCATCTTGGTTCACATACTTCGGGAATACCAATTTTTCTTTGAAAATACTGATATCCGCTTATTAAGAAAGCTCATTATATTTTCGACTCATTATCAAAACCTAGTGGCAAAAGGTGGAGATGTTGATAATGCTGCTCTCTAGTGACATGTAACGGTAATGTGCAATTAAAATTGTTTTGTAATAGACAATCTTATGATATTATCTAAATTTTGAATCTTATGAAGTCGAAATAAACTCATATTTATTGACTTACATATAATAATCCAACTATCTTTGACTAGGAAAATTTCTATAATATTTGCTGTCTGTTTTTCTTCTGGATGTGATTGAACCCGCAGTCAGATGTCTAAGTAGAATTTCTGTTTAACAGAGCCGAGGCCGGTTTCGTGGTGTAATGGAATGATTACATTAAATGTTCATGAAATAAAAACGCTTCAACGAAAATAAGATTATATAGGAAGACGGTAAAGTGCATACAAATTTGAACAAATATCCAAGATTAATATTTCCAAGCAGAATTAAAAGTAATGACATGCTGATGCTAATAATTTGTATCGTGTGCAGTATTTTTAGAATGAAAAACTACGAAGATATTGAATATTCAATCTTTTCTTTTCCTGATTTATTGGTCGAAATGTATTGACGGGTTATGCAAGATATAAATTTCAATTTCTCGCTAATTGCCTGATTCCAGGAAGGTAACCGGGATTTTATAATAGGGCAAGTGACCTACTCCAAAATTACAGACTTAAATCCTTGGTACACACGAAGTCGGTCACAGCTGATACACTAAAGCGGGCTTTTTATTAAACCCAAACTTGAAACTATAGTTTCTAGCTCTTTTTTTGAGGGGGGGGGGGATCGAAATCCTTTCGCGCATTCGAAAAATATACATAGCGAATAATATCACGTTTCTTTCTATATAGACGCCGTTTGATTGGTTTCTGTACATTCATAAAAAAAATGTCCAAATGTTTTATCGGGCACCAAGATGGCGCACAACCTGAACCCGAACCTGGTACCTATATTATGTTCAGGTTGTGCGCCATCTTAGTGCACATACTTCGCGAGCACCGAATAAAGAACTGCTGGAGCAAATTCTTTCTAGTGCGAAGTATGATTAGACACGTTTCAAACTGGCATGAATACATTTTGTTTATTACATTTCGTTCTTTGTTATTAAATTATTATATTTCCCCGATGTGCTTATTTTTGGTTTCATATCGATGGCAGCACTGCTTATAATACATGATTATACATAGTTCGAATTGATTAAATTCAATACCTCACGCCTATAATTAGCGAGGGGGGCTCTGGAAGTGCGGAGCCCAATGCGACCGCACAGGTCTAATTAACTTTATATTTCGTTTTTTATTCATAATATGTGGAAAATGTGTTCAAATTTATAAAACCGACCGCATCGGAATTTAATTCACGAATAAAAGGTTGCGATGGCCCAACTCGAAACTAATTAATCAATTTAGAAAGATACTGCCTTTCCATTTTATCTTCAATTTTGGATTTGTTTGTAAACAAACTAGGTTGCCTTGTACTCGACGCAGAGTTTTATAGTTGTTGAATTCAAATGAACTTTAGAGCTTTATTAGCTCATATAGTTTAGGTAGGTGGATAAAGAGACTTTCTTCAAGGATCATCTTCAAATGTTGGTGAGTACCAGTGATTATTTCCATTCTGGTTTTGTAATTTTGCATTCGATAGTAAAGGTAGCACGATATCAATCTAACACAATGAAGGAATTGATAAAATTAGTTATCAAGTCCATGCTTCCAAAAACAAATAACTAGCTAACTAATCCTAGACCCGAAATGGACTGGTCGAGACGAGAGGCTGTGGTTGGCTATGTGATTAATGGGTCATATGATTAATGGGCTTTCCATCTCTCTCGAAATAAATGTGTAAATCATAACTATCCTATTCTAGTTAGTCGCTTGAGCCGCCATACTCGAAATGAGCATTTATTTGAAATGTTTGAAGCGTTTATTTTAACTATCAGTTTTAACATGCATGCAGTTTGAACACCAACCTAAAATGCATGATTGTTCTTTTCTTGTCATTGTTGTAAAGTGCTTGTCTGAGAAAGTTTGATTTTGGTCAGACGGAACGTTACAGAAATACAATTGTGTTAGTGTGCAGCAGGACTCTTGAAGTGCGTTAATTTTAATTAGAAAATTCGTGGAAAATTCAACTATGATTTAAAAATTCACAAACTCTTTTTGATGACAATTTAACATTTCATTCAATTGTGTTCATAAATTTGTTTCTCTAAATTATTTTTGAAACCCTTTAAAATGTGGAAAACTATCTGTGTTGAAAGCCCTGTTCAACTTCGCTTTAATTGATCGAGGTGCTGCCGAGCCTATTAGGTTTGTGAGTACTCCCATGGCGTATGTACCAGGTTAGGGTTAGGGCATAATTTTATTCCGATTTTTCTTATTTTAGTTCTATTTCGAGTTCGGGAACTGTCTGTGTTAGAGAAGTGAATATACCCCCTCGCCCATAGGTTTCAGTCCCTTTACACAACTTGATGTAAAGTAGGCGAACAAAACTAGTTACCTTCATATTGGTACACATACTTCTGGATCGCCAGCGAGTACCGTTCTTTTCTTTTTGGTTGTGTATGCAGACTACTAGGTTATTTCCACCGTGAAACCGTGGGTCGCATGTTTATTTAACATAGGCTTTTTAGCAGTTACAGGCACAAAAATTTTGGTTATTGTTTTCACGACATGCGTTGTTCGCTCCGCACAAGCTAGCTGTTGCTATTGCAACGTCATAGGCATAGATAAAAAAAATGGACTCAGGTATAGACTTGGAATTACTCGCACGTACGAGATTAAACTTAATTAAAAACTTGGTTCCATTACATTTGAACCCACGTACATTTGAACCCACGACAATTGCACCAGCATACTATTGCACCTATGGAAATTTTTGGGTTTTACGGATATTTGAACCCATACTAACCCTAACCCATGGGTTTTATCACCTGCATATAGATTGAAGCCGCGGATATACACATGGGTTCAAATGTACGTGTGTTCAAATGTACGGTAATCTAAAAACTCGTTTCGCGGGCCCGACAATTTTCCCTTGTGGGCCGGAATTTGCTCTGCGGTCCGCAGATTGCATACCCTGCTTTACACCGTTATATATAGCGGTAGAATATCAACTCGGTACCACTTTATTTATAATATTTTTTTATTTATTACTAGTCTACAATCAAGCGCATATTTACAATAGAAAATTATTCAAACAAATGAAAAAATAGTAAAATCAACTTGACACTACAATATTAATCAATTCATCGAATATTTTTACATCTCAATAAAAAAAATTGAGGACCAGTAAACAATATATACACATTTGCCCATACAAAATGGGCGATTAAATGTTGCAATTTGCAACAACATGCTTCTAACCACAGTCCCTGTGGTTAAGGCTGGGAATAAAAAAATAAACAAAAGTATCTTCTGAGGGTGGCACAAGTAGCTAACAGTAAATAAAATTGATATTTATTAATTCACTTCTATATATGTATTATCACAAGCATTAAGTACTATTATACAGCGAACCTAATCGTTTTCAGCTGTTTGGAAATTTCAATTAATTAGTGCTATGTATTATTAACTAATTGCATGATTACATACAGTAATAAACTATAAAAATATGAACGAAAAAAAAGGTGGAAAAAATGTGGAAAGATTACTATATACAGTTGTACCAATATATTGCCTTGTTATCGATATCAATATAATTATAAGAGCTATAAAAATCGTCTTGAAGTGTTTCCGGAATTAACTAGGTTTTTGAAAAACACTATAGGTCCTTAGGTGATTTACTCGATATTAGAAAATCGGTAATTATCTGATATCGGAATACCGATGTCAGCCGATGTTGACTATTATAGGCCATATGCATAGGGGAATATGAGATATATATTTTAACTTGTGGGGAATGTGTTCAAAATTATAAAACTTTTAATTCATAATACAAAAAATTGGGGCAATTTATTCTGATTCGACACTAAAACCTCTATACGAAAATCCCGTTTGACATTGGAATTCATTCGGCAAAGAGAGACGTCTATTGAAGGTTAAGAAAAGTTGTTTGGTTTCAAGGCAGGGAATTAGATTTGTTAGTTCTTATGGCAGTTCCTATGGAGGCCGGCAAAGTTTTCAATCGTTTTGATTCGCAACTTCTTGAAAGTCCCATTCCCAATTTGCTCTGTATAATTGAGGGTGGAGGGAGTAACATTGGCAGATAATAAAGCTTAACATTAAACGTTAAACACTCAAGCGATTCTCATCCTGTTGGTCGCGACCGCCAAAGCAGTGGGTCACAGGCAATTCAAAAGGTCCGGCTGGCAAAATTGTATTTTTATTCTTGTTCTACGGTTAAAAAAAACAAAATAAATTTTGTGACATATATCTTCCAGACGGAGATAAGAGGCCATTTTGTCTTTTATTAGGGATTAAGGAGAACTGTGGTTCTCAATCAGTGGACGTGGAAAAATTATTGAGGGGGTGCAAATATAATTTAAAATAAAAATATTTGTTAGATTGCCCGGTTTATTCTGCATATTTATAAATATGTCAAGTCGGGCGTGAGACTTAACAAATTCTAAAAAATGTCCACAGCTTAAAAAGTTTGAGAACCACTGTAATATAGTGTCATTTGGATGATATTCAAAATGACATTTTTTTTTAATTTTTTTTTTATATTTTTTTTTCGTTTTTTTTTTTTTTGAAGAATTACTTTATTAACAGATTTGGTAGAAAACGTATGTTAATAAGGTTTTCTTTATAAATCTATGCCATGGACAAGGGAGAAACGCAGGCTACTGTTATTAATTCAATGTGATATTATTTAGTGAAAAATGCGTTTGAAAATATGATGATTCGACATTACCAAAGTTTATTAAGAAATACTTTGACATAGCTAAGTTGGGCATGGCTAAAGTCTTTGGAAAATTAACTTGAGCATAGATGAAGTTTTAAAAAAAAATTTTATTGTCTTGCAGGTGAACTGGCAGTAAGCATTGGGCATAGACTCTAGTAAAATACTTTGCTTCTAGTTTCGGGAAAGCTTCAATCCTTGTCCATGACTTCTTATTTTGGTCTAATTGCGTGTAATTCTTGGTCCGTTTGAACATCTGGGGCAACTTTCTTCTAATGAAGAAGACCTGATTCCTTGTCGACAGCGTAGACAAACCATGGACGAGGTGCTGAAACAACGAGCCTGTAAAATCAAAATCAAAATTTTAATTTGTTACCATTACTTAGTTTGCTAACTTATTCAGTGATGTTTAAGAGCGAGGGTGGGATTCTGAGAATTTGCACAAACTCGTAATTTGAATGTCGTGATGATCGTTGAACCCTGTTTTTTTATTATTATTTAATGATGCTCACAACTGGCGTTTTATTGGTTTTTCTCCTCGAAATAAATATGTAAACCATATCCTAGATCGCAGTTTTGGAGTCCAAAATTTATCAAGCCGGTGGCTATTGTGGTGCGAATATAACTTACCACAGCTGGGTGCTGTCCACATCCTACGCAAATGCCGCAGTCAGGCGGAACATTTTCGTGTCTGCCGCATCGTCCACATTGACGACTACAAAATGAACTGTAGATTAGTTATACATTAAAATAAATTGGAATGCGGGGCTTAACCTAAACATTATTTCGAGACCATGGGTGTGCAACGGGAGGGCCGCGGGCCACAACCTGGCCCGCCAAGACTTTATTACAACAGGAAGATTTATCTCTACGTTGTTAAACTCGGTTTGTCACAATAGGGCGACTTCGACGATTTTTTATATGTTTTGTGAAAGATTGTCAAGTATCTCACAAACTCTAAAAATCTTTTTTTTTATTTGCTGTCTTCACTCTAGTGATTTCAAACAAAATTAGTGAAGTCGCGTGACTAAAATAGGTGTAAAAAGTATGTGTTTTTAGATATATTTATGATTTAATTAATTTGTTTCCTAATCGACTTCTCGACACAAGTGACTTTCTCCCGAGTGATAATTATTGTCGACACTAAGAGCCAATAGAGAGCAAGAAAACTCACCGGCGTGTTGCCATTAGGGTTGGCCTGTAAGGAAAATAAAATTAATTAGACGCATATATAATTAGAATTCAATAAATATGCTTTAAATCAGTAACTGTCAAACATTTTAAGCCTCGCCCCCAATGAGAATTTGTCTATCGCCCCACTTCAAGCAATCGGCTGCTAATAAAAATAGTAAAGCGAAAGTATGTTTTATTGAAAAATACACGTTGGAAATATGTGAATGGAACGTAAATAATGAAATAAATGAAAAGTTTTAGAAACAAATAAGGCAGGCAATATAAAATCTAACAAATAATTTCATTTTTAATCAGCTCTAAGATCTATCAGAAAATTATCTACATCTCGTTCAGAGCGAAAGATGTGTTTACGTGTATAAAAGAGTTTTACCTTTGGAAAGGTACGGCCTTGACAGGCACTGACGGGGGTCCATATATCTGTAACACAAAAATGTTTAAATCGACTAGAATTAATCAGTTATAAAACTATAGAACAGTGGTCCCCAACCTTTTATAGCTCGTCGCCCCTTCCGAAGGCTTTTAGCACTCATTTCCCCTCTGTTTGTCAATAGAATAGTAGTATATAGTGTTATTTCTATTGGCAGATTCCGAATCCCATTCGGTTCAAACAATTCATCGTCAATAAAGTGAAAACATGCCGTAAAATACCCTTGTCAATCAAGAAAACTAGGAAGACCGAGGAGTTTTCTTGTGATAAGGAATGTAAAATCAGTTTTCTGCCTATCATTATGGCCCCCTCCAACTGCAATGGCACCCTGTTGGGAACCACTGCTATGAAAGATATGAATGATAAATACGTGTTTCAGCGGAATAGATTGTCGCATATAAAGTTTTGGACAAGACATAAAACTTCACTCAGATGTAAAATTTCAACGATGTGTCATATCTTGGTCAACCGAATAATCAAATAGAAGTGATAGAATTTTTCAAGGTTATACAAACTCATTTATTCGATCGCATTTCAATTTTCGCAAGGTGGTTTCGTCGCAGGGTCGTTCACGTAATGGCTTATCGGTTGCGCCTTACTGCGCCAACCACTGAACTACAGCTTGAGAAGGTGTGTATGAGCCTATATCGATATTTGTGGCGTTTTAATGGATTCATTGCAAATATGAAGCGCTTGACAAGTTTTTACATCCATTTTTCTTCAACCTATTTAATACAAAAAAATCAAATGATACAGCCATTTTGAACAAAACAGGCAAAAAAAACTCGATTTGAAACAATTGTTTCAAAACAATTCTTTTTGAACAAATCCCTACTTATAAGTATAAAAATAAAACATAAAAAAAGTTATAATTCAGTATGATTTTCATGCGGATCATAAATTTAGGCAAATTCTAATCGACTAAGAAGTGAATATGCTTACATCTAGTTCCAATTCATCTATATCAGAGTCTTCTTGATCGTCGATACTGAAAGGAAAAAAACTCATCTCAGAATGATTTTCCGCAGTGTAATTTTTATTGTTTTATTTTTGAATAATATGCAAGGATGCTGCAGCTAGAGTAAAGATAACTATTCTAAGTGAATCAAGAGTTTCACTACTGTTAAATCAGTTTTCATTTGATCAGGTTAGCATGCAGCAACAATTTTGAATCTTTTGCTGTGGCATCCTTTTATTATGGTAACACGGACCCCATAGCGCTCTAGTATGCATCTTTGTTTACAGAAGGGTCTCCGTTACTTCTGTGTGAGTGCATATGACCACACTCAGAAACAATTTCATAGTTTCAGTGGTTCTTGGCTCTGCAATGGTTCCAGGTAACTTTGCCCAGATATTAGTCTTTTTTTTTTTTTTTATCTCCGAGTGAGTGCCTTTGACTTCAGTGGATACCGCTACCTGTCCGCAAAGATCAGTCCTATCACTTATCTATTTGCGCGCATTAACTCATGTTGAGAAAATTATGAATATTATATAAATATTCATCGTGCTTATTTCGCTAAGAAAGCAGACCCATTTGCTTCTGAGTGAGTTACTCCAAAAGATTTAAATCTCCTTTAAATTGCAAGCGAATGACCTTCCCAACTCTTTTTGTGTAAATGTATTAACTATCAGGAAATATAAAATTAAATGCCCACTTACATAAACCCTTTGCGTATTCTCGTTTTTTTTCCAGGAATGACGCCTTCCAATATAAGGAATCGTTTCTTTCTGCTGACTTCTTTCCATGACCCACTGGCCTCCTTTTTGAATCCGATAAGATCCGACCTCACTATAGCTCTGCCTTTCTTGTCATGAATCATTACCGAGGAAGCAATATGCTTCATTGAATTTCTATTTCTTCCGGATAAAACCTCCATAACTAATTTTTAAAAATATATCTCAATATAATTGGAATATAACCCCGAGCACTGAAAAAATAAAAAATAAACAATAACAATAATACCAATAACAATAAACAACATAAACGTCATGATGACTTAATTAAAATTTTGGTTAAACTCAAATTCGAGTTTTCAAAATATGACATAATAATAAAAAGTGACGTCATAAATTAAGACGTTACAAACATCGACGCAATAATATCGCTTTCGGATTCGAGTCCAAGTTCGGTTGTTTTGCATCTGAAGCTTTCACTCGAAATTCCCAGCTTTCGGCCCTGACATAGACAGACCCGATTCCCAATACATAAGCCCATCACTAAGCGCTTATAAAACAAGAGAGCTATGCTCAAATATATGGACACGTAGGGTCACATAATTTTGATGACGTCATAGCCAAAAAAAGTAATAGCCTTCTGGAGAAAATTTTTATCTTTAACCACTGAAAATTTCAAAACAATTGGTCCAGTATTCGAAGAGAAAAGCGATTTCTTCAAAACGTGTTGACGGAGACGATCGTTATGTCCGCTACGTGTCCAAAAAGAGCTCGTCACAAAGCTGCCAATACTATCTATTGCGTTTAACGCTTCGCTTACATTAAGACTCATCTATGCTCCATTCGGCGGACCGTAAATACTCTGTACAACAAGTAAAATTATATTGGACTTAGGCAAATCTCCAGGAAAATGTGGCTCTACCGAAGCATGTGAACCAAGATGGCGGACATCGGTACGAGGTATGTGTACTAGGTTAGGATTAGGTCATAATTTTATTCCAATTTTTCTCATTTTAGTTCTATTGCGAGTTCAAAGACTAGCCGAGTGACACCCGTAGTATTTGTACCTGAAATTATGGCCTAACCCCAACCTGATGCACATACTACGTTCCGGTGTCCGCCATCTTGCTTTCTACCAAAAATGTTTGTGCGCAACAGACATTTCACCATAAGCGCGAAGGTGGCGCTATAGAGCCATATTCTACGAGCTATATTTTTGTGAATGCCCTACCCGGTAGTTTCCCTAAACTCGCACCGAGAAAACTTATTGAAACACTTTTTGTAACCAGTTAAAGGGTTATGATAATGGTGTAAATTTTTGATAAAAAGTCAGCGTAACCGTCTTTTCCGCGCTGCCAATGCCAGTTTTAATCAAATTTTACATAACTGGTGTTGATGAAATAAAACATTTTTTCACATTGACAGCAAACAGGTGGGCAATATGCACATAGCGCTCTATGTACGTTATACTAAAGCCAAAACCTATAAAGCTAATTTATTTTTGTAATAATATTTTTGTAATATTGCATCTTTCTTCAGATCTATAATCTTTATCACACAGTGAATCAAGTGTAACTGGATTACTTAACGTTTAGTATTTGTACCATACCGGTAATACACTGGTCATTGGACGAGAGTATCAAAATTTACTTCCGTTAGCAGTCAGGATTTTGATTAATCCGAACTTGGAAGTTGGTGTTTTTAACAATTCGACTGGTCGGTAACGGTTTTCTCTACTATCATCTAAAACAAATAACTAACTAATCCCATATAACCTACATGGGCTGGTAACCGGACGAAAGACCGGGGTTCGCCATATCATCGAGTCGTCTTATCAGTTTTCGTCATCTCATACTATCTTAACTTTGCCACCTATCTATTTTTCGCACACAGCAATTTAATACATGACACTTACAAGCTGATATAACAAGCCCATCTTGACATTTTTATCTTCGATTCATTGTTTGAAGGAAAAAGTAAAAAACTTCAGATAAAGCTTATGTTAGATAATTTACTGCTCGCCGTCAAACCGTTTATTAAATTACGATACTACATCCCTAAAAGATAAGCGATCGAACGACAGTCTTATCTTAGCTTATTTCGCAGTACGCTCTCACCGCATATGAATCCAGGTCTCCCAAAAACTGTAAATTCTCGTAATTCGCCTACTGCGTCATGTCCCTTATTTGGCCTTTTGCACTGTAAGAGGTCTAAATTGCATTGTTAGAGTTCTTAACAACTCGTTCCGAACACACCCCATTCCCACCCATTTTAGCGGCGTGAAGTAGCTTTCAGCGCCCGTCGTGTACAAATGGAGTCGCTCGTTGTTTGAACCAGTTTGACTATTTATATAAACTGTTCTTAAAATATCTGTGGTAACCACACCGTTCCCCAACCAAATTGATCACGTTACATGCGTACTAGTCTCATAAGGGATAAATTTCGAAGAATGAATAACCTTATACCGAAGTTTAGAAACATTGTAAAACACTTGAATGCTAACATTGTACCATTAGCGATACTTTTCCTATGTAAGAAACGAATTGATTGCAAAAACTCAGTATACTGTTCCCAACGAAATATAAAAGTATTTAGTGATCGCTGATATATCAACACGAGGCAGCACGATTAGCTTACGTCCCATTTTTCAAAATTGACTATTTTGATTTTCCGTCATTATGGACATCAATAAGGCATAGTGGAAAATTGAAAATTTCCTTACTGGAGAAAACTGAAACTGCGCTCTTTACAGAATATAATTCGTTTATTTTGATATGATTCGATTTCATCCTCAACTAAAAACTATTGGAGCGTAAAATGGCAGCATCATTATTCCATCATCAGCATGATATTATTCTGTCTAGTTACGTCCCGCTGAATCACTGGTTCCCAAACTTTTTAATGTTATGGACTCTTACAGTGCTTGCCTGAAAGTTCTAATTTCTTCCAAAGAAATCTAGTCGGTACCTTTACATGCAAGTTGTCTCTGATAAAATCTCATCAAAACTGCCGCCTAGAAATCGCAACATAGACATTCTTTCCTGTTTCCTGTCCTTTGACCTTACTGCAATTTAACAACTTTAAAAAGAAACATAGAGATAACCTGCGACATTATCAAAACGATGTCTTATGACCTTGCACCCCTCCCCACGTAGACATTGGGACGCAATCATAACCACAGCGATGCTCACTCGACCATTTCACGCTTTGTTGTTCACACTGTAAAAAAAATCGTACCACTACGTAGCAAAGCATGTAAAATCAGTGAAGCTTGTTCCTTAATTCACACCTCCGATGCTCATTTACTGTTTTGCATTATAAATTCTAGGTAGCGTAGCGGTACGTAATGTAACGAATTGATTATAAAATGCGGATAAATTATGCCTGTTTCATAACAGTGTGCCGACATTCAATATACCAATATTTTGATTCACAATTGAGAAAGGTTCTGAATACCACCACGTACGTCTTAAACTACACGCCTCCTACCCGCCTTTGTTTTATCCCTAAATAACTACCTGAAAGAATAAAGAACAGTAAAAACGCTGGAATTGCCTAACAACTCACACCTTATCAAACTAACGTTTTCTGAAACTGTTTACTAAGGCACCAGTATGCTGCGATACATAATTATTTACATCGCATATCGCAAATTAGTAACAGAATTACGTCTAATAAATAATTCTTATATGATCAGGTGGCCGAACAACAAATCAAATAGAAAAAATGAGATTAAAAACAGTCACGTTCTCAGAATATCTATGGTAACCACGCCGTTCCCCCGCCAATTTCATCACGTTACGTGCGTGACATGAGAATTATTTCGACGAATAATCTTATACCAGGGGTTCAGAAACATTCTAAGACACTTGGATGCTATCGCTGTTCTACTCGCGCTCTCATAAATGCAACGAATTGATAGTAAAAAGCCAGTATATTGTTCCCATTTTGTAACAGCATAACGAAATATAAAAGTATTTAAACGAGGTGGTTTATAACGTGACGTGGGTTCAACGTTAGCTTGTTATATACTTTTCAACTTAGCGATCGCTGATATATCAATACGCCACAACAAAATTAACTCATGTCACATTTTTCAAAAATTGACAATATTGATCTTCTGTCATTATGGACCCTGCATCAATGAGGCATAGTTAAAATAGAAATATCCTAACTGAAGAAAACTGGAAAAACTGCAACTGCGATCTTTACAGAATATTATTCGTTTATATCAGTACTATTTTATTTCATCCCCAATCAAAAACCATTGAAACGTAACATGCCAGCAACATTAGCTCATCATTAGCATACGATTATTCTGAATCACTGTATCCTAAACATTTTTAACGCTTTGCCTATAAGCTGGGCACATCCTTGAATACAAGTTGCCTCCTAAAACAGCCATACCTCTTATCACAACTATCGCCCACATACTGCTTCATTGAGTCTGATCAGATAATTGAAGGCAAATTAAATAGCCCCCCCAATTTGACTTCTAAATATCCCACTCGCGTTGGTCCAAATCTATATGATACCAAAGGGGACCAGACCCCTCCCTATTTCTGACCTTTGACCCCAATCAAACAGTAAAAACTGAAATCTAACAAAATATTCACGAAAGTCTTTGTAACGTTTACAACGCAATGCCGCGAACAACTGACGACTGCTAAGAACAATACAGGGAATTTAGTGAATTGCTTTGCGCAAACACGGTGCTATACAAACGAAATTTAAATGAATATCGTTAATTTAATAGGGACGACTTTGGCAAACTCCGCTGAAGGTTTATTCTAATTTAATCTCAATGCCCTCTGGCTAAATTTAGATTTCGCCAAACAAAACAACATTTTAAATAATTATTGTTCACTTTTATTATCCTTGTTTCCTTGAGCAAAGAGAAAATAATATCTGATAAGTCATTGTAGGCTGACGTAAACGAGTCCCTACTTTCGTCGCTTAGGCGTGGTTCAATAGGACATCTAAGTTTAGCTATGACTCATACACAAAATATTCTTTTCTCTTTGCTCAAGAAAACAAAGATAAAGAAAATGGAAAATATTTATTTAAATTTCGTTTGCACGGCGCCAAGTTTGCGCAAGGCAGTTTGCTTTGTCTTGTTTAATTTCGGGAAATCTAAATTTAGCCACAAAAGATCATCAAGATCAACGCGACAATTTCTTATAAAGTTGCATATGATATTGCTCCTCAAACAAAATATTGCAAAATCGGCGATATTGCAAAATCGGCGAAACCCATAGCGATAAAAATAGTTTTCAAAAAATGGATATTTACATGTGTGCTTACTGTTTATTTATTATTATTATATTATTATTTTAATGGTGCTTAGTTTTGTGCACCAGGACTGTGATATTAAGCGTTTGGTGCTCAAATGCTTCGACCCGTTACGAGGACGTATTTTATAACAAATGATATAATTCTGGGATTTGTTAGCAAATTGATAATATTCACGGGGCCTATATTCAGTTCTTTGCAATGATTAAGTAAAATTGATCTTGGGAAGTTATAACGGGGACAATTTAACATTAAATGTTCGACGGTTTCGTTTTCCGTGCAGGTGTCGCAAAATCCATTTTCGTGGAGTCCAATTTTATGAAGATGAAGGTTCAGACGACAGTGGCCTGTTTGTAGTCTGAACAATAGTATTTCATATCTTCTAGATAATTATTTATGTTGCAATCAACACGTAACATAGTTACATCTAATAAATAATCCTTGTATAATAGGTAACTATTTACATTTCAAGTGCAAAATCGTAACATGAGGTTGTGGAACAAATCAAATAGAGTAAAAGTCGATTCTGTTGAGAAGTTGCCAAAACAAATAATCTTCATAATTTCATAGCAGTCTCGACACGCAAGCCCAATTAAACAAAAGTTAACAAAAGTTAACTATTTACATTTCAAGTGCAAAATCGTAACGTGAGGTTGTGGAACAAATCAAATAGAGTGAATGTCGATTCTGTTGAGAAGTTGCCAAAACAAATAATCTTCATAATTTCATAGCAGTCTCGACACGCAAGCCCAATTAAACAAAAGTTAACTGGAAACTAGCTATCTACATTGCACATCATGAAACCGTAATATATATATATATATATATATATATATTAACATTCTTACAGTTGGGGTTACGTGAAACTAACTACCTGTCCTTGCTCTATGCCTGTGCGCAAGCAGAACCGTATGCGTATGACGCAAGGATGCTGTAGCAAGAGTGAAAATGCCTATTTCTATTTAATTCAAAAGTCTTGCAGACGAAACATTACAGAAATACATTTGTGTTAGTCTGCAGCAAGACTCTTGAATTAAATAGAATATTAACATTCAATAGATAAATGATTCCTGTATGATCAGGTGGCTGAACAAGAATTGAATAAAGAATGTGTGATATCGCATGTATTTTGATAAAACAAATAACAAATAAATTTTCTTATTTGATAGCATTCTCGATATTTAGTTGTGTGTCCTAATATGAGTGAGAGAGTGTCTGAATACCACTTTGGGAATTCTTAGACTATAACGGCGTATCCGGTACATGCCCCATTTCCGTCACTAACACTTTATATACAGCAAGTGTGTAGCAGGGGTGGCCAACCTGCTTTTGACCGCGATCAATTAAAATCTTCAAAATAGCTCGCGATCGATCGATCGGTAATAATATACAGATAACTGCAAAGAAAATCCAGCGCTGCCAATAAGCTCGTCTCCGTGGGCGCATTTTTTAAAGGAGTCGCCATGAAAATTTGTATTTTTTAAGTTCAATTTAATATTTCAATTGATTATGTGATTTTACTCGGAGTTTATTTTTTTTTCATTTATTCAAGATTTATTCAAATCCTACAATGCATATCTAAGGCCTGCCTAATTTTGATCGTAAGTGTTTAAAACTCCTCAAAAAAACTTGCGAAATATCAATATTATCTAAACAGCGAAAAATAACTAGTCTCAAACCATGAATGTTACATGACTGCTCAAACTTGAGTATCTAATTCACAATTTCCTCCAAACGTGATTCTTCGTTCGCTTGGAATTGAAAAAAAAATTTTGAGCATTCAGATGCCACTTCTATCGTTGCGAATGCGATTTATCACACTACTCTTGGAATGAGACAATAAATTCCGCATAATGCAGAAGTTAATGAAGGGTTGTTTCTCAGGTAATACACGCGATGTTCGTCACGTTCATTTCTATTACGTAATAATATGCTCTATCTGGCTTGCCCAGACTTAAATACTGTATTTTGCGCAAGTACGGCACTTTATTCCACATGTTTCAAAACACACTACAGGTGCTGCATGAAACTGTTTCAAGGCAATTTATTTGGGTATGATATTGAAATCACGCAACATCAGACGCGATCGACGTGTTGGCCACCCCTGGTATATAGCAACTAACAACAGGTTTACAACAGCGAAATTTGTATTAAACACAAATATAAAGTTATGACGAAGACAAGGCTACATATCTTGACGGCGCAGAAATCTCAAACCAGTTATTCAATTCAACTGTAACAAAAAAAATGATTGAATGAATTTGATTGATGGTTAAAATATAACTGTCAGGCTCTCTCGCTCGCGTACGCGTCAATAATTGATAAAACCGTGGCCACTGTACTAAACAGTCTTTTCTCTTTATAACGAACGACGCGAATACTTCGGAGAATTAGTAAAATTAACATTAAATATTGGGTTATTCTGATAATGAAACTTTCAATAATGACTTTCCACATCGTCACGCTAATAACCGAATTGCGTAAGTCATTTTTGGCGATTTTGAGTTTTTTATAAAATGGGTATTTATGTAATGCTGCGCACCTGTCTGTTAACTCAGATTTTATTTTAAGAATTCCGAAACCCATAAAAAGGGAGATTTAGTATGACATAGACATTTGTGCAATTTTTTCGTCATAATGAATTATCATTATGAAGTTCGCTCCCGAAGTATGCGAAACAAGATGGCAGACATCGGAATGTAATATGTGTACAAAGGTTAGGGTTAGGCCATAATTTTAGGTATAAATACTACGGGAGGCTCTTGGCTAGTCTTCGAACTGATAATAGGACTAAAATAAGGAAAATTGGAAAAAAATTATCGCCTAACCCTAACCTGTTACCCATGTTACGTTCCGATGTCCGCCATCTTGGTTCGCATACTTCGGGAGCACCCATTTCTGCCTAAGTCACAGTGCGCCATTATGGCGTCACTTAACTGCGTCATACAATTAACTTAAATCCGGCTACGATCGAAAAATTGAACCATGGCAAATTATTGACTCTCAATGACATAACAATATCATTAGGAAGTGTTTTACGTTTTTCTCAAAACTGCTAAAAATGACCTACGCAATTCGGTTATTAGCGTGACGATATCTAAAAAAACGTCGTTTTCCGGTATAATTTCCTAATCACAGCTCAAAAGGCAATATCAAAACAGTGAATGTTGGTAACTCCAAGGACTTCTATTATAAAATTTGGGCGATTGACCAACAAGACAAACGAGGCCCATCCTGACTACTATTTGCCGATGAAAGCAATGAAGCGTAAAATAGCAGCATTGGTATGTTACCACCACTATAAGATAATTCTGGCCTGTCTCGCTTCGCAACATGTTCATTGAATGCATACTAGACCATTTCTCGAATCTTACCCCATTAACAATAAGAATAGGTCTGTGAAAGATAAAGAATCTACTTGTTCCCGCCTGTGTATAAGTCATTGTTTAGATAGTCCCCATATTTGTTTAGACTTGCGCTAATTCACTCAGATCTGTTATCATATTATCGCGCATTTAGATTTTCACGGCGTGATAATTATTCCTTTTTTCGCTTTACTATGTACGACAGCGTGCTTTCCGTATTATGCCCTGATGAAGTTTTTCTAAATGAAAATTCGGAATGGCCGTAAATCACATTGTTTTTGCTATACACCAGTTGTGCTTTATTTATCACCGAATATACCTGGTGGCAATCATACGCTTTTTTGTCCTTTAAATTCATATTGTAGATATAAATAGGCAGTTCGCGGTACTCACGTATCACTCGTAAAAATTTCGAAATACAAATGTGGGTTGCATCAGCCGTCAATGTAAGCTTTGAGCAAAGCGGACAATTGACTTCTCTCTACTTCCGGAGTCAATTGATATGCACGAACAATGCCCTGCAAGATTTATTTGAAAATTTGGCAATTTGACTTGGATTTTCCTGTCATTAACATCGGTAACTAGTTTTTGCAATTGTTTGGTTCTCTATTACTATTGGTGACTATTGGTGTGCTACAACACACATATAATAAGTTCATCTTCGCGACAGATATATTAGGAAATACCGCTTTGTGTAAGAGACAATAGCGCTCATGACTCGGACTTTGAATATACAGCAATACCCAGTTTATCAAAGCAAACACTCGGCGAGGTCGGCGTCTAAATATATCTTCAACAGACGATATGTGTAATTGATATTTTATATGGTTCCAGATGGTTTACTAACAGTTCCTTATCTCATTGGCTACGGTTTAATCACGAAATTAAATTTAGTCCAATCACAGTCGACTACTAACCCGTTACGTATAGCGAAAACTACCGTCATGTGACCCTAGCTCCGTCTCCGGTCATTGTATTTGTTTGCAGAATGTCTGCATTTTTTGACGCCATCTTTGTATTGAAACCAGTTAATAAAGTTATTATATATAGTGAACTTAGAAGTATAAAAATTTAAAAAAATTAATTCCATTAATAGTGGTTCTTTACGTATAAAAAGTATTTGCTGCGTTCGTGAGAGTGAAATTTTTTTCTTAGAAATTGTCTCCCTAACGGTTGAACTTTGCCTTTCACACTCGGATTATTCACGAAAATTCTGCGCAATTAGGTTTCAATGTGTCTACTCTATGACACATATTCTAAATCTTTATGCGTAACATAATATTTATCACATTCTAACAAATTGATGAAGGAAAATTTACAAAATGCAAAACGCGTTTATTCACCCGAGTACCGTAATCCCCGCATCATGTGTCTGTCAATGTCGCTACTACTCGCAGTTTGAAAGTCTTCGAAATTCCTAGTTTTGAATTATGTTCTGCGCACTAGACCGTATACGTATTATGTATACACGAATACCATTATGCGAATCAAACAAAATAACCCTTATGTTATCGCGTTAGCGACATAATAAATGCACTTTACGACTTAATGTGTCACCTCAAGCCAAGAGTCGCCTTAAATAAAACACACCTGTACCAGGAAAAAATGTGCAAGTCCATTATACACTTTTCGACATGTTTGGCCAAATTATAGCACCAGCTATCATAATTCATTAACTAGACTAGATCACGCCCTGAGTGTAAATATTGACAGCAAATCTGAAATAGTGTCTTACGCAGCTTAAACAACAAAGTAACGTAAAGGCAAACCGTGGGTAAAAAATGCGTGCTAATTCAAACCCCCGTTGAGTGCAAACATAATTGAGAGTTTCATATATATAATTTTAGAGTAGACATTGATAATAATCATCACCATCTTGAACATTTAAAAAAAATTGGGCTTGATAGCTTAGAGCCGAATCATACACCACCATCTGTCGAAAAAGGGTCTTGCCACGAGGATCTCGCGTTTTCTATAACCATCTACAAGACGATTATCTATTTTGAAGAGTTTCACACAGAAAATTTCATGCCCAAAATTTATGTATCACAAAATTACTAAATAACTAAACATTATTTGGAAAAATACTCTAATATCAGGTGAAATTTCCCGCTTCAAAAATAACAGTTTCGTCCCACCACCTACAAGACGATTATCGATTTAAGAATTTCATAAAAAAAATATTTTATGCTCAAAATTTTCTATGTCTAAAATTTTCAGTTACGTAGAATTTACATTTCATAGCTGTTTTGCTGATCGTATTGACATGATTTGCTTAAAATCTTGCACCAAAAGCTTTTCACTAACGCATACTTCTGCGCTATAATTCTTTATAGTCTTGATCACAGTTTCTGGGATGACTTCCCTCAGAGATGCGTTCCTTCAGTTCTGAGTGAGTGTACGTGAACATACATGAAGCAAATTTTCTCAAAAAATATGAAAATCTTGCGACATTTTTTTCATCTAACCATTGCCCTTATAAAGTTTTTAAAAGCTGTCAAAACTCACAACATTTTTTTTGCACTCGTTCCACCTCTATTTACTATGAATAAACCTGGCTCCGAAACCTGAACCTGGTAGACGTTCTATATTTTTAACCAAAATCTTTTCTATAATGTTGCCAAGACCTCAAAATCTAAGAGTTTATTGGTTTTAAAATCTTTGCGGATCAAAAAACACATGCTTGGAATTCAGCCCAGTGTCTTCATACCCCGGACATGCCTACAGATTATATTGATAACACGCTACTGATACCAAGACAAATTAACGTTTGGGTTTCATTGAGCTGTTGCTTGTGACTGACTAGTAGCGGAATTGGTAAAAATACCTCTATATAAAGCATCCTAATAAAAGAAGTAAAAATACTTTGCGTCGTTGCTGCGTCTCGTTCGCATGTACTCACGACCAAATAAACGTTGTTTGTGTGCTTCTCGATAAAAAGACTGGCATAACCGTAGCGATTGAATTGTTAGATTTTTCTGAGTTGGTGTTTCAGATTAAACATTTCTTGATCAAATACATTGCTTCCGCTGCAAATTAAGTTTTAAATTGTGAACAAAGTGATACATTTTCTAAGTTTGTGACGTATTTTGCAATTACGTACACTCTTTTCTAGTTTACCTCGGGCATAAACGGGAGAAGTACCGAGAAATTTTATTGGCCACTTGGAGGTGACGAAAAGTCACGTGGCTCATAAACGAATGTCTACGCACTGTCGCATCCGAAACTTTCCGATTTGTTACGAAACCTTCCGAATTGTTACGAACACATTTATGTTGTTATTGTTATGAATATAAAGAGAATAATTTGCCGCAATTAGCCATGCGATAGTAGCTAGCAAACATGATTATTTCCGTCTCGAATTTGCTCACAACAAGGCTCTGAATAAGCTGTTAATGCTATATATATATAGTAGATATTAGCAGGAAATAAAATCGTATCAATATCAGTTGCCTAATCTAGTGTAATCGACGAACGAGGGTTATCAGATGCAGTGAATATTATGTAACTTTAAAAAAAAAATTTCTCTATGCCTTTATGCTAGAGGATCCGTATGAGTATACTGCAAGGATGCTGTAGCTGGAATAAACATGACCATTGTAATTAAAGAGTCCAGCTGCACACTAACACAAATGCATTTCTGTAACGTTTCGTCTGACCAAAATCAGACATCCTCAGACAAGCAGCTTACAACAATGGCGAGAAGTCCTAAAATCTTATAAATATTCGATTTCCTTCGGTGCAAATCCACGAGCGCTCGATACAGATAGATGTTTCATGTTTTTATATTTATCTTGAGGCAAACAGAAGCCGATTACACAATTATACCATCAAAACAGCGGTCTCATCCGGTTACCGATTCCCATCCCAAATGTCTATGTCAATCCCTGTCTATTTCTGCAAACCCCAACTGCAACTTCAGAAACTGCCAACAAACAATGCGAAATATATACCTCACTTACTTGCAACTAGACTTATTGCATTGCTTGATAACCAGCCTCCGTTCCTCGCGACTTCCTGCCCTTAGTAAAATTATGTAACCAATTTTTATTTCTTCCAATTCCGTATGCTACTTTTACTGGATGAAATAAATAAACTTATCTATGTCAATAAAATACTTCTTAACTTCATTGACAAATAATATAACAGACAGAAAAAGCCGCTACATTCAAAGGCGAACAAAAAAAAACGATCTACAATAGAGAAAAAGCATTCCCCGTTTATATTCGCAGTCGCGAAATTTATGTCTACGTCTATTTGCCTCACAAACACATCTAATACCGAGAGCAAACAGAACCAAGTTGTAACGACGGTTTCTGGGGAATGGCGTAAATAAACTTTGTTTAATTCTTCTGGATAAAGAGATCATACTATTCACTCCACAGATCAAATTACTTCATCAGCTTTATCATTGGGCATGTATGATAAGGTAGTATTGGAGAAAATTTAAACCAGAACCTTGCGTGATCAATCGTTAAGTGTTTCAATAACTTGGGGTTTTCCTTCCATCCACACAATGCAAGGAAATAGAATGTTTCATATTGTTGCCATTTCCGCTCTTTAGTTCTTTTCACGTTGCTATAATACTTAATTTGTGCACACGTTATGAACCAGTTAAACTGTGCAAAGATGGAAATACAACTTGTACATTACGCTATTAATGACCCATTAAAGATTGAATAAATAATTAATTTTTATGAGATTAAAGAGTTCCAAAACATACGAATGGATTTTGACAATAGAGGTTGGAAATCACTACCTAACAACGCGAATGGTTTTTCCAACCAGGTCTCAGCAATAGACTATTATTTATGGCCATTTGCGGGACGCATATACTTTTATTTGATAACAAATACAGAAGATAAGTCAACATATCCGCCCGCCCCCGCGTCTGCTCGATCGTTGAATTAACACCATAGTTGTTGTACCATTTGTACTAAGGAAATCCTATTCCAAGACAGACCAGGACAATAAGTTCATTATCATATAGTCATTTATAGCTTTTTGTGTTTTACGTGTTTGCTCAATCGCTAAATTATCAAGCTGTGCTCGCAGATATAATTTTATACGCATAGTAAATGAATCCTTTTAAAAACATTTATAGTCGCAACGTTCGCAATCAATAATGTCTAAATCAGGGGTGGACAAGATTTTTGAACTAGGAACCAACGATTTTGCCCACCTGAACTGGCGGGCCATGTGTGACGTAATAAGTAACATTTTAAAAACAATATTTACGTTGTTACAAAGCGAAGGTGGAAAATAATATGCTTCGTGCCAAAACTAAATTTAACCGCAATCTCAACAAATTCCTTCAGCTATTTTAGCTAAAACATCGAAATTCGGTTTGGTTGTGGCAGAATCTGGCGGGCCAGATTGAATTACACAACGGGCCGAATTTGACCCGCGGGCCTTACTTTGCCCATGTCTGGTCTAAATCAATCTACTGACGTTTAGACCGAGTCGATGTGTAACTTTATTAAAATACCTAGATGAAATGGATAAGGGAATACTCATTAAACTGAAAGAACTAAAATATTATTTTTATCATATGGCAAATTTAAGAACGTAGCTGGCCCAAAAAATGGGGGAGGGGTAACTTTTTTTGTATAATGACGTAATACGACGTTTACTCGTGCCCTTTGCTCCGAACAAAGCTAGATAAAGGCAGCCAACGAAATCTCCGAAAATCACAAAGAATCTCTCAACATACAAAGTTTTAAAATATTTCAGTCTGGAACTACTCGAGTTGGTTGACCACAACACTTCGTTTTTTTTTTATAAAATGCTAATGCTTCGACAATGCCAACGTTTATTGTTCATTAGAAGGGGCCATATCCCCATCCCGCAATTTTGAAAATTCATTCAATGCAATTTTGCGGCATTCGCAATAAGGCATAAATTCAAACCAATCGAAAAAACTTCGATAGCTAGGTACCTATTTAACTTTGATTCATACAGACCTGGTGTCTAACCGGGGGAATCACCTTGGTATCGCTCTACATGTCATATGATGCTGTAATTTACAGTTAGCACAAAGAAGCCCATTTTTGACGAGATATTATTACATGTTCCCGACATGCAATTTTTGTAAAACTTGATTCGAGATGACTTCACGATATGCCTATTTAAAATATCTAATTCAATTAACAATTAACAATCAATCAATCGTAACAATTACCTTAATTCCGGCTACGATCGAAAAATTGAACCATGGCAAATTATTGACAATATCATTAGGAAGTGTTTTACGTTTTTCTCAAAACTGCTAAAAATGACTTACGCAATTCGGTTATTAGCGTGACGATATCTAAAAAAACGTCGTTTTCCGATATAATTTCCTAATCACAGCTCAAAAGGCAATATCAAAACAGTGAATGTTGGTAACTCCAAGGAGTTCTTTTATAAAATTTGGGCGATTGACCAACAAGACAAACGAGAATATCGGTCAGAGACCGAAGACTTATCGATCGAAAGTTAGGGGATCCCCCAAAACAGCGCTCTTATGGGAGGCGCTCTGTGCAAGTTTCAGCGCCTTCCATAGGCTTCTGATCCGAGATATGATGAATGCACATGCAAAATTTGAAGCAGATTCAACCACGCTTTCTTGAGATATCGCGTGTATCTAACAGACAAACAAACAAACAAACAAATACATACCAACATACTTACCGATCTTAAGATCGATAAGTAACGAGGCTCATCCTGACTACTATTTGCCGATGAAAGCAATGAAGCGTAAAATAGCAGCATTGATATGTTACCACCACTATAAGATAATTCTGGCCTGTCTCGCTTCGCAACATGTCCATTGAATGCATACTAGACTATTTCTCGAATCTTATCCCATTAACAATAAGAATAGGTCCGTTGATTAAATATTTTTCAATATATTTGTTGAAGCGAGCAAAACCGAGGTATAACGTGCAATGGCGTAGCGATTGAAGAGTTCGATTTTTCCGGGTTGGTATCGCAGATTAAACATTTCTTGATTAAATCCCATGCTTCCAATGTAATTTAGGTGTTAATTTGTGAACAAAGTGATACAGTTTCTAAGTTTATGACGTATGTCTAAGATTATGACGTACATTTTTTTCTAGTTCATCTCGGACATGAACGGGGGAAGTACCGAAAAATTATATTGGCCACCTGGTGGTGACGAAAAGTCACGTGGCTCAGAAAC
Source organism: Styela clava (assembly GCF_013122585.1). Classification (NCBI taxonomy): domain Eukaryota; kingdom Metazoa; phylum Chordata; class Ascidiacea; order Stolidobranchia; family Styelidae; genus Styela; species Styela clava. The sequence goes on along the minus strand of NW_024102832.1, from coordinate 4,059,112 downwards.
GAATGCTTACGCACTGTCGCACTCGAAATTTGCCGATTTGTTACGAAACCTTCCGAATTGTTACGAACACCCATATGATGTTGTTGTTATGCATAAAGAGATTAATTTGCCACCATTGGTCATGCGATAGTGGCTAGCAAACATGATTAGTTCCGTCTCGTATTTGCTCACAACACGACTCTGAATAAGCTGTTAATGATATAGAAAGTATTAGCTGGAAAAGAAATCATATCAAAATTGGCAACTATCAACGAACGAGGGTCATCAGATGCAGTGAATATTATGTAACTTTAAAGAAGTTGGGCTGCGCGAGACTCTCTATTTTTCCTCTATGCCTTTATGCTAGTGGATCCGTATGCGTATACTGCAAGGATCCTGTAGCTGGAATAAACATGACCATACTATGTAATTGAAGAGTCCAACTGCACACTAACACGAATGTATTTCTGTAACGTTTCGTCTCACCAAAGTCAGACTTCCTCAGACACGCAGTTTACAACAGTGATAAGAAGTCCTGAAAATTTCATCAAAATTCGATTTCCAGGATGCAAGCGATGCCGCTAGCGAACTGCGAATGAACAATGCGATACGCATCGAGAGAAAAGCTTACGCTTATTATATATACCCACAAACGTAAGCTTACTTTTGCGTCAACCCGCCAATTGTTTGCCTTACATACACATCGAATGGCGCTGGCGCCAAAGCCTATACAGAAACAGACGAAGCGATGATCACCAACGCAATTGCGTAGTGATTGAGAAACGTTAGATTTAACTGCAACGGCATTGCGGATTACACATCTCTGCTTAATACCACAATCATGTTACTACTGTAGTATAAATTTTCACATTTCAACGCACAAAAATGATATATTTAGAGGACCTTCCAGATACCCCACCCCCACATACATTAGTCCTAAATGGCCTTACCCAGTTATTAGCAATTAGTTTACTCAATATTGGTTGAATGTTTTTTATCACTTGCATTTGGCTACGTAATTTCCACCAACAACGACGAATTAGACAATGTGTCGTACAAACCATATACCGTTTTAAATTTTAGCAATAGTTAACACGACCTCGCAATTGATTTAGGTGTCAGACACACTCTGACTCAAAACATTTATTTTAGCCAGCATGCAAGGAGTAATAGGCGATACAAAGCAAGAAAAATCTGCAATAGCATAGACACCCAGAGTTTTGCCGAAGTCACCAATTTAGCTGGTTTTTGTCTTGGATATTACCGTGGAATTATATTTAATTTCATGGACATTTTTAGCAAATTCGTTCAGCCCTCAGTAGTTAATGTTCGACAGAATACAGACGAACTGTTGTGTAATATTTAAATATGTAAGGTTTCATAATATTTAAACAGTATCTCTGCTTTGATTGTTTGTCCAAACAGGAGATTAGGTTTGCTCAAATCTAATAACAAATGAATACTTGAGAAATCGGACTTATGGTCGCGAAATGAAAGTTTTGTTGATTTATCACAAAATAACATTTACCCTCCAAAATCAACATAAGCAAAACAGTTTGTAAAATATGTTACCTTACCCTGGTACATATATATATTACGGGAGTACCAAATTTTGAACTTGACAATTTGATAAATCTTGTTCTATCTCTAACAAATCTAAGCAAAATGTTCAACATACATTATACAATAGTCATTCTGCAAGTGCTCACAAAATTGATCATTTTCGCATTAAGATAACATTCTCATAGCAGGAACAACAATTTATTTTCAGAAATTATAACGGGGGGGGGGGGGTCATCAGATGCAGTGAATATTATGTAAAATCCACTCTTAATCTTACGTCCTGAAATCGTATTAAAACGCGAGATCCGCTATTACTAGCCCTTGAGCGCTCGATACAGATAAATATGGCCGGTATTCATATTTACGTCCAGCAGGCAAACGGAAGCCAATTATACTATCAAAACAGCGGTCTCATCCAGCTACCAATCCCAAATGCACTAACCCTAACCCCCGTTTAAATACGGGCAGGTTTTGGCCGCGATAGACCCCAGACCCAAATATCTTCTGTTTTTTAAATAGTTTGTGACGGCCTTAGACTTAGTGTAGCATACACTTAATCCAGCTAACAGCAAATCCTCGTATCTCCATGTAGAGTTAGCAAGGCCTAATCATACGACGGACCTCGATGGCCAGTGCAATTCGAGATTGGGTATAACAATGATTGAAAAGCTCATAATTTATGCACTTAAATTGCCTTGTCTAAATCTGCAATCTTCGACTGCAACTTCAGAAACTGGAACTTTTTGTAAAATTTGTTGAATTTTGAGCTTGTTAATATATGATAAATATTGTTCTGTCTATATCAGATCTAAGCAAATGTTTTAACATAGCCTACCTGGTCTCGAACTGAGAAAATCAGACGAGAGGCCGTGGTTCATCATATAATTAGGCCATATTATTTTTTTAACCCCCCAAGAATAGATAATAGTTGTTCTATCATTATCCTATTTTATATTGCGGGTATGGTCCGCGTGACATTGCCCGAATAGGTATCGAGTCCGACAGGGCCCTATGCAAATACCCGAAAATTAATATTTTGTGATCCAAAATTAATTTTGTCTTGTATCATCTTTTAGATACAAACACACTATTAAAGTATCTTTACTTTTCGAGTCATGCTTATTTATATAGAAAAACATGGTTACCGATAATTTGATGATTTACACCTAAAATTATTGCGATGTCTATGAAAGTACAGAGCATACTACAGGTCCACAATTTTCAGTAGCTCAAAGCCGCCCTGGACTACTCAACTAAAAGTGACTGATCCCCTCACCTGGGAGTACGGAATTCCGCCCAAACAGGATTTTTTTTCGTGTTTTGAATGGAATTTTGCTTTGTACTGTACAGAAGCGGGACTGTGGCTTGCGCATAACGATAGATAAGGACCCTCAAAAAATTGAATAAATATAGTACTTTTTATGCATAGTGAGGGTGGAATGAAGAGTCACAAAATATGCGGAGAGAGCAATTGACGAAAACTACGGAACATCTGATATAATGGTATGCATTCGCTCACGTTACAAGAAAGTCCTAAAAGCCTTTGATGAGATTGTAACTAGTTTTAAATCAGCCTATAAAATAAAAAAACAACCCTGCGCGTTGATGCGTACACGTCGTATGTATACACAAATACCGTTGTGCGAATTAAACAAAACAACGCTCGTATACCATAGCACCTTCGATCATATGGATAAATCTATGTGACATCTACTTGTGACTTGTGAGACTGCTTTAATATAATCTAAATCTTTGACTCGGGGACTGATATAACAAAAAACATTAGGTCTATTGCTCGTGTGTAGATGCCAACGCTCAACAACAGCGAAATTTCTAATGTAGCTCAAACCGAAAAGTTGACATCGGAAACAGGAAGTTACACATTTTCTAATTGGATTACAAAGAAGAAAATAGCGCATATCCTGACTTCTGACACACGTCTGAGCGCAAAAAAAAACGCAACGAAAGTATAATAGCGCCTCGCGCAGCATTAGGCCACAAAGCAGTGATTTTCAATAACAGTTTACAGTTTGCTTGATTCTTTCTTTGGCCTATTTTGAAACTTTTCATTTCCTTATTTCCTTCTCACAACGCATAAATTAGTCTGTGATATATGCATAAATTAGGTTTTACGAAATTACTGAATAATTAAACAGTATTTGAAAAAATACTCTAATATCAGGTGAAAGTTGCCCTTTAAAAAAGAATACTTTCCTCTTGCCACCTACAAGACGATTATTGAAATCAAAGAATTTCATACACAAAAAAATTTGGCCCTAATTTTTAATTATGTAGCATTTACCTCTCATAGCCGCTGTTCCCGATCTTATCGCCACGATTTGCTCCGAATTTTGCACAAACGGTTTTCACTAACGCATGCTTCTATGGCATAATTCAGAGTGGTATAAACCCAGGCCAGCGGATAAAAATAATAGTGTGGCCCGCGAGGCCGACAACCTTGAACCACCCTGGTATAATTCTTTGTTTCAGTAGTTTCAGTAGCTTCTTGGTATGACGTCTCTCAGAGATGTGTTCTTTTAGTTCTGAGTGAGTGTGCGTGAACATGCATTGGCCAAATAAAATGATAAAGCCTGATGATACATGAAAGATTGCGTCATCGAGCTTCAGCATTAATTTTACCTAGGGACATAGACCGGGGAATTACCGAGGTGGTGTGATATCGGGTAACTAAATGGAAAAAAGTATTCAGATAACGCACAAAGAACATTACTGATCGCACTGCTTAACTCCCATAGGACAAAAATGATCGAAAAGGATTACGGAGACATCAATATTGAAGATCATTCATACAATGGTATGTGAATATCATTTTATTGTTATGTAAATAAATAAAATTGCCGAAGATCTCCATTGCTAATCAACCGCATTTCAGCCTTTACTGAGCTACCTATATACCTCCTATTAGAATTCTAAACTAACAAATATTATGTAAAATTGTAGATAATTAATTGATAATTTTATCATGTAATTTAATTGCACGGCCGAGATAACTCATATATATTAAGAATAAATGTCTAATTTTCACAGCACTGATTTTGAAATGAAATTTCAATAAAAACCTCTCACATAAAGCAAGTCTCGTACGTACCCTAGGTTAGGAGATATCTTTGCCCAACGGAGCCCATACAGTTGAGCTTTAACTAAGAGACTAAAGAGTTTCAATATAATCTATTCGAAACTTCGTAGTGTGTAGTATTTATTTTCAACCAGCAAACCATGGCTGGTCCATGTGTGCAAAATGCCTGTGGTTGCATAGGATTAAACATGTAAAATGTCTGTAGCTGCAAATGATCAACGGTGTAAGGTGTACAACAGGTGGAAATAAAATTGATGCCAATTTCTGTGGATGCAAATTTTGTAGGTGCAAACGTACATGAGTGTTTGTGCCATCACTCGCCAACTGGCATATTTATATTCTAAATTTAAGAATTTTGACATTGGGTGTTTTGCAGCAAACATCTGATAATCCAAATAAGCTGCAATAGACTAGACTAAAAAAAAAAAGAGCATCAGTTTGCTATAATAGAGCATAGGAAAAATAGTTTTGGCTCATTCGGGGCTTCATTTATTCAGTGACATCGTGAAAAATAGCTTTTTCCTTAACGTCCATTTGTGGATCACCTTATGACCAGTGAATGTGAATGTATATAACACACGGGGGTACCAAAGTAAGTATCTTCTTCATAGAAAACTCTATCCAAATTTGACAAACCATGCGAAAAGATTGAACTCGCATCGATGTTTTGAAGTACATGTGCATGCGAACAATTATTTTCGAAAATGAACATTAGAAAGAACAAGCTGAGAACTCGGATTGGTGATTCCAATTTATAAAATGTTATAATCTTGGCTCCGTCTAGTGTCCAATTTAAAAAGGCGTGATGCAACAAAAGGTGTCACATTAAATGTAACAGAAGTACGATATAGTATCTGCTAACAAATCCCAGAAAAAGACATCGTAGAGAAACGTCTTTGATGCAACGGTAGATTCTGCCCGATTGCTATATTTTTGTGCTCGTCGACGACGACGACGATGATTGATGACGAAGAAGACGACGACGACGACGACGATGATTGCTTGAACAATTCGAGCAGAATTTGCCATTGCACCAAAGATAATTCTCTCCCAACAAAACGCAGAGCAGAAGCATTTTTATTTTAATTTTGTTTAATTTTTTTTCAGATGTTAAAGTTGATTGGAACGACGATTCACACATGACCTACCTCTAGAATCGAACTAGAAAATTTTTTGTTCAAATAAGGATTATTTCACAATACAAGGTATTGTTAAATTTTGCATTGATTTCCATGCTGTATTATTGATGGCGCCATGTCCATATGCAGACAATCAAATAGGACCAATCAAATATGCATATACAGACAAATGGTTATACGAAGTAATTAATCACGTGATATGTATACAGGGTGTCCATAAAGTCTCTTTACATTTCAATTTTGTTATGAAGTCAGTTCTCAATATATTAATATATATCAGGTTTATTGTTTTTTAAATGACAATTGTTTATGTATTTTACTTCATTTAATACATCTGTGAGGACCAAAGCAATCAATGTTTTCGTTAAATTCTCTTTGCAATATTTTTTTTTTGGCGTTTAAGGACATCCTATACACCTGCCAATGCAGCCAATCGAAGTATTTGCATATACACCCATTTAAATGAAATACAAATACCGCCAATCTAATGATATACAAATACAGCCATTGATATCACGTCACTACTTTCCCTTCTTACCAAACTCCCTCGGTTCTAATCATAGAAAGCTCAATAAATATTTGAGTGAGAATCATCAAGCACTTCAATCAAATTCTTCTATCGACTTTTTAAATTTATTCCACCTCCTGCAATCACAATCGACATAGATTATTAATTGTTTACCTTACCAACACCATGGATCTTTTTTCAATTATTTTTAATTCCCAAATGTTTTTAGAGTACGGGCTAACCTTGATATTATATCTACTTCGTTATGCTTGTAGTGACAATTACATTTGCACATGCAGCCAATTGGAGTATATGGTTATACAGCCATTTGAATGATATTATACACATATCGCCATCGATATCACCTCATCACTCTACCCACTTACCAATTTCGACTGATTCTTGACATAGAAAGCTGAATAAATATTTGTGTAAGAATCAAAATACTTTAATCAAAATCTTTCAATGACTTTTTAATATATTCAACCCCCGCAATCATAACCGATATCGTTTTTTTAATCGTTTATTTTACCTACACCATCAATCTTTATCGAATTGTTATTCGATTCCGAAATGTTTTCAGAGTATGAGCTATCTTAGATTTTATACCTACTTCGGGAGTACCCTTACTATGCTTGCAGTTTAAATCGATTTTTTATTTCTATTTTTTCTTTGTATTTTGTATTTTTTATCAAATTTGACGGCTGCACATAAAATTGCAATGGAATCTCAAAATTTAGGTTCTTACGTAACTTGCATAATTTTCATACGATGGAGTGCTTCCGGCCCCACCGTCATTACACTGGTTGTTTTAGTCCATTGTAGCCCCGTGTGGAGAGTTACGGATCATCGGAGGTTGGGTCAAGTTCGAGTTTGAAGTTGCGGCCACGCAGAATAAAAACAGTGTTCACATCAAAAATTCGGTAAAACATCGTACCTAATAGGACTGAGGGTAAATTTTAAAAAACTAACCAAGTAATATCCTTGAGGCGACTTCTTTCTATTTCAAGTACTGCAATTTTGAAACTTGATGTTGAGAAGAGCGTTTTCTAACAACATCATTCACCACAATATCAACAATGATTTAGCTTTAGCGAATCGGTCCATATCACAACTTTGTGTCTAAGACCTGCTCTGTCCATGAGTCGTTTACGAGTAGTCCAATTGTTCAGGTAATCCAATGAATAGCCCATTTCATTGTCTCCTACACTTCTATTGTTTGTGAGTTTTAGTTGAACTATATTGTCAAAAACAGTGGTTTTCAAACAGTATTGCGCTCCCACAAAGGGGCGGAGACAAATTTTAAGAGGGTATGAAGCTGATCAAAATGAAAATATTTGTTAGATTTGATTCTGCTCTCGCTTATTTTGGATATTTATATTTATTTTATTTTTAGAGATTGCAACGAGCTGTTGTGCTTGTTATTACCTGACTCACTAACTTTATTATCCTTAGCGTGGAGCATGTCCACTGCATGCAGTTAGTTCACAGATTCTAAAACCTACTTTTGCCTTACTTACTCTAAATCTACCTTATTGTTAGCTAGTAATCTTTGGAGATGGGTCGCGAGACTTGACAAATTGTCAAAAGGGGGTACGGCTTAAAAAGTTTAAAACCTATTTGGTTCATCTTTTTCTTTTTTCCAAGTTAAAAGTTCATTTTTCTCTTCGAAATAGAATGAAAAATGTGTATTTTTGTTATATAATTATTTTAACTAGTCATGTGAACGTGTTTAACGACTTTACCTATCCAATATTATCACTTTTTGTTCAAGTGCGTTGCAAGTTGCCCTCTCTGTCAATTGGAGTTTTAACGAGGATGTTAACTATTTTATATCACAGACTGTCTGTTTGTTATTTTGTTTTCATCGATATTATTGCTTTCACAGTATATAGGGTTTCAATAAAGTCTTTACAATTTTAATTTTGTTATGAAGTCAGTTCTCAATATATCTTAACAACAAGTATTTAGTATTTTTAATTCATTCAATACAACTGTGAGGGTCAACACAATGTGTTATATCGATAAATTCTCTTTGAAATTTGAAAATTCGCAAAACTCTATGGACACCTTATATATTATGATTGTGATGAACATTCGTTGAATTTGCATTGGGTAGAAATCGAAAATCTACAATTATAAATACCTTATGGTGGTGACTTTTGAATTCGGTGTTGAGATTTGCATAATTTTATAAATTTGGTAACTTCAAATTTCATCTTTTTTCAGAGAATGCTCACTGATTATATGTCTTATGTGCGAATACCCAGACCAGCCCAGCCCAATGTTCAACTTCTGACAAGATTCTCAGCAATGATATCGATCGATTTTTGAGCCTTTGGGCCTTCACTCCAAACACGGAACCGGATGAAATAAAAGTAAGTGTATAAGGAACTAGAAAATTAAACTTTGTGCTCTCGCCTATATCGAATTTACCAGAATCGAATTAGAGTAGTGTTTCCGAAAGAAGGCTTTCGGTTCATGAAAGTTTGCAAATGCAGGATTTCGCTTATTATTAACTAACGATAGACAGTCGTCCCAACATTTATTTTGTTAAAACCCTCACCTTCACCCATTTTGAAACTCTTTATTCCTCCCTCACTATGCACTACTGTTTGTTCAATTTGAATGAGTCCTTAGGTATAGTGTTATGTGCAACTCGCCCACTGGATTCTCCCCGGTGTTGAAACGAGAGACTACAGTAAGCCGGAAATCTTATTTGTTCTAGCAGATACCTGGTAACCAATCCATAATATGTCTATAATTAATGTTACCTGAACCCTATAATTGTTGCTTGGTTTCCGAAGTTTTCAGTGGATGATTAGGAAGTCTGGAATGTTGTAATTACTCATTAATTTAGTGGGAAGTCATATATGAATGTCTATCTTACGTTAGTTTTGGGATATGATGTAAAATTGGTAAAATTCAGGGGGTTTGTACGGGTTCTCTCTAACCCGTCCTTGGAATGTCGTAATATCAGCGAACCCGTTCTTGAAATTTCTCGATACTCAAGGAACCCGTTATTGTATTTCGCTTCGAACGTCAGACGACCGCAGCAAATAGGTAACTTGCACTCCAGATGACGACTAGGGTTATATTTGGCTTTTTAGACGTCACGTATTAGATTTACATAAAGTGTTTAATTTTAATGTAGCTTACGTAGTTACATACGTACATTTTCTGAAATGAGGAAACCTGTTGTTAGTGAGTTCGGTATATAAGAACAGCAGTGCCTAAAATTTGGAATCTCATCACTTTTTGTCGCTAGATGGGGTTTTTTTTATTCCTAATTTTTTTTTTGAATCCCTTGAGACCTTACATCGCTGTATTATTTTTTTCCCACGGGAACACGGTTTTAACCCGCCAAGTCGGAAATTATTTGACATCGGTAACGCGCGTACAGGTACAGGACGGTAAACTGTTTCGTTTTGGTCTTTGTGTCCTTATATATCAGCATTGATTTATTTTTTCATGTAACTTGCTTCACATTCTCACGACATTTCTGTGGTCTCGAAATCTATGTGCAATACCAACATTCTTAGTTCATGACGCAAATGTTCATTCAATCCATAACCTCAGGAATTTATAATGAAATTGGTGTGACTATGGTGACATCGACACAATAATATACTTCCTTATATGGGGAATACACTTATTGAAAGATTTATATATCGACGGCTCTTATACAACTATGCTGTAAGGGTTAGACCAATGATTCTCAACCGCAGATCTTCACTATTCTTCCTGTGGCTCACATTTTCCTTCAAAAATCATTCCTAATAAAAAAAATTATTGAAAATCAATTAGTGACTTAAAAAGGAAGTGCAGTAGCTATTATGTTAGTACTTAAACTTCATTCTGATGTCATAGTTTGTTTTAAAATACATACTTGAGTTTTGTTTTGTTGCTATTTTAATTTGCGGTGATTTTTTGCGGCTCCTTGGAATAAACGTTAAGGTTTGGAATTTCGCTCGAACATTAAAAAAGGTTGAGAACCACCAAATTGAACAGTTGTAGGGGACTGTGGCTGTGACTCGAACACGTGTGTTTGTCGCGGGGGTGTTACAATTTGTACGACAGACATTACCTCAGGGATTTCAAAACTACCCTTATTTTCAGGGGGGGGGGAACCATACGTTAATTTTTAACGTAAATAAAAATGTATTTGAATATTCAGAAGGTGGCTCATATACCGGTGCAGATGATCAGTCGAATACCTCCTTCCCCTAAAATAAAAAGCTGGATGGAATAACGGCATTAGCTCCGGTTCATAAATTGTTAAGCTTCCCTCCGTTTCCCTAACAGTGTTTGATGGTGTCAGCTTCTATCTACTAAACTTTTTGTCACAAGGAAACCCTGTTAGTGATTGCTTGAATTTTTTTTTATCAATATTCACTTTTTGGTTTTTTATCTTGCTTTGAGTAAGCAAAATTGTTCGCGTGAATATTTTCGCGTTTTTTTGTTAAAAATTATACATCATACTTGTATAAACTGGTACCTATTGTTTCACATAAAACGCAAAATAAATTTAGTTTTAACTGTACAGCAACGTAGTAAGCTTGTCTGATATTTACCAATAAGGGTTTTTCCTAGAATCATTTAAATACGAATAAAAGCGGTGACTTTCTTTTTTGTCTACATTCCAAGTAATTGATCTTAATTGGCGATTTCTTTGATGTTGTAATTCTTTTATGTTCAAACGTTCATTCCACAGTTAATTAGTTGTACGTGAAAGTTTAAAAAAATCAGTAAACTAAGGTATATTTCAAGGTAACGTAAATTGCATGATAAGCCATTTATTGAAGACTAGAAAGTAACTCGATCCATATGAATAAAACGACTTCAACCGTGCCTAACTACCAGTGAGATTCAACTCAGTGATATATGAGGTGTCCATATCGTCTTGAAAAATTTTGGCCCTCTCAGATGTAATACTTAAACAATTACTGATTAAAAAAACAACAAACCTGGTTAAGTTATATAGACTATGGAGAACTGACTTCATAACAAAACTGAAATTGTGAAACGACTTTTTGGACACCCTTGTATCCTATAAAGTGAGTCATTTTAATGTAACTTGAGTAGGGGCACTTTTATTTTCTGGAATTAGAAAACCTGTTATTAGTGAGTTTAATACAAAAGCGAAGCCGTTTTTGAAAATTAGAATCCCATCACTGGGAGTAGCGCGTCTTGTATAGCAGCCCTAATAATTAAACCTGATGTCAAATATGGCATCCCTCTAGTCTATGGATTACAATTATGGCCATATAGCTATACCTGCATCTAAATGTGTTTTTCCTGACATACAGAGCGTATTTGACACATGGGTGACTCGGACTGAACTAAACGCCAGTTAGACATCAGTGAGATTTAACTGAGTGATCGACTCGACTTCTGATGACCTGTCACTCAACTTACTCGTGACTCGGGGTTTGAGGACTTGAGTATTTACTAATCACCTCTTCCTTACATCGTAGAGCAGGGTACAGGGCGAAGTATAGATCTTGTGTAAGCAATCATAGTGTGTGAACACTCTGGTTTTTGTAAAAACATAGAAACTCAAAGCATCATTTGCTGTGAACGTGTAATCACGCTCCAAAATAGCTTCTGTCTTCAATTTGAAGAACCATGCTTTGTTACTTCAAAGCATGGGAACCTTGACTAGGCAATCACCTGCACGTTGTGCTTAAATTTAAAATAGTTTAAATACATTTTGAATGACGTCTTATGTCAACAGTCAAACGCAGATGAATCTGCAACACTGATGGAATATCAATATAGTTTATTGATGGCTAACTTTAAACAAATCCGACAAGTCGTGATGCAGGGACGAACAAATTCAGCAGTGAGTCTGCAAGAAAATGTAAATAAGTTACCTTGAGTTTACACAAATGTTGCCTGATATTGCGCAGTCAACAGGTCAATCAATATATTTGTATCATTTCCCTAACTTAATGCTATGTGGGGCTATTTATGGCATCTTGTTTAGATATGGTAACCTATCCGATCGGCTATGGGCCGCTTTTATTATTTAAAGTAAATATACGACTTCCAAAAATAGTTCATTTACAAATATTTACTCGGTGAAAGGTCACATGAAGCCAAACTCAACAGTTTTAAAAATTGATTTTTGTATACAGAACTATAGCGCATAACAGAGAAGTTCATACTTTATACTTATTTATATTTTTGTGGTTGCGTTTGTGAATTATTTAAAACTGCGCTTTTAGGTGATTGATTCTGTCCCACTTCATTTTCGAAAACCCGTCCTTTGCTGTCTTGATTCTGTAATCAGTTTTATTTATTTGTTTTTATCAAATATTTTATCATCTGTTATGCTGATTATGGAGTTGGAATAACCTTATACTTATATATTTATACTTTTCACTCATACTTCTTGTACTGTTCAGTTGTTCATTGTTCCAGTCAAATTTTTTCCTCCATACAATATTGATCGCCAAAAATACCCGCTTGTGCTCTGGCGTTTCAAAATGATTCCAATCTTTATATAAATCATTAAAGATCAATCAGCTGCCGTGTAGCGAGACTAACTATAATCTATCTTTCCTCTATGCCATGGGTGTTCAACAGGCGGCTCGCGGGCCACAACCCTGGCTACTAAGCCCTTTAGTGTGACCTTGTCTACAATCAGATTTTCCCCACCAAACATAAAAATCTAATTCGACATTTTATATTTAAAAAGTTGCTGACATGGGTAAAAATGCGTAATGACTTTTTCACTCGTCGCTGCGTTTTGCCGTTTCTCATGGTGCCTTTATTACTGTAAGGCTAAGCGATAGCCGCATTCTCTTCTATTTCTGTGGCCCAGATAGATGTTTGGAGTTAGTTATATGGTCCACCGATAAATAATGTTGCACACCCTTGCTCTATTCCTTTTGTGATCTAGTGGGATCCGATGTTTATTATGCAAGGATGCTGTAGCAAGAATGAAGATGACTACTATTCTATTTAATCCAAGAACCTTGCTCCAGGCTAAAACACATGTATTCTGTCAGATGAAACGTTAGAAAAATATATTTGTGTAAGTGTGGACTAAGAGTCATGAATCAAATAGAATTACTAGAATGTATTCGTCAAACAGAGGTTGGTTGTGTGGAGAAAAGACTTGTAACCGATCAAGTAAATCCTAGATAGTGGTGCAATCAAAGTATTCAGTAAACACCCCCCTCATAGATTCTGTGAACGCGAAGTCACGCTAAATCTAGAAATGATTTTGAAGTCGCGTCTGGAAATTAGGAAATGTCAATTGCGACAGTCTACGCCATTCACATAGTTTTGGCAGGGGCTTTTTTATTCATAAAATGTAATTTTTACAGCACACTTACATGACCCGCCAGTCTAGGTGGGCTAAAATTTTGACCCCTAGTTCAAAAATCTTGCCCACCCCTGGTTTAGAGCAATGGTTCTCAACCTTCTTCTAAAAATCCTCCCTTTGCCTATATTGAAACTCTTTATTTTCTCCTTGCAAAAAAGAACCTTGTTTATTTAATTTTCAATTGATTCTTGGCTATTGTTATGCGCAAGTCGCTATCCCGCATTTGTACAGTTTAAGCATATTATACTATGCAATTCAGGAGCCATGCAGCACACTAACACAAATGTATTTCTGTAACGTTTCGTCTGACTAAAGTCAGACTTCCTCAGACAAGTACAGTATACTGTATAGTGTTCATAAACAGTTAATATAGTAATAATAATAAACTGAAGAAAATTAGTACAACAACAGCAAAAACAAAGCAAATTTCTTGCCCAAAAACGACAAAATTCCATCCGATGGTGAATTACCCTTCGACTGTAAAACTTGGGAAAAGAAAGTCGAATCTGAATGATATCCATAACCACTCTGGTAACTTGTACCTTTATCCCATAAAAATTAAAAAACTTTGTTAAACATTTGTTGTATGTTCATTTTTTAATCTCATCTAATCATCGGGTCTTGAAATGGCTGAGTATGACAAATCTGAATCCTGAGAGGCCATATTACATATAAGCGACCAGTAAGTAACTCTTTTACCGTGATGAAACCTAGAAAGGATCATTTTCAGAAAATTGTTCCAAATGTTCAAAGTTGATATCTCGATACTCGGCACTTGCTATGAAAGAAGTACTTTTTTATGGTACTTTCGTAATGTGTGCACCAGGTTAGGGTTAAGCCATTATTTTATTCCGCTATTCTTTATTTTAGTTCTGTTACGAGTTCGGGACTGTCTGCGTTAGCCAAGTGAATATAATTAGAGTTTACTTTCGACCCTTTTCATGAAAAAGTACTTTTTATTTTATCATTTTTTGATCAGTATTTGAATTTGATTGACAGTAAATGACTTGTACAAATGTGTATCTCCATTCCTACGCTCCCATATATACGAGTATATTTATATTCATATCAGTAACACTATTCTACGAAGGAAACCATTCAAATGGTGACGAAGACGTCATATAGACATTTCCACTCCTAGCCTGCTGTCTATATGAAATTTGATCGAAATTATAGAAAAGACATAAATATTTGAATAACAAGGAGGTTTCATCTTCGTATATAATTAAATATTATTAAAGGATGTGAATATTCGGAGTTTCGCGTGGTAGACAATTATTTATTGTTTCACAAACAATATTGCCTATTACAGTCGCGGTAAACGTAGGCGGTAAATGCCGAGATATGATGAAATATCGCATAGAAAAAAAAAATAACAGTACCTATGAAACTTGGTAAATATACAGAAAGATCATAATACACACTCCAGTAGCTTATGGAATCTAAATCGTGAAAGAAATGCTCTATTAAATCCGGGTATGTATCACATATAATCCGAAAATCCTATACTGTGCGATTTGAAGTAAAAATGTCCAAATGCTGATTCAAACTAATCATTTCCGCTTTTCCAAATGTCAAACGGTTGGGACGTTGATTCCCAAACCTACCTCCTTTCAGAAAATCTCGACACTATCTGATTACACACATTAATATGATTGAGATACCTAATGATTAGTGAGTCCTGATTGATCGGACAGTTTTGTCAGAACTCCGGGTTTGCTTCGAATGCGGCGGAAGTGAACAAATCCCGAACGATAAGAATAGCCGCAATCAGTTTTATATTGAACTCACCGTGCCTGCAGTGTGTTTATGTTACACAAGTTAGACGCCCTAATGATACACGGTTGTGTTTAAGATAGGTAAACTGGCACATGTATTTCTACATATTTTAAACTTTATTAAAGATTTTGCCAGTTTTTTCCTCAGTTTTCCGAAACTTTCGCGTGTGCGTTGTTTTTTGTACGTTTTTTCGGGGATATTAAAATAAACTTTATTATACTTTTACTAAATGGAGCACGCTTTGGTTTTCTATACAAGCTCCGCACGAATTAACAACCTTTTCTTTGTCAAAGTTCCATCAGACTAAATGTGGTTCATATTGTGGCTTCATATTGTCTGTGTAACATTATAGCTTGAGTCCTACAGTCTAGTCAAGGAGGAAATTACTCGGCTACAGCTGTAGACTCAGGACATCCTGTATCTATATATATATATATATAGTTCCTTATCTCTTAGTATTCTGGTATTCATAATACCATACCACATAGCATACAATTAGATTGTTACGCATGAAACAAAACGTTGACTGGGTATTTTGCGCAACAATGAACACCGGAAAAACCACATAGTGTCGTATCTACATAAAGTAGCGCCCATGACACGAAGTTTCAAACTGAACCCCTTTCATTATTGACTGACATTTTTTTAACAACTGTTGGTAAATTGAGATACTTGTACGTTATTATTCAAGTAAAAATAATAGTTTCACTAATTGCCAATTCGAAATTATTTTAATTAAAATAATTACCGACCCATATGGTCTCCATGGCACGAGGCTGCCATGTTCTATATATGCCACTGCAAGTACGGAAATTCACATGAAAAGCTCATAACACATAATGGAACACTACAGTATCTATTCTGTGTTTGTATAACAACATGTTTTTGTATGTGTACCTCTGCTAGAAAGAGTTGGAAGATATTAATAATAATAATAAGTTTAGTAACAATGTTTTACCAAAGTCCACTATATATAGACTAAGACAGGGTGGTCCAAACCCAAGCCCGCGGGCCACATGTCCCGCGGCTTCATTATCTATGGCCCGCGTCGCCATTGAGGGAGGGTAAACGAAAAATCGAACAAAACAAAATTTGGTGATGTTTCGTCATAAAAATAACCAGAAAAATCTTTTAACATATTGTTACATCACTATGGTGGCCCATCGTTGTCACGCGTAAAATTGAAAATAAAAAATAAAATAAAAAACCGAAAATAAAAAAAATAGTTCTAAAAAACATAAAAATAATTAAAAAAAAAAACGCGTTTTTATTTTTAGAAAGTTTGCTTCTGCTTGGGACCAACGTCATCAGGCATAATCCTACGCGCACAAATGTGTTCCCTGGGTTTCCAACTCACTACTGATTTTCTTGAGCAATATTCAATATGAAAATGTTCTATAAATTCTTCATGCTACAAGTTCAACAAGAAGTAATATATTTATAATAATGATAAGAGAATATAGAATTGAATACGAAAATTCGGAAAAATTGTTTTTACACGTAATAACAAATTTTCGTATCCAATACTATATTCTCTTATCATTATTATAAATATATTGCTTGTGGTTGAACTTGTAGCATGGAGAATTTATAGAACATTTTCATGTTGAATTTATTGGATATTGCTGATAAAAGTCAGTAGTGAGTTAGAAACCCAGGAAACACATTTGTGCGTGTAGGATTAAGCCTGACAACGTTGGTCCCAAGCAGCATCAAATTTTCTAAAAAAATAAAAACTCGTGACAACGATGGGCCACGAGGCGGACCATCGTTGTCAACCTTTTTATTTTCTTTTTATCCAATTTTTTTTTTAATTTTTTTTTTCGTTTTTTTTTTTTTATTTTTAATTTTTTTTTTATTTTTAATTTTTTTTTACTCCTTTTTTTTCAATTATTTTTATGTTTTTTCACAACTATTTTTTTATTTTCGCTTTTTCATTTTGTTTTTTCATTTTTTTTTAAATTTTACGCGTGACAACGATGGGCCACCTTACAAAAGCCTTGCTGCAGGCTAAAACACATGTATTCTGTCAGATGAAAAGTTAGAGAAATATATTTGTGTAGTGTGCACTAAGACTCTTGAATCAAATTAATTTAGTGGAATGTATTAGTCAAACAGGGATTGGTTGGGTAGGGAAAAGACTTGTAACCGATGAGATAAATCCCAGACAGTGGTGCAACCAAGAGCGCTCTAGAAGTGTGTGAGGAGACTGAAACCTATGTGCAAGGGGGATATTTACTTGGCTAACATAGACAGTCCCCGAACTCGTAATGAAGTTAAAATAGGGAAGGCCGGAATAAAATTATGCCTTAACCCTAACCTGGTATACACACTACGGAAATACCGAACCAAGTACTCGGTAACAAACCTTTATAGATTCTAATAACGCGAGATCATGATAAATTTAGAAATGACCTTGACTGACGCGCTAGTCAGTCTGGAGATGTCAATGTCGATTACGACAGTATACGCCATTCACGTATTATATATGTAATTTGAAATGCTTTAGACCAGGGGTGTGCAATCTGCGGCCCGCGGGCCATATGCGGCCCACAAGGAAAAATTATGCGGGCCGCGAAACGAGTTTTTAATCGAGTTAAATCTGGTACGTGTGAGTAACTCCAAGCCTATACCTGAGTCCAATTCTTTTTCATCTATGTCCATGGCGTCACAATGACCTAACAGCTAGCTTGGCAAAGCGAACAACACATATCATTAAATAAATATCAAAATTTCTATGCCTGCAACTACTAGAGAGTATATGTTAAATAAAGGTTAAATGTTTCCCTATTTATTTGTATTTGGCCCTTCTCTATCAATGATTGCACACCCCTGCTTTAGACAACTTTACAGTGAGTCTCAACCTTTTCTCGTTAAATTCCTCTATTTACCTATCATGGAACTCTTCATTCATCCCTCATTATGCATAAAAAGTACTTTATGTATTTGATCTTTAATATATTCTTGGCTAGAGTTATGCGCAAGTCGCACTCCCGCTTTTGTACAGTTTTTAGTTTAGTATATTAAACTATGCAGTTCAAGAGTCCTGCTGCACAGTAACACAAATGTATTTCTGTAATGTTTCGTCTGACCAAAATCAGACTTCCTCAGACAAGAGTTTATTATATTGTGTCCATAAATAAACAATATAGTAATAATAAAGAAATAAAAATTATCAATACAACAACAGCAAAAGAAAAGCAAAATTATCCCCCAAGAACGACAAAATTTCTTTCTTTGGTGAAATTTCTTCCGAACTGGAAAATGTGGGTTTAGGGAGTCGAACCTAAGTCATATTCATAGCCACTCTGGCCTGTTAATTCTCTTGGTATATATTAATTTTGATACTTCCGTAGTGTGTGTACCAGGTTAGGGTAAGGCCATAATTTTATTCCGATTTTCCCTCTTTTAGTTCTATTACGAGTTCGGGAACTGTCTGTGTTAGCCAAGTGAATATACCCCCTGCCCATAGGCTTCAGTCCGTTCACACAACTCGATTCGAAGTAGAAGCACAAAATTCAGGCATAAATATTTGAATAACAATGAAGGAGGTTTCCTGTAAGTATATAATTAAACATTATTGAAGGATATGAAAATTCGGAGTTTCGCATGGTAGACAATTATTTATTGTTTGGCAAATGATATTGGTCTGCTTGGTTAGTCATACACGGAGTCGGTAAGCACCTTAGAAATGTAAATACCGCATGGGATAAAATAAAAGTGTTTATGAAATCTATTAAATATATGAAAAGATCATAATATACGTTAAGTAACAACGTTAACCATACAAAGATCGTCTTAATCTTCTCCTAACATACCTGCCGTGAGAAAGATCAGACATGGTTTATTACTCTACCGCGCTTGATTGTACACAACCACAAGAAATTAGGCGTCTCGTTCTATCCCGAATCAAACCAACCTGGGGATTTCCCTGATTCTTTCGCATAATTATGCCACCGTGGCATTTTTAGCCGAAGCTTAGAGAAGCTAAAGGCTGAGAAAGTTCCACAGCATAATGTCTACGTCGAGATATGGACTTTAATTCAGGACTGTTCAGACTGTTATGGACTGTTCAGATTATGATGACTAAACGTTCTGATGTGTTTATAATGGCGCTATGGAAATAACTGAAGATTGTGAGTAAGTTTTAGTATTTTTATATATCTCATATATTGTTTTATCAATAGCTTGGTGATGCAGGTCTATCTTTCATGCGGCCTGGGATCGGTAGATCTCAAGAGTCGGACCGCGTACTGCCTGGTGGCAATTTTTACCAATTCGCAAGAAATATTTGTGACCTGTGATGTTTGTTACAGAAGGTTACAAGGCTGAAAAAAAAAGTTTTGTCTCTCGTCTAGCTACGTTATAAGTCCTGAGTACCTTAATTAAATTCGTTTTTATTTTACCCGGAAATTAACAAAATATGAAATTTCCGGGTTCCACTAAGAATAAGGTGGTACATAATAACTACATGTTTAGTCAAATGGACTCGCACATAGCTCTTGATAACATATATTGTGTTGACTATTCGTGTTAAACCGATATAAATCGAGAACAAAAATATTATGTTTGATGAATATGCTTGGATAACCTGTGCCCGGGCTATCGATAGCGGGTTATATCTGTTATTGTTTGGTCTCTGAGGGAAGTTACAGGTAACCAATGAGGTAAAAAGAAATGACTAGTTCATAGGAAACCAGTATTTTGTATCTTAGACACCTCATCGTCTTTTTCTGATGATAGAAGAGAGATATCAGACTTCAAAGGCAAACAACACACACATATTAGATCTCAGTAAAATCACTCAGTAAAAAGCGTAATTCCAATATTAGCTGTTAATAAAAAAGCTTTTCCAGACCTTCAGAAAATGGTTAAAATCATGCTTGTATTCAGAATTTCTTACTTTTTATATAAAATTCATCACTAATATTATTCATTATTTTTTATTAGAACCTCAAGACAAGTCAAATCTTCGGTGAGACAAAAAGAAAGAAGGCGCTCTTCAAAAGTAAGACAACTTTATATTGTAACTCGTATTTATTACCAGCCGGGAATTATTTTATAAAATCTATGATTGATTTCTGTTTTCTTCTGAAATAGGGAAAATCGGATAAAATTATGACCTAACCCGAACCTGGTACATATACTACGGGGTTACCCCAATGGCTCCATGATATATTTGCTTACTTATCTTTATAAAATATTCATTAGTTTTTATTTTAATAGCTGAATTTCAAGAAACAAAAAGTGAAGTTTTCACATAAAGAAATGAGGCGTTTTGAAATTAAGTAAATTTTAGTGTCTCAGATTTAAAGCACATATCTTTGGTGTCAGAAAATCTATGGTGGATTCTGTTTTCTACTAAAAATTGAATATCTTTTTTTTTATATATTATTTATCGTATCGATATTTATTTTGGCAGCTGAACCTCAGAAAGAAAAAAAAAATGATGTGTTTCTGTGACAAAAAGAATAAAGCACAAGTAAGAAATTTTATAGTGCCTCTCTTGTCCCTTATCCATAAGAATGAATAAATCATGAGTAAAGAGAAAAATCGAATCAAATAGGCTAACAGCTATTTCTCTTATTGGATACGAAATGGACCTGTGGATTGTTTTGTTGTTTTGTCGTTATGACAAAAATCGCTTTTCTTTTCAACTACGCGACCAATTGCGTTGAAATTTTCATTGGTTAAATAGTGTAATTGTGACTAGAAAGCTATTGCTTTTATTTATTTTAAAAGCGCGACAGTGTGGTTCATCGTGCTAGGTGTTAGGAATACGCTCGCCACCGCACCTCTGATTACTCTGCGTGGGTTCGCAGGTTCGAATTCCATGCGGGGATAGTTATGTGCGAGAGGATTGTTGGTCTCCTCGCCGCCGCAGGGGGGTTCACGTAACCGCTGGTCAATTACGACTTCCTCCACCATCAAGTCCCTGCTTCAACAAATAATTAACTAATCCCATACTCGGCATGGAATGATAACAGGACGAGAGGTCGTGATTCACCATATGATTAACCCTACTTATCGACTTTCTCTACCACGGGATAAGATTGTAAATCCTATCCAATCCTAGGATTCTGTGGGCTCCACGGGATTCGTGTACTGGGAACAGTGACGTCATACAAATTGAAAATTGCGCATCTTGTTGCGATTACGCTTCCACGTTAGGTGCTATCTGGTGTTCGAGCGAAATCGTGAAGACTGCGGTACCAGTCGGATACCTGTACTACTTACTTCGTTTTGGTAATTGTGTCCATATATTTGAGCATCGCTCTCACTTACCTCCCTCTAGAGACAAATATTTCGGTCCCGAAGTATGTGAACCAAGATGGCGGACACCGGAACGTAGTATGTGTTAGGCCATAATTTCAGGTAAATATGCTACGGGAGTCACTTGGTTAGTCCCCGAACTCGTAATAGAACTAAAATAAGGAAAATTGGAATAAATTTATGGCCTAACCCTAACTTGGTAAACATACTACGTTTCGGTGTCCGCCATCTTGATTCACATACTTCGAGAGTACCAATATTTCGATCTTATGACTATTTTTATGACTCTAAATTACGGACCTTGGAGGTGGGGAATTTTGCTTTCGGGATTCGATTAAGTATGATTATAACCATCCACATGGTGTTTATTCACTGCACTTCTGTGAATATCAGATTTCAAAATGAGCATTGTATAATAATATTAAATACGATACGACGTTGTTGTAAACCATATTAATAAATTATCAAATTTCGATTTCTATTGTCAATACGCATGACTCAACACATTAAACACAGAAACATGATCGTTGACGCTTTTGTTCATCCCCATTATTCCCTTGTCTGGAACATATTGCGACATTGCAAAATTGCAACACTGCAGAATTCCAGCGTATCAGGCCATCGTGCTATTCTATATGATGCCGGGACTGTCTCTTACGACAAATTTTATTGTTTTTAACTCCAATACATCTGTGCGCTGGTTCTCAACCAGTGGGCCATGGGCTGAATTCAGAGCCACAGAATCATTCGCAAGTGGGCCATAAACATATTAAAAATTGCCAGGGTTATTGATAAATTAGTTAAAATTTGTTGTAGCAATGAATGAATGAAAGATGATGCTGCTTTTTGACTCTGGTTGGTAATTCTCATTTTTATTAATAAAGTGAAAGTGTCCATCTTTGCGAAAAAATTACTATTTTTTTTCTTGTAGTTTTTCCCTTGCCTGAGAAAGTTGATGGGCCACAGAATCTTTTGTTCAACAAAAGAAAAAAGGTTGAGAACCACTATACTATTAATCGTTTAACATGCGGATACATTCATTTTCTATATTCAGTTACTCTGTGGCGCTCAATATGAAACTTTTATTTTTGTTGGATAGAAATATATAAGAAATTCCATTGTACTATAATTTCGACTCCAAACTTCCAAACGTTGTCGAAACTCTTTTAGAAAATACAAGTTTAGATTTCAAATCTGGTAAAGTTAAATGTTCGACTCCGAATTGGAGGGAGATGGAAAGACTTCCAGATTACTCAAGATGAAAACGAGCTTGTGGTAAAAATATCCGCTGGGTATGTTACAAGTGACCTGGTTCGTTCTGAATTTTTTTCTGAAGGGGGTCACCTTGGTAGATGTAAGATCGCGCTCAAAAATTCCAGCCCGGCCCGACCAAGGTCCGTGGGTATTAAACCCGCCCCGAACCCGTTAATTAACAGAATTTGCAGGCCAGAGCCCGAAGAATATCAGAAATTTCATTAAAACGAGTTTAGTACAGTATGTGTCGTGTTGATGAGACAACTTCTGTTTGTTTTTTATGCAGACCACGGTCTCTCGTGGCCGAAACACGATCGAAACGCCTCATTTAAAAAAAAAAGTCAGCGATAGAGAAGCCCGACCCGACCCGAACGTAAAGATCGACATTTCAGGCCTGACCCGCTTGGTCGATTCGGGCTCGGGCTTTAGATCTTAGCTCTACATCTTGGTCAGTATACCTGCGCTTTGAATTTTGCAATCGACAGCACATTCCCGTTCTGCAAGCTATCAAGACTTTGAGTTCTTATAATTAAAACAAACGTTTCAAAGCCCTTAAACATATCATCACGCTAATAACCGAATTGCGTAAGTCATTATTGGCGATTTTGAGTTTTTTATAAAATAGGTATTTATGTAATGCTGCGCACCTGTCTGTTAACTCAGATTTTATTTTAAGCATTCCGAAACTCATAAAAATGAAGATTTAGAGATGACATGCACATTTGTGCAATTGTTTCGTCATAATGAATTATCATTGTTACCGCAGGGCTATTGTGACGTCACAAAAGTAAAATAACACCTGTTAAGTATTTTCGAGATTTTGCATCTCGGATTCTAGCTTAGCGCGTATTAATTTGAATTTATACTACAGTATAGGGAGACGTGCACTTGTGATATTCACTGTCCGAGTCCAATTCACCTTGGTTGGCTTTTATATTGGGTGCATTGCTGTTTTATTCTTTATATTTAATCTTAGTCTTATTTCGGTGGGTGTGCAGAACGTGTTATATTGAAAAAATATATATTTTTAAACATAAAAAATAATGTAATTGAAACTGATTAGCTATTTTGGGGATTAGACATTGTAGATACCGAGAATTACATTCGTTTTTGGAATGTTTTGTTTTCAGGAATGGTGCATAAAGTAAAGTTGCAAAATTGCGTATGTCCCCAAGTCATAGACACATTTCTGCGTAAGTCACAGTGCGTCATTATGACGTCACTTAACTGTGTCATACAAATTAACTTAAATCCGGCTACGATCAAAAAATTGAACCATGGCAAATTATTGACTCTCAATGGCATAGCAATATCATTAGGAAGTTTTTTACGTTTTTCTCAAAACTGCTAAAAATGACTTACGCAATTCGGTTATTAGCGTGACGATATTTCAAAACTTTTCACCCGTCTCTCTACGCAAACATACCTAAAAAAGGCTTTAAAGTTTAATAAACAATTTATCAAACATACGTCACGCACTGACTTTGCACACGTATATTGTATAACTTTTATTTCACTAGGGTATTTACAGGGTTACATAAACTGTATAATTTTGTTCAATAGTTTAATTCATGTTAACTAAACGTTTTTTTATGCATGTGGACTTCAGTTGTGTTCTGTGAAAAACAAGTATTATATATGTGTACCCCTGCATCAAGCGATTAAGTTATCACGGCCCTATTCTGAGTTATTACTGCAACAAGCTATAGCCTACATCAATACAATATTAGTCGTAATGGTAAATCCTATTGCACAGATTTTATGGCGACAACTATCAGTTGATATTACGCAAAACAAACTACCTTTAGGCCTTTCCCTACCTTCGCCTTTGCGCAGGTGGATGCATACAATGCAAGGATGCTGTATTAATAATATAAACTAGAATATCGGTTGGAAACCGAAGACTTATCGAACCGAAAATTAGGGGATCCTCCAAAACAGTGGTCTTGCTCCATAGTGACACCGTGTGTCCCATCACTAATTAATTAATAACTCGCTAATTATACGACATAATTCATCCAAAATCAATAGGCTTCTAATGCGGACTATGGTGAATGCACATGCCAAATTTGGAGCAGATTCAACCTCGCTTTCGTGAGATATCACGTGCATCTAACAGACAGACAGACAGACAGACAGACAGACAGACAGACAGACAGACAAATAAACAGATAAATACCTATAAACATACTTACCGATCTAAATATCGATAAGTAATGACTATTCTTTTTGATCCATAAGGCTTGCTTCCAAATATCATGAAGACAAAATGTTAAAGATATACATGTGTATATGCGTACACCAGTACTTTTGAAAGTCCATTTTTCTTGCTGCAGCAATATTGCATTGTACGCATACTGATCCACCAGCGCAAAGGCATATAGCGAAGAAAGGTAGTAAGTCTCGCGTTACCCAACTGATACCAAGTACATCAGTTTCAAATTTGCTGTATATTATATAATATTATAGTTGATCTTCTCACATTTATAGAGTTGAGAAATATTCTTTGTCATAACGCTTTCCTCTACATGTTCAAAATTTGCTGAATCGCTTGAATAGATCGGGACCAACAGTCAGTCACAAAAATTTGGCGCGAAAATTAGAGCAAATAGTTCCGTTTTTTGGATACACGTGTTTTGGGAACTATAAGGTTGGCAGCGCGGCACGATATTTGCATCGAGAAATGAAGCTTACTTTACTGCTTTTCAGTGTCGAAATTACGAAGACAATGCGCTCTACCTCAATGTGTTCAGATTCGTGCCGTGAAAGTAACTGGGGATCACATGTAAGTATTCTACACATATATTTATCGCGCCATTCTAATGCGATCTGATGGTTTTGGTTGATATGGCCTAGGTTTGGGATAGGAAGTTCTAATTTATTCGCAGGAGAGACGGTTTAACCACTGCATTAAAGCTAAGATCTGAAGCCAGGAAGCCCGACCAGACCCGAAATTCAGGCCGGGTCGTGCCTGAAATGTCAATCATTACGTTCGGGTAAGGGTCGGGCTTCCATATCGCTGACTTTTTTAAATGAGGCGTTTCGGCCGTGTTTTGGCCACGATAGACCGCGGTCTGCAAAAAAAAACAGAAGTTGCCTCATCAACACGACACATATATACTGTACTAAACTCTTCCAATGACAATTCAAAGAACTCCTGAATAAAATATGAAATTTCTGGTTCGCTTCGGGCTCGGGCCTGCAAATTCAGTTAATTAGTCGGGTCGGATTCAATTTTCGGGCCCGATCTGACCTCCACACGGCATATTGTTCATTAAGGCTTCTCGTCTCGTCCATGCTTTTGTGTCGACGGATCCGTATGCATATAATGCAAGGATACTGTATCGAGAGTAAAGATAACTATATTTCTGTAACGTTATATATTTGTGTTCGTGTGCAACAAGACTCTTGAATTAATTAAAAAAAATGAATTCAGTTGTAAAATTGTATTTTCTCTGCGTATAGTGTTATAATCTGGCAAATATGTGTATTCCACGTCATTGGCTTATTGTTTACTCAGCAAGTGGCGCCCGAACCTAATGTTTGCCAATGTCGCGTAATGGTTGTTATCTTGAAATATATAATGATGCTAGGGTTATTCGTTACGCTTTAACAATTTTACACTGAAATAATTGTACGTGACGTATATAAGTCGTATATATATGATTAATTGTAAATTCTAGGCTCGTTAAACAAGTAGCTAGCTGTTCACTAAATTGTTAGGTTATATTATAATTTAATTCACACATGTCACACAATAAATTCTGTTACCTAAAGAATATAATCAACTTCTCGATTGTGGATTATGAGTTTAATTCATCTTCAAAACCGCCGTTTTGTCGCTATAATTCAGTGAAGCGTCGCGGGCCGGATTATTCTACTCCGCGGGCCGGAGGTTGCCGACCCCTGCGCTAGAGGTTATTCGTTACGCATTAACAATTTTCCACTGAAATTTGACCTTATACGTATATGGGGCGTATATTCGTGTAATAAACATTTTAGTTCATGCATTCAAATCCTGCGTAAGTAGATTCCGCTCTTACTTCCTGTTTTCAAAAAACACGAGTTTCTTATAAAGCTCTATTTTGTATCAAGGCTATTGGAATGAACTCTGAACTAATGGTAGAAATATCCTCTGAATATGTTCCAAATACCGGTATATATTCGTTTCATTTTTTCAAGGTTGTTTTTAGCGCTTTGAATGGCCGAATCGTAAATTCTGTAACAGTACCAGTAGATATGACTGTCAACTGTTGAAATTAGATCGAATATTGAAAAGCATGCAAACCTAACTACGTTGGAGAGCTTGTTGCTCTTAAGGAAAACATACTTCTACAAAACAAGAAGTTTTGACGTGAAAATGATTTATCGAGCGCGCATCAAGTATGGACTTGTCAATCAATCAGATCGTATCGTACCTTACTTTTCACAGGGGTATTTACCCGGTTACTGAAATTTCATAATGATGAGGTTCAATAGGAGACGCATATGTGGTGACTCTTTCCAGGACGAGCATTTGTACAAACCTATTCTTCTTTTTTATATTAAACTCACAAACAACGAATTCACTCATTTCAGAAAATGTTTTGTGTCTGACGAGTCAAGAACCAGTTCGGACCGGACCTCAAACCTCACATTTTTGCATTAGCGGAAAAGATCCGTTATTTATACTTTTATATAAATGATTCCATAAACCTTAATACTAATTCTATAAAATTTATTCTGCGGGACTAAAATGCCATAAAAATGTTACCCGGTTGTTTTATAGTTATTCTAAAAAATGCGTTCACGGACTTATTTAGGTCATACGCAATCATGTCCCAAGTGAATTCGACAATATGCGTCAAACTAAGTCAAGCAGAATCTTAATTTTCATTTCTATTTTGCGCCGAGGCTATGGGATGAACATACCTCCTTGGAGAGAGATTGTTACCCTCAGGGCAACGATAATAAAAAAAACATTACAAAAAGGTTTTGAGATGAAAATAGGTTATCGGGCTTGCATCAAGTACATACAATAGTAATCATAAGGTATACCTCTCTTTTCACTATAACTAAAGTCGAGCACAAACTTGGCACTTTAGAAATCTTTCTGTAGATTCTCGCTCTTAATCTTTTTTTACCCTTTTTTTTGCTGTTCGTGCATTCGGAATTATCCTAGCATAGAAAATACGGTTGACTTCTCTTTCATCTAGTCCTCCAAGTCTTACAGTTCGTGATCTAGTTTATTTACCAGTCTCGCCTTATTTTCATTCATTATCAGTGATCCAATAGTCAATCTTTTATTGTGTTCGAAAAATCACTATTCTTGGTTTATTTGGTATAAGTCTCATGATCTTATTACGCAAGAAGAAATATCAGCAAAGTCGTCGCCCTGATATAGTGGGTGACTCAAAAGTAAGCATACACTTTTATTTTGATTTGCTTTTCAGGTACTCATCATAGAGCGTTCATTTCTTCAGAAAACATAGTATGGATAACTAGTAAAATTTAGATATTGTGTGCTTTTTTCAACAGCCCACAGAATGACAAGGAGATTAACCCAAAAGATTGGGTGGAAAATTGCGGATTGGCATGAAGCATGTAAATTAGTAAGGCAAACTTAGCGCCTCTTTAACAGAGAATTTGAAATTAATTCAGCTTAGAAAATTTTTCCTCAGAGCGTCCGCTTCTTGGTCTTCCTGATCTTTTTGCATAAACTACATATCTAGTTTAGATGAATTTTTGATGAATTGCGTAATTCTTCACCGTAAAAGTGCCGAATGCCTTGCTCTTTTGTATGCTTCTTGCCAAACAGCAATTTTTCACCGCAGTTCCATGGTTAATCTCCTTTTCATTCTCTGGGTTGTTGAAAATGCAAATCATACCTGAATTTACTACCTATCCATACTATGTTTTCTGAAGAAATGAACGCTTTATGATGAGTACCTGAAAAGCAAATCAAAATTAAAAATGTATACTTAGTTTTGAGACACCCTGTATATTATAATTCAGATCAGAAGAAAATCCCCGCAAAAAAAAATTAGCGGTAAAAAAAAGTGTATTTAAAAATTTGAAATTTTTTTGCGGCACGATGTTAAAGCTTAGAATCGTCATATTACGTTACCAGTAATCAGTGGTTCATTTGTTCGCCATACTGGAAATACACATTGCATATATATACTATATAAAAAATGAAGGAAAAAAATGCAGATAGATGCAATATACCATGGTTGGTCTCTTACGTTCCTGAATGGCCCAGTTACAGATAATCGACTCGGTTACTGGGCAGTAGGCTCAAAACTCAATATGCAACTATAAACAAAATATAAAAATTGTTTACGAATAACTAGCCTAACAGCAAATGTACAAGAACAGCTAGTGTACCAAGTGCACAATTATATTCAGGTTTGACAGCCCGCGGGCCGTATTTTGCCGACACTTGCGATAAACCAACTGGTTATCGATAGGGACAACATAGTATATTTATATATACATACACATGGCTGAATTTTTTTTATCATATTTTTGAGTGATCTCCAAACGAAATTATAGAAAGCCAGTGAGGTGAAAGCAAATGTCCAATACATGGGACATCCTATGTCACAATTTCTTGATACGTTACCGTTTCTTTTTTTAGCACAAACAGAATCCTGACGCCCAAAGCAAACACGAACCAAACACGGATGAAAATGGTAACAAGACAAATGTCAAGAAATGAAACTGAATTTACCACAATGAAAAAGGAATTTCTGATCAGACTTAACCGCAAAATGTAAGTAATTATATATATATATATATGTATGTATTGAATCATTTCACCATGCCGCTGAAGTTCGCGACAAAAACTTAATTCATTCATAAAATTTATTTTTACATTTGGTTAGAATGCTTACCATATTTTCATACAATGTCATTGATCCAATACCCACACTTTTAAAAAATCACTATCTTGAGTTTATTTGCGGAAAATATTTGCTTCTGGATCACGTAAGAGGAAACTTGCTATACCCTGCAAAGACGCCAATATGTCTGAGTATTTAAAATATGTCAATATCTCACAATTTCCCGCGCGCTCAAACAGCCGAAACCAACTGTCATGTACATGCGCGCCAAAAAACGCGTTCCGTTTTTTCGAAGTATAGTTAACATTCGATTGAGTGGTTTAGGCAAGGGCAAATGTAAGATATGGTGAGACAAGGATTCTAAAAACATCTTTTCCTAATAGATCGAGGTTATTGATTTTATATAATATTATTATAACTCTAATTTTTCCAGATTTCCAGAAGTTCCATTCGTGATAGACTGAAAATGTATACATCCAACTTTGTACTTCAGACAGGGTAAGAGTAAATAATTAGGTTATTTTGTGTCCTTTGGTCATTAGTCCTTTACGTTGTAATTTATTCAAAATCAGTGTTTCACAATCGGGGAAGAATTCCTCATTTTATTGTCTCGGGGCGAACATTTTACTTTTTATTTACATGTAAAATTACAAATATTTTCCCGATACTTAGTATTACTGTAATATATGTCTATTTGTATAAAAAATACGAGTTGCAAGTATCCAGGGGTTCGCTGAGAGTCGACCACTTTGGAAATGTGAAAATGCATTTTTCCAAATCATATTTTTGGAGTTTGAAACGCTTTTTAGACCCTCAGACTCTTTACACTCACGTTTTTCGGGCTGAACCGACTGAATGTTACGGCCTAACTTTGAGATATTTCAGAACCACATTTTCTGGTTTTCAAGTTTCTGGCTACGCCTCTGCACGCATCATTGGTTAATGAACAAAGCCGAGCTTTTATGCTTAGTGAGCGAGAGATGATTAACCGTTGTTTTAGATAACCCTTGGTATGAAATTAATCGAGTTCTCACGTAAAAACGCGATCATTCTATTTAGTGGTTTATCGTGAATTACGCAACAATAAATTATAGTAAATTATACTGTGATGTAATACTGTAACAAATGGTGTTTATGGGCTACTGAGTCTCCATTGATTAACTCCTAATCCTACATGGGTCGATATTTTATTAAGAATATTGCTGCTTTATTTTAATTAAAGAGTAGCCCTTCTGTTTCGCATTGCTTGACTACGTATGTAATGCTTATCCCGCGATATTTTCAGCAAGCTGGATGCTCCAAGTCCTAACCATACCCACAACGACGCCGATTTGAGCTTGGCTTCCTTGTTTTACATTATATTCCTGTCACATCTTTCAAAGAGTTTCCTGTCGTCATACTCAATTGCCTGCGACCTCTCACGCGTTTGCAATACCAGTCGAAGCTTCACTACGATACTAGCATGGTCAGATCAGAGCGATTTTTGGATTAAATAACTGATTATAATTTTTTATTTCAGGTGTAATAAAGATTTCTTCGGCAACCTAAACAATGACGAAACAACAGTGATATATTGACGTTGACTCTATGAGTAACTATGGTGTAAAATAATAAAATTCTTGGCTCGACTATTTTGTATATTGAACAATTTTTGTTTTCGGTTCTATTATAGGGGGGAAGGTCCCTATTATGCGTGTCCTTACCCAAGTACTATGTAACTACTTAGGCGGAGCAACCCAAAACTGAACTCCTTCAGAGGACAATATAATCACACAATGTATTGTAATGCCAAATATGGGTATATTGTAAAATTGCACAATCGAATTGATCCAAATAACAGAATATGAAGTACAATCTTCAACGCAAGTACGTGTATTGAAAACCAAATTTGTAGATGACAAAGAACGATAAACAAAGACAAGTAACACTTGAGCAAGGGTGGAAAATGGGTCAAAAAGCGTTGCATGGGAATTAAGGAAATGAATTGGGCCAACTACCTTGTTTTAAGCGAGTAACATGCACTATTAACAATAAGTGGTGTAAAGCATTGAAATACACAGTAACTATTCTTATGTTATACTATACGGGCAGTGGCTTTGTAATATACATTACTAAGACGTAGAATGACTGAATATTAACGAACCGTACCTGATTTGATTTCTCATTCGTGGGCAAAGTTGGGCCTTGATTTGAGTCTTAGCCTTGATTTGAGCCTTGAGCCATATACCGATTACTTAACTAAAACGGGTACACCCTGGTCCAACAAACGTTACCATTTACCAATATTGCTTGGTCATTGCGAAAACCAATATATATATATAGTGGAATATACTTTTAAATTTTAGGCGGGAAAGACTTTTCCAAGTACCTGAACGATGACGAAATAAAGACTGAAAACTGAGCTTGGTGAGTAGATAGCTTTGAGGAAAATTTAATTTCTCTATCTGAACTAGTCTTGCGTCAACGGGTATTTAATAACGCAGATGTTTATTATAATTCCCCATAGTATCAGTAACTCTTGGCACTTTAGTGGTCGCTCGTCAAACATCAATGTTCAAATGTCGTCGTGCGCGCGCCCTCGTACAGTACACTAAAAAAATATACGTGGGTCACTCGCCTAATACACACAAACCAGTCATTTGAAATGTTTAAACTAAGCGTGCGAATATTTAATAAAATATTGCCTAGTTAGAGTAGCCCAGGGTGATCCAAACCCAGGCCCGCAGGCCACATGTGGCCCGCAGCTCCATTATCTATGGCCCGCGTCTCATTTGCTGGAGGGTAATCTGACTATTTCATTTGGTGTTGTTTCTTCATGAAAATAACCAGGACAATCTTTTGACATATCGTTACATCACTAATGTCACTGAAATGATTATTGAATTAACTAACGGGGTGGAATATCGTGCATGGTTAATCTAAATTGTTTCTTTCTATCTTTTTGGTCTCGAATATATGCCAACACTATTGGCATCATTGCACTGTTTATTCATTCTTGGCACTGTAGCCTTTATAATAATATTATTGTTGTTGTGTAGGGAAGGCTGATGGAAGCGGTCCAGTCCTCAGCTCGTTCTCTATCGTACCCTCTTTCTGATTTTGCCTGATCTCCACTCCCAACAACGAATGCAAAGATATCAGAATTCATCAGCACACAATTGATATTTTATTGCCAACTTGATCGTTACAATTCTCCAGTATCTTACGGATAAATACTATTACTTTCTGACTTGACACTCCCGTCTTATTTTTTTAATACAAACCATGACGTGCTTATAAATATTAATTTTAGTCCCTAATTTAATGTACTATCAAGGACGACATGAGCTTTAATCTATATTGTCCGATTAAAACAATAGGTTTTGTCCTCGGGCTATGGTCTGCGACGCGAATGACGCACACCAACTAAGAATTGTTATGACCAACTGGTTTTGTCCTAATTCAACGATTCTGAGTTAAACCCGATTTACAGCTAATAATCCTAGTTTTGCCCGAATTACCGAAACTCAATCAACTTGATATTATTGTCCCTACAGCACTATTGTGTCCGACGAACAATGCAAAAAAAAATTGTGTGGCCCCGAGGCAGACAACCTTGGATCACCCTGCACTCTAGCCGAAGCCCTCAAATTTACTTGGCTGATAGATTTTCAGACAAAGCTGTGTCTCAACTTTAGCGAAATGATGGATTATCAAGTATTTTATATTATGTGACAATTTTCTTTTCGCGGGGGCACGCATGTCGAGGTAAACTCAGGAATCCGGATTGAAAAATATTTGACCTCAAGTGCGTGAATATTTCGACTCCGACTCCGGCTTGTCAAAAATTTGTGACTGATTCCAGCTCCAAAAAAGCAATTTTTTGATAACAAAAACTTTGGCATATGGAATCCTTCTTAGATAGACTGTTAAAAATGCCTAGTAAACTTCATGATTTTTGAATCTCTGTGGAAAGTTTTGACGTCTTTTATCATCAATGAAATTTCGACCCTCAACTTCTGACTACGTGGAGTTTTAAGAAAATGCGACTCCGGTCCCACAGCTTTGGCCGGGATTATGATAAACTTGCAACAGCAATCTCAATCCAACATTTTTGGGTACTCATGTAGTATGTGAAACAACATGGCGGACACCAGAACGTAGTACGTGTACCAGGTTAGGGTTAGGCCATAATTTTAGGTACAAATACTACGGGAGTCACTTAGCTAGTCCCCGAACTCTTAATAGATCTAAAATAGGGAAAATGGGAATAAAATTATTGCCTAACCCAAACCTAGTACACACACTACGCCCACCATCTTGGTTCACATACTACGGGTGCGCCCATTTTGTGCCCATATTCACCATTCGAATTATTTGAATTCTGCGAAGACTGAGTCTTCTGAAGACCGAAGATGCATGCTGTGCCGACTACTACTTAAGTCAGGCTTGCTAAAGGGGGAGTGAGAATATTTTATATTCTAATTTCATATATTTTGGCCAATACCTCGTTGATACCTATTAAAATTTACACAAAAAAATGTTGGGCTTGAAATAGAAAAAAATGTGCATTTTATCACAAATACTTACAAAACTGTATTTCCCTAATAGATACTCCATGGCCGAAATGTCGAAAGTTGCTGATTACAATTTCAAATCCCAAACGTATTTGTAGCCATGTGGCGGTAAAGTAAGACAAAGTTAAAGTATCCTAGATTCAGATTCAGATATTTTATTTCGTCGTGCATGAAACATTGTCAACAAATAATAATAAATTTAAATAAATCAAAAATACACAATGTTTCGCAATTGACGAGGAGTCGCGAAAGACTATTAAGTCATCGTGTCAGCGACACCTATATGCTGGATTACAGCAACAGATATAGCAAAAGACTTGGGTTTATCACGTACAATACGGTACTAAAAAGCATAGAAACAACAACAACGGATGATAAATAAAATACGGAAATATGAAGAGCCATGAGGACTTTAATTAAGGAAACCGATACCGCTTGACGAGCACAAGGGCGCCATCAAGCGAATGCGATATACCTCAATGTACACAATTAAACGAGAATAACGCTTATTAACATGACTAAGCACTTTGAAAACTGGATCGGCGTGCCCAGCAACGTAATTTCAATTTGACAGAACTTTACTGGCTTAATGAACTGATGCATGCTGAAGCATGCATTTCTTTCACATTTAGGTTATATGATAAAAAGTTGTCGAAAGTGAAAAACAGAACTTGGCACATACAGAGATACCTAAGAGGAAATGGCCAGGTACAAATACTACGGGATCACCTTTTTTATATAATATATATCCCAAAAATACGCTTGTAAATGATGATTCTATTCCTTTGTGTGTCACATCACAAACTGTTTTATAAGTTACGAGAAACCCATTCCCCATGAAATTGATTGTAGTAAATATTCATTCGGCCAAAACCATTGTTTTAAACGCAGGCAATCGCCATTTCTAGTACTGGATTTTACCAGCTATCAGCTATTGTCAATTTTTTCTTTATCTTCTTTTTATTTTTTTTATTTTCAAGATATCAACGTTAAAAATATCCCTAAATCTAAGATAAAATATCAAATTATCAAAATATCAAACCTCCGTAGTCGAACAAAACATTCGAATCAATGATGCTGCGGTATTCTAACGGCAATTCGGATGTTGAACACCCGAGCCGAGCGTAACTGGCGGGCGAGTGAGATGACAATCAATACAGGTCAAGACTGAAGACAAAAATCTTGGTATGTACCGGTAGTTGGGAGTTTCAAATCGTCAGTTTGTCCTAATATGTAGCGCTTAGTAAAGCAATACGAAATAACCATTTTCAACAGCCAAACAAAACGGAAACGTATAATCCGACTTGCAACTGACAGGAGCCAAATGGACGTTTTTGTTTTATTGCCGTCCAGTAACAAAGTCACGTGACCCGTGCGAGTCCTCTTGAATTATACGGGGGTCAAAGGTCGGGGAAAGGTCTATACAATTTTTAGGGGAATCCCGAGGTACCGGTACGGGTTAACTGAAATTGAAGCGGCAGTCGAATTCATAGTGTGGTCCGGAATATTTACTTGTTTTATCGTCATTAATCCACAAGTTTAAAAATCCGATATTGTACCTGTATGTAGTTTTTTACAGATATTTTATAATTAGATTATTTTCACTATAAGTCATTAGTGATTAGCTACAATAAAGCCCCCTAGAACAGTTGGAACTGGAATAAGTTGCAGTTGAGTTTCCCATGAAGTTTCTTTGTTAGCCATCACGTGATCTTACACTTACATGGCAAAATAGTCTATGTCGACACAATTTTGAAATAGATAATTGACTTTAAATCACGAGGAACTGCTAGTCTATGTCGACACAATTTTGAAATAGATAATTGACTTTAAATCACGAGGAACTGCCTAAATGAATCAGTAATTTATTTTTCCACCATACTAATGCTGTAATACCAGAAAGTACACTTCATGAAAAAAATACCTAAAAGATAAAAAAATGGTCCTTCACGGTGAAGGGAGGCGCGAGACACCATTTAGCCATTACTGGTTATTGAGCAGCGACATCCGACAAGGTGTTACTTTATTATAACTACCCAAATTGAAAATCGTCAGCAGGTATAGCACATCAAATTTTGCAAATGGAAGTCGTTTTTGAAGATGAGTATAAGTTTATTACGACGGGGCGTAACTGATTCTAAGCAAGCAAATAAAAGCAAATTGCATAATCAGAAAAGCAGACAGAACCAAAGTAAGGTATAAAACGCACCGCCAAGTGCTGATTTTTGGATAAACCATAACAAAAATTGCCCAGTAAACATTAGTCAGTTTTGGATTCAACAGGAAAATTTTAATACATAATTATTTTTTTTTCCTTGTTATGTGACCACAATCTGTCGCTGTCTTAACTTTGAACTGTCATTTTCATTATAGCCAAATTCCAAGAATAATCTTATATTTAAAGATATCAATTATATCTTTATAAGACAGTCTGACAGCCTAAAATTTGGCAAACCGGTATTCCGCAATAAACTGAGAGGAAGTACAATAAAAAAATGTCGCTATTTGATCTCTAGAAGAAATAATCTGATTCATTAACAAAAAAATAGGCCAGTGGTAGGTCGTGCCCCCATTTTAGAATTTGTTAAGTCTAGCGTCCACCTCAAAAAAAACTAGCTACCAATAAGCTACAAATACCAGATAATAAGGCAAAAGTATGTTTTATTTAAAAAACATGTGAATTGAAGGTAAATATCCAAAATAAAGAAGTTTAAATATACAAAAATAGGCAGGCAAAATCAAATTTCACTACTATTTTTTAACTAACTCCGCGACCCCTCAAAAAATTTTCTATGTCACCCCTCGTGGGGCAAACCCCATCGTTTGAGAACTGCTGCTGTATGCAGTAATTATTCAGAAACTTTTGTTATGTAATTGACTAAAACAACGCAATTGATTTGTATGACATAATCTTGCGCATCTTCTCTTGATGCAGACGCCCTCGTTTGTGAAACAAATAAAGTTTTTGTTTTATGGATTTAAATTTCAGAACATTTTGGAATCACAGATCTTGCAGATTTGTTTTCCTTTTTGCATAACTGTGATTCACATAGCGTAATCACATTCATGCGTAGAGACTATATGCTCAATTGACGTTGTGAGATCTTTACGTCGTGATGAAAATGCATTTTTAGTAATTTCAATCTTTCTTATGTTTGCATATTTCCATTTTCTTGTTTTCATACATTCTTTCTTACCGTTAGACTGAATCACAGGTGTAACTGCTTTATAACCAGTTTTGTTTTTTTGCGCAGCATCCTCAACCTGAAATACCACTTTTACATTCGTTTTTTATATTGTTAATACAATGTGTATTTACGTAATGGTGAAAAAATAAAAAACTGATTACTTTCGACAACGCTAGATTAGCCACATTAGGCATTTAGTAATTTCTGTGATGAAATAACACATAAAAAAATTTCATGTTAACCAGTTTCACTTGCAATGAAAAAATATAAAAGTCCCTTAAGTTATTAAAATATTGATATTAGCAATGGATAGCTTTTCAATGTTTCGTTATTATCTTCATAAGTGATGAATATATATAAAACGAGTAACAAGGCCCATTGTGAAGTTTTCAATTTGATCTCCAAACAGCGTCTTGTAAATTAAAATTAGACTTGTTAGACAAATTAAATGATTTGTTTACATTTTCTTGGTTTCTAACTAATATAATTGTGTGTGATCTTTTCCTTTATAGCTAAGGTGATGCTTGTTTCTCTCTACTGCGCAAGCTGCGCACTGGCTTTAGTGCGTTTGAATTATTTATAATGTGCACTGTGTACATAAATAAATGTATCAGAATAATACTGAATAACTGAACAACAAGAATATCGGTCAGAGACCGAAGACTCATCGATTGACTGAAAAAAAAATAATAATTAATTAATACCTTGCTAATCAAAAATAATAATTAATTAAAACCTCGCTAAATATACGACATAATTAACCCAAAATCAATAGGCTTTTGGTCCGAGATATGATGCATGCACATGCAAAGTTTGGAGCAGATTCAACCTCGCGTTCTTGAAATATCTCGTTCATCTAACAGACGGACAGACAGACAAATTAAAATCGATAAGTAATAATAGTAAAACTACATGAATACGAAGTATTATTTTCTTCCTGAAAACAACATAATTCTTCCAAAGATTAGAAAATGCTGCACTAGCCAGTGGATGCTATTTTTGAGGATAAATCGGGGTGCACACGGTTTTTTGGACCAGGAGACAAAAAATTTGACCATTTAGACTGGTGGGCCATGTATACGGTAAGTGTGACGTAAAAGTTACATTTTATGAAAAATATTCACAGATTTACAAAAGCCTAAGTAAAATACAATGAGCCTCGTGACAAAACTAAATTTAATCGCAATCTTAACAAATTCTTTCTGCTATTTCATAGGTTAACATCAGAATTTGGTTTTAGTTTGGTTGTGGCAGCTTCAGGCGGGCCAATTTGAATTATCCATCGGGCCGGATTTCGCTTGCGGGTCGTAGTTTGTCCATGTCTGTGATAGATAGACAGTGTATGTTGAATGTAACCTTAACTCAGTGTTTCCCAACCCGAGTCCGCGGTCTCAAATGAGTCCGCAACGAGTCAGAAATGCGGGTGGCAAACGTTTTTGCGAAACTTAATTAACTATCAGGCAATTTAGGATTTGTGTTGGAATTTCAAAAAAAAAACATGAAAAGTCAGTTTATTCACATGACATTAATCGCGTTAATAATAACTAGTTACTGAGTAGGGCTGGGCATATATTCGAATATTCAACTATTAGAATAGCATATTTACTAATCGAAAATTTGGTAACATGTGACGCGACAGGTCACTTGCGAGTCGCTTAATCAAACGACCGGATTTCACAACTCACTTGTGGATTTCCAACGAAAACAAGAGTCTTTACACGCTTCGATAGATTCGTAATAGGTGTTTCTCGCGAGTTCGAACAACGAGGAATAAAAAAAATTTCTGGTAGGTGTGAATTGTGGCAACCCAAATTTCCTAAATTGAAAAGCGGTCCGCGACCGATTAAAAACGCTTTTTTAGACATTGCAAATCGCAAAATTTCGGGTGCTACCGTAGTATACGCACCAGGGCATTTTCCTTTAGGATTCTTTGCTTTACTGCCTCCAGATTGGTACACACAGTAGTAATGTCCAATTCACACAGATTTGTCGAATTCACAAAAATACAAGCCAAAACAAGATATAATCGGGCACTCTACCACACATTTTTGTGTCCAGGGATTGTCATGATATTTTCTGAGTAGTATTGCTCTTAATTCGTCAACACAACTGCACATTAAAAGAATCACACATGGAGATGGATTGAATAGTTTATGCAACAGAAAAAATCATTGAAAAGTCGGCTCTTTTAACGAGTGACGTATACGCGACGATTACTTCAGAAGTTGTTCACGAGAATTTCAAGGCGATGAATATGTATTCGTGATTTACTACCTATACTTCAAATATATTTTTAATAAATACTAAATTAAGTTGTACATTATGGAAATTTATAGCAGATAGTATGATTTTTTCTAACAGCAATAACGAATTCGCAAGATAGCAAAAAATATATATCAAAGCTGAATAGGCAATATATTCTTTCATTATTATGTTCGCAGATGGCACTGGAATTTAAAAAAAGTAATGCTTTCATCTTGTCGTAAGTCGACGCAACCGCGAGTTACCATGATGAACACAATTAAATTAAAATAGAAATACATTTTAAATTCTCGTCGTTGTCATGGAATGAATACTGTGCGACAGAAAAATCCATTATACACCAAAAATGTTGACTCTTTTAACATACGCGTAATTGCGGCGAATTTCCGATTTTGAAATTCGTTGTGTTTGGTATTTCTGTTGTGTTTGGTTTTATTGCTGCTTTTCACAGAGTAGAGTACGGTTGCAATAAACGCACCTTAAGTCCGCAAAGATTTTCGCCGGTGAGAAAATAGTCCGCGACCAAAAAAGGTTGGAAAACGCTGCCTTATCTAAACGCTTGGAATAAACTTTATTTCCCCCTGCGATCTGAAAGAGTTTGTGATACACAGAACCTATGCCATATTATTTGTT
The DNA here is from genome assembly GCF_013122585.1 of Styela clava. Classification (NCBI taxonomy): domain Eukaryota; kingdom Metazoa; phylum Chordata; class Ascidiacea; order Stolidobranchia; family Styelidae; genus Styela; species Styela clava. The sequence goes on along the minus strand of NW_024102832.1, from coordinate 4,018,721 downwards.
AAGAGTAGAACAAGATGGCAAAGGTATTTACCAATTAATGATCGTTTCACTTACGAGACATGCGTATGTATATGTATAATTTATTGTAACTTGTATACGTATTCTGCATGCACTACAGAGTTGGAAGAAAACAAGCTAGAAATTTTTTCAACTTGTAAATTGAGTTGATTTTTAGTTGATCACACTCCACAGCACTGTTCATTGTATATATTTATTAGCGAAACCGTGTATTCGTTTAAAGCAGGTTTCTCAACCAAATTTACATTTAACCTAGAGCTAACATAATAGAAAATGGTTATCTGCTAGATACCAGATCGTAATGTCCTCTTTTGCTAAATAGATATCAAAAAACTGTCGAATTGTTGAAATAAACTTATACTTATATACTATTACTTATACAATCTCCTTGCTTATAGACTGTGTTTAGTCTGGTGCCACTTCTCCCATATTTTACTTACAGCACACATGAAATAACCAGTCAGCACAGTCGATGGGTAAATTTTACCCTCCAAATTTTCTAAATTAAGGTTGAGAACCTCTGACTTAAAGAAATCTGTGTTGAGTTTCCAATGCAAGCATATTACCAAATGCCTATTTGTCAACATATGAGAAATATTTTGGGCTCTCCCATAGTATGTGAACCAAGATGGCGGACACCGGAACATAGTATGTGTACCAGGTTAGGGTTAGGCCATAATTTGATTCCAATTTTTCTTATTTTAGTTCCATTACAAGTTTGAGCACTAGCCAAGTGACTCTCGTAGTATTTGTACCTGAAATTATGGCCTAACCCTAACCTGATACAAATACTATGTTCAGGTTTCCACCATCTTGGTTTACATACTACGGTAACAGGAGTACCATATATTGACAGCTTCTTCTTAAAATTTTAATTCTTTTCATTTGATTTTTGGTTTATTCTGTTTTAGGCTGTGGAATCAAGATATCTAAATTTCCTTTTATTGTAATTACTGTGTTATGGTCATGTTACCCTGAAGCCATTTTAGGTGTTGCTATAATCCGATTTTTAAATTAGGCCCTGTTTAAGAAATTGGTACTCCTGTAGTGTGTGTACCTGGTTAGGGTTAGGCCACAACTTTAATCCGAATTTTCTTATTTTAGTCCTTTTACGAGTTCGGGGACTGTCTGTGTTAACTAAGTGCATATACCCCATGCCCATAGATTTCGGTCCCTTTACGCAACTCGATGTAAAGTAGGCGAACAAATTTAGTTACCTTCATATCTGTACACATATCTTTGGAGCGCCAAGAAATTTACAGAAATCATTTTGTGCTGTTGGATATTAAATTTGATAATGCAGAATAGTTTTAGCAGGGGTAGGGTACCCGGTGTCTGGGCCAAATGTGCACACTGGCGATAGGGTGTGGGGCACATCAAGCTCCACCTTTAAACAATTGTCAATTTATAATCTTCAAATTATGAATCACTCGCATATTTTTGCGCTATCCACAACTAACTATGGGTATGTTCTGCAAGTAATCGACATACAATTGTCATGGGCTTTTGCTCCTGCTAATTACTACCCTGTTTCCCCGAAATTTATTTCTATTTTCTTCCGAATGGGATGACTGATTATTTTCAGGGGAACACGGTATAAAACAAATGTTGTACAATAGCCATGACATACATCCATGCTCAGATAATCATAATTGATGATAAATTTTGTCCATGCATTTAAATCGAGGGCCACAAAATGTTATTTATGTGTTGCATTTGGTCCATGAGCCGCAGTTTTTTTACCTTTAGTTCAGATAAATATTTTTATGTAATATTTTTAAACTTTCAGTGTCAGAAGTTATATGGAGTCGTGTCCATTACATGTTATGTACTTTAATTATCTGATTTTTCGTTTGAAAGATTCTAAATTTCCTTCACAATTTAATATTCACTGTATTGAATATGACCAATCTCAAATGCATTCAAATAACTCTAATTTTTTCTGTTTACATGCATAGAAAATATTTTGTATTCATCATTGAAATTGTGAAACAATGTGATTATGCTGTTAGATTTTCAAAACAATACTGTGGCGAAGAATTCGTCATTATTTTTTCACAAATTGAAAGGTTATGCAAGAGATGCTGCTGTTATAAAAGAGAAAGTGGTCGGAGATGTGAAAGAGGTGTTATTGCCTATAAAGAATATGCTAAATGTCGAGAAGGTTGTGAATGTTGTAACCAACCCATCGTCATACAGAGAAATAGGGACAAATCCTTCAGAGTTTAAAAGAGCAGTCCATGGTGTGTCCGCATATCATTCTGGATCTGGCTTGCAAAATAGTTTGAATAAGTTTGCGGATGTGGGTCCATACACGACTGAAACACCGAATTCGCAGGAAATCGTGAGATGCCCTACATCAGATATTGGCTTCACCAATTCTGCAAGTGGATCGGATGAGGGTGAAAATCGAATAAAAAATGAGCCGATTGAAAGTTATGCTTGGCATGACTGTCATCCATATGAAAATGAGTGGAGAACAGATTCTCCAGGCAATGTAATAAACAGACAAATAATGAAGGATGTCCCAAGTTCCACGTTGCATTCATTCACAATTGGTGAAAAATCTGACCAGGATGTGTTTCATGATGCTTTTACTTGCATCAATGTTCAAGATACCCATATCAGAAAGTGCACTGCAAGTACTTGCAAATTCTCTTTTCCGAATGAAGACAGTATTATTAATTTTGGCTCTGCCGAAGATTTCGAAACCAACAAACTGATGGGAATTATGGATCACCGCCAAATTATAAGAAGTAGAAAATCGTTCAAAGATCAACTTGAACCTTCACATCTTCATGAGGTCTTCATGAAACCAGATGCAAGACATTTTATTGAACCCAATGCAGAAATCAACAAAACTTTTGGGGAAGAAGATGATGTCAAAGAATCTTTCAAGGACAAAATGAATAATCTGTTTCAGACTGTACAAATGTCATGGCTGGTTAATAAACATGACTATGAAGAGAATAGGTGTTCCCGAGAAATGAATGCAAGTGACAAATTGCGTCATTCAAATATGTTTCCTCGCCATATTTTCTTGCTTGAGTTTCTGCTCAACTCTATCTATTTTGATGAGAAATTAAACCAGGAATTTGTAGCTGAATGCATTTCTAAAATAAAGCATTCATGGGAGCCGTCACAAAAAGCAAGAAAAAGATGTAACCCGTTGTCTTGTGACGAAGACACATTTGACATAGTAAGTGAGAAGAAATCTACCGTTAGAAAATACCTTTGGATCAAAGAATGTTATACTGGTAGTGTAGATGAAGCTTCGTTTGTCGTCCTTCTTTTTATCTTGAGGGAAATTCGCAAACAAAAACAAGCGTTAGCAGCTCATTACATGGTTCTAACTTTTAAAGAATGTAATGTGGTGAATTGCCAAGGATTTCACAAAGTATTTGAATGTGAAAATTGTGCTGATCTTGTCAAAAAGATTAATCTGTTTCTTTTGACTGTACGAAATGCGTACGAAAAACAAAAGCGCGCACGAGGGCAAGATCTGATGAAAAAATGTATGTTATGTACTGAATCTAATCAACTAGCTTGTCAAAAAAAATTTGAAGAAAATGTGAATGAGACTGGAGAAAACCTCGTAGATCTTGAAGATGCAAACGACAATAGTAGTCTAATGGAGGCCGCTCCAGAGTCGAAACACAAAGACGTGGTTATAACTACAACAACCAAATTTTTGACAACTTGTGGTGCAAAAAGTTTTTATAGACAAGGTCTTACTCTAACACAAGGAATCTGTCCAAGTTTGGAAAAGGCAGATTTACTGATTTCTGCATTAAAAAACTATCGGTTCACCTTTTGGAGACATACTTTGACAGAACAACTAATGAACAAGGATGAAAAAAGTGGTGTTTTTCATGGCTGTGATGAATCTAAGCAATTACTTTGCCAAAAAGATGAAAAATATTTTCAAGGAAACTTTGGTAAAACTGAGGAAAATAATGTTGATTTATATCCGGACATCAAAACTGAGGGTGGAAAAACAAAGAAGTCTTCAATTGTGAAAAATCATGATCAAGAAGTAGAACAAACTACTTTTTCTCGTCAAAATCAAGAAACATGTTACATATCAAGTTTCGCCTCTGATGAAAGAAATGTAATAGTAACATGGGCACCTCCAAAAGAGCGTCATTACTATTCAATCAAGATCTACAAAGCACGCCCTTTTCAAGTTTTGCAAGACATCGATAATATAGTGGATTCGAAAGTAGACCGTTTGGGAAAGAAAACTTTGAGAATTTCATTCAAACACAATAGAGGGGTGAAGCCTTATCAATTTGATATACTAGGCGATCAGCAAGGAAAGAAAATTTTTTTATTTTCACATATCAAAAATGGAAATGAAAATCAGGGTGAGTCTATGCTCTCTGAGAATATCTACAGCGGATTTCAACTGCATGCTTGTCAAGAAAAAGCAATATTTGGCTCCCTAAACCTGGCCAGAAATGGAAGCCTTATCAGGATTAACCAATCTAAATTGGATTCAGGAAACACAGCTTTTGGAAGATTGGTCGAAATTAAAAATATCAAATTAGAATGCTCAAATCTTCAGAAGAGCGATTTATTGAGATTTATTGATTATTTCAAATGTAATGATGAAAAGCACTTTTCATTAAAGTTTTGGATTAATGTGGAGGTGGTATCTCATCAAGAAGAATGTAGAGAATACGCACATGATGAACATGACCTTTCTGCATTTCAAACGTCAATGTGGAAAATTGTAAAAATTTTCCTTTCCAGCTCTACTGATTATGGCATTGCAGTGACCATTTTTCGCTCTTATTCAGTAGTCAAGTTTGGAGAACATGAAGTTGTTCTGAAGCCTAAACAAGGTGGACGTCAAATCATTCTTAAGAATGAAAGCATTTTAAAGATAGCTCTGATCAATTCGGACAAAAAGGCAGTCACTAACGGATCTGAATCTAATACTCAACTCCCAGAAATAGTCTTAGAAATCTCTTTGAAGTGGTCCGACTTTAAGAATCTGGACATATTTACAAGAGGCCAAGAATTAGTGACATACTCAACAGAAGCGCGTTATGCTTTACCCTTGATGAGCGAACAGCCTGGCCGTTTCGGTGAACCAACGTTCCATCAGTTTGATGAGTCAGACGGGTCTTTTGGAAACTTCAATACTAATGAAGTTACTTTGCCGAATCGCTGGAATAAAGTTTTCAGAAAAGCCTGTTTGAAAGAGATCAGTCAACATGACGCAGATAAAATTAAGCCTGTTCTCGGTTTCCAAACTGCAGTCGAAAGAATCTTAGTATTCCATGAACAACAAGAAGGGATCAAAAATGGCGTCCCTCCAACGGAAAATTATCAGAATTTTGGTAATTCTTGTTTATCATTTTAAAAAATGTTTTTCCGAGTTTAAAGTCTAGGTAATTTGAGCTTTTTTCCTCATTCTAAAATCTAAATCCTCACTGAGGTTCTTCTCAACCCTGGCGTGTTGTCTCTCTCTATTGCAATTGCCTTCCTATTTAAATTTGTTGGGCTATATTGATGCATGGACTTGATTTCTCTCGGAAGTTTTATTTCTCGGCCAAGCAATGTCGATAATGCGGCCTAACCATCTATCGAATCACCAGTCCGCATATCTAGCAATCACCACATGCTTTTTTAGGCGCTCCGGAAGTATTCGTACCAAGATGACGCACAACCTGAACCCTAACCTGGTACACATACTATGTTCAGGTTGTGCGCCATCTTGGTACGAATACTTCGGGACCACCCGAACCTTTGAACTTGGCTTTTTATAGTTGCTAATTGCTATCTATGACAACTTTCTTCAATATAGAATACATTATTAAATAATGACTTCACTGCTTAATACATTTATTATACATCACTCACAGAATTGCGCAGAAGAACTTTTCTTTCGAATGATGATACTAAATCTTGTGCAGAAAATTTAGCAAGAGCTGGCTTCTATCTCAACCAGAATGAAGTACTGACTTGTTTCAGGTATGTAGACTATACAAGTCTGTGATTTTTATTAGTGAAAGTTCTTAGGTCTCCCACACTAAATAAGATTTTGTGTGATTACTCACTACAAGGAACCCATATCTTTATGAGGAATAGATTCGTTCCTTTGGCATTGTGTACCCAGTTTATTATACCCTGGGCAAAGTGGAGGGCAACAAATTTGCCCCAGCCATGATAACAAGTCTGTTGCCCAACCAAGCTTATGTTAGAGATGATTACAGAAAGTGATACAATTAACATAATTACACATACAATTAATTATAAATACAATTACAATTAACATTCTGATTTATTACAGAAAGTGATACAATTAAAAAATAAATACTGATGCTGAGAGGATTTTCGAAGACTCTAAGCATCTAAATAAAAATTGATGTTTAAATATATGGATCAAAGACTAAAACGAAGCAGCAGTCTACTGTATTGTATGGTTAAAATTATTTACCACGACGAATACTTTTAATTCATTTTGAAGGGGTCATCACACAAATTTTGGAATAATGAACGAATCACATGGAGCTCACAGGAAGTTTTGAAATAAATAAAAGTAATAGCCTTCAAGCGAAAAAAACGCAAGAGCTACAAAAAATAATAACAAAATCGATTCACATGTACACCTCATGTCCAATATCTCATACTCTACTAACATTCAGGGAGACTTGACTCAGTGATTAACCTGGACTCGATTTGAGACTTCGATGACCCGTGACCCAACTTGACTTCTGGTTTGATGACCCCTACCTTCTATGCATGCCTAATGTCTTCAACATATTATACCCTGATGTAGTTGTTCTATATAAGAAATTTAAAATGTCAGCAAATTACATCATTCTCTTGACTGTATATATCTTCAACAAGACTTGTCAAATGTCCAGACTGTTATTTCATAGAAACCCACAAACCATTGGTTTTCAAATGATAGGACAGCCCCACACGTGGTGTAGAGAAATTTTGAGGGGGGGTGAAACTAATTAAAAATAAAAATATTTGATCTTGATCGCTTCATTTTGGATGTATACGTTTCTGTATTTTTGGTAATTACGTTCCATCCGTTTTATGTTTTATTTTGAATGAAACATACTTTCGCCATACTATCTGTTATTTGTCGCTTATTGTTAGATAATTATTTTTTCTAAAAATGTGGGCTCAAAAATTTGGAGAACCACTGCCTAAAACAAATACTTTCCAAGTAAAAATACCTCAAAAATATATTTTGCAGCTGTGGAAGCGCTTCTCAGCTGACTCAAGAAATTAGAAGAAATGCTTTCGATTTCAAACTTCACCATCCAGATTGTCTTCACATACAAAGATTCAGGTAAATTATGAATTTTTTTTTAATTTTTTTTTACTAGAAACCAAACTGCAGTGACTGATTTCTTTACCCCACCTCCCTGGGTGACCACCCCCCCTCCCACCTAAAATTTCAAACACCTTGCCCCTCCCCTCCCTAATTTTGAGTTGTGATACCACACGGTAATTTGTAACTTAAGTACAATTGTATTTAAATATACAGAATATGGCATATTTATCAGTGTAGATCGGCAGTCAAATACCTAAATCTCGAGCACCCTAAATCCCTAAATCTCGAGCACCCCCTGAAATGAAAAGCTACGGAACATACTGAGCTAGTAGGGCTTGAGGCAAGCTTACCATAATTGATAGAGTGAGGTATATGGTTAATACTAGGGATACCCAAAACGAATCAAATGTTCGAATACATTCGAAAATCGTTATATTTGATGGAATGAACTTTTAAATTTAGGAAAAATTTGGAATACTTAAAATACTCCAAATTTAAAAATTAGAAATTTTGATCCGCCAGACGAGCAGATCAAAACGTATAATATATCTAATCTGGTAACAAACAACACGAAAAGCAAACAATAACTTTATGTTTATGTTGGTCGGTTTAGTTATGATCAACATGAATTTATGGCGGGTTAAGTAATTTTCCACACAGATTTGCCCCAAATTTGGTATGTACCGGTACCCAATATTCCATATTCAAATATAAGTATTTATTACTTGGTAAAATTTGATTATCAAGTAGGATTTTTTTGTGTTTTTGATGCTTTAGCGGGCTGCACGAAGACTCTGTGGCCCGTGAGCTGCAGTTCGCCCATCCATGTATTAGGGTATTCAAACCCATGTTGATACTAAGGTAAAACCACTAGTGTACATGTATTGAATAGATTTTGCATTCGACCGAAGTCCCAATTCATTAAATTTAATTGAGTTCCCAAACTCAAATCAAGGTGAGTCAGAGGTCATCAATTTAGCGATTCATGCCACAAATCTGACCACAACACATGAAATCGCATGATAAAGCTAGCACCGAAATTTATAAATGTTGAAAATTTGCCTCCAAATTCTCCTTTATCCAGTATTTTAGTAAAATTAATTCCAAAACTCATTCAAAAATGCTACAATGTTTATGTTACCGATTAACGTTGTTATATTATTTTTCCCTATTCATCTCAGGCCTTAGTCCTATGACTGCCTCGTTTCTGGAGTGTTCGCACACCGGACTTTTGAGCGTCTCCCCACTGCCTCAGGATGATTCAAATAACCAACAGTTGATTACAGCTTCCTCCCCCATTTAGTCTATGCCTCTGAGATGAATACTTGGCTAAGTAATCCAATACCCAATATGTATCGGTACCCAAATGAAATGCTGTTGTCGTTCATCATATGAATATACTTATTGGCCTTTCTCTTCATCGGGATAAATATGATAATAATCCTGGTTCTTCCGAATTGATTTGTTATTGTTTACAATGTTCCATGCTCGACATAAATAAATTATCTAAATCTAATGACTCAAGTCGCTTGAGTCTTTCATAAATGGGTACCCTATCTAACACTACTAGATAGTAAATGAGGTTTTGATGGATCTCTGGGTGTTGGGAGTAAAACCCTCGTGCCCACCACCTCAGCCAGAGCGTGATTAATTGAGTAGGCGATGCTGAACAGGAAAGATTCCATTCTTTTTATCTATCAGTTTCTGATTGTCCAGAGCCTTATGTCAAGCTACATAATATAAAATACCTCATAAAATTAACCATTAAAATCAGATGCAAAAACCTGCTCCACCCAGTTCATTCTAGTTATCATTTACCAGTTGTGCAATAACAAATCCTTCTTCTATACTTGTGGCTCCTTGTCACCATCTTGTGATATGTCCGTTTCTCCTCACATCTGTAGTTGGTACATTGCGCCATAATTTGACACCAGGGGTTTTCCCTTTTATCGTACTTTCAGGGCATGTCCGACCATCCAGATTTATTTGATACTTGTTTACCACATGAGTTATTCTGACAGATGTCATCAATTTATTGACAGACATTGTTAGAAAAGCTGTTTTTCTGAAAGCGGTCTAAGTATAGAAGCTAAATCATAACAAGATAAGAACTAACTGTACCTGGTATTTATATATACAGATATACCTATAACATATAATGCAATTGATGAAAATCACATATTAGTATTGCAAAAAGCTTATGTAATATAGTTCAGTCTAAACTAGGGTGGGCAAAGTTTTTGAACCAGTGGCCAAAAAAAGAAACATATATATAATATATGTGACGCAAAAGGTTACAGCCAAATGTAAAAGGTTAAAGCCATGTGCCAAAACTAAATTTAATGGCTATCTCGACAAATTCCTTGAGGAATTTTTCAGCTAAAACATCAAATTTTTGCTTTAGTTTGGTTGTGACAGCATCAGTCAGGCCAGATTGAATTACCCATCTGGCCAGATTTGGCCCGTGGGTTGTAGTTTGCTCATGTCAGGTCTAGACTCTAAAATGGAGAGGTTTCACTTTAAGCCATCTGTTTACCTGACAGTATTGAGTTGAATTGTTGCGAGTCTCGTGTTTCGTCAGTGGCGTATCTACGGAATATGGTGCCCATGGCAAAGTATAAAAATGTCCCCCTGGATCATTGGTTGACAATTTTTAACGATTATTGTTGAAATGAAAATTGAATACTTGTACAATATTATTTAAGTAAAAATACGGGTTGAAATGATTCCGAATTTGAATTTATTTTATTGAAACATTTTAATTTTGCGTCCCTTTCTAAACGGCGCCCAGGTCACGAGCCATGGCTGCCATACCCTAGATACGGCACTGGTTACTGTGTTAGCCTGCTTGCGGTTGCATCTCAGTTGCAAAGATAAACCCTATGTATATAGTCTTAGTGCTCTTGTATATCATTTTCCACTTTTAGTTAATAGAATGAGGAACTTGCTATGAGCATACTTTTATAAAAATTCAGATACCCCCTATGCAGCAATGCGCAAGTTTACTTCTTAAGGGTAAAGCAGGAAAGCCTAAATGTGATTTTGTTCAAGATATGACTTTATGAATATTCCATTTTAGAATTTTTAAAATAATATTAAATCGAAGTTATATTTACTGGTCAATGACTTCTATGCATCAGAGCCAAGGTGACAACCTTTTATTTTCTTTGTATTTAGTATTTCATATTTACAACACCTTTCGATCTAGAATCTCTACGTTTCAATCCTCGCATAATGTTTTGTTCGCTTTCCTGATTCTATAATCAGTTTTATCAATTATTTCATTGCCTTTCACACTGATTATGGAGTTCTTAAACTTATCCTTTTACATTTTTGAGAATCCTAATAGATTTTTTAATGTTTGACATGAAAAATTTTTTCTGAAATTTTTTACCATTAAAATTGAACTTTGGATTAAAGAGATAGCAGGAGTTTATAAACCCAACAATTTTTCTACTTGGGTTAAAATATACTTGGTTCGGAAAAGGAAATTTTTCCATATCCAATATATAATTTGGATCCCGCACTAAAGATAGCACCTAATTTATAAATTAGGAAAATTTGGCCGTCAAATTTACCTTGATTTTGTATTTGTTCGAAATTAATCCCATAACTCTTTCTAAAATGTTTCAATGTTTATATTATCGAATAATGTTGTGTTGTCACTCATCTCATTATTTTTTCAATATTCAGCTTAGCTTTTAGTCCTATGTCTGCCTCTATTCTGGAGTGTTCGCACACCAGTCTTAAGCGTCAACCACTACGGTATTATTTTGAATCTTTTCTGATTCGGCAAAGATAATTCTTTCAGTCATTGGTGAAAGGCCTTTGAGCCTCATTGCCAGTATTATGTGTTCTAATGCATGAACACGAGTAGCGGATTAGCAGGTTTAAATGTTATGCCGATAATTATTCATGAAAGGGATGCTGGACTCCCCACTGCCTCAGGATGATTCAAATAACCAGCAGTTGATTACGGCTTCCTCCACCATTTAGTCCATGCCTCTGAAATGAATACTTGGCTAAGTAATCCAATACCCAATATGTATCGGTACCCAAATGAGATGCTGTCGTTCACCATATGAATATTCTTATTGACCTTTCTCTTCATCGGGATAAATATGATACCGGTAATCCTGGTTCTTCCGAATTGATTTGTTATGGTTTACAATGTTCCATGCTCGACATAAATAAATTATCTAAATCTAATGACTCAAGCCGCTTGAGTCTTTCATAAATGGGGACCTCCCTCGTGCCCACCACCTCACCCAGGGCGTGATTAATTGAGTAGGCGATGCTGAACAGGAAAGATTCCATTCTTTTCATCTATCAGTTTCTGCTTGTTCAGAGCCTTATGTCAAGCTACATAATATAAATACCTCATAAAATTAACCATTAAAATCAGATGCAAAAACCTGCTCCACCCTGTTCATTCTAGTTATCATTTACCAGTTGTGCAATAACAAATCCTTCTTCTATACTTGTGGCTCCTTGTCACCATCTTGTGATATGATGTCATTTTGTTCGGTAGGATGGCACCATAATCTGACACCAGGGGTTTTCCCTTTTATCGTACTTTGTCTAGGCATGATCAACTTGTTGACCAACAACTACTTGTTTACCATATGAGTATGAGAGTGGTTCTGACAAATCTATATGAACTGAGTTGTCAAGTTGTTTTTCTGAAAGAAGTCTTGGAGATAGAAGTTGAATTATAACAGGATAAGGACTGATTGTACTAATTTATATACAGATATACATGTACCGGTAATATATTATGCAATCGATGAAAACCACATATTGGTATTGCAAAAAGGTTATGTAATGAATATAGTACAGTCTAGTCAGAGGAGATTTTCCTTTGAAGCTGTACAGGTAATATTTAATGCAATTGAGGATAGCCCTTACTGCTATTGCAAAAAAGGTTACGTAATATAGTGCAATCTAGTTTAACGATGTTTTTCTTCAACCCATCTGTTTACCTGACAGTATTAAGTCATGATAGGATAGGATAGGATTTACATATTCATGACGGAAGAGGAAAGTAGATAAGACGGCTCAATCATATGCCGAACCAGACCTCTTGTCCTGGTGGTCCTATGTTTCTGGACTTAGCACTCTTCTATATCAGTTTCCACTTTTAGTTGAGAGAACGGGTTACTTACTTTGGCACAATTACATAAAAATACAGATATCCTCCAATGCTGCTATATGAGTAAATTTACATCCCAGGGGTAAAGCAAGAAGGCCTAAAAAATACGGTCTTTCAGTGAAGTTAGCGTCGATAGAAGTTACGATTTGAGCTACTCTAAACAAGCTGTCATTATTTTGCTAAAATCTGATTTTTTGATTCAAAAAAAAAATTATACTTAGCAATTGGATACGCTAACAGAATGAGAGATTTAAGGACCTAATATAAAAACTGACAGAAGCGAAATATGCTGCAAATTAGTCAAGTTATAAATTATTCAAAATTTCATCCGAAGTTGCAACTTGCAAGGCATCATATTTACGGTAGTGGTTGAAACGACTTCTGTCGTGTAATTCATGCTTAGTACAGTATTATGCTCCTACTGCGGAAAGAGTGTCTAGCCTAGCTCCATATTTTATATTTCACCTACACACTAACAGCGCTCTGAATTATACAGTTTACACAGTTAAGAGAGGATAAACCGAGAAATATAAGTTAAGAACTTTTTGTCTTGAATTATTTTCTCCAAGATCTGAATTTACGAATATTCCATTTTAGAATTTTTTAAATAATATTAAATCGAAGTTATATTTACTGATCAACAGCTTCTATGCAACAAAGCCAAGGTGACAACTTCTAATTTGCTTTGTATTTAGTATTTATTTTTTATTTTTTTATCATTTATTCCATTGTATTTTATGCTGTTTGTGGAGGTAACAGAAGTTTATAAACCAAATAATTTTTCCAATTGGGTTAAACTTACTAAAATAACTTGGTTCTGAAACGGAAATTTTTCAGGATTCAATGTTTTTGACATAAACAATTTTTGTACTACTATACCATGAGGATGAAGTCTGCCACTACGTTTTCTATTCTCCATGGATATTCATTATTTAATTTAGTGATTCATGCCACGGATATGACCCCAACACATTAAATCGCATGCTAAAGCTAGCACCAAAATTTATAAATGTAGAAAATTTGACCTCCAAATTCTCCTTGAATCAGTATTTGTTCAGAATTAATTCCAAAAATTGTTCAAAAATGCTACAATGCTTATGTTATTTTTCCTTGTTCATCTCAGGCCTTAGTCCTATGACTGCCTCGATTCTGGAGTGTTCGCACACCGGTCTTGAGCGCCAATCACAAAGGTATAATATTGATTATACATTTGAATAACAATAAATTTGTTCAGTCATTGGTAAGAGGGTTTTGAGCGCCATTGCCAGTATTATTTGTTTTAATGTGTGAACGTGAGTAACGTCTTGGCAGGTTAAATCTTGTAGGGATAATTATGTCGCAACGACTTGAGGTGGTCCAAATAACTGACGATTATTTACGGCTTTCCAGGTATCAGAGAAAACAATAAATCGTGGCGGGAACTAGAGTTAGTGAGCAGGTTCTTTAACTTATAAGAATATCTTCACCCATTATATATATCAGTAATTGCTTGCACATAGCCTTGAGTGGAAGTATTGTATTAAAAATAGATAGTCTCAGTAAAAATTAACATTTTTTTCTGTGTGGAAAACTGATCATAATGCTACTGAGTATTATCTATTTGTATATTTTTAAAAATTATTATGAAGGAAGAGACTTTGTTCAAAGAGGGAGAAAAAAGATCATTAGAGGACTTGATTTATAATATAGCAAATCATAGTGTCTTACCTAATCATATCAGACATAGAAATTGTTAACCAGTAATTTATTTCAGATGTGCGGTTGAATAGCCTAATAGGCAGTCACCGTTTCCTTGCTTTTAAATTTGAGACCAGTAAGAGACCCCTTTTTCATATCAATTTTTGTCTTTTCTGGGTTACCCCCCGGCCTAGTTTCAGCCCCCAGATCTTGATACCAAAAAAAGCTTGGTAACTTCTTCAAGCATCGCACAAATCCCATGTAAGAAAACTTTGTTACAATCATTAATTACACTCCACTCAATTTAGAACAACGTAGTTTTAGCGTTATAAATTAAATACAGGATCATCTACACAGAATTATTTATTTTTCGATTAAATAAAAGTTAAGGGTAGATAGTTATTCATCGTCCATCTAAACAGCAGCACATATTGGTGATATTTTGAAGAAATCGTTATTTGAAGAAAAGTACATAAATTTATTTCATCTTATTCCCTCATAATGGCGGTACCTTTTTCTGGGAAAACATGCATGGGAGTATTGGTACATAGATTTTCATTTCAAGGCGAAGACGTAGCTTGCAATTCAAAAAAGTATTTTTTTTTACGTTTAATGTTTCTATTAGAAGAATCAGATGACTAAATAATAATCCGTAATCAGCAAATTAATTTGGGTAATTCCATTTCATATTGATTTGTTAGTTTTTGTGAATTTTTTAGCAGAAATTTTCATTATTATGATTATATGGTGAAGTACAAATAGAAGTTCAAAAGCTCTGTGCTGGGATTCTTCAGGACACCACTAGATTACCATGTTTCTCCAAAAATAAGAAGTTTCCCGGAAAATTTTCTCCCGAAAAATAACACTAGGGATTATTTTGGCGGATGACTTTTATTTTCATATATTGATAACAAAATTACAAAGTAGAGCCTTACGAGATTTTCCAATATACAAAATATAAAAAAATAATCTTCATTTGCTTATAAATAACATGTTTTTTTCCTCGTCATCACCCTTTTCTATTCTCGCACAATTCAGAATACCTGGTGCTATTTTTCTTTTCTCTATTTTTTGTCTCACCAATATTCAGCCTGACTAAGAAATCCAGTCCCAGATCACCTCCATATTGATACACTTACTTCTGGAGCGCCGTAAGTTTTGACGCCAAGATAGTTGAGTGAAAACGCTAAACCAACGTTTCCCGCCAGGGATAAATACGACCCTGTGAACATGCCCCAATTCCGCTCTACCCACGCGAGAAATTCGTTATAAGTCTAGGCCTAGTGCAAACTTTACCAGACTAAATATTTGAGAATAGTTGTATGAATACTGTGCTGTTCTTCTCTTTGTATGTTTTCTCTTTTCATCGCTTTTTTCTATTCTCTCACAATTCAAAATACCTGATGCCTTTTTTCTTTTCTCTCCTTTTTTTAAAAACAGTCTCATATAATATCAACTTGAATTAGCCTATAAAGGTATATAAAAGACATAAATATTACTTTTAACGATTGTTGCAAAATTGTACAATATTCATTTACTTATAAATAAAATATTTTTATTTAAAAAAAATGCTAAACATAGATTATTTAAAAATTACCCCAGTTCATTGAACCTTTTCCTCTTTCACATGTTTTAGATTGACCATTCATATTTTGTAAGAGATATTTCTTGCTATGGACTAGATCTTATTTCAAAGCTCCCGAAGTATTGCACCAAGATGGCGCACAACCTGAACATAGTATGTGTAGCAGGTTAAGGTTCAGGTTGTGTGCCATTTTGGTGCACATACTTCGGGAGCGCCCTTATTTTTGGGGGGACACGGTATCTCAAACATGTTGCGAAAGATCAATGGTACCTCCTACGGTTTAAAATGATGAAATCTGTTATAATTAGTGTTGATCGAGCATTATGACTGGCTGGATCGGAAATTCAGTCAGTATTTATATTGTTATTTTGATTGGAAAATTTCAAAGTAATAACACTAATCAGTATTGCGCCAGCCGCCAACCATTGTGGCCCCTTCAACTGTTCTGCGGGCCCCTTGAGGGCGAGAGCCAACCACTGCTCTACAGCATTCTTGCATCATAATATGTACATGAATTCACCAGCATAGAAAAAGGATATGTAGTTGGTCTCGCAGAAACCATGATGCGGCTGCTGGCGAATCATGCTGAGCATTAGGAAAATGCTGCGTGGATTGGCGCCTTCATATCCAGTTGGGGATCATTGTGTGCGAGAGGGTTGCTGAAATCTTCATGTGACCGCTGGTCGGTCAAGGCCTTCTCCGCCATCTATTCCATGCTTCCTAAAACAAATACTAATTAATCCCACATCCGACAAGAGGCAATGGTTTACCATATAAATAACCGGGATGAATATGAATTTATTATCTGAACCAATTTGCTAATCTACCTGTATATTTCAGCCACACTATTCAACCATCAAATCAAAAAAAGCAACTTTCAGATGTCGAAGCTGACGGATCTATATCAGATGATGTTCGAGACCCACCAGGACAACAAAGCATCTATATCCCACCAGGTGAGGCTCTTTTTATTACCTGAAATTTGCTACTCCTAGAGTCTTAATTAGACTGGTAAAAATTCTATCTTGGTTGGTAAATTCTTATAGAATATTTGCTCAAAGGTAGGTCATGCTAAGGGGTGTGCAACCTGCCGCCCGCATACTGGTCGAACGAAAAGCCAAATCATCATCTGAATCATCGCTGAAAATCGGTTTGAAAACAGCGAAATACTTTTTTAAGTCAATTACGACCCATTCATTTAAATCAGTGTTTCTCAAACTTATTAAGCAGTGCCCCGTTTTTAGAATTTGTCAAGCCTCCTGCCTCACCCCAAAAATAACTAGCTAACAATGCTGACGAATAAAGTTTTAAGTAAGTTTTCAAATATTAAATCAAAATTTTTCTTTATTTTTCAGGTGATGTCAGAAGAGAAGCCTACAGACTGTCAACCTATGAGCATTATCCAGTTTCATCTCCTATCAGTAGAAAAAGTCTGGCAAGAGCAGGTTTCTACTTCACCGGTTTCTTCGATCGGGTGAAATGTTTTTCTTGCGCGAGAACAGTAGAACGATGGAATGATATAGACAGTCCTACTGATATAAGATGGCACAAGTAAGATTGCTTTTTTGATGTGTTTTACCTTTTTTATTCAAATTTGCTCAACTTTTAGCGCAAAAATGCCGCTCTCTGAATAGTTTGGTATTTTAGATTACATAGCGTATAGGTAAAGTTTGTATTATGCATGATGTGGACCTGATAGGGTTTACGGCGTCAAATTTTTTTTTCACAATCTAGATAAAAAAATATTCTGAAGTGTCAGGTGAATGTCTGCTATGATATTTATCCTACTGTTAGATTTTTTCTACCAGGACTTCTAATCCAACCAGAAACGTATTTATGAAATGTTGCACAACATTGTATCGAAATAGTCTCTAGACAAGCTAATAAGGCAGTTGAATCGTTAACTTAACTATGTTGGCATTACAGGTCACACATCTCTTTTTCAACCCTGTGCTCACCACCAGGGTATAATAAATTGTGTGGGTGCTGCCATAACTGAAAGATTCCAGAATTTATAAAAGATTAGCCCTTGACATATAGGATGGTTCACGTAACCGCTGGTCGGTTGGTTACGGCTTCCTCCACCATCAAGTCCATGCTTCCGAAAATAACATATAGTTAGGTCATCTCATCGGTTCTCCTTTCCCCCGGGATAAAAATGTAAACTTAATCTTATCCTTTATTGTAAGGTACCAATGGCTGCTAATGCAAACCTTGTATGGCAGTATAAGACGTGAAAAATAAAAAATATAATTTGAATTGCTTTCGACAATTAATTTTGTTCTGGAAAATTTACCTGCAGAATATTGTGATTTTTTTGCTAATTTGCTCAGCTTTGTCACTAATGCTAGTGACCCTCAAACATTCATATTCAGTCGCTTTTGTGGTGTATTCTGCCTTTAAAGCGTCAAGTTTCTGTTACAATGCTTCTTTATTGTAAGAGTCAAAAACAATGAAAGAGATATGATTTCAGTGATACAAAGTAAAACAGTATGATACAATAGCTCCACCTAGTGGCAATATAAATTAATATTTTTTTCAAGACAACTTACTCAGGGCAGATCATGCGCTCTCATTTCGATGTAATGGAGGCTTTCCACTACTGACCACTAGTCTCGGAAGTATACAAAATGGTGCATTATGACTGCAAATATTAATTCACATTCCTTTTTCAGATCAGACTGTTTATTCGCAAGAAACCATGACAGTGGCAACATACCAATAAGAAGTTTATTTGAGAGAAGTAGTAATCAAGCTGGCCCATCCAGAAATCAGGTAAGTTTCTGCGTTCATTTTTGTATATAGGAATAAAATAATCACGAAATAGCAAGTATATTTGTGTGGTTATGCTCTAACTCAGTGGTTCTCAAACTTTTTGGAAGAATTTTTAGAATTTTCAAGTCTCACGGCCCACTTCAAAAATAACTGTCTAAAAATAAGCTACAAATAACAGATAGTAAGAACACATTGAAATTTTATGGATGGAACGTAAATATCCAAAATAAAGAAATGTAAATATTCTCTAAGGCGGGCAAGATCATTTATAACAAATATTTTATTTTTGATTAGCTTATCGCTCCCTCAAAAAATTGTTTATGCCCCATTTTGTGGGGCGTGCCCCACCTTTTGAAAACCATTGCTCTAACTAGATATAGATATCAACCCGGGGTTCTCAAACTGTTGGTTTTATAAAGCTTGTTATTAGGAGGTTGACTATTATTATGGAACCCTGCAAACTTGACAAACACATTGATAAAGTAGGGTCGAAATGTGCAACAGTGCTGTAATTCATGCTGCAATTCATCTATTGCAACTTATAGATGAGGATATCTGAATTACCGTCATGTTGCCACATTTCGACACTACCATTGTCAATATATTTGTCAAATTATATTGATGCCGTTATTGCTAATTTGGACAGTTAGTATTTTAGTAAGTAAATGAATAGCTGGCAGAGCCCCTAGGTTTATCTCATGGAGCCCTGGAGCTCTAGACATGGGCTTCCCAAACTGGGTTCACAGAAAATTTTAATATATTGAGAGGGGGACACGAGCTTAAAAGTTCGGTAAGCCGTGATATAGACCAGGGGATGTGCAAATGTGTGCCAAATGTGGTCCACAAGGGGAAATTGTGTGGCCCGCAGAGAAGTACCAAATCTGAATGGTGTGTAATCTAGTATGTGCGAGTATTTCCAATGTCTTTGCGTTACAGAGCCTTTACCTTCGGCTTGTACCGTCAATTTATTATCCATGTAATATGCCTATGATGTCACAATGCTCTAACACAGTGTTTCCAAACCCGAGTTCGCGATCTCAAATGAGTCCGCGGAGCGTTTGAATGATTCCGCAACCAGCCAGAAATTCATTGCGGGCCGCAAACGTTTTCGCGAAACTTAACTATTAGCCGAATTACGATTTACGTTGGAATAAACATAAAAAATAAAAGTGAAAATTAATAGAGTCAATAAATTACTGGTTACAGAGTAGGGCCTGGCATATATTCGAATATTCAACTATTAGAGTAGCAATTTACTATTCGAATATTTGGTAACAGGTGACTTGTGCGTCGCTTAATCAAACGATGGGATTTCACAACTCACTTGCGGATTTCCGATGAAAACACAAGTCTGCACACGCGTCGATAGATATCTAAGTGGTGTTTTTGGCGAGTTCGAACAACGAGGAATAAATTCTTTTTTTTCGGGTAGATGTCAATGGTGGTAACCCTAATTTTCTAAATTGAAAAGCGCAAATTTTTTTTTAAAAGGGGTGGTCTGAGTCACAAACCGGATAGAAAAAATGCATTTTTTTTTCTTGGGTGTTGAAACTTCAAATCGTGATAAAAAAAAGAAATATACGCTAAATCCTTTACTGTTACCGCTTCTTGGTTGGCAAACAATAGCATAATATTGCTGTAGCAATTTCGTTATCTAACTCAAAATACTTTGGTAGATGGAAAAGATATGTCTTCTATTACCACCCAAATAACACCGAAATTTGCATAAATTTCAAAAACACTCCCTCGTTCCGCGCAAATAAAATTCCCATGGTAAACGAAAGCGAGATTTACCGTCGCTTATGTTAATCTCGAAGAAGACTTCTTATCAATAAACTAAAACCCGGAAAAACTAGACCAACAGTTTGTGACCGGTTGCTAAATAAAACAGTGGAGTACATCAACGTACCCGCCGCAATCTAGCGAGTTTTGTCGTGGGTACGTATACGTGCCCACCGCACGGAAAGGGTTAATGTAAGTCTGCCGAGTGTACTACAACATACCCGCTGAGAATTAATTAATGCAAAACCAGCGTGTGGCCACTGCAACCTATTCGTAACTAATATTTGATCCAAATTAATCGCAAGTAATGTTATAACATTTAACGCCTGGCTGTTGGTTTACGTGCATCATTTTTTTGGGAAAACTCGTAGGTCGCGAAAAATCAATTTAAAATGAAGTAAGGCACGTCTGTAAACAATTAAAGATCGTTGCATTCAGATTATCGGAATATCACCAGTAAGTCGGCACAAATAATTATTAATATTATACGCTAGCTAGATAGCAAAGCAGGAAAACGCAAAAATGGTGCAATAACAGGTCTTCGCCGTGAGTTTATATTGCCGACTTCTTGTCCTGAATATGCTGATTGAAATTACAGTGTTTGATGTTTACCGATTTACGGGTATTTTGCGAGCAGACGCAAGTTTAATTAAACGAGAGAGATTTGCACGCGAGAAAAACGCTCGTCTATATTTGGTAAATTAGAAACCCGAAATACAAAAATTGACGCACGGTGCCGGAGAGGCGGAAACCTCTGTAATGTGGTCCGACGCATCATTCCTGAAAAAACAAACAATTGACCTCTCTCTCCCGACCTTTGACCCCTGAAAAAGTCTTCTTATACTTTACCATTGCAAAATTGTCTGGGTTTATTTTAAAAGTGGTTTCGCGAGTTGGCGCTTGTAAAATGGGGTATGTGTTTGAAACCATCATTATGATTCATCGCAAACAACAATATGTTTTTTAAAAATCCCGGTAAAGAATTTTGGCCTAGTCTATGACAGCTATTTCTACACTAATTTTTTATTACTGCAATTAAATCAAAACTCTTAGAAAGACAGACATAGAGTGATTATTGAATTATCTAATTTCTATTTAAATTCACGAAACACAACTGAAAACTAACAAATAAAGTAATGTTTACGACCACGCCTGAAAATCTGTCTGAGTGAGAAAAGTGTCTGATCAGATGCGAAAAGGGATTGTTACGTCACTTTTTACATCTTGCTGATTGGCGAATGTCACGGTGTAAACAAGGAAGTCCATGCTCGGAGAAAGGTCCATTGCGTTAGCGCACTTGGTAAACAAACAATATAAGGTCAAAGCAGAGAGCGTTGTAAACATACCCCACTACTGTTATCAATTATATTTATATTTAGAT
Organism: Styela clava; assembly: GCF_013122585.1. Lineage (NCBI taxonomy): Eukaryota > Metazoa > Chordata > Ascidiacea > Stolidobranchia > Styelidae > Styela > Styela clava. Next base: position 3,997,048 of record NW_024102832.1, on the reverse strand, counting down.
TCTAAATATAAATAGATTTTAGGAATTAGATTTTATATTAATATTAGGTATTATTAACCATGAAATATCCCAAGAAATGTAAAATTGACAGAGAGTGTCGAGCATTTAACAAAGATTGGATACCGAAGTATTTTTTGTAATAATCCAAGGACCTAAGTTTCCCACATCTGGCCCGCCGACTAGAGAAGTTGCCCACCCCTGATCTAAGCCCTTAAACTGGATCATTGTGATCAAGAAATAATTCAATGCAGTAATGAAAATAGAAATACTCCTATCCTCACATGATGACATTATGATTTACGACTAGCACAATCTATCATTTGGTTAATAGGCTACACAGGCTATGACAATGACACTGTTGATAGGTATGTCAAAAGCCAATTGAATGGCATTTCTAAGTTGTTTCAGAGTTTATTTCTCACTTTATCAACATGCATTCATTGCATTACCGTAATTATTATTAATGGCCCAATAGGGCGATAAACTTGTGATCTATTATGCTTTTTTTGTATGATCTGAAGACATAACATTGGAATATTTCTCATTTAGCTGCATTTTGGCTTAATTTATATTTGTATAAAGTTCACTGAACATTCAAGTAGAAAAGAAATTATTAAATCAGAACTCATGAAGCGAGGACATTTTGAAAGATTGTTTTATTCCTCACGAATTAGGTAGTGAAATATAATCTATTACATTACAGGGGTCCCTCCCCCCTCAAAGAAAAATGTATATATATATATATATATATAAGGTAAGATATATAAATAGATAGATATATATCAAGATATATATATATATTCAGGGTGATCAGACCAAGTGTAGACAAATGTTTGTTAAAATATCTACAATATTATTGTAGGATAGAAAAGAATTATTTTGCAGAAAATAGCATTATAAAGCTAAATAATAGAATTCATTGTTATTTTTTGATATATCCTTCCTTTGCCTTCACTACACGCCTCGATCTGATTGGAACTTGACTGCACGAGACACGTACCGTATATATTTTTTATGATATTTTGTCCCAACAAGTCATCAATCTATGCTTTAGGGCAGTTGTTCTCAGCCTGAGGTACGCGCACCACTATCGTACGCAATCAGCTTTGAATTATTGCAACAATTAACTTTTGTATTCGCTGAACAGTGTTTATAGCGCTATCAATCCTCGTCTTTAGAGATCGCCCTGCCCATTACTGTCCACCAAAAACGGAACGGGCATGTTTTCATTTGTCTACACTTGGTCTGATCACTCTGTATATATAGAAGAAGATCGAACAGAACCTTTTGTGTAAAACATTCAAAATTACTAAAACTTTCATGTACAATAATACACAAACAGAAGTTCGAGTGTTGAATAAATTTTCCTCATTTTCGAAGAAGTTATTAAGAAATTTATAGGTTCTATTTTATGTTGGGTTACCAAGATATTTATATATATTTATATTTGTAAGTAGCTATGAAAAGCAAAATATGTAAACCTATTTAGGCAAAAAAGGACCGAAAAACTATATCCTGGTAAAATTTTAGGGAAATTCCCATGACAGACTCTGTAGCTCATGGTGTTGCTTCAACAACTAGCCACATTGCGGTATAAATTATCCATATAAATAGTGGTAAATGTTGGTAAAGCAGTACAGGAAACAGTTGTGCTAAATATTGACTAGATCTTAGACATATAGAAATATTGTTGTGTAATGCAGAGTTTAAGTTCAACTTTAAAATACAATCACCGTAATGTTGGTGATGCTTGAGTAATTGCGGAAATTAATGTAATGCGGATGTAATTGCGGAATTTATAAGCATAGTGCAAATGTATAGAGCAGTAAAATTGGATTTCCAAATTTGGTTTGTGATAAAATATCTCATTTGAAAATTAATCTAAAAAATTCAATTGCAGAGCTCGAATTAAATTTAAATTTCAAGTACCATAAACAGTATAGTTGGTAAGGTAATGCTTGAGTAATTGCAGAGCTAGATCGTAAAAGATATCCATGGGTAATATGCAAAGCAGATTTGCATAAGTAAAAATAATTGCAAATTACACTTTAAACATAACATCCTTGTTTTAATTAATATATTTAGAAAATCTAGAAAATGCAGGGCTCGAACTAAACTTAAAAACTTTGATTGAATATGAAGTGTCCGTAAATACAGTAGAAGTATTTGTCAACATTTGTTGAGGTGTGTGGTATGGCTATATAAACTTAAAAAGTTTGCTCTGTGATAAAATTAAGTATTATTCAAATAAATACTCAAACTCTGTGGTTTTGAACATTTTACTTCTTGCTGAAGTTTTGCAGACGGATATACCCATATATTTCAGATAATTTTTTTTAGTGTTTTATGAGAAAACTCCTAAATTGATACTCAAGTTTCTGTTTGAATTACAAGGGATTATTAGTTGATTGCTATTAGCAACAATATTACAACCAATCAGAGCTAAGAACTCATTTTCAAATATTTTACGGTACTGCACCTCAGAGGTTACCTTGGGGAACTCCCGAAAATGGTACTCAGTTTCTGTCTGGACTTGTTTCCTTTATAGACATCGATTAGTCTGGAGGGCATTCATTATCTCAATTTGTTCCTGTGTTGTTATTGTTGAAGCACCGCTATAGAAAGGCAATACTCCATTAGAAATGGTGCAATACCTGACGTTTATAAGGTTTGGTAATTCCTTTCTCTTTATACTGAGAGGGGGATTCATTAGTGTATTTATGTTCCTTTATGACAGGTCGGCCACTTCTCAAATTCAAAACTTAAAAATAAACACAGTCTGATGTCATACTATTCACTAATGAAATCATTATAACATTTGAGTACCTCAAAAAATAACTACCGGTAAATGGTGATGTGTAGTTGTCATTGCATTTGAACATTCACCCAACAACATTTAACTTTGCTCAAAACAAGTGTTACTTCTTATTCCTACCGTAACTGCAATTGTCTAGTTGTAATCAGGGCTGGTGGGCTAGTCCGAAATTACAGTGGCACCGGCTCTGCCTTCGGAGCCACAGCCATATGCTGAAAAGGATATATTTTATTAATTGTATGATATTATAAATGTTAAAAAATAATTAGATGTTATGGAGCTGGCTCTGGCTTCAGCTCCATCTAACTTGATAAGCTTCGCTTCAGTTCGACCAAAATCTCACATCTCTATGACTCTGGGCTCCAGCTTCGGATCCGGCTTTTATTTGGAAGATTTATTTCTCTGAAAAAAATCTTTCATTTATTTCCATCCATCTTTATAGCTAAAAATACATTTCTATGCATTAAATAAAAGAAATCACTTTTTTAGACATCTAAAACCTTTTGGAACAAAACATTACACCAAGCTCAGTGGGCCAAATTGAAGTCATTTATATTTTTAGGATGTTAATAGGATAGGCTATTCCCAGAAATATGGAAAATAATGATAATCTGAATAATATATATATATAGGATCATTTATAGGATATTTCCTGGAATAATAATAATATTGTAGCCATGTAGGTTGAAATTTTGAATTTTTTTTTTTTTGTCAAGCGTTGTTAAGACTGATTAGCCGTTATTAATAAAATTTGATTTATCAAAATATTGCTTAGTGATTTGCTTATTTAAATTTCATAACTTGGCAACGAAATATTTAAAAATCTCAACAAAGTTATTCCTGATTAACTATTGCAATGAATCAAAATTAATTTATATTTCATAGGATAGATTTGTAGCATTTCAAATTGTCATCAATCAATTTTTATGGATAGGCTATACAATAAATTGCGTTTTTTGCTTATTGTAATAGCCCAAGTTTGTAGTACATCTATATCCAAAATATTTTATCTCAGTTTATACCAGAGAAGGTAGCACAAAACTCTTCTTGTAATGTAACGATAAGCTGCTATCCTATGGCTATGAGTTTGGCCAGGGACTATCTACCTCTATCTTTGCAATAATACTTTCCTCGACTAAGTACCGAAATATCTATCTTTGTGAATTACCAAAACCTCCACAGCAAAAATCCCCTGGAATTATATGGTCTGGTCTGCACTACATCATTCTTGAAAATGTGCTGACATGTGTACAACTTCTGCTTTTATATTTTCGTATAATGTATAAATAATTATGGCTTATGGCGTCATGTAATGGTGCAATCAGAATTGCAAATTTTATCAACAATAATTTACAAAGAGGTCATTCCCACTAACTCAGAGATAAGTCCCATGTTGGAAGTTAAGTCATTCATTGTGTTTTGTCATCATTATGAATTTTATGAATGAATTATGAAATTTTTTTCAGAATAATTTGCCTAAAGTTAGGTCATTCCCACTAACTCAGAGATAAGTCCCATGTTGGAAATTAGGTCATTCATTCCGTCATTATTACGAATTTTTATGAATGAAGTTTTATCTTTAGAATAATTTGCCTAAAGTTGGGTCATTCCCACTAACTCAGAGTTAAGTATCATGTCTGAATTTGAGACAGTCATTGAATTAAGTCTCAACATCGGTTATTTGTTGATGAATTGAATTCATTTCCTTCAGATGCCTCGAGTCAATTCAATTTTTATATACACAATGATTCTGGTTCTCAAAACATAAAATTCATCTATGGCCAGGGTTAGCATATCGTGTTTATTTCTAAGATTCGTGCTTATTTTCTAGCCCGCGTCTTATAAAGTAACAATGTGCTCATTTCTAAGAAAAGTGCTTATTTTTGAGAGGCGTGCTTATTTTGTCTTGAAAATATGGAAGACTCGTTCATGTTTCTGCTGTTGTTAAGAAAAGTGCTTATTATGAGTGGCAGCTTAGTCTCTTATTCAAAGTGAATAGTATTAATCATATCATAAAATAAAAGTATGTATATCCTCGCAAATAGGCCAAGTTTAAAATTCAAAAAAAAAGTTGCCAAACTGATTGGTCGGCTTAAAAGTCAAAAACAAGCCATGTTTACCACCTTAGATACAGTCCCCTTTTATAGTTTAAAAGAAAATTATATGACCAGAAACCAGTCATAAATATTTTAACATTTCCTTTTTATTTTATGTCATAAAACCAAAAATAGGGACATCCTTGTGTATTTTTAGGGATGCATTTTGGTTTATAATCTTGACTCGTTCAAACACATTATCTCATAACAATCCTTTTATGGTATTCCTCAAAGAAGATTGAGTTTTTCTGGCAGGTATTCGGGGCTTTCCAAGTGGTTAGATATGTACATACTTGGTTAGTTAGTAAACAGAAACCTTCGATTTTCTGTAAAATTCATTTCCCCGGGATAAATATAGTAAAAATATTACTTTATTTACCTTATATATAGGATACAAGCATACAACATGCCCATAGGAAATGTCTTACATATATGTACAAGGTGCGGTCTTGTATTAAATTAGGTAAAAAAAAACTGTGATAAGCTTTTTGCAACTTATGGTGGGCATATGAGGTTAAGTAGATTGATTAAAAAATCTTGAATTAAGAATGATTGAAATGAAACAAACCTGGTTAAGATATATTCAGAACTGACTTCATTGTAACAGGACTTTATTATGGTATGTGAAATATCAGTTTTTATAAAACGTTTTTGCTGTTTATATTTAATTGAGTTGAGTGCCTACTTTTAGTAATTTTAAGAAGGATTTTGATTTTTTTTAATCTAGCGGAATTGTAATTTGTGCATAATCACTGGTTGGCCCATGAGTAGACTAATTAATTACTTATTAATCTATTATTTGATAATCATTAAAATGAATTATGTAAGGAATGATGGGACAGCTCTCCGCAGAGTAAGTTTGTTGACATCTATTTTTAGAAATGTTTGTTGACAGCTATTTTTAGAAAATTTTTGATTAAATTCAATTTTTTTGTTTGTTTAAAAACCTTCTGCCTGACTTTTGCTGCAATAGACATTAGAGCCAGGAGCGAGGCCAGTCCCTTAGAAATGTAAAAAAAAAATTATGTACCATACATAGCCATTTATGTAGCTTGAAACACTTTTCAGACTCGCAAGACTCCTACTATCTGTTGCAGTCTAACTTGGCAATTAGAAATTTCTAAATAACTGACTACACCCTTGATTAGAAAATTACTATATGCACTATATGCACAGAATGTTTTTTACAAAATTCTTTTTTCATCTAGGAGGAAGTGCTACAGCAAAGAGACGCCACTGGAGAAGTGGTACGAACCGTAAGATATCCCGCAGATTTACCAGAGAGAGTTAGACAGACTGGTAAGTATTTTTGAGTCCTTAAAATAGGACGTTTTCATATTTACCTTGGGCGGGGGCATAGTAGATGGTACTATGGATCTATCAAATGACTGATATATAGAAAACTTAAAGTTTCTTATTTATCTTGGGGAGAGGTAAGCTGTTAAGATGTAATAATCAAATAGCAAACCATAGCCCACTGTCTGGTTGCCAGTCCAGAACGTGAAATTGGAATAGTCCAGGGGTGGGTAAATTATGGCTAGCAGGCCAGTCGGCCCATCGATGTGCGATCCGCCCTACCGAAGTGTTTCATCCTGTCCACTCGTGCCTGCTGAAATTACGACTATAGCTTTTATAGATATAAATACTGTTGAAAATATTGATGAAAAATCATTCCATAATGACCCCAAGTGTTGGATTGTGATTCTTGTTATTATACAAACGTTGCAAATAGTGTGAATCAGCAGTGTCATATATATACAGGGTGTCCAAAAAGTTTCGCCCGATCATAAAGTCTTTAAAACCAAATGATAGTTTATTTTTTAATTGTAAAAAGATTTATAGTCAACCTGTATTGAATTGGATGTTATAGATGTTGGATGTTGTACTTATCAATTATCATACATTAAAATTTATTTAAATTTACATTTGTTTTTGCCATAAAATCGGGCGAAACTTTATGGACACCCTGTATATGTATAAAATTTCTACTATTTATTATTGATCTCTTGTTGGGTAATTTTATCGGTATCTGAAATTTCTTTTTTCAGGGGGCACGTTTGAAATTGGACCTAATAATACAATAAGAATACAAACCGGTCCAGGACAAAATACTAGAAATGTTGGTGGACTTGGGTCCCAACCACCCCAACCAAGAAGATGGAGAATGGCGAATGTTATTTCATCCGATCACAGAAGATTTTTAACTAACTTGCATTTGAACAGAGAACTTGACAGGTGAGATCCAGGATTTTAAACATAATTAAACATTCTAGCATTTTCTGACTTGGAAAAGAAACAAATACAATATTTTCAGAATTCTTTTCAGTAGTTCTCATCGGCCACATCCCTATCACACATCTTTAGTCTTTGACTATAAGAGTGAATGGATTGTATTTTTAAGGCATGGTCTACAATTGGCCGAGTGCTTCAGCGGCTACAGTGTCAGACTTTGCTTTGTTTGTGTTGCTGATTAAAACTCTTGGTCAAATCCTGAGCTCATCACTGATGGCGCAGCTAGGTTTAGGGTTCGAGACTCCCACATTTTGAAAATTTCTAAATATCAAAAAACAGCAACAAAAAAGAGTTCACTTTAAAAAGTGACACAATCATGGCAACTGTTTCCAAAGCCAACACATGGGAAATTCCGATTTTAAAATCTTTCTCTTTAAAATACTGCCTATGGCAGGCAATTCTTATTGTTTTTTTTGTTGAGCTTTAAATTGAATGTAAATGATGAATGCCATGAATAAACCAGTGCTTGACTATCAACATTCTTTTCTATTTCCAGACTTGCTTCATTTGCTCGATGGCCGGTTGGTCGTCCGAGTGTGTCACCAGCGGCTTTAGCGAGAACGGGATTTTTCTATCTTGGTGACATGGACAGAACTCAATGCTTTTCTTGTGGTGGAGTTTTGAGGAATTGGACTCTTGAAGATGATGCGATGGTAAAAAAAATTTGAGAAATTGACAAACTCAAAGAAATTTTTTGAATGTGCTGACTGACTGTACTTCACGCAAATCATGGATTAGTTTGTAAGGAATAATAGGTGGCAGTCGATAACATGGCTTAATCATATAGCAATCGGTGACCGTACTTTGAACCCATGTACATTTGAACCCATGCGTATATCCACGGGTTCAATCTATATGCGGGTGCTAAAACCCATGGGTTAGGGTTAGTATGGGTTGAACTATCCGTGAAAAAAAAAACATTTCCATAGGTGCAATAGCATACAGGTGCAATTGTCATGGGTTCAAATGTACGTGGGTTCAAATGTAATGGAACCATAGCAATCATATGGTCTCTCTTTGGTTTCAAGAAGGAGGAATGTATAAAACGCTATCTCGCGACTCAAATTTTCAAAATTTTGCATTCAAATCCTGGTGCCTGGTGCTGTAATCCAAAATGTTTGGTTTCCTTTCTCAGATTTTGTTTTTTAAGTCTTTCGCCTTTCTGAAATTTAGGAACATGTTTTTACAGGCAGAACATCGTTCACATTTCCCCAATTGTAAAATGATACTCGGAACCGAGCAACGTAATTACAAAGTCAATGAGTTTCCCGACCCACCTGCAGATCGTGCGAGAGATTATCCATGCAGATTTCCATCCAATCCACATATGAGAAATGAAGTTGCAAGACAAGATACCTTTGATCGTCGATGGCCGGTGGGAAGAACAGCTGCAACTCCTGCAGAAATATCGCAAGCTGGATTCTTCTTTCTAGGTAACATCTTTATCAAATTACTTCACTCACACTGTTTTTATCTGTACTATTAATAAGGCTTTAGACAAGCAGTCAGAAAGAGCTTCTATTTTTAGAAAAGACTGGAACTTATTGTTAGTTATATATTTATAGTCTGTGGTGAAGGTAGGCATCAATATCGTAAGGCTCATATATTCTTACTTTGTACGATTTACATTTTAAATTTTTATTTCAGGAGAGCGAGGCAATAATAAATCGCTTCAGACTAGCATTCACTGATACCCAAGGAACCATTATAAAATATTAGAATCTTTACTGGTAATCATTGCCTGTTCTCTATATAACTCTGGAGACATTGGAATTTTGATGCTTTTATAATCTTACTTCATACAATGAAACAGATTTTTGTATACTTTCAAACATTCTAAACTTTTATTATAGGAGAACGAGACCGCGTTAAATGTTGGTATTGTAACGGTGGTCTCCAGAATTGGGAATACGACGACATGCCATGGATCGAACATGCAAAATGGTTTCCAACCTGTCAGTTTTTATTGCAAGTAAAAGGACAACATTTCGTGTATCGGCATTTAACAATGAACCCCCATCTTGCACGTCCGATCATCGCAAAACAAGATGGAGCGACTGTTGATCCCACTGGAGGCAATGCTGGAGGTACAGGAGGATCTGGTCAAGGGAATGTTGATATTCCACCTGGTGGTCCGGCAGACAGACAACCTGAACCAACACCAGAGATCATTGATCCACAGGTACAGAGATGACGAAAAAAATTCTTGAAAATTTTTTTATTTCTCACTTTCTTTTTTGTACTTTACTAAAGTGAGGTCACAAGTGCTCACTCAAGAAGAAATGATTCTCGCCACTGAGTACATATATGAGTAACCACCATGAGTAACCATTGTAACTCGTGAAACGATTCAATATAGCTCGCCAAACCTAAGGACAAAGAGTTCAACACTTTATGTTTTTTGTTTTTTTTTGCGTTCTGGGTACTCCCCTGCGGGCGCCCCAAGCTTCTTCCACTTCTAGTTTAGATGGAAGGTCACAAGCAGTCACTCAGTTATAAAAGATTTTTACGACTGATTAAATTGGTGAAATATTCATTTCTCTTTATTACTTATCTACTATTTCCAGGTTGAGATGAGAAAACGTAAAGAAAGAGTGAAAACTACAATGGAGAAATCAGATCTTGTGAAAAGTATCTTACTGATGGGATTTGATGAAAAAATTGTAAGTTTTTTTTTTTTTTATGAAGTGTTTCACCTTTAAGACCTGAATATAAATCTGTAAATATATCCCCTGATAAAGAATATTTGTGTATATATATTATTATTTTAAAACAAGTCCAGCAGCGGAACGTCGAACAAACGAAAGTTTGTAAACAACTAGTAGTCAATGCTATAATAAAACCTGAAATCAGCTTAGCTTAGATTTTTATTGTCTCAAGTCTTGTTCTAAGCAAGTAAAACATGAAAATTCAAAATGTCTTTTGAAATTCCAGGTTGCAGCTCTCCTTGAAGATAAAATCGAGAGTGGAAACGTTGAAAATCCTGATGATATTTATGATTCTATGTCGAGCTTACTTGATGATGTCATGAAGAAAGAACAAGAAATCAAAGAAGAGGAGAGTCAGATGCAGGCTGCTGTTCAGATACCTGCAGTGATGAATGTTGGTGGGGCTACTTCTATGGCTTTTCAATCTTATAACTCAGGTATTAACAGATATTAAGTTACTATTTAAAAGTACATTTTCTAGTTTTCCCCGAGTGTGTGTACCAGGTTAGGGTTAGGCCATAATCTTTTTCCGATTTTTCTAATTTTAGTTCTATTACGAGTTTGGAGAATGTTTGTGTTAGCCAAATGAATATACCCTCCTATGGTTCTGTCCCTTTACACAACTTGATGTAAAGTAGGCGAAAAAATTAGTTACCTCTATATTGGTACATACACTTCTGAATCGTCTGCACAAGGGTACATATACAAGTTCCCTCTAGTTTTTGGAGAATTTGAATGTTTGCACTTCGAACAAGGTCTCTTATATGCATTTGCTCTTATCTACCAGTAGTTATAAAAAGAGTTACAATTTATGAAGAGTATTAGAATTTATTCAACTCGGAATTGCCTGCCTGCTTGATTACAAGGGATTTGTAACCGGTTCTCCCATAGTATGTGTACAAGGGTAGTGATAGGCCATAGTTTTATTACGATTTTCATTATTTTAGTTCTATTACAAGATCGGGACCGTCTGTGTCAGCCAAGTGAATATACCCCTGCCCATAGGATTCAGTCCCTTGACACAACTTGATGTAAAGCAGGCGAATAAAACTTCATATTAGTACACTCACTTCTATTTTCCAACTTCAACCAAACAAAAACAATGTCGCTGGGCCAGTGACAGATTTTTTTTAATGTTACAGCCTACAGCTCAATGTCTACTCCAATGTCATCGTTGGGGCCTTCCCCGGGATCGGGAAAATATCAAGTTTCATTGATTGATGACAATGAAGAACCGATGGATGAAGACATGTATGGAAGTGTTGAAGCTGGCCCTTCCACCACTGAAGGTGTGAATTTTTTGTTTTTTATGAGGGATTGTTGTGTTACTGCCCCTCGCCGTGTAGAGTGGTTTACGTCAGAGCTTCCCAAACTTTTATGCTCGCAACCTCTTCAAATATATTAAAATTTCTTGCGACCCCCATTAAGTTAGCATTGCTATGCCGCTTCTCAAGTCTTACGATCAAGGTCGGCATAGTTATGCAAGCCGCATTCTGATTGTCTCAAAATTGTGAGATTTATGTTTATCACGAGTTTCAATAATCGTGTTTTGAATCAAACGTCTAAAAAAGTATAGTCGATATAGTACTTTGTGTGTAATTGGTGTACCCTTTGCGCCCCCAAAATTTGTTGCGCGCCCCTTTGTGAGGTTGCGACCCCGAGTTTGGGCCATGGTTTATGTGACCACTGGTCGATTACAGCTACCTCAACTATTAAGTTCAAGCATCTGAAATAACTAAATTGTTCCACACAGAAAAATCTAATGTGCACTTTGTATTTTCTCAGTAACTCCAGCAAAACAACTTCTCAATGCAGAAGAAAATTCTGAGTCACTCCAGGTAAGTTCTTATTATTATTCAACAATATTAATTCATCGTTTTCCCATCGCCTTGAACTGTTTTCAGTGGTTTTTATGAGATTTTACTCAAAGCAATGTCTTTCGCACTCACTTGGGAGTAAAGGAAGGGACCTCCTGAAGTATGCACACCAAGAAGTCGCACAACCTGAACTCAGGTAGTGTACCAGATTAGGGTTCAGGTTGTGCGACATCTTGGTGTGCAAACTTCAGGAGTACCGAAGAAAGATTCATCTCTGAGAAAAGTTATGGATGGCCACTGGAATGAAAAAACTACTGAGAATTATAGGATATGGTTTACATATTTATCCTGAGCGGTAAAAGATGATAAAACAGCTCAATAACCATATGGCGAACCACGGCTTCTCTTTCGGGTCACCATTCCATGTCGGGTACAGGATTAGTTAGCCAGTTTTCAGATGCATGGATTTGAAATTATGTTGCTGCCTTGCACGCCAGTAGTATATGCAGGTTGAGGTTTAGAATCATTGGTTCACAAAGTCTTTTTTTTTTGACGTTTTCATGTCGAACAAGGCAAAACCGGTCTTAATTGTTTTTATTTTATAAAGGAACAACTAACTACCTTGGTATTCAGCATGGTAGTTTAACCGGTCTTATATTGTCTTTATTTTATATAGCAACAACTGGAAAAAATAGAAGAAGAGAGAATGTGTAAAATCTGTTTCAGTAATCCTGCTGATATGGTTTTTATTCCTTGTTCTCATATGATTTGTTGCATGGAGTGTACACAGGCAATCAGACATTGTCCCGTTTGCAGAAAAAAGATCGAAAAAGCGATCAAGACATATGCGAATTAAGAAATTAGACATGTAAGTGTATTTATACATGTTCACATGCAACACTTTTAACTTCTTTATCACAAATCACAGTACTCTCGTAGTATGTGTACCTGGTTATGGTTAGGCTATATATGTCACTTTGCTAGCCCCCGAACTCGTAATAGAACTAAAATGAGGAAAATTGGGATCAAATTATTCCTTAACCCTGAGCTGGTACACATACTATTTTGTGGTTTCCGCCATCTTGGTTCACATACTACGGGAGTACCCAAATCACAACAGGTTGGAAATAAAATTTGACTTTATTAACATAAAATTATGCCAATAAAAAGTTTTACTATTCAAGAACATTTATAATCAACGCCAAACATGAGCGCTCGTATGTTCACATAAACGATCAAACTTTGAGTGATTGTCTGATATCCCCAGCTGTACTTCCCTCTTTCTCTGGATAAATGGAAAATTTCCAACCTATAACCTCATTTTTTAGGTTTCAACCCAGCAATAAACTCTCAGTATGTTTTGGATATTTCACCACTTTCCTGAATATGGCACTCTTTTTTGGATATATCAATTTTTTCTTCACGTGAAGATCTTTTTTGGTATTCACCCTCAAGAACAGAGAGAGATAGATCGAAAGAAGTTAATTATTTTCGTCATTTTACCAGCCTTCTGGTTACAGGCAATCAGACAAGTTGGAATAATTACAGCTTGAACTTTTCCGCTTAGGTCTTTTCTACTTTAATTTGAAAAATATACATATGCCTTTCAGTAAATTGTATTGTGAAAAATATGAAGGTGGCTCTTTTTTTAATTAATTAATGTGCTTTGGTCTTTTTCACAAACCAATCGCATTACGCATGTGATTGTATGTATTGTGTATATATTTCATCTTAATACTACAACAAATTGTTTTTGTTTGTCTGTTTCAATATTGTATTGAATTTCATTCCAGACATTGTCGTTGATGGGTAAAATTAGTTTAACTTTTATTCATTTTTAAGCATGGTGTACTGGTGGGAGGAGGGAATGGTTTCTTTTGGTTTAAATGGTTTAGGTATTCGATTTTCATTTTCAAACGGTGGTTGAAAGTTTTTGGTCTCTATATTTTCGGTCTAGGTTTAATTATAAAATTCAAGGGGCATTTTTTATCTAGACTTTTTTTCTTTTTTTTTTATCTATACAACTTAAAAGGGCCATGGATAAAACATTGCCAAAACAATGTTTATAATTGAAATAAGACATAAATTCGATATAATCCTGATGTAGGTACTTACTAAGGTTCAATCTCACATAATAATGTTTTGTAGTGTCAGAAGCTTTCAGCATCCAAGTGGCCACCCACAGCTTCGCTCAAAGATCATTTTCTCTAATTTTTGATTGACTTCCTGTGACCTTTCTTGGGCAAATGTTTTTTTTTAAAATGATTAATGTAGTAAAAAGGATCATCATCCACATTTCTAAAAAAAAGTGTTCTCCATCATTTCGATACATCATTCCATCAATTGCAATCTATCTTGTGTTTAGACGAATTTTTAACTAATTTTTACAGTGGACTTTAAATATTGAGTACATGTTCTAAAATTTCATTTTTCTTTGGGGAGAGGAAAGCTTATACGATTGTGCAATTATATGACAAACCGTGACTTCTTTATTCAATTCCCAGTTCCCAGTAGGGTAACTCTCAGGCTAAAGAGAGGGAAAAAATTTACTTGGACTCAAAACTTAAAAATTTTTACCCTGACATAAGAGTAAAATTTTGAATAAATGTGTGAAAAAAAAATTGGTTTAAACTTATGAGTGGAAAAAACTTTCACTCGGACTCAGAGTTGAGAAAAAGTGTATTTATGATCCCGGCCATGAGGAGTTCAAAAACATGTCTACAGCCCCGACTCTAATGAAAACCAACCTCTCTAACCCCACATCCCTGAAAATAAATGTGGAAAGATAAATTTTGTGAGAATGTTTGTGATTGCTGAGAAAGAAAGAATGTTGACTTTTTTGTTGGTTTATGTTACGATATCTGTCAGTTTTAAGTTTAGTTCGTTTTTCAAAATCTGATTTTTCATGCAGTTGTAAAAGTTGTAATAAGAAATAATTTTTTTGCAATATTTCAAAATTCGACAGGAACAGTTAGGACATATTTAAGAGTATAGTATAGTCATATTGAAGTTCCCCTAATTTTTGTTCAGCAGATTCTCTGATATACTTGCTTAACTGAAATAATAGATTACCTTCTCAAGTCGTTTCTTAAAGTCAGTTTGCAATATTTGATTTGACAAACCTATTTTTGATATAACCACAAAAGAATCTTTGGTTGTATTGAATTTTCAATTTTTTGCTTTTTGATCTGCTTGCTTCTGTCAAGTACTTCCTTTTCCTAATTTTCATCCAATCATCTTTGAAGCCACAATTCACTAGTATACTTAAATAATATTACTCTTTCTTTAGATAATTTTCAAGCTTTAAAATTATGTTTAAGGCCTCAATTCCGAGATGAATGTGCTGTTTTTCTTGCAATTAATTCATGCAATGTAGCCTCAAATAAGAAATATGCAAGTTTGCTTTAATTTTCTTTCATGTTTTCGAGAGTTTATCCCCCATTTTCAATTTTTTAAACATGGGCCATGTTTAACGGCTTGAAGTTAGAGGGTTTTCTTTCACATTTACAAGTTGAGGTTCTTTTTTTATTTTGGTTTCGAGCGAACAATTTTTAGAATTTGAGTAATGGGTTCCTTGTTTTAAATTGACTAGGAGTAAAGTTTAAAACAGGCATAATATACCAGTAGTTTAACCCCCTTTTCTCGCATTCTATTTCTATATGCAAATTCTGTACTCCAATTCTGTACTCTCCATAATATTTGGATTCAAAGTGATGGATTCTTTCTTTGTTTTATATTGAATTATAAAGAAAGTTGGACACAGACAAGTATTTTAAATCTTTTTTTTTAGTGTGGCGTCCATTTTCATATGAAAATTCTGTACTGCATTATCTTTTCTGCACAGAATAAGAATGTAATGGACAGCATGTCAATAACTCTTACAAATGTGATATTACTCTTTCAGTTTTACATAATACATTCTATATCCAACGAACCCGGAAAGAAATTCTAACAAGCAGAGACATTTTAAACCATAGCAAGAAAAGTTATAATTAATAAATAACTTCCTGTAGGCTCTAAAATCATTTCTGATAAGGTCATATGAGTATAAAACAATTTTAACCTTTGTTATTACATGGTCCATGAAAACCAAATTTGTATAAAGATACATGCAATGCAGTCTTTCTTTGGGAAAATTTTCTTAAAAGCGCTCTAATTGGCTTCGCTATGCTTTTGCTTTTTTTGTTGTATCATGTTATGTAGCAATGCTAGTAATATGAATATTAAATTAAAATTTAGACAGTTTTTTTAAATCTGAATTTGGAAATTTTTGTTCTTAGATTCCCTTTTTTCAATTTTTTAGTTTTATTTGAAATTTTTCCCAAATTTATCTTTTGCTCTACGAAATTGTGATGTATGATGTCGCCCAACTATTTGACTGATTATCACGTTTTGTCAGCGAGAAAGAAAAATTTAACTTTTATTATTTAGTGAAATATTATAAAAACAAAGTTTTAGTTTTCATTTCTACAAAAAAGATTTCTGAAATTTTCAATTTCATATTTTCTGACAAATCTGAAATTTAGGTTGGCATCGCTTTTTAAATTTTTGGTTTTGAACTCAAAATTTCGTTTGAAATTGCATTTTTGTGGAAAAAAATATCCAAATTCTTAGCATGTTGTATATATATTGTATGTAAATTTGTAAAGTCAATTTACTGTGAATCAAATTTCTTCATGCTTTGTTTGAGATGTTTTGCAGAGCTGCGTGAATAATCAACTTATAATTATAAAATTGATTACTGATGCAGTTTAGCTCAGTCACCTCACTTTTTTCATTCTTTTTTGCGCTCCCCGAGCCTGTACGTCCTTGTCGTGAGCGTGGACGCTTCCATTATGTTAGTTAGCTTTTTGTTTTTCGCTTAATAGAATTGAACTGAATTATGAGAATTCAAAAAGTATTTAGATTCTTTCAGTCAAAAATTTTAAAAATTAGTATCAATTAGAACGCAAGCCTACTGAGGAATTAGTTGTTGGCTTAGCCATTACTTTCTGTTATTGATGGACAATTCAGACATTTCCCCTCAGTTGTGAATTATTATGGAAGTGACTGGAGCAAGCTCATTAGCAATTGGGTAGTTTAGGGAGGTTGTTATTGAAGGGATTATATTAAACTTTTTTTTGGAAAAAAAAAAAGATTTAAAAATAATTGGGTGTCTTTGCTACTTTTTTACAAAAATGTAACAGTGCGAGTTATGAGATTTATTCCTTGTTTTACGGACATTTTGTTTCATTGAAACTTTCAAAAAATATTATCCTATCGCTAAAGGAAATACTGGTGAATATATGGAAAATTTTGGACCAATGCTGACTGATGTTTGAATAAGTTCTTTTCAAAAAAAAAATATTAATATACATTACTGTAACATGTACGTTGTACACCTAAAATCTTTATACAGATCATCATTAAAACCGGTAACATTGTGCGATACTTCATAAGCATGCAGTTTCATTTTTGCCTCTTAAATTATGGGATCAATACTTTCTTCAAAGTTATCTGCAGTTGTTCTTAACTCCCATGATCTGTGGCTGCACGTTTCCATCACATATTTTGTTTGGCACTTTAATATTAAAAAAGCAATGCATTAAAAGCTAAAGTATAACTGCATTACAGATTAAAATATTGAACATCGCTTAGTCAATTTACGTCCAATTGATGTAATTATCGTGAATGGAACCTACAGAGGATGCTAGCGGCCACAGAGGGACCCAGTTTTTGAGAAACTCTGATCCATAACGTCTTGGCTTACTAAAATTTGATGGAGCAATTGATCCATATTTCTCTGTTTATCCTAACTTATCTTACTGTAACGTAAGTTGAACAGAACTAAAAAAAATTATTAGAAAATGAGTAATAGCGAGATAATAATACCTGAATCCTTGTTAAGTTGCACTACTAAAAGTTTGTTTTAACAAGAGTAATGATATCATTTAAGAACTGTGATGATTTCAAACTTATAATCGAAGAAATTTTTTATTAACCTGCACTAAATTAAATATCGTTACACAATTATGCCATTGCCACCTTTCATATATGATATGCTATACAGCTGTATTCAGAAGGAAATAACCATTTACATTTATATGATGCAATAAAATGTAGCAAATTTGTGCTTAAGTTCAGAGATATCCCTGTATTCTGCATTACACCTTCACCAATTCGAGTCTCATCTTATTTTCTCTCCTTGAAAACCGAAAAATATTAATATTATTATTATCCTAATATTAATCTACCCTAATTACCCATTGCAGTTGTATATATGTAAATTAAACACAAAAATTGTAAAATGTACCTAATTTATTTTTTGTATTATTGCGTAGTAGAATCGCTTTCATGTACATGTTAATTACCACGATGTGGGCTTTGCTTTGCTAATGCCTAGTTTGGAGCTAACAAAACTCCAAATCGTGACATCTAGCCATTTATAATTCGGCTTATGACTCAAATGGACATGGATTTTGACGCCAGCCCCGTACTTTTGAATTTTAGAGTCCTAATAACAAATAGTTGCTTTGCAATTTCATTCGTATCACTATAAAGCGTTGTTTGGCCGCTTATTAAAAATTCTAATATGAGTCAAATTTGCGGCCTCTGGTCTTTTGTTATATTTAGCCCTGAATAACTATGGATTTCGACTCCATCTCTGTTTTCTGAATTTTAGAGTCTTTACATGGTTGATAGGTACCGGTAGTTTCTTCACAATCTTATTCTTTTATACTGTACTCTACGCCTAGTTCGGAGCTTTACAAAAGTTTTAGTATGACTTCCTTTTGTGAGTTCTAGCCATTTTAAATTCGGATCATGACTCTGGATGACCTCAGCCTTTTGACTCCATCTCTGTAATCTAAATTTTAGGGTCTAAATATGGTTTATAGAGACCAGTCTTCTGCAATTTTTTCAAATGGGTTTTCATGAACCATGGACAATTTTAAAATCTAAAATAATTTCTGTAATATAATTTATCCAGTATTACCGCAAATATATTACACATTATTTAATCGCCGGTATTTCAAATCAAACATTCTTAAAAATATAACCCCTAGTGATGAAATCCTAATAACAATTAATGTTGATCTGCTTTGCATCTATATTTAATATCACAATCTCAAAATTACCCATTTCATATTAAAAATGAGCATTACAGTATAAAACAATCTAAATGTTAAAATAACTTTTTGGAAATAAAAATTGTTTAACAACCTATATAATGATATCAAATGTAGAGAACAAATTTTGATCATTTCAAGTCAGAAATTTAATGGGGCCTCTAACACTGCTTCATGTAAAACTGTTGACCTTGTATATCTGGCACTGAATTGGTAATTGAGATCCCATGGTTTGCCATATGACTTAACCGCCTCATTGACTTACGACACTCTCAATGATAAGTTTAAGGAACCTAACTTTTTATCAACATGTATTCAATTGCTTCGAGCCAATTTAGTTTTAATATGGTGCAATTTACTGGTTAACTAGTTTCATATATTGACTGGTAACTGTTAGGGCTGCTGACTGATTAAGCCACCTTATCATCTTTTCTCCTTGTAACATGAATAAAAAAAATCCCAACCTCCATATATTCATTAGCCAGTCATTATTTTAGTATGTCAGCCATCATTGCTTAAGAGCAAACTTGCATTAAAAATAGTTTTAGTCAATTTTCTCTCCTTAGTTTAAAGCAAACATAGAATCCATTACTTAAATATTTATTCTACCACCCAATAGCTCGACCAAATGTTTTACCTGAAACTTTTCAGCTTGAATTTTTTAAGAGTTTACTCTTATATGTTTCATAGCAAACTTGCATATTTCTTAGATATTTGGTGCATTGTATGTGCGTGCTGGTGTAAGTCTGTGTGAGAAAGGGAATAATAATATCGTCAGTAGCTTAAAATTTTTGTATATCTAAAATACAGGGGGGGAACCTCCCACATTTTATTTATTTAATACAATAATGGCAGGTTTTCTGTATGATACAGCCTTCTCATAAGCTTTCCTCTCACAAAGCAGAAGTGAAATTTCAGTACGGTTCATAGCTAGAGATCCCATTTTATAAAACTCTGTGATCAATTTTTGAAGTTTTTTTTAAAATGAGAAAAATACGGACACCGGAACAAAGTATGTGTACCAGGTTAGGGTTAGGCCATAATTTAAGGTGCAAATACTACAGGAGTCACTTGGTTAGCCCCAAACTCGTAATATAACTAAAATAAGGAAAATTGAAATAAAATTATGACTTATGATTAAAAATTTATTTGAGAAACGCCAGATTCTGAAATTATGACTTAGATTTCAAATTTAATATGTTTATATTGTTTATTTTATATTCTGATCAATCCAATGCTGAGTAATCTTTGTATGTGCCTAGTTATGTTGGAAATATATATTTTACTTGAATATTTGAACTGCTTATTGTATTTTAAAGCACTGAATCCTACTGGTACTTATGTTTACCCACCTCTCGAATTATGCCTTTCTAATAATATTAATATCCAATTCAATTAAAATTCTATATACAACTGTTTCTTATTCACATGCTTGGGATTTTAAAACTGCCAAACTGAAAATTTTATTGACATTACTTCAAAGTACCGATATCAAAAAAATTATGCAATAATTTTTTGTTGAAGAAAAAACGAGTTTCAGATCGAACTAGTAGTTTCTATTATCTAAATTTTTAGAATTTCTTTCGCTTTATCCACCTAATTAATTTATCATATTATTAAATTGCATTTAACGACTTCCCACACCATCAAATCTGCAAAAATAGCTGGTCAACTTTTTCAATACCTGACATGTACCGATAAACGAATGGGAGGACGCGGTTTTCCATATAATAAAGTCGTCTTATCAGCTTTCCTCTTCCAGGAATAAAGGGAAAAATTCCATCCTATTTTTTGTTCAAACGTTTTAAATTGTTTCTTCTTGATGTTCTGGGATAAATATGGAATTCTTTATTTTGATACTATTTTTTTACTCAGTGAATGCAAGATGCCTATGTGTGCAAAAAATCGAGTTTAAGCGTTTTAGAGGGTGGCAAAGAATAGTGTTTCAGTTAATACAGACAAATAGTAACTGTAACCCTACCTTTGGCCCACCTTGTTTTATAAATATATGCAAAGTTGTGGAAGTCAAATAGTGTTAACAGTGTTGCTTTGGTATTTCGTCTATTTACATTTCACTGTATATGTTTTGTCCTTGAAAAAACCTGGTAAATATTAGTGTTGTAAAAATCTGACTCCAGCTCTGAACACTAAGAATTTCAAATTTTTACAATGAAAATTTTCTGACGCCCAACTGTGTGTCTCAAAAAAATCTTGGATCAGACTTCGGCCTTGGGAAAGACTTTTTTTAGTAAATTGTTAAGAATGCTCACTAAACAAAATACTTATTAAGTTTTAGTAGCAAGTTTTGCCTTATTGTATTACCATCAAAAGTCAGCAATTTTGGCCACAGGGAAATTCAGAATTTGGATTTTGGGAACTTTGAATATGATTCTAACTTCAGTGAAAACTTGCTCCAGTCTCACAGCTCTGGTCAAAACCCTAATTCCTCCTTTTATTTATGTATATGTATCCTAGTTACCTTAATCTCCAATCACGAAATGCAAAAATTTTAAATTTATCTACGAATTCAGAGAAATTTGAGTTCTGACTGTGACCATGACTCTTGCCAATTGCCAATTTGGAGTGTCTTCCAAAATAAGGCTCTCCAACCTTATAACCTCCTGCCTTTGGATATAATATTTGAGATGTATTACTTCTTTTGCTTGCAACTCAAAATTTATCTGACTACGACCGACAAAAAATTTGAAAAATATTTTTCAAGTCATGTGTAAAAAACTTGACTTCAACCAAATTCCGTTCCAAATATCCAAACACATGAATAGATTTTGACTTACTTGCAAGCCGTATTCAAGCCTTTTCTGTGATAAGACATTTGACTACAACAAACATAAAATATTGACCTATGTCTGCCCAGTTTACACCAGTCTCAAAAAAGATCTCGAAGAATTGTCACTTTCTTTAAACAATGTATATATTAGTATTAAATAAATATCACACATCGGGATTTAGAATATAGTTTTTGATAATTTGTAAAATTATTTTAGCATGTTAAGCTAATATGCGTACATAATATGAGAACATAAATTGTAGCCAGCCTTTATGTACTATAAAGTTTGATTTTCTTGTAGTTTGGATATGATTATTATGAGTTATAATGCCCTTTCTTTACTTTCAGAATGTTGTTAGAATTTATTGATGTTTCAATTTTTAAAAGTTATGTGTGCATATTTTCCTGGGTGCATATTTTTTTTGCATTGGTGAATTTTTCACGCTTCAGTAATGTTTCGTTGCTTTGTAAATATTTTCATGCTTCAGTGAGTATTTTAATTTGAATGTCACATATTTCAAGACTTGTATATTGGTCTCTCTGATTCATTTTTTGTCAGTTGTTGCTCAGAACTTTTTTTTTTCTAAAAAAAATGATTTTTTTTTTGAATAAGAATTTTTCCCACACGAACATCTCTCTTTTCGTCAGAATAAACTATACCGAAGAATGATGCCAAATGATTAAATTGCGCACTCCTATACATTGAATGTTTTTATACATAAATAGCTAATGCCATATGACAAAAATTTAAAAAAAATCTAAAATAGTAGAACTTAAAAAAATTAAGTCTATTATAATTGCTCAGAGTTTTACACTCAATCTTTTTGTTTTCAATATCTCTTGTTCTTTTTTGGTATTTCTGTTTTACATTGTACAGTTTTGCAGTTACATACAGTTTTACATTGTACATAGTTTTGCGTTTACATTTTTTGTTATGCATGTTAGCATCGTGAATGTTATCTGTGAATGTTGTCTGCTGTTCCAGAAGAAATTGTTAGTAATCACTTATTTGAATTTCATACTCAGTCCCTTTTTGCCCTATTTTATTATTTTCGACCAACAGACATATTACATATCCCTTGCAATTCTGTGTGACTTGAAAACTTTACATAGCAAAGTCATATTTATTCTACCAGTTGTTTATCTTTGATTTCACCTTTTAACAAGATTTTGAATATACTGTAGAAATAGCAATACATCAATTCACATGCTCTATGATTGATAAGTGTACATAGCTTCATACAGAGCCAACTATAAAAAACCTAAAAAAAAATTTTTTTGCTTATGTGTGATCATTATGACATTAATATGGCATATGTATTTCAGATTTACCCACTGTAATTTTTCAATAAAGGCATCGCCCTACAAATTGAAATAATTATGCAATCTATAGTTCCAAGGATCAAGTATGAAATATAAGGTTCGTTAAGAGTAAAACCAAAATCCTCACATATTTAAAATTTACCATTTTTCAGTTTAAGAGACCGTATCACAGTTCAACACCCCATTTAGCCCCGTCTTTTGAGCTAATAATACCGTGTTGTATATAACGACGGCCTTAACTATTGCGTTACCCTATAAGGATTATGATTGGACATTAAGATCTGTATTAAAAAAAGAATTCGCCTTACATTTTATCATCATTTATTAATTACGAAATCATGATTGAAGCTGATTGAATTTACAAGCCCCGAATGTTCAAAACAAACATAACACCTATACCTGCTTGTAGTTTATAATAGTTAAATAGAAATATCGTCCACCCATTAAGGTGACGACCCTGCTTGTATATATGTTTTTTATTCTTTTCACCTAGAAGTTGATTCCTATTCGGTCATTCACATAATTTTCTTTCTACATGATTCACATTTATGATTATTTTTTTCGTTTATTGAATGATCTAGACTCTAGTCTAGATCATTGAATATGCCACGCAATCAAAGACAAGATTCATCCTCTAGATTCTAGAGGATGAATCTTGTCTTTGATTGCGTGGCATATTCAATTGTACATGTTCAGCATGATTACTATTAATACTAGGGATTAAACCGTGTGCTTCGAATTACGTGAGGTCTCGTGTCCAAGTAGTAAGATATGTCAAGAAGGAGAATAGGTTACCAAATACTGCAGTTATTCCAGGATGTTACCAATTTCCATGGGCCGGAATATTGTTGAAATTCATCGCAAATTGAGTGAAATGGGCGGCACGGGGTGACCCGAATCTAATCATCAAGGTAGAGCAATAAATGGCTTTGTCGAACAACTCCGTCGATCTGCATTACTAAGTCAGCTCAGGAATGGATAAGCATCTGGTGCAAAATACCTGATTAACTAAACCGCCACCTTATGGGCTTTCCACTTCCCGCGGTAAATATAAAAATCCTATCCTATAACAAGTTAACGTCCCAGATGCATGGGCTTGGAAAAACGACTGCGGAGCGCGATTCTTTGGTTACGAAGTTCTGGCTCCCGTGAATCAAAGTTGTTACAGCAGTATTTTTAAGAGCAGTGGGGATTGAATTTTGATTGATTGATTTTTTTTTGTGGTCTAAGACTCTAGGTGAATTCCTCAATTTTTTTTTTATTGAAGCCAAATTTTCATCAGATGATGCAATATTTCAATCATCATCTGTATTTCATTCGAATTTTTCTCAGTAAGAACTAGAATACTAGATCATTGCATCATTCGTGGTTTTCCAAGAGTTTTAAAATAGCCACGGACATTAGAGTAAATGTTGCGGCTCCGAGTAAATTCGAGTTTGATGGAAAAGATACCAAATGGCTCTTCCAATGCTAAAGGTTGCCGACCCATGTGTTAGGGGATGTTAGAGTGTTCTAACACAGGCACTGGGCAGCTCCGTGCTCCGTTATGCACAGGCGGGACTTCATTCACTGAATTCATTTTGAAATCTTAATTTCGTTCAAACTTTTCCGCTTGGATTCTCATTTAATAAGTTGCGAGACATGATTTCAAAAATGGAGATTTCTCAATTCAAAATTTATGTCCGCCATTCGTAATTTTATGAATAAACAAAAACAACGACTCATTTGAGGTTTCGGGGACGTAATCGAATCACGTGATTTCATTCATCAACCAATCAGTTACTGTCAACAAGACAACCCTTTTATCGGCTTTTTCTTTATTATAATTGTTTTTTTTCTTCTAATCGGGACACGTGGACGTGATTGGCGTCGGATGAAGCGCATTTGAATCGCACGTGGCGAAGGTGCGGCTGCAGGTCAGATTTCAGGTTTTAGCTAGCGCTAGTGTAAAGTAAAACAGTTCTGGAAGCGAAAGTTTAGGGGAGTCATAAGTATATACATATGTGTGTCAACCCAATGTACAGAGTGGGCCAAAAGTTGTTCTACAATTATTAAAAAGTGATTTTGACCCACGCTGTATCCTAGAATTGTTATTTAATGCTTTTTTCGTTATTTTGGTCAGGAAGCGAAAGTCTAGAAGGTTTAGATTATAGCCATTTTATATTCATAGGTGTGTGTGTATAAACTTAATATACAAGATGGGCCAATGTGGATTTTCTCGTTGCGTAATTTCTCAAGGGTCTAATTATGCATGAGGAAAAGATCGCATTGGTCTCCGATGCTGCTGCCAGCCCAAGAGAAATGATTTGCCACAATATGCCAATTCGGTGAGTTTTGTGAAAAAAAAAAAACAGGTGAGTGTTCGAGTACATCAAATTAAAAACAATTGTTTAAACAAATTGTTTAAAGTCATTTTTATAAGGATTTTTGATTCAGGCAAGGATTCAAAACAACCAATCTGTGGATTATATGAAATACAGATGCTGGAACCAGCCCAATAAAACTGATTTTCCACAATATGATATGATGCGCCTGTCTATTTGAGGTAAGATTTGTAAATATGCAAGGTGAGTGTCTTGAGTACATTCAAATTAAAAACAATCGTCGCTAGTAATTGAATAAAATAATTTGAATTATGTGTATTAGTCATACAACTTTAAAGCATCCAACTTGTGAAATTTATGAGATTGCAGATGCTGGAGCCAGCATAAAAGAAAAGATTTCCCGCAATATGATGCGCTTGTTAATTCTGTAAGATTTGTAATAATGCAAGCTGAGTCTTTCGAGTACATTAAGGAACAATTGCCACTAGAAATTGGTTAGGGTTAGGCCATAATTTCATTACGATTTTCCTTGTTTTGTTCTATCACGAGTTGTGTTACCGAAATGAATATACCCCCTGCCAATAGGTTTCGGTCCCTTTTCGCAACTTGATGTCAAGTAGGCGAACAAAATTAGTTACCTCCATTTCTGGTGCGCCAGTAATTGTAATCATTTAAATGTTTTTTTAGTCATATATACAAGTTCAAAGAAACTACCATGTGAAATTTATGTTACAGATGCTCCAACCAGCCCAAGAGAAATGATTTGCCACAATATGATAATTTGTGAAAATGCCAGGTGAGTGTCCCGAGTAGCCTACATTCAAAATATAAACAAATGTCGCCAGAAATTGATAATCATTTAAATAAAGACCTCTTCATTCAGAAAAGGATTCAAACCAAGCAATCTACAGAGTACATAAAGCATCATTTACACTGCTGCTAGAGTGTACATCGTAATGGAAATTAAGCAAGGTAAATAGTGGTCGATGGATTTCAGACAGATAATTATGATAGTTTAGATTTTATTATATTTTATGCTGATAGAGAAGTACTCCCGTTGTGTGTGTACCGGGTTAGGATTAGGCCATAATTTTATTCCGATTTTCCTTATTTTAGCTATGTTAAAGAGTCTGTGTTAACCAAGTAAATGTACCCCCTGCCCATAGGCTTCCGTCCCTTTACACAACTTCATCTAAAATAGGCGAACAAAATGAGTTACCTCCACATAAATACACATACTTCTGAAACGCCTATTTTAGTTCTATTAAGAGTTCTGGGGATTGTCCATGTTAGCCAACTGAATATATCCCCTGCCCATAGGAACGCCTATTTTAGTTCTATTAAGAGTTCTGGGGATTGTCCATGTTAGCCAACTGAATATATCCCCTGCCCATAGGTTTCAGTCCCTTTACACAACTTTATGTAAAGCAGGCGAACAAAATTAGTTCCTTCATATTGGTACAATAAAGATTGGTTGCCTTGAAATTCCTGTGGTGAGCTAAGCTTGATAAAATATCTTGCTATAATTTTTGTCAGAAATCACAACTGGTAAAAAGTAAGGGATATGAAATTAATGTTTCGAATGTCTGTATATACCGTCAAACTTCATCGGTTCAAAACTGCAAAAGATGCGTGACGTCATTTACGTTATAATTTATGACATTCATAATGATTTGACATTCTTTGGGTAAGTGTAGTTTTAAAAGCAACGGGTCATTACTGATAGAGAGTAGTCTTTCTCATTTTAAAAGAAAAAACTGAATTGCATAACGTCATTTGCGCTTTTGACGCAAAATAGTCAAAAATTATTTTGAAAAAATTGCAAATTTCTCTATCGTTAAATTTATATATATTACAGGCGTAGCGAACGAATATTCCAAATTGAACAACGGACGAAACCACGAATCTGCAAGAATGGTAATCTCGTTCAAAGGTAATAAATAACTTGACAGAGAATGGTTGTTAGGTACGATTGGGTTACTGATCTAGTTTTTCTCCTTTAAGACGAAATTACGGAACGCAGGTATCTCGGACGAATTTTCCGAATGGAGCGACGATAGTAGCCCCCGAATCGGCGTGAGTGATTATCTCATTCGTGCAGACATCTGAAGGTAAAAAGTGATGATAGGAATGTATTTCATTGCACCAACTAAACTATGTTAACTTTTGACAGATGACTCAAAGCGACTTTTAGTACGAACCCAGAATGCGTTCAGTGATTCACTCTTCGTTTCTGATACAGAATTGTACAGGAATAACACCTCAAATTATTACCGAGGGCTGAGATAGTTTTTTTTTTTTTTCAAGTATTTATGTATGTCTAACTGCTAGCAGAATACCGAGTGCGGCGGTATTTTTTTTTTTTTTCTCTAAAAAAGCATCTATGTAAAACAAGTATGAAATTGATGTCTAACTGCTTGCAGAAGATGGTTGTTAAATACGATTTCGCTGCGCTACTGCACTGTCTATCGAGACCTACAGCGCTGAATCCCATAATGGTTGTTTGTTTCAGGGGTACTCAAACTTTTGGTGTTGACTCTTATTTACGGATCCCAACAATAATTTCATAAAAACAAAAACACACATTGTTACTCATCGATTAATGGTCCTGAGTAAATCAAAATTACTTTATTCAATAAATGCATTAGCCGTTGTCAAATTTTATTAATGCCGTTATTGCTTCATTGGACAATTCATAAACTACCCAAGTCAGTGTTTTATTAAATAAACGAAATAGCTCGTGGAGCCCTGGGTCCCAGCGATTTCTCTACACCCCCTAAAATTTCAACCCCCTAATTTTGAGGTGTAATACCACATTTTAATTCCTAGATTGAAGTATAATTGTATTTGGAACTATAGTTTTATTCCAAATAGCAAAATACTTAACCACCCCCTCAATTTCGAAATTGCTTTTTTAAATTTTTGATAAGCAATAAAAATCCAATTGGTGGTCTCGTTTCTAAGGCATTCTGGGATCATCTCCTTCGGGATGAAAACAACACTTCTACGCAACTTCGTACTCACGAGTGAGTGAGTTTTTAGTGATATCTGAAAAATCGTATCGTGATGCAAGATATATTCATTATCAATTACACTTTGAATAATGTTCGATTCAATTTTGCACTCTAAATAGATTATATTTAAGTGAAATATATGCTCGTTTTATTGCACTAATCGTTATAGCTACTCGATGCTTGCCGGAAAATTATGTATCCACAAGCGATAGACGAATCACTGGATCGGTATAAATGGTAAAAAGTGGTAAATTGGTATAAAGTCTTTTTTTTTCGGGGTACCAGTTATGCGCAACTTCGTTTACGCCGCATTTTGAAAAGTCAAAACGAGTGAGTGAAGTTTCTGTATGATATCTGATAGTTCGCATGTGCATCGCGATGCGAGATATATTCCTTTTTATTATTAACACCGCCTAAAAATAAATTTTGGCATAACATTTTTTGATAGAATTCTTAGCAGAAATTGAAGTGCGAAATTCTAATGTATCTTACGGACTTTTTACGTTGATAACTAAAGTTCAAACTATTAACAGGTAATCCTACAATCCAGTTTTTTCCTCGAAGCGCAGAGATCGACAAGATCACCTAACTCAAAAAGCACGCTTATGCAAGTAGCTGCCGTTTGCCTCAAATTAAAATCAATTATTCGAGGTTATCTGGAGGCGCTGGCAAATGGAAAATAATAAATCTTCCCTCCAGTTAGATGGAATAGTAAAATTTTGCGACGTCGCTCATGTTTTTTTAAGACGCCTCTCGGAAAACTTAATCAAATATTAGTTTTTTTGAAGTCAACTTTAGATTATTCAGTTATATTTGTATTTTTGACTCGCTACTTTCTTTGCTCTGTCTAAGGCTCAGGGTATCACTCCCGCTGAAAAACTATTTTATGACCAAATGCTACAGTTGAAAAAAATATTTCTCGAAGCCCTTAACAAGTATATTCCCTATAATCTAGCAAACTTTCAATATCATGCTCTCTACTTAAAATAGCGTCAACTGTACAAACGAATGACAAAGGTATGGAATCTTAGTAAAATCCTATAATTGTGATTTAACTAATGTAATGAAGTTGACTACTGAGCTGAATAAACAATGCGAATACATCCTGGATGTACCCGTGCATAACTTACCCAAAATCTGTGCGAGTAAAAATTTCAATTCTTTCAAGTCGAGGGGCAGAATCAAAGCATTCAAGCACGCGATCAAAATTCTTTTAAACTCTTAAAGGTTGATCTATATCCACAATTTTGACAGCGCTTCTCGAGTACAAGCTTTTGAAAAGAACTGATAGCGACTACCAGTTCACAAATATTTTCACTCCTTCCGCCTCAAAATAATTTAAAATAAATAAGGGTTTTAAATGCAAAATTGACGTTGTAAAGCAATGCAGCTTTAGGTCAAATGATTTGTGCCATACTCGCGGTAATATACAGGAATGAAATAAGCTAAATAGTATAATTATTTTTCATAGATTTAACGGGATAATCAAATGTTGACCAAAAGTACTTCAAAGCAAATATCGATTTTAGTTTCGAATAAAAACTCATAACTCATAATCTTTTCGTCTTCGTAGTAGAGATGTACCGATACCACTTTTGTCGCCGATACCGATCCGATACCGATACCGATCCGATACCAGCTAAAAACGCCGATACCGATACACCGATACTACAAAAAGGCCGATATTACCGATATTCCGATACCGATACTATGTAATTATTACTTAATTAGGTGTGCTGTGTAGGGCATACGGGTTAAAACAATGGTATTTGAGCGTTGTTCACAGTACACATTATTTCAGATCGAAAAAAAGGTATATATATATCACATAATATGAAATTCATGTTTGGTGTTTGCTCCAACTGATTAAGATACATTGTACAGTAACGCTAGTAATCTCGGTGTTCAATTGAAACTCATAAGCCGGGATGTCCAATTTGAACTTAATATGAATATCGCGACCTTCGAATATCGTTATTCGAGTTTAAAAGAATATCGAATATCACCCACACATTCTAGCGCCGCCGTCCTACGTTCAAATTAAAAGCATTTTACAAATATTTTTTTTCGTGGCTAATCGTAATCGTCGACGCAATAAGTCAAAGCCAAATTGAAAGAATATCAATCAGCACCGACAAAAAGGCCTACCTATAACCGTCGAGGATGTTTTTTTACTTTACTATTTTATAATATAAAATATTTTACAATTGCTATCATAAATTTTGAATTTCGGAATTTAGTTAATCGATGTCGACGGATTAAATGACACTCGTACTTGACGACAAACAGTCAGCATTTATAGCCGTGCTAAAAGTCCTTGTGCCGTTAATAAGGACCCCAATTCCACTGTATGATTTAAAACTGGGCGCCTAGTTGCTTTTTGTTATGTGCTGTGTTGATATATTTCTTCATAATTACTATGTAATATTAAAAATGTCAATATAAAAAATTGACAGCGAAAATAGCCAAATTAGTTGCTGATAAATAGCTAAAAACACGTGAATCCTATTCTCTCGCGGGGGTGGGGACATGTATGTCTCATAGCTCACGATCTCTCCAGACAAGAAATAAATTAAAAAGTAGTATTCCAACTTATCTTTTAAAACATTCTGGACCATATCAAAAAGATAAATATATCGGAAATATCGGCCTTAGATTAACCGATACCGATACATGGCCGATACCGAAAAAATGGCCGATATTACCGATACCGGTACATCTCTACTTCGTAGTTAACCAAATTTTGATTTGTGCTATACTTCCAAATTAAATACATAGTGCCTTTGCTTAAAATACACCGATGACTACGTTTACACAGCTCTGGTTTTGACATGGCTCACCACTGTCGTTGCGTTAATTAGAGTGTAAGCCTGAAATACTAAGTTGAATTCTTGTATGTACCTGTGAGTTAAGTGTGTAATATCTATATTTCAGATGCTATAATCAACAGTGAGAAATGTAAAGGCAGGCGTGTCTCTAGTTAGTCCAAAGGGGCAGTCGCCCCAGGCAGCACGGTATTTATAAGGATGAGTTTGTTGTTTAGTTTCATTTAAATAATAATAATATTACAAACATTTTACTTTTAATTGACCTTTAAATTGATTTATTCTCATGTATAGCAACATCTGTAATTTGTTTATCCCCGAATCATTTTTGCAGTTAGGTATAAGGGGCAGTATTATCAGAAACTCGTCCCGGGCAGCAGCAGAAAAGTTTGACACGCCTCTTGCGCTATGCGACCAGCGGGTCAATTCCACTCTCTTAAAGGTATGTAAAATCGGTGTTGAATAAAAGTCCCTAAGTCTCACTTGTGTTTAGTAGTTCTTTAGAAGCCGAAAGTTGTATGGCGCGATCGGTTCGAAATAAAAATGTGAAGACCTGAACTGCAGTTTGCATTTGAATTAAAATCGGAAAAATGTTGAACGAAAACCCAATTGTTCATTTTATTATATTCAAACTTAATCAATTCCACAGCGTCGCACAATAGTTGTCTCACTATACCTATGTAGCGGGAGAATAACGAGAAACGTCACATTACTTAAATAAGCGTAGAGAAAATTTTAGTCTTAAAAATTGAATAATCGTTGCGTGGTTGTTTTTCATAACGTTTATATTCAAATATATTTGAATATGATTTTACAAATATCGTTTCATAATAGTCATTAATTAGTAAACGGCGACGTTAAATTATGCTGAAAAAGCTAAATAATTATAAATATAAGCTGAATAAAATAAAATGGTCTAGCGCCCTTTCGCCTGATAAGTTTTGACCCAATAATAAAACGACTGATTAAGATTATTTCGGCGCTGCGGAAGTATGGGCACCAAGATGGCGCACAATCTGAACCCTAACCTTGTTACACATACTATGTTCAGGATGTGCGCTACATATCTTGGTGCACATACTTCTGGGTACACCATTATTTCATGAGATAATTTGTAAGTAATTCCAATGAAAAACTTCTTATCCGTGATTATTATTGACTATATTCGCAAATTTTTAGAGCTTTCAGCTGCGTCGAAAATGACCACTTATCGAATCCATAACTGCATCGATACCAATTAAACCTCTTACCTTATTTTCAGGTTCTTCTTTACCTCCATACTTATGTGAAAGATGAAAACGAAGATAGACTTTCAACCAGACTAAAATTTAATATAAATTACTGAGTATTCTTATTAACATAATTATCGGGTGTTATAATTTTTTATATACCCTCTCCACTTCTTTATGTTATTAATGACAATGCAATCGAATTGATAAGTATACTGAACCACTTGAATATTGCACTGGAAAATCACCGTTAAAATATTTTTGCTGTCCAAGGCACCCCGGGGTTTTTAGTCCCTTGGGTTGGGCATATTCTTTAGTCCACTGATTCTCAACCTTTTTCTTTCGTGGCCTATTTTCGTCGCAACAAAAATCTGTGGCCAATTATCTTGTTTGTAAAGGTTATCTTACCTCGAGTCATGTTGGTGATTAGAATGAAAATTACCACTCCGCATGACACAATCGAAACAAACATTTTCATAAGGCATGTGAACCAGCAGTGGGCCATGGCTTACTGGTTAGGAACCAGTTTTCTAGTCTAAAACACCATTTAAAAACTCCACTTGTGGACAGTGTTAAAGGGACTCGATTCATTGACTCTGCTGGCTAAATTCACTCAATGAGAGTCTTCTTAATAATATAATGATCATAAATGCCGGTAAAACTTCGCTCAAAAGTAACAAGACGCTGTTTGACTGGCGGCACACGATTGATAGCTTAAATTGCACTTCCCGGTACTGACTGATTGCGGGTCCTATAGGTATGTCGCAAGAGTGCTTTAATGAAATGGGATTCTAATGATAAATTTAAGAATTTAAATCCGGGTGGTCCAAGGTTGACGGCCTCGCGGGCCACACTATTATTTTTGTATCCTTCGCGGGCCACAATAGTGCCAAGAATTCGTAAACAGTGCAATTATTGTCCATACACATTAACCGTTACTTGCAAAAACCACCAAAAAAACTCAATGAAACTTGCAAATTTAGTGTGATTTTGAACTCTTCATAAAGGAGAAAGTGTCGTTTTAGATTGTCACCAACGCAACTTGCAGATATATCAAGCGAGCATTGTGGTATTTTCTCTCCCATATCCATATTTTTCGCGCAAATGCGACGCGGGCCATGGGTAATGAAGCGGTGGGCCAGGGTTTGGACCACCCTGATCTAAGTGTAAAGCGTTTTCTTATCCACTTGTTGCAAATGTTGAATCAGCGTTAGTGAATCAAGGTAGTGTCTAAAAATTTTCTTCAGTCTGCGTATAATGCCCTTTCACTCTAAAAAAATTGTGTTTATTCTTAACCAAAATGATGCTTTTTTACAGTTTGAGCAAATGCTTATCTAGAGCGAAGATGGTGCTTATTCATAAAATATTGCTTATTCATTAATTTTCAGAAGTTATGTGTAAATAAACTGGCAAAGTGCATTACATGTTTCTTGATGTATTGGGTAATATATAGGAATCAAAGAGTGACTGACTGTATTAGTTATTGCTGGCATAGAATGGTGGAAAGAGTATGCTGGTAATTCGTAGGTTCTGGTGGGTAGGCGTGGTTTTCGTGTCACGTGATTAACGGTCCGGTGGACCGGCAGCGACGGGGGACCTGGCGGGCGGCCCAGAACCGGAAAATCTCATCGATATTATTCATGTATGGCCACGGCCATAGATAATTCGAGTGTAATTAAAAAAAATTATCTACGATCATGCATGATCAGCATATAAATCTCAAATTTTTCGATTTTCGTGGGTCTGAGCCTTCGATTTTCTTGATTTTTTTAACCGTCGATTTTCTTGATTTTTAGCCGATTTTAGGGATTTTGGAGCTTTCTTTGGGATCCGCTGACACTCAGAGGCTCCGGAGAACAACTGATTTCAATCTGTCTAGAATGTACTGCGAGTGAGGCTCAAACCATGAGCTTCAAGATCTAAAGGGGCACTGAGCCCAGCTCCTCAACCGACCGCGCCATACGGATGTTGTTAGTCAATAACCTAAGTTCTACTATTCATCTCTAAGCAGTTGGGAGTTGTAATCGAAAAAGTTCACACTTTGCTGTGTAAGTACAAAAAGTTTGGTTGATTGCTACCTCTAAACATAAATATTAGAAGTTAGACAAGCCGCTGAATTTGCGAGGGTGGTCAAGGGGATAAAGGCGTCAAATTTTTATCTTAGTGCTCTTGGTTCAAGCCCCATCGAGGATACCTCTATTGATAAATATTAGAGGTTAGAACAGTGACTGGATTTTCGAATGTGGTCAAGGGGATAAGGGCGTCAAATTTTTATCTTAGTGCTCTTGGTTCAAGCCCCATCGAGGATACCTCTATGGATAAATATTACAGGTTAGATTACTGGTTGATTTCGCGAATGTAGTCAAGGGGATAAGGGCGTCAAATTTTTATCTTAGTGCTCTTGGTTCAAGCCCCGTCGAAGATACCTCTATGGATAAATATTACAGGTTAGATTACTGGTTGATTTGGCGAATGTAGTCAAGGGGATAAGGGCGTCAAATTTTTATCTTAGTGCTCTTGGTTCAAGCCCCGTCTAAGATACCTCTATGGATAAATATTAGAGGTTAGATTACTGGATGATTTCGCGAATGTGGTCAAGGGGATAAGGGCGGTCGACTTCTATCTTGGAGCTCGCAGTTCAAACCCCATCTGAGCTTACGCATTTTTAATTGATAGATAGCTTCGATAGGGTTTGAACTATAAGCACCAAGATAAAAGTTTAACGCCCTTATCCCCTTGACCACATTCGAAAATCCAGTCACTGTTCTAACCTCTAATATTTATCAATAGAGGTATCTTCGATGGGGGTTGAACCAAGAGCACTAAGATAAAAATTTGACGCCCTTATCCCCTTGACCACATTCGAAAATCCAGTCACTGTTCTAACCTCTAATATTTATCAATAGAGGTATCTTCGATGGGGCTTGAACCGAGAACACTAAGATAAAAATTTTACGCTCTTATCCCCTCGACCACATTCGCAAATCTAAACATAAAGCTAACCTCGAATATTTATCTTTAGACATAGCAATCAACCAAATTTTTGTACTCGTACAGGAAAGTGTAAACTTTTGCGATATATGGCAACTCCCAACTACTTAGAGATAAATAGTAAAACTTAAATCATCTGCTAATAACAATTGTATGGCGTAGTCGGTAAAGGCGCTGGTCACAATGTCTCGTTGGATCTTTATGCTAATGGTTTGAGACTCACTGGCAATACATTCCAGGAAAAATCGAAATCGGTTGCTCTGCGCAGCGGAGCCCAATGAAAGCTTAAAATCGACGAAATCGGCCTAAAATAAAGAAAATCGAGGGCTCAGAGTCGCAAAAATCGATAAATTTGAAATTCATATACCGATCACACATGATCGAAGATGATTTTTTTTCAATTGCGCTCGAATTATCTGCGGCCAACGATCGGCCATACATAAAATTTTCGAAGCGATTTTTCTAGGTTCCTGGGTCCGCTGCAAAAATTTGGAATTTGATGACGTCACGATCGCTCAAAAATTCGATCCCAAAACCAGCGAACGACGTCACAATCCGCTACCGATTACACCCACCCTACCCCTTGTCGATTAACCGGTGTTTTGAATAGATAAAACTCCCTATACTCAAAAAAGACCTTTAAAACCTCAAAAACACGAGACACGCAAGAAGATACTATAATATTTTATTGGTAATCGTGAAATGATATTAGATTAATAATACACCAGAACTAAGAGAATAGATACTCATACCAGCCATGCTATATTTAAATAGTTTAAAGACAAATAACTTCGGTGCTGGCTTTCACCACCAACACTAAATTTATTGAGAACTAGGAACTTGGGAATGCAATTAAACATTCCTATACGGGTTGTAACACGCTACGTTAATTAGTCAATTTTACGTCCCAAATGATCTGTCAGATGGTATGCAGTCAAAGTAGATTAACAGTTGTAGTCCAATACCCGAAAAAAACTCGAAACTGGCCATATATCAGCGGGAGAAAAAACGAATAAAAGAACTTGTTATGTAAAAGTGGAAACCATCAGCTCGTGGAAATCGTTATTCTTCTACTTCTCTGGATCCATATGCGTATTACGAACGAATTTAAGAGTGAAATGAGAAACTGGAAATAAACGTTTTTAAATTAGGGGCACAAACTTTTGCTCATTCAGCCAGACTGGCATGTAAGCGTGACGTACAAATCGAAGGTGGAAGACAACATGCAACATGAGAAAATTCAATTTTATCAAAATCTCAAATTGCTTTAGCTATAACCTCAATTTGGGTTCGATTTAGTTACGGCAACTCCGGCGGGCCGGACTTAGCCCGTGGGCAGTACTTTATACCCGCGTCTGGTTTACAGCTGGATCGATAAAGATCAAAATTTCGCTAAAAACTGTGCTTATGTCGAATCCTAATATACTTACTTATTCAGTGGCGTGTCACGTAAAATGGATGCCGTGGCAAAGTTTAAAAAGACGTCCCTTTTGATAGTTGGAAACAATTTATCTAGACAGCTTGTTCTCAACAAGGATTGTGCTGGGCCACAAGAGCTATCAAAAATCGCTAGTTTGATTTATATCACAACATCTGGTTTTAATTGTAGCAACAATAAATGACGATGCCGTTTTCCGTTACGGAGTGGTAATTACTATTTTAATTTTAAACGTTAATATTTTCGCATAAAGATCTGTTTTCTTTCGTAGTTTTTCCTTGCAATAAAAAATTAGTGAGCCGCAAGAATTTGTGTGACGAAAATGAGCCACGAAAGAAAAAGGTTGAACCACTGTTCTAGAGTTACGTTACGTATTTGTGTTTTAAATAAGCAAAAATAAGAATTTTACATAAACATTTTACGATTGGAACTTTTCGGCTTTTTGCGCCATAGCCGCCAAGCTCTAAATACGCCACTGGACTTAATTTCTGCTTCATGAAGAAAATCTTGCGAAGCATGCCACCAAAAACTCTTCCGCAGGTCTGTCACAACGGTTTAGATCTCACGATTTATTCTGCATGGAGACCTACAAATATAAACACCACATATTAAAATTAGTAATGGGTTGAATAAGGTATAAATAAAAGCATAAGTTATTCGTGGTTTACGGGAATAGTTAGCGTTTCTTTCGAGGAGGGAGTGTACAATATTATTTACAGCAACGATCAGTCATCTGTCATTGAGCTCGATATTTTAGCCCTATTTTACATAAAGTTATACAAAGGAACTGAAACCTATGGGCAGGGGTATATTCAATTGGACAACACAAGACAGTCCCGAACTCGTAATAGAACTAAAATCAGGAAAATCGAAATACAAACGGATAAACCACATTAAAACAGTTCGGTCGTGCGTGGCCCTCCCTTCACCCACATTAATAAAGAAAACTTTTATAATTTATACGTTTCTCTGCTAAGAATTGACAAATTAAAGCCGCCTAAAGTTTGGACGGTATATAAGACTGAATCTGGATTATTGGATTACAAACGACATTCGTTAAATCGAAAATAAAATAATTCAATTAGAAAGCGAAATTTATCGTTTTAGTTGTGATACAAATAGTTATGTCCCTTTTCATTTAAAAAGATTCGTTATTTAAGAGCATACTCCAACCCTATAAAGCCTTCCTAACAAAATTAGACTGAATCTGGATTATTGGATTACGAACAACATTGTTAATTGAATCGAAAATAAAATATTTAAAATATGGCAAACGAATGTAACTACCGTTAGTCTTAGTTGTGACACAAATAGTTATGTTTTTGAATGCCCCTTTTCATTTGAAAAGATTTGTTAATTAAGACCATACCCTAACCCTATAAATCCCGCTGATTTACACTTATTCTGCAACAGACTGATCTTGTGGCGAACTTTCCTATGCACGAGATTTCCGGGCACGGTAGAAAACTTTGGTTAAATGGTTAGACTTGAGCATTAAAGTGGGATTCATATTATGTTTCGAGTTAGGATAGATATAAAACAAATGGTAAGAGTAAACGTAAAATAACAGAGTTACAAAAATACCAACCAATGGTAGTGCTGTAGAGAAGATCATTCTTCCAAACGACTTGGGGCTGCGCCTTAGAATGAAATTAAGTTTGAAGTCATTTTGATTGGTGTTTAGAGTGGATTAAGGTTGGAATTGACAGTCCGCTTGTTGTTGACAGTTGCGATTTTTAAAAGCTGTATATATATATCGAAATCGGCGGGTCCAAGCAATGTAATTAATACTTACGAATTTCCTATATTTAGTGGAATACTAGGGTTCCGCGTATTAGCCGAAAAATAGGTATGTTAAAAACATATCTGAACCAAAGCTTCGACACAAAACTGGAAAAATATTTGGAAGACTGATCATAGACGAGAGAACATTGATATATATATAGCAAACCAAAAATTTTCTGTAACTGTACCTGAGCGACTTAGGAAGTTTGATTTACCATTTTGACCACCTGAATAATTCAAGCTTATTTTTTTCTAACCTGTAAAAGAAAATATCAAAAGCACAAATTACGAGAAAATGATAATTTACAGTTTTACTGGGAAAGGGAAGGCGCGGTAACCAAAGCTGGATATCGAGTAGCAACACCCGAGGTTCCAATATCTAATTCAAGAAGTCAGAATTCTGAGTTTTGAAAATATACAGTGAGCACCGTATGAAATATCTAACTTACAAAGCTTACCAGAGATTATATTAATCAAAAAATCATACAACCAACAGGTAGATGGAGAATTCCCCATTTCAACGGAATCACTTTGAGCAAGTGCTGTTCCGGAAATTAGTCTGGGAATTTATAAGTGACCTGAACAAACACGCAATAGTGATAAACTATCACTTTATAATAAGTCACAATTAAATATATATGTTTATTTATTCACAACGTACCTCCTTGTTCGTCAGTTTCGCTAATAAGAGTGTCAGGGCGGCTGAGGTGTTTACTCACGCGGGCCCCGTTTATCAAAGGCTCGGCGGCTCAAAATCTTCAACTGATCACCAGCGAGTCTTACTCGGCAATTGGATCATATCGAACTCTTTTTATCCGGATTTGACTTGACACTCTGGCTTTAGACCGGGCATGAGCAAACTACTTCCCGCGGGCCAAATCCGGCCCGCCTGATGCTGCCACAAGCAAACTAAAGCCAAATCTTGTTTTAGAAAAAAAATAGCTAAAGAATTTGAGATTGCAATTAAAATTACTCAAATTTTGATTTTGTAACACTGAATATTTTTACGTCACTTTTAACTGGCCCGCCAGTATAGGTGAGCAAAATCTTTGGCCCCTTGTCATAGAACCTCTCCTGCTTTAGATCTTTACCCGGCACCCAAGATCTCATTCCGATATTCAACTAACACTTTTGTTTCTCTGAAAAATAAAAGATACTGTCCTTCTGGAACCAGATTTTAAAATTAATGGCACTCAGTATTTAACTTACCTTTTCAATATGCACTATAACGGTTACACTTCTCGTCGTAAACAGTTTTTTTTTTACAAAAGTCGAAGAAATGAAAACAATGACAATTAATAGAACCCACCCACTCCACCTTCTTCTACGCTCGTCGATAAGCACCTGTGTTGGAAGCATACCTGTGTACATTGACTATTGTGCTTACAGCTCAGTCCTGTGTGGCCCTCAACCTACCTTTATAAAGAAACTAATTAATTACAAAATTTCCAAAATGCGGACTAAAGCCGGCTAGAATTTGTAACGGTATACGTGCCTTTTTGATAAAATTTGAATGAATCAAGCAATCAAGTGCAGCGCAAGCACAACAAGTGAGAGACTGTTATGGCTTACCAGGTTCAAACCAAGTTGAGGCATATTTTTCAACGCGTTTGAAACGTCTGAAAAACTATTTAAAAGTTTACGCAAGTTTCCCCGACCTCCGCATGTTGCAAGGCTAAGCGTTATAAGTTTTACCTGCATCCACTAGAGGCCCACAGATGAGACTTGAAACAGTTTCAGACTAAATAAGACACGAATTCGGAAACCTGCGATTCTAGAAATGGTTGATATTTGTGATCTTAATGATGCAACTATCAGTGATCACATGTGTCGCCCGAGAGATGCATGGCGTTTCTGCAAAATAAATACTCGTATGATATCATGCAAGTTTAATATGGCCATGAGCCCTTCCCATAACACAATTAATTACCTCTTACCTGTTTTAACATGAACAACGAAACCAGAGTGTTGTGCTCACAAGTATGGTTTCGAATTCAAAGGGATTGAGAGGGACATTCGGGACTACATTATAAATCGGTCGTACTCACCCACACCACTTACTATTTCCTGGCCGATTGCTACGTTGTTCGATTAACCATTCGAAGCGTCCACCTTAACCTTAAAGCGCTAGATTTATGGCAAGCTGAATCAAATCCAGTGGGGCCATCGCTTGCTAAATATTTTGTTTTCCTAATAGGTCGCATCCGCGGACTAAACAATCTGCGTAACATGCTTGCCACCGCGCACCAAATGGTAGCCTATTAGTAAAGCGTTAGAATTGACTATGTTGCAATCCCAAGTCGTTTGTGACCCATCTCATACCTACTAACTCACCCCGGGAATATTAAATTGGGAGCGCTCCAAAAGTGTGTGCACCAATAGGGATTTTAACTAGTTTTGTTCGCTTATTTTACATCAAGTTTCGTGTAAAAGCACGAAAATCTGTGGACAGGGGGTATGTATATTCACTTGGCTAGCACAGACAGTCCTCTAAGTCGTAATAAAACTACAGTACGGAAAATTGGAATAAAATTGTGGTCTAACCCCAACCTGGTACACACACTACAGGAGTACCAATTTAGGTACGTAATGCGAACCGGAAAGTTCCCAGTTTTCTCAAAATTTCCTCCTTACAATCAGTGGCTGCCTGTAAATGTTCGAAGCAAAAACGTACAAAAAGTTGGGTATAGTCTCCTTGTGCAATTCGAACACTAACAAGTACTCATACGCAAACTAGCAGCATTGTGACTTCTGGAACACCAATTGATTGTCCTGACTGATTACGTTCCATCGGCAACTTTGGGGTAGAAAATTAAAAACCGTACAAGTAGAAAAGACCAGCAATATTAGTAAAAAAAATAAACATAAAACATAACATCATCCAGTGTTAGGTAGGGTAGACCTGACATGGGCAAATTACGGCCCGCCGGCCAAATCTGGCCCGCCTGATGCTCTCCCAACCAAACTAAAACCAAATTTAGATGTTCAAGCTAAAAATAGCTCAAAGAATTTTAGATTGAGATTAAATTTAGTTTTGGCACGAGGCTTATTGTAACACTGAATATTGTCCATAAAATGCAACTTTTTACGTCACACTTACATGGCCCGCCAGCCTTAAGTAGGCAATATTTTCTTCCCCTGATAAAAAAAAACTTGCCCACCTTTAGTCTTCATCATTCAGCAAAGAGGGTCAGACCGCTAAATAAATAACGCCATAGGATTTAGTTCATTGGCGACTCGACTCCGTATTTGGGGTATGGAGACTTCTATATATATACATCAAATGAAATCGCCAACATTCATAGCGCAATAAAATTACAGAAACAAACACAAAAAAACGAAGCACATTCTGGTAATAAATACCGTAATCTACCTACCGACAGGGGGTTGGAACACTGGTTTCATCAATAATCACACGACGAAATTGTAGGCGGAAATACAATCAAGAAAATCAAATACACAATATGCTTTTACACTAGACATAAACTGTCCAAACTGTGGCTACATATTGCTGATTCACAAAACTAACAACCCTGTCCTCTCAGCAAGGCATAGGTGTAAATTCAGGTTGGAAATTTATCAAAAACTTAAGGTACACCGCGCGACATGTAACAATTTTCTCTCGATTTTACGTTTAGAATATTCTGTACCCCTATATATATTAACTTGGGTGCTATGCAACAGAGCACAAAGCACACTTTAAAATCTGCACAACTTCTAACTTAAATCTAGCTCAAATCTTTATCTAACGAAACCTCACCTGCTCGACTACCTTGACTCAAATAAACGACGTCAACGTTTTTACGGCCAACGTGTCAAAATAAGAAGAAGGCAATTATAGTAAAGAAACACATAAGAAAAAGGTGGTCCATAGACGACGGACACTGATTGGGAAATGGCATTTGGCCACGTGATACGATTTCGTCTTAATTTGTCTAGATCTCATCTCAGCGTTTCTCAAATTTGCTGTGCGTCGTCGCATGGCGAACGGCGGGCGTCTCACTTAGGTCAGTATTAGATACTGTATAAGATAAATTTATTTCGACTCCATAACCAGCATAAAATGCGATAAAATAATTGATAAAAGCAAATAAATAAAAACTGATTATGAAATCAGGAGAGCAAATAAAACATTGGATAAGGTTAAAAACGTACAGAATACAAGATGATAGGTTTTGCCAAAAAGAAGTTGATACGTGTTCACTCACTTATTATGCAAACACATTTGTACTCGCGCCTTTCCTATACTACGAAGCAGTCACAGATATCTAGCGACATGTATGGAGAGGGTGGGAAATTGGTACTATCGGACTATGTGTGCCAGATCATGTCATAATTTTATTGCTATTTTCTTTATTTTAGTTCTATTACGAGTTCGGGGGCCGTCTGTGTTAGCCAAGTGAATATAGGCCCTGCCCATGGGTTTCAATCCTCTTTACACAACTTGATGTAAAATAGGCGACAAAATGGTTACCTCCATATTGGTACATACTTGTAGAGCACCCGAAATTTTTCTGGTTCGGCATTGTCCACCCAATTTATGGTGCTCCCGGAGTAATCGTACCACGATGGCGCACAACCTGAACATAGTATGTGTACCAGGTTAAGGTTTAGGTTGTGCGCCATCTTGGTACACATACTTCCGGAGCGCCCAATTTAATATACACACGACCCAAGAAATTTTAACCGCGACGCCAACAGTGTAATTCAAATTTACTCACTTTTGTTTTTTCTATATATATAACATGCATACAGAATGTACGGAGAACAGCTTTGCAGATATCCGACTATTTTTATAAGACGGGTATTTCCCTCTCTCTCCCCAAACAGACCCCTATGCAGGCATTCGTTGATAATATCTGATGTTTATATTAGTATACAAAACAAGGAAGCGGGACCGTCTGTGTTAGCCAAGTAAATATAGGCCTACCCCCAGCCCATAGGTTTCAGTCCCTTTATACAACTTGATGTAAAATAGACAAACAAAATTAGTTACCGCCATATTGGTACAAATACTTATGGAGCGAAATGACTAGTATGGTAGCCACAAATGTCAGCAAAGTCACAGAAAAAAATGTATCTAGGTCCATATGAAAGTGCGCCGGAGAATTTAAAAAAAAAAAAACCTAATTTTTTTTGTAGTGAAAAACAGGCCTCATTATGCTTAGAGCAAACTGTTAAAATGAAAATAAATGTAATAGCCATCGGCTTCTTATATCTTTGAAAAATGATATTTTGGAATCTGATTGACTTATTGGTTGAGAAGAAAAGCGATTATTTTTTCAAAGCAAAAACAAGAAGCAAAAAACAAGAAGAAAACAACATGCTCACAACAATTGAACAATCTTAGCAGTTATATAAGAATCTGTTGTAGGCTACATATATAACACGGGGTCAAACATGGCATGACCATTTATATTATTTAATATGATCCCAAAACAGAGATTCTCAACACGCAGTCCAATGCATAATATCCTGGTA
This sequence comes from Styela clava, assembly GCF_013122585.1. Taxonomy (NCBI): domain Eukaryota; kingdom Metazoa; phylum Chordata; class Ascidiacea; order Stolidobranchia; family Styelidae; genus Styela; species Styela clava. The sequence goes on along the minus strand of NW_024102832.1, from coordinate 3,953,016 downwards.
ACCTCTTTTTTATATGTTGATGCAGGATGATCAAAGGTTGCGACATAGAAGGGCCACAAACAATTTTGCCCTTGCGGCCTTGCAGTTGGGAAAACCCTAAGTCAGGGGTGGTCATCCAGTCAGAGACCAAGAGCCGCATTTCGTACTTTATTACCGCGAAGAGCCACGTTATGAACAAGAACACACATGAACATCAGATATAACTTTATTCGGCTCTGCTTGAATGCCAGTTTATTGTAAATATCATAAGCCAACATGATTATGACAGAAATTTACAAGCCATTTATCGCTATGCATGCTACTTAGTGGGACTTCTGGCATTCCTTGAATTGAACAATGCTCTTTAAATTTGGCTTGTATGTCGTTGTAGCCAATCAAAGCAGCTTTTCCACATGCGTGTCAGTCAAAACAGATCAATGCTTTTATTTTACGTGCTTTAGGATAGAAAACACAGATTCGCAGACGTAATATGTTGGCCCAAACATTGACAACATTCTAAACGCAGCTCGTTTGACATTGGGGTATTTTTCCATTGGCATGCTTTTCCTTGACTCAATTGTTCCTTACCTTAAAGCGCATTTCAGTTGGTCTTCCTCATGAAGGTCGATCATCTTCAACTCAGTTGCAGCCTCATCTGCGACTAGAGGGCATTTCAAACAATCCGTCTCAGAATTAAATGAGTCGTCGACGACGTAATCTGTGCAGTTCGAGTCAATACGACCAGAAAAAAAGGAAGATACAATTATCCCGATTCTAATTCAAGTTAATATAAATCGTAACACGTATAGGAAATGGCACTGAAGATTTATTTATCGTCTTAAGTTTCTAACAAAAGGTATAAAAGCCTTTGTAAATCTATATTTTTAACCATTGGTTGATGCCCCATGAATCGATTGGCACCCGGATGAGAGACCACGGTTTTCCTCTCCGCTGGGCTAAACATTATATTCATATCTTACAAGATGGGATTTTCATAGCAGGCCTACCACAATACTAAAGGTTGTCGTTAAGACGACGACTACTAACCTGTAAATTAATAAATTAGTTACAAAACGGCTTCTTAAGTAGTCACAAATTACAATACTTCACTCGCAAGCTTGGGGCAGTAGAAATTATCCCGATATTTGAAAAAGGAGATGACGGGTATTCATATCGAGGAGATAATATTTACAAAACGCCAGTTATACGAAGAACCACTGCCTCTCCGGTCTACAGTATTATTCTACTATCGCCCCTACAACTAATCTGCGTACTCCGATTACGATTATACAAAGAAAATGAAGACCCAAGACTTCCTATATTTTCAGCAGTTCGGGCCGGGGCACCATTCTGTTATTTCACCGCGACCAATTTTCCCATCAGTCTGACTTGATTCTGTGCAACTTAGACTAAGTTAGAAGAAGTATTGAACAATATAAACACGGGGGCAATAACCTTTGACCCAGGGGGGGATATCGCAATAACTAAGCAGTCAATCGTAACACATGCTAGGATTGAACTGACTAGGGGAAAATGGGGAAGGTTGGGACACTTTTTTTCTTTTGCTTATTTTGAGCCGTTAAATCTGCATATTCACTTAAGTTTGCGGGACTAATGCATAGAGGGGTATATGTAGTTTTTATTCAGCGACTAAGAAATTCCCTTTCGACACACATCTTACTTCCAAAATGCTTTGAAAAACGTCTGTCAATTGTCTCACTGTACCCCACTTGTGGGGCACATTCGGACAGACACTGGGGCACAATGGGTCAGTCTGTCGAAATTCAACGAAGTATGCCTTTAAAAATGAGCAATTAATCAGCATAATCGTCTAAAGAACAGGGGGATTTCAAATCTGAAGATTTAATATCTTTAAAATCAATGTTCAACTGACTTTTCAAAATAGTTTAGATATTTTGACATAAAATTTCGCAAACAAATTTGATTATTTCCTTCCTCGAATCTAAATCTGGAAATATTATGGATTCTTGAATATATTTCATATTGGGCCATGGGTCGAAAGAAACCATAGAATTACACAAAATATAACGCATCTCTAGTTCTTTAAGCACTTATGGTATCAGACACTGTCGAATTGTGCCCTGTAGGGCATGTCCCACTGAACCCCGGCCCATTGTTCCCCATAGGAAACAAATATTTTCAGACTACCCCACGGCGAAATTCGGAAGGCACATCGACTCGCCAACGTTATGAATAGTTTACAGTGGAATAAAGCTGAAAAATATCTGACGGTGGATTGTCATGTTGGAAAGGCTAAAGTAGAAAAAAGAAAAAACTGGGATGGGGAAATTTTAGTTTCAACCTCCCAAAACCAATTTCATCCCATAGCTTGCGTCGCTCTACCCGTCCGTTGTCCGTTCGCGGGGACGTTGTAACTCACCGAAGGGCGGATTGAAACATCGAACCGCGGACAGGATTGCGGATATAGTATCAGTGTGAGAGCTGATTTTCCACTGTGCCCCATGTCCCAACGTGCCCCACCTTCCCCATTACGGACCGTTTTCGAACCTCTAATCTGAACAAGGCCCTGTACTAAGGCTTACTGTACTGCACTGATACGTACCGGTACTAAGCTTCTATTTTTAGAATATTTTTCTGCTCAATTTAATATGCCATGGGTTGAGTAGCGGACAGCAGTTAGATTCCGAATGGGCGCTCCTGAAGTATGAACCCTAACCTGGTACACATACTATGTTCAGTTTGTGCGCCATATTGGTGCACATACTTCTGAAGGTCCTCCGAATGCCATGAGGTTCAAACAATCTATGCTCAATAAAGTAAAACACCCTCTGAGATAACTTTGTCAAGCAATGAAACTGGAAAAAAACGAGGACTGGGGAGTTTTCTTGTTAAGGGAAATGTAAAATCAATTTTCAGCGTCTAGCATTGTGGCTCCTTTGGGGATCCACAGACCCCCGGTCACAACCGCTAGCATATAATTTGAATGTGATCTTTTACCTTCGACGACGCAAAAATTTACCATTATACTTTTATTGTCAGAAGACAAATCGTTACTACCATCGTTACCAATCAAAAATAATAAAATAGATTAATTAGAAAGTAATGAAATCACCAAGCAGCATTGTACAGCTAAAGCTAATTCGACACAATAATATAACCTACACACAAGAAGACATTGCACCTGCAACGGTGCTACTACGACTGTATAACATACATTACTTTCTAATACGACACAGCCGTTACATCATAAATTAGTTCACAAATCACAAATATTACGCTTTTCTCCCTAACTTGCAATGAGAAAGATAATCAGAAAACCACCGACATAACGGCTTGAACAACCGGGTATACGGTATCAAAATCCTAACATTTCGAAATAAAAAAAATTGACTTTTTGGCAAAGAAAAATCCCCTTGGACAGCTCAAAGCACAAAAATTTAATTTTGAATTTAGTGCAAGAGCCGAGTTTCAATGTTTAAGTTATATAAAAGCCTGTACCTTATATATAACCCTAACCTGGTACACATACTACATTCCAGTGTCCCCGATCTTGGTCCACATACTATGGGAGCGCCATTTAAGACAAATATGTTTTAATTGCCCTCTGTATTTTTACCCTACAGACAGGGCAATGAGATATTGCCTCCGTGCATTGCATGCAGCAGCATATGTGTCCGCATGGCACGAACACCATTTCAGCAGGATTAGTGAAACAAATTTTGCACATCCTCTCCTCTTCTATCTTGTGCAGTTGTTCCTAGTAGAAAAATAAATAAAAACAAAGTAAAGTAGCAATATAGGGTGTCCATAAAGTCATAAAAAAAATTTAAAATTGCAAAAGGGAATTTATCAATACCATATATTGTTTTGGCCTTCACAGATTATTAAATGAAATTACTTAAACAATTACTGACGAAAAAACAACAAACCTGGTTAAGATATATTGAAAACTGACTTCATAACAAAATTGAAAAACGGAAATTTATGGACACCTTGTACTATCAGTCAGCAATATGTGAGACTAGAGCTGGACATTTTCAAATTTATCTCTATTGAATCGAACAATATTTTTCTAATGGAATCTTGAATATTTTGTACAGTGGTCCACAACCTTTTATGGCTCGTGGCCCCTCTCCGGAGCCTTTAACTCTTTTGTTCCGTATGACGAATATATTCGTACTACCATCCTTGGTCATAATAGTTATTTTCGGACTATTTTACGTTTATGTTCATGTTTTGTTAAGTATTCCGCACTAACTAAAATCATTTTAGGCATCCAACTATGATCCGTGCTTGATCTGTCAACATTTTTTTTTTGTAAATTTTTTATTTTACTACTAAGTGAATTTTATTTGTGTAGGTATTTCAAAGCTTAGAGATACACGAAAGTATTTGTCATTACTCCAAAAATAAGTCATTTGAACGAGCGGGAAACAATTTCGCGCAGATAATAAACAAACAAAAATTCCAGACAACTATCGTGGACATGCTCTCACATATCATTGATTATTTCGCGTTTCGCTTCGCTTGCGAAGCAGAGTCTGGTTTTTCTGCAAAGGTGACGTAACGCTCTTTCAGAAGAGCGCTTGGAATTTCGTTTCTTCGTAACACGTGTTCATCGAAGCGATAAGAGTGTAAAACGTTCTCTCAAAATTTTTTGAAATTTCTCTCTTACCGGCATAGGGTCGAACGGTTTGCGCCTACGTCATTTGGGCGCGTTTTAGTAGGAAGACGCGAAAATAAGCTTTTTAAAGAGATATTGAGGGTGTTCCTTGTACGTTTGGTTAACTGGTCATTACATATTATAAAATGGTACAAAAAGTCGATTGTATACAGCGGAAAAAAAGGGTTAAGCACTCATGGCCCCCCTGCTTATCATTTCAGTGGTATTTTGATTCCAGTGGTAGATTCCAAATCAGATTATGTTCAAACAATTCATTTTCAACAAAGAAAAAACGTCTTGTGAAATAACATTATTCAACAATGATACTGGAAAAAACGGAAAGTTTTATTGTCAAGGGAAGGAAAGGTAAAATCAGATTTGTGCCTAGCACTGTGGCCCCCATCCAAATGCTCGGTGCCCACCTTGGAGAGTCAAGGGCTCTCAGTTTGGAACCGCTAAGCTGGGAAGCTATTTAAATTAACAAGTAACAATGTAATTGGATATTGCTTTTTTTTTATAATGCGTCTTCCAGACACGCAAATTACCGAAAATATGGGAATTATCACTCACAATAAGAAACATACCGGTATTTCACCAATCACTCGCTATGCCTTGTGATTTCACAAAATTAATGTCAACCCAAAGTCTAAGCTGGAGCCATATGAAACTTTTTCATTTAACGTTTTTCTTCTTTGCACGTTTCGGCAAGGTTTCTAGTGTTTTTTGACGGTTTTTCACTGTTTTTACGAGTTTTTGCATGTTTCGGCAAGGTTCCTAGTGCTTTTTGACGAGCTTTCACTGTTTTTGCAATGTTTCTAGTGCTTTTTGAGGGTTTTCACTGTTTTTGAGAGTTTCTGCACATTTCGGCAAGGTTTCTAGTGATTTTTGACGGTTTTTCACTGTTTTTGCCTGTTTTGGCAAGATTTCTAGTGCTTTTTGACGGTTTTTCACTGTTTTTGAGCGTTTTTGCACATTTCGGCAAGGTTTCTAGTGATTTTCGACGGTTTTCACTGTTTTTGCCTGTTTTGGCAAGGTTTCTAGTGCTTTTTGCCGATTTTTCACTGTTTTTGCAAGGTTTCTAGTGCTTTTGACGGTTTTTCACTGTTTTTGCACGTTTTGGCATACCTGTCACTTTAAACAAGCCAGCGGTATATAAGGAAGGTACTTATTTGGAAACGATGGAATCCTTCCGATTCGCCTCCTTATTTTTTCACACAGCCCTAGACTAATGCAAAGTGTTACCACAGAAAGAATCATCTTACCCGAAGTGATGGCGTCATTTCCTCATTGCCTGCTACCTGTTTTGTTGTTGTATCTGTGAAAAAAATTGCCAATAAATATGATTATAGGGACAAAAATATTAGTGTTGGGTAGGGTGGTAGAAGTCCCTAAATCTTGGGCCTCCAGTAGAACATAGAATCGAGTCAATGAAGTCTTACTTACAGTTACTTTATGATGAGTTCGAATTATTCCAAATGGACGCCTAGAGTCACTTTGATAGAACGAAAAAAAAACCAATAAATCATAACTGGGCAGAATATTTGGTACACCTGTTGTGTGTGTCCCAGGTTAATGTTAGACTATAATTTTATTTCGATTCTTCTTATTTTAGTTCTATTACATGTTCAGGTACTGTCTGTGTTAGCCAAGTAAATATTCATTCTCCTGCCCATAGGTTCCAGTCCCTTTATATAACTTGATGTGAAGTAGGCAAACAAAATTAGTTCCTCCATATACACTTCTGGTGTGCCGATTAATGCTGCAAGGGCACCTACCTTGACTAGATGATTTAGCAAATTGAATTTACTTATATCTTCAGTGAACCACGACTAGGCAGAATATTCCCATTTGAAACAAAAGGTGCTAATGCTGCCTACCTTGACTAGATGGTCCTGCAACACTTCCATACATATCCTGATCCATGGCTTCTTCATCTTCGTTTTCATCAAATAAAGAAACTTGATATTTTCCTGATCCTGGGGAAGGTCCAAGTGATGACATTGGTGTAGTTGCTGCACTGTATACTGTGAAAAATATAAAATTTGAGACAAATTCAAAATGGCTCCACTACAAATTGCTATAGGTTAGCAATGAAGAAAGACAGACACCGAGTACAGTTACAGGTAATCTAATCTTCACCGAGTGTGTTAACATCAAGGATATATTGAACCACGAGTTTGCAAAGTCAATCAGCAAAAAAATCTCTGCAGCGCAGCATACCAACAGGTCGCAGAGAGCCAGAATAACACTTCCATCGGCGCTCCGAAAATATTCGTACCTGATGACGCACAAACCTGAACAACCTTAACCTGGTACACATACTATTTTCAGGTTGTGCGCCATCTTGATATGAATACTTCGGGAGCACCCTTCCATCTGCTACCAACTACTGAAAATTTGAATGGTTTCTCATTTTGATATAACATCCCTGATTACCCCGCACACAAGTTGTGGAAACAAGTCTCAGAGGAAAACTTCCGTGATATATATAAAATTGTTGACAAACAAATATAACTTACTATAAAAAGGAGACACAAAAAGGGGAAGGCTGATATGACGGCTTGTTCATATTGCAAATCATTGTCGCTCAAGTTATTGGTAACCAATAATAACTTATCCCACACCAGACATGGAATGGTAACCCGACGAGAGGCCGTGGTTTGCCATACGATTAGGCCCTTTTATCAATTTTCCTCTCCCCAGAGATGAATATGCGAATCCCCCTCCTCCCTTTACCAGTACATGCCAGGTATGGGGATATTTATTTTATGATAGCCCAGTGTTTAGGTGTCTAATTGTAAAGAACCAGGAAGCATACCTTAATGATCACAGAGTAGTGTTGAATTCCCTTTTATAATCACAAAGACACAAATTGGTCCCATGCACTATTCTAATGTGACACCTAATTTAAAATCGATCATTATTTTTTTCTGATTGTGTATTTTTAATATTTTTCACCCAATGGCTTCATTGCTATAATATATGCTGCTGTAATGCAACATCAAGGTATGACTGACTGGATGATGCTTCGAGTCTTTCGTGATCCCACGTCAACGGCTATGAGTCAAAGTTTTCTCTTTTTTTCAGTTTTACTTACGGTAAATTTTTTCTAGATATTGATTCTTGCATGAAAATAAATAACGTATATATTTGCATGAATGTATCAGCTTTATAACATCTGCTTCTTCGATTTTATCATTTTCCCTTGATTCCTGAATTTGAGTTCAAGTCTAAAGTGATCTTAACATTGTATCTGACGCTCCATTTACTGCTCTAAAATTTTTTAGATAAACCAAACTTTCTGAAGGTAATGTTCAGGCAACCCAAGCTTTTCTGAGGCAAGATAATCTGCTGCATACTATTATAAATATCTCACTCCAGCGTAAATATTTTTTAATACAATCACTTCTCCTTTGAGGGCACACCTCATACAGAATCTCGTGCCTCATGCAAACCTGCTTCCACTAAAACTAACTTCCATCTTTAAACTTTCTGTACAGGCATCTGTTGTTTCAAATCACCTCAGATAATGCTTAATGGGGTAAAATAATAAGCAAATCTGATAACTCAAAGATAAATCCTCTATCCCATTAAAATGAAGTCTTGACAGAACACGTATCATGCCATGACTCCTATCGATTACACCAAAAACTGAGCACTCTGATCCTGACATGTAACAACTATTCTGATATTAACTATATATCTATGTCTGCCATTTCTAACCATCAAAAAACTATGTGCTTTATGGGACCACATTTCAAAAAAAAACTGAAAACACATAAAAAAAAACTATTTTTTTGCTCGAAAACTACATGCTTTATGTGACCCCCCAAAAAAACAGAAAACACATAAAGAACTATTTTTCTGCTCGAAAAACTACACACTTTATGGGAACTGAAAACACATGACTAATTTTCTGTTCTAAAACTACATGCTTCACATGGACTGAAAACACATGAAAGACTAATTTTCTGTTCTGACAAATAAATATCTCATCTGCTCTGGAAAAAATGTCCTCTACAAACATACTATGCCTCGCCACATATGGACTCCACTAAAAACTAAGTACTGCCTATGTACATGTTTTGTGTCCTGATGGAACACCTTGCCTCATTTACACTGCAATGAAAACTGAGTGCTAGAATAGCATGGGCTTGTACACTCCCTAAATCATGAGACACTTCCCATCAGACTTGAATCATTAAATATACAATGAAAAAGAAAAACTCATGTACGATAAAAGGTAGGATAGGATTTACATATTTATCATAGGGGAGGGGAAAGTCGTTGGGATGGCTTAATTATATGACGAACCACGGTCTCTCGTCCAGTTACCAGTTCATGTTGGGTATGGGATTAGTTTCTATTTGTTTTCGGAAGTATGGACTAAAAACAGTGTTTGCCAACTGTGAGGAAATACAAGATATTACTCTGCATTTGGTAAAATTTTACTTATATTGTTCAGTTACTACTTACTAGTATTATTTATTTTATGCCTATTGCAGGAGGAAACCCAAAATAAGCATAAGTAAGAATAGAATTAAGGCTGCAAACCACTGCTAAAGACCAACAGACGAGTCTACCAGATAGCAGGTATCGATAGAATTTGAAATAAATACGAGTATATGGGGAAAAGTGGATAAATTAAGAACACTGGGCAGAAGTATTAAAAATAGATAAAGCTGTAGGAGTCAATACAATAACAATTATAATTTATTTATTATTAAAAGACAAAATTGACAATTAATAGCACCAGTTGGGCCTTAAAATTATGGCCAAGTTTATTTTTTCAATTAGTAACACAAGAAACGATAGCATAAAAAATTGAAAAAAAAATTAGGCACACATTTTTACTATAGAAAGAAGCCGTAATATTTAATTAAGATTTAAAGCAATGGCATTTTTTTTATTGAAAACTGATATTGGAGAGAAGATAGATAATGCAAGGTAAAAAAAATTTGTGATCACATGCAAAAAAAGTGATTTGTGAGCCACTGCAAAAATATTTTCACTCGCTTATAACTTTCTCGCTCTCCAGATGAAGCTGAAGAAAAAGGCACCGAAGTCTGTACTATTTCAATTATAGCTCATGCTTGAGTCGGCTTAATCTTATGCGAAATACATCACAAGCTAAAAACTCCCTATGCTTAAGTTGAAGGGATCCAGTCCTGCCAAACTTTAAATAGCTTTTCACCCAAGGATGCAGTCCCTACTGGATCTTGTTCAAAGTGGATCCCATACCACCTCAACCAGGGTATAGTAAATAGAGTAGGCAATACTGGACCAAAAAGATTCCAAGCCTTTCCAAATGTGGTAGCTCAGTGCCTAGGTTCAGACGCCTGTACAGAGGTTTGTTCAGGGTGCCCTTCAGGTTCAAGTGGAAAATATACAAAAACAACATACAAAAATATATTGCTGCGATCTGGAGCAAAGGTGGCTAACAAAAAAATAATTTGTGGCGTGCTGTGAACATTTTCTCGCTCACCAGAAGAAGCTGAAGGAAAAAGCATCGAAGCCGCTCCTTGTGCAGCAATTTCAGTAGATCTTGCTTGTTCATTCATCCTTCTTTCCTGATCTTCCCTCTCAATTTCCTCTTCCTTCTTCACGACCTCATCCAGTAATATAGCTACTGAATCATAGATTTCTTGAGAACTGGCTTCCTCATTAGCTTCAATTTTTTCTTCAAGAAGGATTCGTACCTGAAAATTTTTACAAAAATATAAATAAAATTTTTTTTAATATATAACAGATCAAAATGCTTTTACTAGTTCAGGGTTTAGCCCCCATGGGGTCTTCTGGGGCCACAAGCCAAGACCTTCACTGGGTACCATTATATTGACTACATGGAAACCCCATTTAAACAATACCAAGTTTTTTTTACTGAAAAGCAGCGGGTCACAGAGTGTTGAGAGTCCCTGGAAGTGGGCCACAGATTACTTAAGTTTGAGAACTATTGTACGAAGCAATCAAAGTTGCCTAATACAAATGTTGCTTTTACATATACCGGTAAATGAAAATAGAAAACGTTTATGTGTTGTTCTCCGCTAGCCTAATGTTCATAGTTGTACCAATGATTACACTCTAGAAATGATTATTTTCAAGGCAATAAGTAGAACGGCCATCCAAGTACCGGTATTTACTGATCGGTCATATCTTCCTAGTTCATGTACTAATCGATATATTAAATTTTAGGCTTTTATAAACGCCTGAAATTTGGCACACATGAATGGGATGGGGCACTAATGCCATTAAAATTACGTTTTCTCTTTCAGCAGGTTTTATCAATTTTTCCGAATGATGAGACATGACAATGCAATAAACGTAAGATGAATTATTAGGGCTCCTATCCGATGAAATAGTCTTGATGAATAACCTATTGCTCAAACCCTTTCAGCATCAAATCACAATCCATCATGTCCATAGTCATACCCGTGATTATACGCCCCAAGAAAGAGATAGACTGGAAACGCTGTCTGTGGAGTCAGAGAAAACATACGACCGACTCCAACTTCGCATGAAGATCTAACTGCAGCTCCGAACTCCAAGAATGAAATTTTGATCACAAAAATTTTGACGCTTGCAAGCCTTCTTTAAAATAGACTGTTAAGAAAACTTATTCAAAGTGGTTCTTATTGAGATTCTATAAACATTTCTCTATTTCTGTTAACATCATTGAGTGTCTGGAAACCCGACTTCAACCTAGTTTGAAAAACAACCCCAGAGAAAACACTTCCTTCAACTTTGCAAATCTGCTAATAACCAGTGGAAGGTATGTATTAAAAATTCAGTATACTGAATACATTCGGAAATCTTGGCAAAATAGAAATGAAAATGAAACATGAAAGTGATACGTCGATAAGTAACTACAAACATGACCAAAATCAAATGGTGAATGAACTAATTTTTAAATCAATTGCGTATAAAATAAAACTTTATATTGCATCACTGTAGAGAAAATAGTTTCGGGTTACATTTCAAAATACCCACACGGGTAAAGGTCATCATTTTGAGTCCTCAAGGTCAAGAGACAGAACTTTTTAAAGTTTAATCATGTCGTGATCGCTGTGTACATCAGGGGTTCTCAAAATTTTAGTGTTATGAAGTCTGTAAAAAGGTTGCTTGACATTTACGGAGCCCCACAAATTTGTCACTTGACAAGTTCTCTATAATCATAGCATTCTACCAATATAAAATTCTAATACCAAAGTTGTTTTTGAACAACATAATAATAAAGTATTGTTGATATGTGGCAACTAGGATAATGACATATTTTAAGTTTGTTGCCTCCGGTCCAGTAACCAAGTCTGTTATCTGTAACTGGCTCACGCAGAAGAGTAATAGCCCAGCGCTGGTGTACATGATCTCACAATGTGTACTAAATTTCACTTTAAAACAATTTTAGATAAGATGAAAGATCGGAATATATCGTAAATATCAATCTATTTTTAGACGATACCGATACTAGTACCGTAATTGTGAAAATGGCCGATACATTAGCAGTCACGTCACTAGTCAATACTACATAGGAAAGGGCATTATATTTTTTCATTACAGCCCTCTACACATGAAAGTAACGCCAGAAACACTTACAATTCTTTCCGAGAATCCCATAGCTAGAACATTCTTCACAACATCAGAATCTTTTATTTCTTTTTCCACCCTTTCTTTTTTTTTTCGCATTTCCTCCTGGAAATAGAATTCAATGGTTCAGGTTGGTTAAAATGCACTTGTAAATGAATGGATGCAATTAAAGAGTTGAATATTGGGCGCTCCAGAAGTATGTGTACCAATATGAAGGTAATTAATTTTCTTCGCCAACTTCACATCAAGTTGTGTAAAAAGACTGAAATCCATGGGTAGGGGGTATTCACTTGGCTAACAGAGACAGTCCCCGAACTCGTAATGGAACTTAAAAAAGGAAAATCGGAATAAAATTATGGCCTAACCCTTCCCTGGTACACAACACACTACAGGAGTGCCCAATATGTCCAACATTGCACTGCTGGTTACCCTACACAGGTGTCATAGGGCAGTGTTCGGCAAACTGTGGGCCGCCAATGAATTTTTATTATGGCAGTGGTACACAAAAAAGTAAATTCAACATCACATATAAACGGGTCATATTCAGTAGGGCAGTCGTTGGGAGACTGTAGGTCACAGCCCAATTGCGGGTCGCCGAGCATGTTATGGTGGGATTTCAAAAAATTATTATTATGGCAGTTTATGAAAGTTCTATAAATCCAACGTTACATATAAACAGGGGTCATATTCTGTAGGGCAGTCGTTGGGAGACTGTGGGTCACAGCCCAATTGCGGGTCGCCAAGCATGTTATGGTGAGCTTCCAAAAAATTTTTATTATGGCAGTTTATGACAGTTATATAAATCCAACATTTCATATAAACAGGGGTCATATTCTGTAGGGCAGTCGTTGGGAGACTGTGGGCCACGCCTCAATCGTGAGCTGCCGAGCATTTTCCTAGTAGGCATCCAATAAATTTCAATGTGGCAGTGATACACAAAAAAGTTCCATAAAAACAACATTACAGAGTTTTTAATTAATCGGTTATATATAGGCCCTTTTATACAAAAATTGCAAAGGAACTCATTGATACCATAAGATATTGTTTTGGCCATCACAGATGTATTAAATGAAGTAAAAATACCTAAACAATTACACATGAAAAAAACAACAAACCTGGTTGAGATATATTGAGAACTGACTTCATACCAAAATTAAAATTGTAAAGGGACTTTATGGACACCTAGTATATTTGAACTTTGATTCAATTTCATTCCTTACTCAATTTTGGATTAAACATACCTGTGGATCGATAATCACAGGGGGAGGGCTCGGTTGTTGCGCTCTACTGACATTCGGTGGAATATCATGTGATCTTCCTGGCTGGTTAACTCCCTCTAGTGGTGACCCATCTTGACAAGCAATGATTGGACGAGCAAGATGTGGACTGAGAGACAAATGCCGATACACAAAATGTTGTCCTTTTACTTGCAATAAAAACTGACAGGTTGGAAACCATTTTGCATGCTCAACCCATGGTATATCATCGTATTCCCAGTGCTATAAATAAAATAGTAATAACTGAAAAAGAACCAAATAATTTTATTATTATCTGAGGAGAAACATAAAATCACTTGCAGTCGTTTTCAGGATCACAAAATTCATGCCATATGTCAACGGTTCCCAATATATACCCACTACTAGCTGTAATTTCACAAACTGCCGTTTATACATCTTCTGAACCGTGTTTAGCGAACATGAGTGATTTTTAGTCAGGAATTCAAACAAAAATTAGGCAGAGATGAGGAAGAAGAGTTGACCTTTTGCCTTTATTCTTTAGTCCTACATGTTTACAATCTTTATAACGCATAAAGTACACATTAACAGTTTTTCTTGAAAGCAGCGATTTTTTTTAAAGTGAGTGAGTGTGAGTTTTTTCCCTGATAATTTGGCGCCACAACCACAAATAGTTAAGGAATGTCAAAACTCAGTGAAGGGCCATTATCGGGTGTGGCCCATGGATGATAGTTGGCTGGTGGTACGGCATCTTTAAAGCAAAGAACCACCCTGCAATGGCAAGGAGGCCAGCAATCCCCTTGCACATTTTCCAGCAAAGGGCTACCCCCACGGACCCGCGCAAGGTAATCAGAGATGCTGTAGCAAGATTATCCCTAACATTATATGACATCAGCTACTTGCCAGTCCATACCAGGCATTTGAAAAATTGGGCGCTCCCGTAGTACGTGAACCAAGACACCGGAACGTAGTATGTGTACCAGGTTAGGGTTGGGTCATAATTTTGTTCCAATTTTCCTTATTTTTTCAGGGACTCAGGTAGTATTGTACCTGAAATTATGTACTAACCCCAACCTGGTACACATAGTGCGTTTGGGTGTCTGCCATCTTGATTCACATACTACATGAGTACCGAGAATAGAATGTAATAGTTTCTTGTATACCGGTATGGCATTGGATTTAAAGCGATTTAGCAAACTCGCAAGGGGACAAACGCAAAATTTACCTGAAGTCCTCCGTTACAATACCAGCATTTGACTCGATCTCTCTCTCCTATGAAATTTAAAATAAACACAAATTATTCGATCATAAAATTTAATTAAAAAAGAACAATACATGCGTTGTTCGCATCGCACAAGTTAACCGTTAGGACATTGTAACGTCATAGGTATAGATAATAAATTGAACTCATGTATAGGCTTTGCAAGGATTGAAATTTCTCACACATACATGAATAAACAAATTGATTACTCATTCGGCCTGCAAGCCGTAGGTTGCACACCCTTGCTGTAGCCTGTAGGCAATGCTGACACAGAGAAATTTGAACCTGTCAAAAGCAGTAGGTCCATACATACATAACAGTGGCAAAGAATGATAAAATTTGATAACATTTAGTAAATGTACATTCGAGCCTTTAATTAGAAAAGTTGCAAGTAATTACTTAATGTAGGAAAACACTTAGTACAATGATGATTACCTAGAAAGAAGAATCCAGCTTGTGATATTTCTGCAGGAGTTGCAGCTGTTCTTCCCACCGGCCATCGACGATCGAAAGTATCTTCTCTTGCTGCTAAATTTCTCATGTGGGGGTTGGATGGGAATCTAGAAAAAAGTATTGTGGTGATTTGCATCTTTAAACCTAGCAACACATTAAACAGTCACGACATTTGACCCTGCTGACGTATACTGTTCGTCCTTTTTTAGCATGGTGTTGTGATTTTAAAGTCATTCTCTGATTCGTGCTGCTTTAAGACTCTTAATTGACGTTCGAGCTAATAAAAGCCTAGTGCAGGGGTGCACTACAATTGTGCGTGGCACGCGACAAGATTATTTTGAAAAATTTGGCACGTATCCTCATTTGAGGTGTGCACCCCCTGGCCTAGTGTACGAGCTTGTTTATTTCTGTGTTAAATTCATCACAAACATTTCTGTATGATCCAACCAGTGTGGCACAAAACTAGGTCAAGCTACTTCAATTGAAGTGTCAGAACTTCGTACGACCCTTATTTTCTTTTATATTCCAGCAAAAGATAATTAAAGGGTTTAATCAGCAGTTACATGAACTACTCTACGGTGATGAGAAGTCCAGCAATCATCATACATAATTATTACCCACAATAGGATACAATCATGCGAGCCCCCTTGGGAAAATCAGGTGCCCGATAGCAAGACCTAACCCACACAACAGTTTCTTTGAGTCTCGTGCCAATCAGTGCTTACTAAGATGTGAGCTATAATAATCTATATAGCTCTTGATATTTCAGTGACTGCCTGCAACTTCGCTCCGAGATAAGTCTCCTTACACTTCTGAAAAAATGCACATCACCTTACTTTAACAAATTCTTTTGAAAGGTGTGACGAAATTAAACAGTGAACTGAAGTTTAGCCCTGTAGTGAGCTCATGGCAATTTTAGAAAGAATAAAAAGAACCAGCAAAGCTGTGCAATTCACTGAGATTGCGATTGAACAAGATTATGATAGGCAAATATTCCACCTGCATGGGAAATTTCTCGAGCTCTATGTTACATTTATTTTTGTTAATTTATATGTAAAGTATATATTTATTACTGAATATAAAATCAATCTTGCTTTATCTACTGTTATTCCATAATCGAAACATTTACCTGCATGGAAAATTTGTTGCTCTTTCATCTGGAGTATCGGGATACTCGGGGACTTTGACATTTCTCTGTTCCGTTCCAAGAATCATTGGACAAGCTGGGAAGTGACTTCGATGTTCATCCTGAATAAGTTAAAGAATTTTTCAACAAAATTTGCCACCGCAAACATTCAGAAGTGAAAAGCATAAGAGCAGTGGTCCTCAAACGGTGTGGCGCGCCCCACAAGACAATTTTTGAGGGGCCGTGAAGCAAATTAAAAATATTTTTTAGATTTGAGTGGAAATTGATGTTTCTTTATATTGGATATTTACATTCAATCCACGTATATTCAACGCGTTTTTTGAATACAACATACTTTCGCCTTACTATCTCATATTTGTAGCTCATTGTTAGCTAGTTATTTTGGGGGTGGGGCGTGAAACTTGACAAATTTTAAAAAAGGGGCACGGCCTAAAAAGTTTGAGAACCACTGCATCGGAGCAAAGCTGTTTTCAGATTGTTAGGACTTGTACCCTGCCCAAGTCAAGCATTGATTTGCATTTAATACAGCATACTGAATTGTTCCAGATCAGCTTGGAAATTTGGTTACTGCTCATAATTTCACTCAGAGGTATCCTTTACTTCTAAGTGAATGTGTATGACATTACTTTGACCAAATACTTATAAAATATCACACACAAGGTCTGGAATCTCAAGAAATACTGGGTTCAAATGAGGGTCGGTTTGGTTAAAAACAACCTACATTTCTGACTTTACCTAGTAGCTTACCTAGGAACTCAATAAGTACAAATAAGGATTTATCAAAGTCCTACAACAAAAAGCTGAGATACCCGAGGGAATTATATAAAGTAGGCTGCAAGCAGCTGGAAATAGCAACGACAGTAATTTGATGATAGATGGATAATCGCGATGAGATCAACCTTTCTATTCCAGCAGTAATTGTTAAAATACAAATATGCAGTTTATCTTCGATGGTTCACAGCTCCTCACATATTTTAGCCTTTACTTTTCAAATAATTATCGATCTACGCAACAGTAATTGAGATAACATGCGAGGTGCGGTATCAACATTGGTAAACTACGATGGAATGTCGGGACATGCGACAGACTGTTGCTGTTGGAGACATCATGGAAACTACCAAAGGTGAAAGTGAAGGAAACCAAGGCAGCAGCAAAGGCCAATAAAAAAAAGGAAGAAAGAAGTGACTGGAAGCATCTAGCGCCCATCAACAGCCTTAACCTAAAACCTGAAATGTTGTGGTGATTTGTGTCCTGAAATCTATCAACGCATCAAACAGTCACGACATTTGACCCTGCTGACATATACTGTTCGTCATTTAATAGCATGGTGTTTTGATTTGAAAGTAATTCTTAATTTGTGCTGCATGAAGACTCTTAGTTGACATTTGAGCTAATAAAAGCCTAATGTTTAAGCATGTTTATTTCTGTGTTATGTTCATCGAAAACATTTTGGTACGATCCAACGGTTGTGGTACAAAACTAGGTCACAGAACTTATGTTAAGTGTCAGAACGACCCCTTTTTTTTTTTCCATATATTCCAGCGGAAGGTTCAATTAGCAGTCACTAGAACCAAGCTACAATCGTCGATCGAGCAATCCAAACTTTTTGAGGTGGTCAATAACTCAAAAAATACTCACCAATGCATCATCCTCAAGAGTCCAATTCCTCAAAACTCCTCCGCATGAGAAGCATTGAGTTCTGTCCATGTCACCAAGATAGAAGAATCCTGTTCTTGCTAAAGCAGCTGGAGGTACATTAGGGCGACCGACAGGCCATCGGGCAAATGAAGCAACTCTAGAATTGAATTTTGTATTATTATCAGAAAAGTAAGAATTACAAGTCCAAGCATCTGAAACAATAACTGGGTAACTATTCCCATAAAGCGCGACTCTCCAGAGTCTTTTTGCGGCTCTTCTCGCTAGCCTTAAATATTTTCCAAATTTAACTAAGAGAAACTGTACTGTGACAGTTTTTTTAATGTATTAAGCAGTAGAAGAAGTTTACATCAATTATGAAAACAAAGTATGTTTTAGTATAAAAATCGTTGTGGCGTGGTATTTAATCAGTCAAGCGACAAATCTTACGTCACAATGGTCAAATGTATGTTGACGCGTTGGCGGAATTGTAGCTTAATTAGGGTTAGTCTCAGTTACAGTTCGATATGGATGGATATTGCAAATTACGCAAATGGGTTCAACTCCCATGGCAATAAACTCTTGGCGTAATAAACTGCGTAAGCAATGCTAAACCTGAAATGGTTCGATCTTTCCAAAAGTTGTATCAATGGTTGTATTGTATCAATGGCTGCTTTGTTCAGAGCAAAATATGTAAATAAGCTTAGTGTAAAACGATCAAATCTCAAGCCTGTGCCAAGTGCTGCGAATTGCAGTGTGAGTATGCCCTTAGTAATAATATACATTACAGTAATCATTGAGCTGAATTTGATTTTTTCCTAAAGTTCACACAGTTTCATTTCTTACCCTATCAAGTTCGAGAGTTGTGATAGGGGTGTGGTCAAGTGATGTTTGAAAAGTGGTTATATGTTTTATAAATTCAAAATCTTAAATCTCACCTGTCGAGTTCTCTGTTCAAATGTAAATTAGTTAAAAATCTTCTGTGATCAGATGAAATAACATTTGCCATTCTCCATTGATTGGGCGGCATAGGCGCTTGTTGAACACCGGGTAGCCGACCTCGAGTCGTTCCAGGGCCATTTTGAATATGGACCGTGTTGTTCGGCCCAATCCGAAAGCTGCCGCCTAAGAAAAAGATAGGTGGATTCAATTTCACAAAATGTAAATTTCGCTTAGCAACCTTGTTGTCATGGATACCAGGATGTTAATGTTCCATGCAGAGATGGCCAAAACCAAATAATCTAATGCAGCGGTTCCCAACATTTTTTTCAGACGACCCAGAATTTAAAAATAAATAAGGGGGCGTTCCATAAGTGTGTGTACCAATATGGAGGTAACTAACTTTGTTCGCCTACTTTACATCAAGTTGTATAAAGGGACTGAAATCTATGGGCAGGGGGTATATTCACTTGGCTAACACAAACAGTACCCGAATTGTAATAGAACTAAAATGAGGAAAATCGGAATAAAATTAAAAAACTGGAGTTCTACGAGAGAAACCCATGGGCTCCATGAGAGAAAACTAGGAACTTCACGAGTGAAACCCCGGCCTAACCCTAACCTGGTACACACACTACGGGAGTACCTGATAAAGCACATAACCTCTGGTCGGCTATATAACTCCCTCTACCATCAAGTCCATGCATCTGAAATGAATAATTGATTACCTATATGCATGCACTAGTAGAAAAATGCAAGGCGTGGTGCACCATGTCACCAAACTCAGCACGTCATCATTTTTTTTCCCGGGTAAATTTTGAAAATCTTAAACGCTACTAGAGCCAAGATACTCTACCTGTTTGTCTCACTCTTTCTGGCAAATCAGCTGGAAATCTCACAACTCTTGTGATTGCTCCTGTGATAGGATCCCGCTGCTCCAAGACTTGTTCCTAAAAACAAAAATGGCACACGGTAGTTCTCGTTTGAATTAAATCTCCATATAGTACTAGCATGAGGTAGTTACCACCCTATAGTGGGGTGGACTTCATACTATAATACAGTAGTTCCCAAGCTTTTATTAAGCCTCGTGGTTCCCTATACGGAGGCTTTTACCACCGATTGCCCCCCTGTTTATCATTCCAATGGTATGAATATATTATAGTGGTTGGCAGATTTCTAATGCCATTATGTTCAAACAATTCATGCTCAACAAAGGCCCTGTGGAATAACCTTATCAAGCAATGAGACTAGGAAGAACAGGAGGTTTTCTTGTAAAAAAAAGTAAAATAAGTTTTACACCTGGCATGGTTGCCCCCCCCCCCAAATTGTTCTGTGGCCCTTTTGGTGGGCCACAGGCGCCCGGTTGGGGACCACTGCGTATTGTAGATATTTCATGTCAGTAGTCACACTTAAAAACTTTGAGGGAGCCGAGCCCAAGCTCCAACGTAAAAAATGAAGCTTTGGAGCCACCGTTTGATTATACTCTAACTCCGGAACTGGAGCCAGAGCTACTGTGAGTTCGAACCCGTTCCCCAGCCCAGAACAAAACTAACGTTTTGTCTGCTATTCCATTGTGCTGAAGCACTACCAATATTGATTCCACCGAATAAACTTCTGATGGGAACATTTCCACAATCTTCTCCTCTTGGGAATGGACAACTTTCCCTGAAATATGGTTGAGTGCATATTAGAGTATCGACTCGTATATACATACTCAAATACACAACACGGAGAGGGTTTCTCAAATGGGGACCTGGGCCCCAAGTGGGCTGCAATGAAGCTGTCTTGGGGCTCTCTAGGTATCATTCAACACATTACGAAAACATTGATTTAAAGTAAAATTGAGTTATTCGATTCTTTGAGCGTTAAAAACCAAATAGAAGTTTCATAGAAGAGCAGGGGATAATAAGTGTTAAGAGTCTTTGAAAGGGACCCATGGAATTTGTGAAAGTTTAAGAAACACTGCGCCAACTAATCAAAGAATTTCTGTGAGAACAGTGCTCCAGATTCTTAATAATAACAAACTTACTTATGCCATCTCACATCAGAAGGAATGTCTGTATTATTCCATCTTTCCACTGTTCGTGCACAAGCAAAACATTTCACCCGATCGAAAAATCCGGTGAAGTAAAATCCTGCTTTTGCCAGAGATTTTCTCGTAGTTGGAGAAGAAATTGGATAATGCTCAAATGTTGATAATCGATATTGTTCAAGTCTGTTGTCTCCTGAAACAAAACAAAGCTATTATTAATCATTGCTATTCTTATATTCACTGGTTCTAGGCCATGATTTTTCAACAAGACCCTCTGGGCCCCCAAGGGGTTACAGAGCGAGGCATTAGGTAACTACTAACTATTATAATAACATTACTTTCATTTGTTGACTTTTGACTCTGGGTTTTTTAAACTGGGCCCTTGGGCCCCCTAGGGGTTTACAGAGCAGTTTTCTTGGGGTCAAGAAACAAGGAATTATGTAACATTTGCGTTCACTATATTGAAGTAAATTTGGCAACTGGCAACAAATATATTCATTTACCTTTGTTAACTTTTATTACCAAACATGATAAATGGAAACCTGTTAATGTTAGTTTATTTTCTAATTTTCCATTGCAGAGTAGGGGGGGGGGGGGGAGAAGGTGGGCTGGGGTGGGGTTGGAGTATCTTTTGATTTATGGTTTGTCCATTCGGTTGCATCCGAGAACGATGAGAATGACATATTGCCATGTGGTTGAAATGTTAGTTTAGTCTACGTCAGCACCGCAGGTTACACAATTATGCATCTTGTGTTTAAATCCCTCGACCACCAAATCAATATCAAATGGATTTCAATGCCTCAGGACATTTGTAATTTAATACTAAATTAAGTAATATAATTTAGCTTTTTTTAATTCTGATCAAGCAATATGGTGGGGGAAATTCCCCACTATTTAAATAAGTATAAAATGGAATATGATTCGATACTCTTGATTTGATTTGAGTATTCTAGAAGTAGAATAGTAATATTATTCTACATTGCCCATCCCTAGTCAGGGTGTAATAAATCAGGTAGGCAATGAAGAATTGAAAATATTTTCAGTAAATTCCAAAATAATACATCCTTACATATAATTAGACACCTGTGAGCTGTGACTGCTTACACAGATCGTTGTTTAGAGCAAAAGGGGTGAATTAAGCTAAAGGGTTAAAAGTTAGAACTAATTCACTGGCTTGCCTCATGTTTCTACAAGAATATAAATACAGAGGAGCAGGTGTTTCAGACTTCAAACCACAATTAGGGGTGTGGGCAGGGGTGTGGCTATGGAAATTTAAGCCAACTTGTTATATGCTCAGTTAGGCTTGAACATAGAGAGATAACAGGGCTTGTTTATGTCAATGAAGGACTTTCTAATTTATAATTTATTATTAGTTCTCTACCATGGAAAACAACTTTCGGTATCTGGAGAGGTGTGGCAATAAATATATGGGTGTGGCTGCCTAGAAAAGAATATAAGCAAGATGGAAGATGCTGTTACAGCAGTTGCAAAAAATACTAGATGCCTATGCTATATTTTCCCCTCCAAAACAAGGCTCTGTTCAACCAATCAAATTGCTGAAACCATACTATTATTAATGAGACCCGAAAACTTACCGTTTCGACATTGGCCTACCTGATTTATTGCACCATCGTGGGATTTGAACCCAAGATTTTCGAGTACTCCCGTAGTGTGGTGTACCAGGTTAGGATTATCCATTATTTACTTGAGTTTCAATTATTTAAATCTATTACAAGTTCGGGACTCGTTTGTGTTAGCCCAAGTGAATATCCACCCCCTACTCATAGGCCTTTCCGTCCCCTTTTGAATGTAAAGTAGGGCCGACAAAGTTATTTACCTCCAATATTGATATAGGTACACACTTCTGGAGCGCCGTTTTTTGTGTTGTGGTGGCCAAATATTTAGTCAAATGTTTTTACCACTAGTAGCGAGCCTACGATTTTTCATGTCTTATATATGATGCATATGATGATCTAAGAACTCAATTAGGGTGCGATTGATGACCTGTCTTAGCTATGATGTTATTGCATGCTAGAAATATCAGCGTTCCAGAAGTGTGTGTACCAATATGGAGGTAACTAATTTTGTTCGCTTATTTTATATCACGTTGTGTAAAGGGACTGAAACCTATGGGCAGGGGAATATTCACTTGACTAACACAGAAAGTCCCTGAATTCGTAATAGAACTAAAATAGGAAAAAATTTGAATAATATTATGGCCTAACCATAACCTGGTACACATACTAAGAGAGTACAGAAATATCAGTCCAGATCCCATGCCCACCACCTCACTCAGTGATGTAATAAAATTGGAAAGGCAATACCAAACAAAAAAGCCTGGATCTCGTAACAAATATTCAATATTGTGATCAGGATTTATATTATAGTTCTAAATCAAATGCCATTACTTTGAAATTCTCTTTGAATCCAGTTTTTTTTGCACAATTGGGCAATTAACGAGGTCAGAAATCAGCATCTGCAAAATTTGACGTCGGAGCAAATGCTGAATCCACAAAAGGTATGGAAGACTTAATCATTAGTTGCAAAACATTTAAAGTTCTACTCTTGCTCAGCAAGGTCAAACCTAGGTCAAGGTCAACCACTTTGTGTTTTGCAATAGTCACATGATGTTCTGCTGATCACAGCATAATTAAATATGTTCAACAAATAATTCAATAAGGAGATCCAGAGTAATTATGTGATAAGTAAACAGTAAATTTGCTGACAGAAATGTTTGCATATTTGCTTTCATGTTATGCAATATGTGCATTTGCAATACTGGCCGATCACGAATTCCTCCAACCTTGCATGCTAAGCTAATTTTGTGGAGCTTCCCCATATGATCACGCCGTCTCATCTGTTTTTCTTTCCCAAGAAAATAACTCCAATCCTAAGGAACTTACCAGGGGGGATATATATACTCTGTTGTCCCGGTGGATCTCTGACATCATCTGACACCCTTCCCGGAGTATCAGATTCCAGTTCTCTATGTTGTTGCGCTGATGATCGTTGCGGTTGCCCATGTTCTTGTCTACTTCTTCTGTTTGAATCTGAGTTGTAATATAAATGAAGAAATCATTTTAAACTTTGTATGTTTTGATTTGATGAAGCTATGTAGATAATAACTAAATTCAAAATGCAATTCCTACAAATTTCAGAGAGCCAATGTTTTTGGTAAATGAAGTATAAAAATTCTGGTGATATTCTGATATTGCAGAATCGTTAATCTCCAAATCATTATCTCAGGTCAGGATAAGTTGAAATGACAAGGCATTAACTAACATTAACCTAACTTATGACGGTTAAAAAATTGGTGATGGTGGGGCGATAACACAATAGTACTACCTTCAGAAGTAGCGTGTTTCAATTTTTTTCTATTTCAATTTTCTTTCCAAAAATAACACTAGGGCTTATTCTCGGGGGATGTCTTATTTTCAATTATGAAAAACAAAATTACAAAGTAGAGAATTAAGAGATTTTAAAATATACAGAATATCAAAACCAATATCCATTTACTTATAAATAACACGTTTTAATGTGTAGAAGAGAATTTTTACTATTGACTTAGTCAAAAAAAATTTGCACTATTGACTAGGTCTTATTTTAAGGAAAGGGCTTATATTAAAATCATTTTTAAAAATTCAGTCTAGGTCTTAATTTCAGGGTAGGTATTATTTTAGTGGAAACACTAGGGCAGCGGTTCCCAACCTTTCTACCCTGGCGGACCGGTAAAATTAGATTGAATATACTCGCGGACCGGTATAAAGTTGAAATAATGTGCCGGCCACATATTTAAAATGGGTGAAACATATAATAATACCATATATTTGTGTAATAAAATGCAGTGCTGGGTACCCATTATGCGTAAGAAAGGCACGCATAAAATATCTCACATTAAAAACATGCACAATTAACTCCTGTGAGAATTTTGCTGCTGTTTCGTTTCCAATATAAGATTGCAAACGAGGCCTCAAAGAAGTTTTTGCTACACGTAACTCTGCAGCCGTGTGAAGTCGATTTCTTTGCTTCGTTTTAATTTAATCTAGTGATGAAAATGTTTTTTCGCATAGCGCAGTAACTGGCTGAAAAGACGAACAACAGTTTGATTGCTCGATTACTTGGCGATGGGTATTCGTTATCAAGAGATATCTAAAATTGTGATTCTCTTTTAATCTGGACTGCAAAGTTGAATCACCATTTTGATCAAGCCTTTTCTTTTTCATTAAGTTCATCTTAATCCCTCTTCAGTTGATCGACGCCTCAAACGAAATGAATTTGCAATACAATGACAAAGTCGTCGATAACTTGGCATCAGGCTCAAAATCCTACTGTGTCTGGAAAAGATCTCTGCGGCCCATGCTTTTTTGCGCGTCTCGTGAGTCGTGACCACCTGTTGGGGGGCAACAAGGTCATATCTCACTGGAATATTATACTGTTCTTGACGGTTTTCTGGTTTGAACAAGGAGATATTTATTACGTTTTATATGGATGGTCATATTAATCAGGAACACGCAGAACAGTAAAAGCACGCGTGCCGATTATTAGGCTTCTTAATTTTGCGAGATTTGGTGGAGCGCATTCACGATGAATCGGAGCCGGAAAAGAGGAAAGTGTAAATGATAGGCGCCAAGATGTCGCGTAAGACGGTGCCAACATGTCCTGAAAGACGTTGCAATATGACAGCGGAAGAGAATTGCGTAATGAGCCAACGCAACTTTGTCTACGGTAAAGCGATTGAGACGGCATAAAAACAACAAAACAACGAAATTTCTCGCGGACCGGCAAAAAAGCTTCGCGGACCAGCACCGGTCCGCGGACCGGCGGTTGGGAACCACTGCACTAGGGGATTATTAATAAATAGATATAGTCGGCATTGATATGTGGTATAAAAACTTGGCCATCGCTGTCAAATATTTTCATATATATACGATAGTTATGGATGCTTCCCCCATCCCAATCACGTCCAAGTATTTGAATTTATCGACTGAATGCCTATATCCAATTTGGAATGGTAGCAAAACAGAGGCCGTGGTATCGGTATGTCATATTATTAAACCAACTTTATAGGGTTTCATGCAGGGATAAATATAAAATACTTTTCATACCCTAAATCTTGAAAATATTTTCCAGGAACCATCTTGCCGCTCAATATATTAATACTTATTCTTGGTTCTATGCGATTGTTTCATTATCACAAGCAAAGCTCGCGGTTGACCACGATTCGGACAATTTCTCACTTAAATTGCAATGAAAATAGAGAAAGGGCAAAACGTTGGGTAGCAGAATATGTGAGCAAAATGGAATTTCTACTGTGTGAGCTCAAACCTACATCTTCTGCAATATTATTGAATACAAAAGTAAGTTTTGCGTCTAGCATTGTGGCCCCCTCCAATTGCTCTGTGGACGACCCCCCCCCTCTCCCTATGGCCCTTGGAACGCCTGGGCCATATACAGATAGATATCTATATGAAGTGGAGTATAATGTGAGTTCTAGAAGTCTAAAAGTCATTTGCTCGACTTCATTAACTTTTATGTTAATTTGGTGGATAAAATCTAGGGTACCATTATCTTTGCGCCCTTAAACTGAATCCAGGACTTTTGCAACCACGTCAGTTTTTGCTGAAAATTATAGATTGCGGGATAAAGAGCTGAGTGAAGGATGGAGAACTCGCGCGTACGTTTTTAGCGAGAAATTCAGATCTAGCGCGGACGCTACTATACTCAATCCAGCTGTTTAGTCAGTCAGTCAGATGTTTATCGGTTCACCAAACTGAAAAACACTGAATACGAACATAAAATTGGAGGCAATACATTAAAAAAATGCATTTCACAGTGAAGAGAAACGCGAACAAAAATGTTTTGTATTCAATAACATTGAAGGAGATGTAAGTGCACTTTAAATGCACCCGGGTATTTTTCGTGTGTCTATTTCTGGCTTCGTGTAACAAGGTTTGTGTTTTTGAGTGTGTGCTGGTGAACGGGCACATGATATTTCTCATGTTTTAAACTTTTTTAAAGGTTTTGCTCGCTCTCCGGAATTCTCCTTTTTTATTTTGTGTGAGTTTCCAAAATAAACTATCTATCCAAGTTTGAGCAAACATAGGACAAATTGAACTCACCTAGTAGAAATTCTATTCCGATCGCATATCCTGCTACCCAACGTTTTGCCCTTTCTCCATTTGCATTGTAGTACAAGTGAGAAATTGCCTACACCGGCAATCACCCACTAGCCTTGCTTATGATATGAAAACAATCGAACCGCTCCAGCTGCAAAGGTTTCTTGAATAGAAATTCGCAGCAGTGTTTCACTGACAGCATATTGATTTCTTTCTGTACCTAACGTGATGTTTTCTGCTGTCACGTTAGGTTTTTTGTTTATTCATTCATATTGAAAAAGCATAAATAACCACAACATGAAGTTCAATACGGGCGAGTTGTCGAACGAGCTTCATTCCTCGTGAATTGCTCGGCAACATACTAGCAAAGGTTCAGTGGAAGGCCTGGCCGCGATTTAAGATGCGTAAAAACCTATGGCGCGTCGTGTTAGGCGTTAGCAATATAACAAAACTTGGCACCACCAATTGAATTCCGTGAATTTCACAATGTCAGGTTGATTCACGCCGGTCGGATTTCACGTGGCTTCTTATGAAGGCTTTTTATCTTGCCTGGGGGCACTTCTTGCATACTCTCTAGGGCGGCGACGCCTCGTCTGGTTCGAATTGCGCGGGAGAGGATTGCAGGATAAGTCTTCTTCAGCCAAAAGAAATTGATTACTGCTACTGGTAAATATGCGGGACGTATATTTTTCGTAGTCATATGTTTATTATGTTTGGTACGCTTCCTCCCGGGATAAAATAGGAAAACAATAACTTCGAAAGTACGTGCTCTTGTTAAGTCATTAAGCCATGCAGCAGAGAATTTTAAAAATCTTGGACAAAAATCCCGCGCAAAAATATACATTGGAACAATCTTGTGACGCTCCACCTCTACGAAATCTACCTTTAAAACTGTATGGTCCATAGGTCAAAAAGAATCGTAATATTTTGTTTCAGAACAACAATTTATTTGTCTGTATATTTATTTGTTTCATTTTTCAGTAAAAAGTTTTAGATAAACATGTATTGTTACAAAAAAACTTCATCCAAAGTCAAAATGATGAACAAAATCTTGATATTGACCCTGATGTTGGCTGTTACTTCAGTGATGATACTCCACGTAGATGCTGGTGAGTACAAGAGAACGATGCTCAAACGTTTATATTCAAACATTTCTAAAATCTAACCTGTTTCTATTCGGTTACTTTTAGTGTGCGATCCGGCGTGTCAGTATTCTCAGGTATGCAACTGGAATGATGAATGTGTAGATGATCACGCTCCACCGTGTGGAAACGGTCAACCGAACGGTAACTCAAATTGCTGAGTAAGTGCAGTCTATTTCAATTTGCTCGAATCATTTCGTCACTGTTATTTTCGGATTCTATTTTTGTGTAATATCATAAAAGGTAAATCTTGTGCTCTTACGATATCGGTAATTTTCGAAATCATATGTGACCGAAAAAAGTTTACAGAGTTTTCCTTTTTAAAATCGACAGTCAACGTATAAAGGAAGCCTATAGAACCTGATTCACTATCATTCTCAGACTTGAAAATGAATACGGCGCTGGTTTACCATCATGACAAAGCTGCTTGTATTGAACAAATTATCAAAAATAGATTACTTGGAAATAAAATCGCTAAAATATTGGATTGTTTCTTGAAATCTCGGAATTTTAATAACATCATTCCCGGATGAAAAAATTGAGTTGAAATCTCGTGGTGGGTTTTCAAAACCATACACCTCAATGATCCTATTAATAACAAATCATTTTGTTTACTTCACTTTACCAAAAAACAAAATAAACGTTCCTTACTCTGATATATCTCGTACTTTAGTTCTTCTTTCATTTTTATTTTCAGCCACTGTATAGGAATGATTCATCACTTCGTACAAGATATATCATCGATCAGGAATATAATTCTACGTAGTTGGATAATATAAATAATATTAATGCAAACAGTAATCAGTAATCAGTAGTTTATTTCTCACCATACTTAAAATAGGCACAAACATACAAATTGCAATAAATTAAATTATAAATTGGCCATATTTCAGGGTGAAGGAGACGCGAGAAACCAATACTGGTTAACATACTGGCAAACATTTCAGTCTTACGTTCATTCTCTTGTACAACAACATCTATAATATTCCAGGAACAATATAATATTTTTCTCCTCGAATTATTTTTGAAATTGGGTATAAGGGGCATAATTGTTAGAAACTCGCCTTGGGCAGCAGAAAGTCCGGCACGCCCTTGCGCCCAATGCTGTGATATCTATTTAAAATGATCGGAATTTTATCGACGGCGAGTACCGCGAGATTTTGCCGAAATTTGAAACTAACAACTGTTACTAAGGATAGATAATTTAGGAAATTGCAATTAAAGACCCAAAAGCAGCAAGTAAATGAAAAAAACAACAACAGGTTTTATAATGCTGCACCTGACCTGCAATAGAACCTCAGGTCGTGGGTTAACAGAACTCGTTTCAGAACATTGTTTGTTTGCGCTCGTCCGTCTGGGAGAAGTTGAGAAGCAGAGCGATGTTTACATTTTGACGATTTTCGACGTCTGACATGAATTTCTCAAATTCTAACTCCTGAAATATAGAAGAATCAGAATACCTACAGACTATAAACACTTTTACCAGAGGTGCGAGTTTTTGAAAAATCCTTCTGTCTGCTAGAATTCGCCCGAGTTTATTCTTTCAAATACCGTCACATAATGCAGTATAACGTTTCTGAATTGCAAATTTTATCTAGGGCGAGACCACGTCAAGCTCTACTCGGGTTTAACAGTAATTCTGCCACTGAATACATTACTCTTTTCGGCCATAATAATATCAGATTGATCTAACTAACGCTAACGCTTACCCGTTGAGAAAAATCTAAAACAGAAATAAAGCGCAGCTGGCTTGCTAGTCTAAAGCAGCGTTTCCCAAACTGTGTTCCGCGGAAGTTTTGCGAGTGTTCCGTGGAAAAGGAATCGAGAATACATCTAAATTAGTCGCCGTGGCGATCTCGGGATTGTGAAGTTGTCGCTTAACTGACGAACGTTCAATATCGCGTCACCTTCGGCCTAATGCGGGCGGGTCTCGTGTAGTTTCGTACCCAAGTACTTGTGGAGGACGTAGCATAACGATTTTTGCGCATCTCAATCATAACACTCACCTGAATCTCCATGAACCTTTCCCCGAGCATCAACGTTCTTGTTTACTTCGTGACATTGGACAATCAGCATGATGCAAAAAATGACGTAACAATGCTCTCTTTTCGCATCCGCTCAGACACTTTTCTCACTCAGACATATTTTCAAGCGTGGTCGTAAACATTACCTCGTTTTCGCGTTTTTGAACACTATTCGTTAGTTTTCAGTTGTGTTTCGGGAACTTAAATATAAATCAGATAATTCAATGATCACTCTGTCTTCCTAGGAGTTTTAATTTGATTGCAGTAATAAAAAATTAGTGTAGAAATAGCTGTGATAGACTAGGCAAAAATTCTTTACCGGCACTTTTAAAAAACAGATTGTTGTATGCGATGAATCATAATGATGGTTTGAAAAACATACACCACTTTACAGGCGCCATCTCGCAAAAGCACTCCTAAAATAGGCCTGAAAATTTTGCGACCGTAAAATATAGGAAGAATTTTTCGGGTGTTAAAGGTCGGGGAAATCCCATTGTAGGTGTTGCTGCTTGAAAACATTTTCAGGTCCCCCGCGACTCCGGTCACACAAATAAACGATTGATTGATTGTTACGTAACATTAGAGTCAAACACTATGTAACGGAAAGTAAACGACATGGAAAGATAAAATGAATTTATAGACATATACACAGCATTTAAATTAAGAAACATTTATAATAAATGAAATATGTAAAATATTCAATCATATTTTAGGTATGTTTAACAGAACTCTGATCGTTTTCGCGGCGCATATGGCAACTCGCCACGGCGCACCCTTTGAGAACCGCTAATTACACCATTTTTTTTTTATCTATTTTCCCCTTTCATTTTTTGGTGTTCCGCGAGGCGAGATTAAAAGTGTAAGTCTTCCGTGGTCAAAAAAGTTTGGAAAGAATCCTAACCAGAGAGAAGGTTTTGCCGTCTCGGGTTGCATATGGCACCGCATAGATAAAATATAATCTCGACGACAAGTTAATAACAAGAGAGCTATGCTCAAATATATGGACACGTTACGCTGAAATTCACTGTGGTATGGTACGGCAACTTACCAGGTGGCTTGACCACGGAACCTGTTCGCTGATCACGTGATCAATATATGTTTGCGGATCGCCACATGGTGGCAAATTCCGATGACGTCATAGCTCAAAATAAAAACGAATTCCATAAAGCTCACAGGAATAGTTGAAATTAATAGAAATAATAGTCTTCTAGAAAAAAATTCCATATTCAACTACTGGAAATTTCAAAGCAATTGGTCCAGTAATCAAAGAGAAAAACGACTTTTTGAAAACATGTCAAAGAACAAGAACAATAAGTACAACAACATAATATTGAAACGATCGTTATGTCCACTAACCCAAAAAAGCTTTCATTGGGAAGTCGTGCTTTCATAACGGTGTTCTGGTTTGTAACTGTGACGTATGAATATGCCCAGTGTCGTTCGCTGCCACTGCAGATTCATGGTCGTCAGTTCAAATGTTCCGATAATTTTCGGACAAGCAGAAGACAGTGCAGCAAGAAGACAGACAGAAATACGTTACAAAATTCTGCAACTGTTCTGCTATCAAACTTCAGATCGTGGGATTACGGCACTCGTTTAAAAACATTGTTTGTTTGCGTTCATCTGCCCGGGAGAATTCGAAGAGGGGAGTGAGAATATTACACTTTCATGCAATATAAAATGCAATGTTGTTGTTGTTTTTGATTGCGGGATCAAAAACTGTTGGAGTGGATACAGATGAAAACCTCGCATGTTCAATTTTAGCGAGACTTTAAATCTAGCGCGGACGCAAATTCACTTACTGCTGCTGCTAACCTGCTATGTATTCTTTACTATTGTGGAAGATATTGGTTTACCTCTCATAGTAGGTATTCTGTAACCAGCGTTTTGCCCTTTTCCTATTTGCATTACAAAATAAGTGGGAAATTGCCCAAAACCAGTCAGCCACAAGCTTCGCTTCTGATAATAAAAACAGTTGCATATAACCTTCTGGTGGTAAACGTTGCCAAATACCAGTGGCGGCGCGTGGTCATTTTGACAACCGGGGCAAGCTACTGCGGGACCAAGTCACCCCCATCTACGGGGACAGGATGAGCGCTGTAAGTTATCCCATCATTTTATGAGTATAAAAACCATTCCATCGGTAACAACCAATCGGCAAAAGCGACAATTTTTAACGATAAGAAAGTGTCTTTAAAACCGGTCCAAGTCAAGGGATTAAAAAATATAGACATAGTTTATTTTGAAACCTCTTTCAAAATGAAAGGCAATATTTACCCAGATAAATACAATGACATATTAACAAAAACTTCGGGAAAGCAGACAAAACCTAAAATAAGGTTTAAAACGTTACTATGAAGAAAGGAAAGGTAATGCAAAGATAAGGACATGCGTCGCTCACTCATAGATATATATGCTGCTAGACTTCTACTGCTTGAACATATATGCAACACGCCGCGGTTTCTTGGAAGCAAAATGCTCAATAACGCGCTGATAAAAGTCATGCATCCCAGAAATAACGTCTCTGTGAATGGATAAAACAGCCAAGGAATTTAATACGCTTCAGCGTGCTGAATGTTCGCTCTGCGTCGGCGGAAGAAATAGGCGTCGTCAAAATGATGTCCAGAAATTTTGCAGACGCCGCAAAGGTAGTTACTAGAGTGTTATCTATGAGGTACCCATAGAGCGCGCAAGTTGATGTGATGTTCAAAAAAGTTTGATTGGTGTATTTACATCGCAATTCATTTTCCAATTTACTCACGTTTATCAGGGGGTGAAATTTGGAGACAGTAGCCAACAAATGGATGGAAAATTGACGTGCAAATTTTGAAAAATTTTTGGGGTTCATCAAAGAGAACGCGGCAAGGTGTTCAGTGCGCAGACGATCGCCTATTCGATTCACCAGAATGTCACAGCATTCCTTTGCAGACAAAATCAAACGCTGCGTTGTTTGCCCGCGGCGTAAAGAAGCACTCCATGTGTCGTCGTATTTTATTGTTTCCCGGATACGAGATACAGCATCGCAGAAGTCTAAAATACACGACTGCACAGACGCTCCATCCATTAGCCTTGACTGCAATGCGCCGTATAATACATCCACGTGATAGAATATTGTGGAGAAAAAAGCGAGAAAAAATGAAAACTCACCATCTTCTAGCAGACGCTTTAGACCTGCCGCCTCCCTCACAGAGCGTTCGTCCCAAACCGGAGAGCTCTGAATGCCATTGAAACACTCAATGAGCTCAGACCTAATTTCGGACACGCCCTGCACCACGCGTGATTGGAAGTTCCAACGTGTTGGTGCACAAGCTGGGAAACGGCGGCTACATATCTGGCGAAGGAGGTCAGAGCGCTTCGGCGAAACGGAAAAAAATGAAGAAAACCCCGAAACATTTGAAAAAAATATACGGACGAGAGGGGTATCAAGACACATATTTTTAATAACGAGGTTAAATTGGTGTGCATAACAATGTAAAAAATGCGCATGAGGAAAATCTTCTTTTATATAAACTTGAACACCATGTTTCGACCCACTCATGACTGCCGCGCCGTCATAAGTTTGAGCTATCAATTTTGACTTCGCGTTGTAAGGCTGTAACACTTCTTTCAGTACAGCCGATATCCCGCAAGCCGTGCGATCAACGATTGGTACAAAGCTGTGAAATCTCTCGGTAGGTTTACCATCTTTCACAAAACGAAAAATCACAGCCAGTTGGGAAACGCACGTGATGTCAGTTGTCTCGTCAGACTGAATCGAAAGGAACTGGCAATTCTCAATTTCCAGAGCCAAATGTTGTAAATAAATTTTATACATTGAGTCGAGCAAATCATTTTGGATATCCTTAGATGTCCCTTTCGAAACAGTTGCGGCATCAAGATGATCTCTCAATACTGTATCTAGGGATGCGGTGTATTCCACCATATCCAAAAATACCCCTCTATTAGAAGAGCCAGCCCGTTCATCGTGCCCACGGAGGGACAGCTCGTGACAACCAATGAACTTCAAAACATCTATCAATCGACCGAGAACATGGCGGTTTTTCTCGACGTTTTGGTTGTGCCGACGAATACAAACCGCGCGTCCTTCATCCAACTGTGCTGCAATATTAACATTTCCGAATGTTCGGTATTTTACTGCATTGTCCAGATGCTCCATAGAAGATTGATGATCCCTGGCACGCTCGGAAAGATGTTTAAGATCTCTAAAACCAAATTTACACCAACGTGAGTCACGGGCGGTAGCAAAAAGTAGGCAATAAAAACAAAAAAGTGCATTTTTGTCCTCGCTGTAACACAACCATTCGTGTTTTTTATACCAAGTTTCTGCGCAGAATGTACGCCGACGCTTTCCTCCGTCATGGGATTGTTTCAGTGAACAATTTTTTGGTTTGGTAAGGCCCAAGACGTTGTACCTCTAATCTTTGTTCCAGCGGCAGCTGCGAAAACGGAGTGCGAAGTAGTGCATCAACCTTATTCATTATGAGGTCTAAGGCTAAGAAATGCGAAGCCGGAAAGAAGTGAGGAGCTCAAAAGGAATGTGGAAAATCGAAAGCAAATGGACTAAAGGTCTCTAACTGATTCAAATAGCGAAACAAGCGACAAAAACGAAGGCGAGGAAACTATCAACTCTTCAAGCGACCAACGAACGAGAAGGAATGCGAAAATATGTCAACACGTTGTTGTAAGAAACGTCGGCATTGTGTCGTCATAATTTCGGGGCTAGCCCCGATCGGCCCCGATGATTTAGTAAAAGAAACAGAAAACAAACAAGACAAACGCGGCGAGTGGAAGATAAAAGAGAGAATACGATATACAATGAGCAACCGAGGCAAAATCGGCGTCGCCCCGTCGACGTTCGGCGAAGGCTTTGCGAGCGAAAAATGAACCATGTCGGGAGAATATGGCTAGTGTAGACAGTCTGTGCGACCGATATTGAGGTATTTTTCGAATATTTTTTATTATACCGAAAAAACAACCGGGGCATTGCCCCGGTTGGCCCTGTTGACGCGCCGCCACTGCCAAATACAAATTCACGATACACGTTCACCAGTTCGCAAATTGTGCTCAGCGTTTTAAGCTGCGACGACTCAATTTCAGTGGCAATGGTTACCTTTACCGATAAACGCGTGAGGCCTAAATATCACCTTTTTGTACGTCTTTTTCTTCCCCGCTAAACAAGAAGACAATACTCTCTAAAGATTATCTCGTATATTGAAAGCCGAACAGCTGGCACCAATCGTTTAACAACGAAATAACGGGAGAGCAAAAATGTACATTTCATGAAAGGTCGAACAGTCCTGTTAACAAACTATTTATACTTTCAAGTACTCTACCTTAAAATGCGCTAGAATTCAGAAGTCTTTATATTTATTTGTTTCATATTTGGGCAAAAAGTTTCAGATAAACTTTACTTGTTTTAAAAACCTTCCTCTAACGTCAAAATGATGAACAAAATCTTTGTACTGACTCTGATGTTGGCTGTTGCTTCTGTGATGATCCTCAGCGTAGAGGCTGGTGAGTACAAGAGAGCGATACCAACACGTTCATATTCAAACATTGTGCCTTCGTTGAGAAAATCAGCCATTTATTAGTATTAGTTAACTTGGATTATGAGGCCGCACGCCATAATACCATGTATATAGCAATAGGCATTTCCTAAATTTAGGTACTCCCATTGTATGTGCACCAAGATGGCGGACACCGAAACGTACTATGTGTACCAGGTTAATGTTAGGCCATGGATTTAATCCAATTTTCCCCATTTTAGTTCTATTACAAGTTCGGGGCCTGTCCAAGTGACTCCCGTAGTATTTGTACCTAAAATTATGGCATAACCCCAACCTGGTATACATACTACGTTCTGGTGGCCGCCATATTGGTTCATATACTACGTGAGTACCAAAATTTAACCTAATTCTATTCGGTTACTTTCAGATTGCGATCCGGCGTGTGTGCATCCTCAGTTTTGCAACTCGGAGGATGAATGTGTAGATTACACTCGGTCACGCTAAACCGTGTGTAAACGGTCGAGTACACGGTAACGCAAATTGCTGAGTAAGAGCAGTCTATGTAATTTCGTCACTGTTATTGCCCGACTCTATTTTGGGTGTAATATAATAATATGTAAATCTTATGCTTTTACGATATCGGTATTTTTCGGAATTATACATGACTGAAGAAATTTCACAAAGGTTTCCTTTTTAAAATCGACAGTCAACGCATAAAGGAAGCCTATAGAAACTGATTCACTATCATTCTCAGAGTTGAAAATAAATACGGCGCTGGTATATCTTCATGAGAAAGCTGTCATCTTGCCTTGAAAAAATGATCGAAAATAAATTACTCGAAATACCATCGCTTACATATTGCATTATTTCTTGAAATCTAGGAATTTTAATAACATCATTTCCTGGGCCCGGATGAGGAAAATGAGTTGAAATCTTGCGATGAGTTTCCATGACCATGGATCTTGATGATCATACTATTAACAAAACTTTTTTTTTCTTCTCTTTACAAAAAATAAACTTTCTCTTATCGAAAGCTAGTCGTACTCATACCTTATATCTCCTTTCATTTTTATTTTCAGGACCGGCAACATTATTCTTGAACATTATTCAGCACCACGTACCAGATATATCATCGGACATTATATTCATCTACATATTAAAGTGCTTTTAAACGGAATATCATGAATAAAGCAAATCATAGATTCACGGGTTTTTATTTCCTCATATTGGGATGGACTTCTAGGACATTCTCAGAAAGAAGAAAAAGCGTATAAAAATGCTATTGACGAAATGGACCTTTCCCCGACCTTTGACCCCCGAAAAACTCTTCCTATACTTTACCATTGCAAAATTTTCGGGTCTATTTTAAGAGTGCTTCTGCGAGTTGGCGCTCGTAAAATGGAGTCTGTGTTTCAAACCATCATTATGATTCATCGCATATAAAAATCTGTTTTTTAAAAGTACCGGTAAAGAATTTCAGGCTAGTCTATCACAGCTATTTCTACACTAATTTTTATTACTGCAATTTAATTAAAACTCCTAGGAGGACAGAGTGATCATTGAATTATCTGATATATATTTAGGTTTCCGAAACACAACTATAAACTAACGAATAGAGTTCAAAAACGCGAAAACGGTAATGTTTACAACCACGCTTGAAAATCTGTCTGAGTGAGAAAAGTGTCTGAGCGAATGCGAAAAGGGTTCATTGTTACGTTACTTTTTGCATCTTGCTGATTGGCCAATGTCACAAAGTAAACAAGGAAGTCGATGCTCGAGGAAAGGTCCATAGGGAGTAAAGTAATAGATTGTCTGAGCACCTAGCACGCTTGAGCGGGAGGATTGTTCAACTCGTCTCGCGCCGTTGTTCACGTATTCGCTATCGGTTCGGTAGAAGAGGCGTCTCACAGTGTAACCTTTAAAAATACAGCTTCCAGTGGACTTCTTGGTAAACTGCAGCTAAGGTCAGGCGGCCATAAAACCCGTTTTACATTCCCGAAATCTATAAATATTTCAAAATTTTCCAGCACCCCATCGTAGAAAGTTTTCCAGTTCTCGTCACGACTAATCCATTCCAAAATCTTCTTTGAATTAAATATAAACCACCGTAAGGTACCGTAAATGGACAGAACCCTGATAAAGCAACCCGCAGAACGACAACTTGTCGAAAAGTATCATCTGCATTATGTGATTGCATTTACGGGAATAAACCACGGC
This sequence comes from Styela clava, assembly GCF_013122585.1. NCBI lineage: Eukaryota > Metazoa > Chordata > Ascidiacea > Stolidobranchia > Styelidae > Styela > Styela clava. Next base: position 3,915,103 of record NW_024102832.1, on the reverse strand, counting down.
ATATTCAAGCAGACACAAGACTTACTTATGTAAGAAAGCACGCCCCTTTGGTATATGTTTTCATAGTCTCTGGATATTTTGATTCTTCCAGATTTCAGGAGGTAGAATTCGAGAAATTCGTGCCATCACAATTATAAAAATTGTTTTGCTCTCACTCTGCTCCTCAACTTCTCCCAGACGGTCGAGCACAAACAAACAATGTTTTGAAACGAGTGCTGTGATTCCACGACCTGAGGCTCGATTGCAGCCAGTTGCAGCATTTTATAATCGTATTTTTTATATACTTGCTACACGCCTATCAAGCAATTATTGAAATACCTGAACTGACGATAAAGTTACAAACCAAGGCACCATGGAACCTGGTAAATACATATTTATCAACCCGGTGTTGCCTCGATTATATTTTGTCCTAGCGGTTAGGATAAGCAGATACTTAAGACCAGCAAATCAGCTGCGTTTTATTTCTGTTCTGGGGTAATCTGGTATTATAATGGCTGGGAAGAGTATTGTATTTAGGGCAACCCGAGCGGAGCCTAACATTTGCAAGACATATCTGCTGTCCATCAGAAATGCAGTAAAATGTTATTCAGCATTATGTAATTGTATTTACGGGAATAAGCCAAGGTATATTCAAGCAGACAGACGGCTTATATTAAAAAGCATTCACCTATGTTTATAGTCTGTAGGTAGGGTTGCCAACTATGAAAAGTCTCAATAAAGGACATAGATTACCGTCATCATTTATTTTGTAACTTGCAGGAAAGAACAATATAAAACAATATTAGCCCTAAAAATACCATCATTTAGTGTGCGAACATTAGTATAAAAAAATTGTTCTCCTCCAAAGTTGCAATTTGCGTTATCTGCACATAAAACAAGAAACCCTTTTCCAGTCAAGTTGTAAATTCTCCATAGTGTTCTTCAAACAAGTAAACATTCCATCCGTACTTTCATCTGCATTCTCGAAGAAATCAATAATATAAGTAACTGTGCCATGTTCCAAGCTAAAATACTGAACACAGACTGGAAACATTTCCATGTTTTTGTGATTTGAAGCATTAGTTTGAATGCCAAAATTAACAGAGGATCATGTTGTTTCAAATCGTCCATAATCACTGCTAATGCCTTCTCACCTAGCACATTTGTGACGATTGCCTCGTATTTGGTTCGACCATTAGATACTTTGGTAGCAACTTCTGATCCTTGTGAATTTTCGAATTCAATTTCAATCCGCAATCCAGCGAGTTATTTGAATGACTATGTTTAATTACGTGATATATTTGAGCTATTTCTAAAGCAACTACAATATCCTCTTTTTCTGAATTTTTTTCACCAAAAATTTATCCATTACAGAAAATGAAGCAAAATCCATGGTTCTAATTTTGTGACAGGCTGATTTTGCATGTTGTGCTACTGCTAAAGCACCCATGTATGCAATAGAAAAAACACTTTCATTTTTCCAGTCTTTATTGAATGAACACACGCGCTTCTTTATCTTTATTGGGGGTTCCATGATTTTCTTTAAAAATTTAACATTGAAATACTGAACAAAGCATTTAATGAAGTTATTACTAAAACAATAAACGTAAATATAATTTTAAATAAAAGACGATTTTACTTTAATTACATTTAGCTGAAACTAAACTGAGAAATATTCCTCAGTGAATTCCATACATTTGTTTTAAACTCATTTATATCTGTTACTTCCGCAGGAAATATTTGAAATTAATCGAAGTTTGTTCTTCTTTTTTCGACGCCTCTTGGAGTGTTGCCACTTGCCATCTTCGGAAAATTAATGTAAAATATTTAAAATGTTAAAGAAATTGGTATTTCTTTTACTATTTGAGCCGGGCCAAAGCGAAATTAAAAAGAATAATTAAAAGCTTGCAAATACATGAACGAAGGTGATTAAAGAACGGAACAATATCAAACACAGTTCTATAACTATCGTGCAAAACGACGTTGGAAAAAATAAAGGACAATTATCATCTTAAAAAGGACAAGGACAAAAATCTCAAATAAAGGGTTGTCCTTTGAAATAAAGGACGGTTGGCAACCCTATCTGTAGACTTTCTGATTTTTCTTTATTTCAGGAGTTAGAATCCAAGAAATTCGTGCCAGACGTTGAAAATCGACAATCTGGTATTGAGTTACTGAAAACAGTCGAGTCGAACCCTCCAACGACAAACGTTGCCAAATAGAAGTTCGCGGCAGCGCAACACCGTCTCCACATTGATTCCTTTTTTTACCTCACGTGATGTGTTTTGCTGTCACGTTCGGATTTTTATTTACGTTAAAAATGGCTAAAGTAAATAGCTGCAGCAGGAGGCCCAATTCAGCCATGTTGTCGAACGAGCTTGATAGCCCCGGAAATTGAATTGAGAGAGTTTAGTAAAATGCTTGGGGCGATTTAAGATGCGCAAAACCTCAGGCGGGTCGTTTTTCGATAGGAAAGTTCTTGTCATCGCACCGCTATCGAATTCTGTAATTTTAGACCTTTTCGCAAAATCAATTGATTCATGCTTGTTAGTGTTATACGCTATTCGGCAGCGACGGCTAATTTGGTCAAATTCCGCGTGAGATGAACGCCCATCCCTCGCTGGTCAGTGGCAATTTTCTTCACCAACCAACCTAGACAGCTAGAAGCCATAGGTTAGGTTGGGGGCAACGAAACTGCAGTACATATACCCCTAAGTGTACATTTCGACTTCTCGGTGGGTAGCATTAACTGCCTGTCCAGAGTGAGAGGGTATGAAATTAAAAACAAATTTTACCTGAACTTCTGCATCCAATGTGTTTGTAATGTTGATTTGCTATAATATATATACCTATCAAATATCTTTTCCTCGGTTTTAAAAATGATATAGCATAATTTTTCATGTAAAATGAGGAGTTGCCCATGTATCTACTAACTTTTGAGAAAGTCTGAAATGAAACAAATCACCCAGACACCAAGAGGGCTTAGAAAATGTCCAAATGAGTTTGTTTCTAGACTAAAATTATCGGGTTAATACTCTAATTAAACAAGGAAAGTATAACATGAAAAAGCCATATCATTCATACTCGCACATACTGCCTCAACCCGCCCTCTGTAAAAAAAACCTCTCCATTCAATTATGGCACATCTATTTAAAACAGGCAAAAAGGCGGAATACATTACAAATTAGGCCTAAAATGTTGCTTCAAACATTATGACAGAATCAACACAAACAAAAATTTCTTAAATAATTTTCATATAAATTAGGCTTCATTAAATTAATTTTCAATAAATTATGATAGAACAATGAAAGAAAAAACAATATAAACAAGGTTTTTATCCTGTTACAACCTACCTATTTTATCCTACACTAGGATAGGTATGGAAATAGAAAGTGAAATTTGGTACAGATGTAAGTGTGTGCAACAGGAAACAAATTTCATTTTAAAAACTGAACTAAAAGGAATAATTGCAAATAGTGAATGGCTTTGATTTTATCAAACGAGTTTAATCTAGTATTCGTATAAAGTCATGTAAGCTTTAAGCATTACTTTACAGCTTTCGAATCCTACAAACAAATTTGTTTTCCACATCACATGCATTTTAATTTTCTGCTATAGATTCAAAAAATTTAAAATATGACAAATTATAAAGTATTAAAATGAATATCATATTAATTGCATGTTTTCGATATTTAAAAAAATGCGTTATTATAAATTGAATTTGCTATGGCTATGGTCCTAAGAAATGAACTTTAATTTAAAGAAACACTTGCTGAAATGTTTGACATGTATCACAATGGAACACTTTTTTTGGAATCAATGGTGGTGCTTCGTTCTAAGCTAAAATACTACAAAGTTGAGTTTTTTGTTCTTCTAAAGCTGTCGCAAATTAAATTTATAATATATATATAGACTGACCACTGGACAGTAACTTTTGATTGAACCGATGCAATATTCAACTACTGAAAAATTCAAAGCAATTGGTCCAGTAATCAAAGAGAAAAACGACTTTTTGAAACTTGTCAAAGAACAAGAACAATAAGTACAACAACATAATATTGAAACGATCGTTATGTCCACTAAATTGTCCAAAAAAGCTTTCATCGGGAAGTCGTGCTTTCATAACGGTGTTCTGGTTTGTAACTGTGACGTATGAACATGCCCAGTGTCGTTCGCTGCCACTGCAGATTCATGGTCGTCAGTTCAAATGTTCCGATAATTTTCGGACAAGCAGAAGACAGTGCAGCAAGGAGACAGACAGAAATACGTTACAAAATCCCGCAACTGTTCTGCTATCAAACTTCAGATCGTGGGATTACGGCACTCGTTTCAAAACATTGTTTGTTTGCGTTCATCTGCCCGGGAGAATTCGAGGAGGGGAGTGAGAATATTACACTTTCATGCAATATAAAATGCAATGTTGTTGTTGTTTTTAATTACGGGATCAAAAATTGTTGGAGTGGTTACAGATGGAAACCTCGCATGTTCAATTTTAGCGAGACTTTAAATCTAGCGCGGACGCAAATTCACTTAATGCTGCTGATATGTATTCTTTAATATTGTGGAAGATATTGATTTACCTCTCATAGTAGGTATTCTGTAACCAGCGTTTTGCCCTTTTCTTATTTGCATTACAAAATAAGTGGGAAATTGCCATAGTAGGTATTCTGTAACCAGCGTTCTGCCCTTTTCTTATTTGCATTACAAAATAAGTGGGAAATTGCCCAAAACCAGTCAGCCACAAGCTTCGCTTCTGATAATAAAAACAGTTGCATATAACCTTCCGGTGGTAAACGTTGCCAAATACAAGTTCACGGTAGCGCTACACTGTCACCATATTGATTTCTTTTCTTACTTGATGTGATGTTTTCTCATGTCACTTTCGGATTTTTTTTTATTTAAGGTGAAAACGCATAAATAGGCATAACAGAATGCTCAATTCGGACAAGCTGTCCAGCAAGATTGGAGTGTCGTGTTAAGCTTCAGGAAAGCTTATGATTTGCCAGGGAACCAAATTGCGAAGTTTCGAACGCTTGGCTGCGATTTAAAACGCGCAAAATCCTCTGGAACGTTGAGTTAAGCCTAAGGAAAGTTCTTACGATCGCATCGCTAATTACAATCTGGGATTACTGAATTTTTCGCAATATCAGGTTGATTCATACCAGTTAGTTATGGATTCCACGTGATCTTCTGATGACGGGCATCCGAATCCCCTGTTCGCAAATTGTGCTCATCGCTTTAAGCTGCGACGACTCAATTTCAGTGGCAATGGTTACCTTTACCGATAAACGCGTGAGGCCTAAATATCATCTTTTTTGTACGTCTTTTTCTTCCCCACTAAACAAGAAGACAATACTCTCTAAAGATTATCTCGTATATTGAAAGCCGAACAGCTGGCATCAATCGTTTAACAACGAAATAACGGGAGAGCAAAAATGTACATTTCATGAAAGGTCGAACAGTCCTGTTAATAAACTATTTATACTTTCAAGTACTCTACCTTAAAATGCGCTAGAATTTAGAAGCGTAGGGTCCATTAGAAAAGAAGAATCATAATTTTTGTGCTAGATTCTAGAACAACAATTTATCTGTCTTTATATTTATTTGTTTCATATTTTGGCAAAAAGTTTCAGATAAACTTTACTTGTTTCAAAAACCTTCCTCTAACGTCAAAATGATGAACAAAATCTTGGTACTGACCTTAATGTTGGCTGTTGCTTCTGTGATGATTCTCAGCGTAGAGGCTGGTGAGTACAAGAGAGCAATACCAAAACGTTCATATTCAAACATTGTGCCTTCGTTGTGAAAACCAGCCATGTATTAGTATTAGTTAACTTGGATTATGAGGCCGTACGTCATAATACCATGTATATAGCAATAGACATTTCCTAAAATTTAGGTACTCCCATTGTATGTGAACCAAGATGGCGGACACCGAAACGTACTATGTGTACCAGGTTAAGGTTAGGCCATAATTTTATTCCAATTTTCTTTATTGGACACGTAGTGGACATAACGATCGTTTCAATATTATGTTGTTCTTGTTGTTTGACACAGAATAACACACCTAGTGGAAATATTAAAAAACCGCTTTTCTCTTCGAATACTGGACCAATTGCTTTGAAATTTTCAGTGGTTGAAGATAAAATTTTTCCCCAGAAAGCTATTACTTTTATTCATTTCAAATATTTCTGTTAGCTCTGTGATATTTGTTTTTGTTTGCTATGACGTCATTAAACGTTCTGCGGGCATCGGACGCCATTTTGTGTCCTACTGTACTGCTTCGCTTGGTGTGAATATATTTGTAGACTGTGATCTGACGTACGGTAAACCGTACTGTACTGCGAACAGACGTGTCCATATATTTGGGCGTAGTTCTCTTGTGTTGTTATTGTTATTATTTGTCTCCATCATTTAAAAAAAATTGCTTTTCTCTTCGAATACTGGACCAATTGCTTTGAAATTTTCAGTGAGTAAAGATTGATTTTTTTGCCAGAAGGCTATTACTTTTATTTCTTTCTAAATTTCGCATGAAATCTGATATTTCGTCCAAAATTTCGCTGTATTATTTTATCCATGGGAACACTGGCTGTCCGGTTTGATGCTGTAAATTATTTCTACGCGAAACTCGGAATTTTTTGTGGGTACCGGTGGCGTCAAAGGTAAATACTGCTTCGCTCTGGTTAACGTGTCCATATATTTAGCACAGCTCTCTTGTTTTAGTTCTATTACAAGTTCGGGGCCTGTCCAAGTGACTCCCGTAGTATTTGTACCTAAAATTATGGCATAACCCCAACCTGATATACATACCACGTTCTGGTGGCCGCCATATTGGTTCATATACTACGTGAGTACCAAAATTTATTCTAATTCTATTCGGTTACTTTCAGATTGCGATCCGGCGTGTGTGCATGCTCAGTTTTGCAACTTGGCGAATGAATGTGTAGATCACACCCGGTCACGCTAAACCGTGTGTAAACGGTCGAGTACACGGTAACACAAATTGCTGAGTAAGAGCAGTCTATGTAATTTCGTCACTGTTATTGCCCGACTCTATTTTGGGTGTAATATAATAATATGTAAATCTTATGCTTTTACGATATCGGTATTTTTCGGAATTATACATGACTGAAGAAATTTCACAAATGTTTCCTTTTTAAAATCGACAGTCAACGCATAAAGGAAGCCTATAGAAACTGATTCACTATCATTCTCAGAGTTGAAAATAAATACGGCGCTGGTATATCTTCATGAGAAAGCTGTCATCTTGCCTTGAAAAAATGATCGAAAATAAATTACTCGAAATAATATCGCTTAAATATTGCATTATTTCTTGAAATTTGGGAATTTTAATAACATCATTTCCTGGGCCCGGATGAGGAAAATGAGTTGAAATCTTGCGATGAGTTTCCATGACCATGGATCTTGATGATCATACTACCAACAAAACATTTTTTTTTCTTCCCTTTACAAAAAATAAACGTTCTCTTATCGAAAGCTAGTCGTACTTATACCTTATATCTTCTTTCATTTTTATTTTCAGGACCGGCAACATTATTCTTGAACATTATTCAGCACCACGTACCAGATATATCATCGGACATTATATTCATCTACATATTAAAGTGCTTTTAAACGGAATTTCATGAATAAATGCAAATCATAGATTCACGGGTTTTTATTTCCTCATATTGGGATGGACTTCTAGGACATTCTCAGAAAGAAGAAAAAGCGTATAAAAATGCTATTGACGAAATGGACCTTTCCCCGACCTTTGACCCCCGAAAAATTCTTCCTATACTTTACCATTGCAAAATTTTCGGGTCTATTTTAAGAGTGCTTCTGCGAGTTGGCGCTCGTAAAATGGAGTCTGTGTTTCAAACCATCATTATGATTCATTGCATATAATAATCTGTTTTTTAAAAGTACCGGTAAAGAATTTCAGGCTAGTCTATCACAGCTATTTCTACACTAATTTTTATTACTGCAATTTAATTAAAACTTAATTAAAAGGAAGACAGAGTGATCATTGAATTATCTGATATATATTTAAGTTTCCGAAACACAACAGAAAACTAACGAATCTGTCTGAGTGAGAAAAGTGACTGAGCGAATGCGAAAAAGGGGCATTGTTACGTTACTTTTTGCATCTTGCTGATTGGCCAATGTCACAAAGTAAACAAGGAAGTCGATGCTCGAGGAAAGGTCCATAGGAAGTAAAGTAATAGATTGTCTGAGTACCTAGCACGCTTGAGCGGGAGGATTGTTCAACTCGTCTCGCGCCGTTGTTCACGTATTCGCTATCGGTTCGGTAGAAGAGGCGTCTCACAGTGTAACCTTTAAAAATACAGCTTCCAGTGGACTTCTTGGTAAACTGCAGCTAAGGTCAGGCGGCCATAAAACCCGTTTTACATTCCCGAAATCTATAAATATTCCAAAATTTTCCAGCACCCCATCGTAGAAAGTTTTCCAGTTCTCGTCACGACTAATCCATTCCAAAATCTTCTTTGAATTAAATATAAACCACCGTAAGGTACCGTGAATGGACAGAACCCTGATAAAGCAACCCGCAGAACGACAACTTGTCGAAAAGTATCATATGCATTATGTGATTGCATTTACGGGAATAAACCACGGCATATTCAAGCAGACACAAAACTTACTTATGTAAGAAAGCACGCCCCTTTGGTATATGTTTTCATAGTCACTGGATATTTTGATTCTTCCAGATTTCAGGAGATTTCGAGAAATTCGTGCCATCACAATTATAAACATCGTTTTGCTCTCACTCTGCTCCTCAACTTCTCCCAGACGGTCGAGCACAAACAAACAATGTTTTGAAACGAGTGCTGTAATTCCACGACCTGAGGCTCGATTGCAGCCAGTTGCAGCATTTTATAATCGTATTTTTCATATACTTGCTACACGCCTATCAAGCAATTATTGAAATACCTGAACTGACGATCCGGATTCCGCAAAGGAAGTGAACGCCATTGGACGTATTCTGACATCACAGTTACAAACCAAGGCACCATGGAACCTGGTAAATACTTATTTATCAACCCGGTGTTGCCTCGATTATATTTTGTCTTAGCGGTTAGGATAAGCAGATACTTAAGACCAGCAAATCAGCTGCGTTTTATTTCTGTTCTGGGGTAATCTGGTATTATAATGGCTGGGAAGAGTACTGTATTTAGGGCAAACCCGAGCGGAGCCTAACATTTGCAAGACATATCTGCAGTCCATCAGAAATGCAGTAAAATGTTATTCAGCATTATGTAATTGTATTTACGGGAATAAGCCAAGGTATATTCAAGCAGACAGACGGCTTATATTAAAAAGCATTCACCTATGTTTATAGTCTGTAGGTAGGGTTGCCAACTATGAAAAGTCTCAATAAAGGACATAGATTACCGTCATCATTTATTTTGTAACTTGCAGGAAAGAACAATATTAAACAATGTTAGCCCTAAAAATACCATCATTTAGTGTGCGAACATTAGTATAAAGAAAATGTTTTCCTCCAAAGTTGCAATTTGCTTTATCTGCACTTAAAACAAGAAACCCTTTTCCAGTCAAGTTGTAAATTCTCACTAGAGTTTTTCAAACAAGTAAACATTCCATCCGTACTTTCATCTGCATTCTCGAAGAAATCAATAATACAAGTAACTGTGCCGTGTTCCAAGCTAAAATACTGAACACAGACTAGAAACATTTCCATGTTTTTGTGATTTGAAGCATCAATTTGAATGCCAAATTTAACAGAGGATCATGTTGTTTCAAATCTTCCATAATCACTGCTAATGCCTTCTCACCTAGCACATTTGTGACGATTGCCTCGTATTTGGTTCGACCATTAGATATTTTGGTAGCAACTTCTGATCCTTGTGAATTTTCGAATTCAATTTCAATCCGCAATCCAGCGAGTTATATGAATGACTATGTTTAATTACGTGATATATTTGAGCTATTTCTAAAGCAACTACAATATCCTCTTTTTCTGAATTTTTTTCACCAAAAATTTATCCATTACAGAAAATGAAGCAAAATCCATGGTTCTAATTTTGTGACAGGCTGATTTTGCACGTTGTGCTACTGCTAAAGCACCCATGTATGCAACAGTAAAAACACTTTCACAAGTGATACATTTTTCCAGTCTTTATCAAATGAACACACGCGCTTCTTTGTCTTTATTGGGGGTTCCATGATTTTCATTAAAAAATTAATATTGAAATACTAAACAAAGCATTTAATTAATGAAGTTATTACTAAAACAATAAACGTAAATTTAATTTTAATTAAAAGACAATTTTACTTTAATTACATTTAGCTGAAACTAAACTGAGAAATATTCCTCCATACATTTGTTTATTAATTAAACTCATTTATATCAGTTACTTCCGCAAGAAATAATTTGAAATTAATCGAAATTTGTTCTTCTTTTTTCGACGCCTCTATGAGTGTTGCTACTTGCCATCTTCGGAAAATTAACGTAAAATATTTGAAATGTTAAAAAAAATTGGTATTTCTTTGACTATTTGAGCCGGGCCAAAGCAAAATTAAAAAGAATAATTAAAAGCTTGCAAATACATGGCGAAGGCGATTAAAGAACGGAACAATATCAAACACAGTTCTATAACTATCGCGCAAAACGACGTTGGAAAAAATTAAAAAGGACAAGGACAAAAATCTCAAATAAAGGATTGTCCTTTAAAATAAAGGACGAATGGCAACCCTACCTGTAGGCTTTCTGAGTTTTCTTTATTTCAGGAGTTAGAATCCAAGAAATTCGTGCCAGACGTTGAAAATCGCATTGTTTGCATCGACAATCTGGTATTGAGTTACTGAAAACAGTCGAGTCGAACCCTCCAACGACAAACGTTGCCAAATAGAAGTTCGCGGCAGCGCAACACCGTCTCCACATTGATTCCTTTTTTTACCTTACGTGATGTGTTTTGCTGTCACGTTCGGATTTTTATTTACGTTAAAAATGGCTAAAGTAAATAGCTGCAGCAGAAGGCCCAATTCAGGCATGTTGTCGAACGAGCTTGATAGCCCCGGAAATTGAATTGCTTGGGGCGATTTAAGATGCGCAAAACCTCAGGCGGGTCGTTTTTCGTTAGGAAAGTTCTTTTCATCGCACCGGTATCGAATTCTGTGATTTTTAAACATTTGGCAAAATCAATTGATTCAGGGTTGTTAGTGTTATACGCTATTCGGCACCGACGGCTAATTTGGTCAAATTCCGCGTGAGATATGATTGCAGGGTAGAACGCCTATCCTTCGCTGGTCAGTGGCAATTTTCTTCACCAACCAACCTAGACAGCTAGAAGCCATTGAATACCTCGGGGGCTCCCAAACTGCAGTACATATACCCCCAAGTGTACATTTCGACTTCTCGGTGGGTAGCATTAACTGCCTGTCCAGAGTGAGAGGGTCTGAAATTAAAAATAAATTTTACCTGAGCTTCTGCATCCAATGTGTTTGCAATGTTGATTTGCTATAATATATATTCCTATCAAATATCTTTTCCTCGGTTTTAAAAATGATATAGCATAATTTTTCATATAAAATGAGTTGTCTGAAATGAAACAAATCACCCAGACACCAAGAGGGCTTAGAAAATGTCCAAATGAGTTTGTTTCTAGACTAAAATTATCGTGTCAATACTCTGGATTAAACAAAGAGGGCCATGAAAAAGCCACACCATTCATACTTGCACATACTGCTCAACCCGCCCATTTGTAATAAAAACTCTCCATTCAATTATGGCACATCTATTTAAAACACAGGCAAAAAGGTGAAATATATTCAAATTAGGCCTAAAATGTTGCTTCGAACAACAAGAGAGCACCAACACAAACAATTTCTTGAATAAACCGGTGCACATGACTTTAAATAATTATCATATAAATTAAGCTTCGCAATAAATTATGACAGAACAATGGAAGAAAGAACATTGTAAACGAGGATTATTATCCTGTTACCACATACCTACTTTACCCCACACTATGTCAGGTATGGAAATAGAACGTGAAATTCGGTACAGATGGATGTGTGAGCAATAGGAATCAAATTTCATTTTAAAAACTAAAAGGAATAATTGCATATACAAAATGGTTTTAGTTTCATTCAACGAGTCCAAACTAGTATTCGTATTATAAAGTGGTTTAAGAGAGAACAGCTTTAAGAACTATAACTACATTACAGCTTTTGACTTTGACTACACAAATTTCGGTACTCCTGAAGTATGCGTACCAAGATGGCGGACACCGGAACGTAATATGTGTGCCAGGTTAGGGTAAGGCCATAATTTTATTCCAAGTTTCCTTATTTTAGTTCTACTACGAGTTCGGGGACTAGCCGAATAACTCCCGTCGAATTTGTACCTAAAATTATGGCCTAACCCTAACTTGGTACACATGCTACGTTCCGGTGTCCGCCATCTTGGGACGCTTACTTCGGGAGCCCTCAAATTGCATTTTTATTTTCTGCTACAGGCTTGAAAAAATACAAAACATGACGAATTATAAAAATATTAAAATGCATATCATACTAATTGCATGTTTTTGATTTTCTAAAAAATTGCATGTGTATAAATCAAATTTGCTTTGGCCTGTTTACGGAAAATTTTGGCCTATACTAAAAAATGAACTTTGAAATTTTTTACAGTGGTAAATGAAACACTTGCTGAAATGTTTGACATGGATTACAATGGAACACTTTGTATTTTGTTGTCCTGCTCATGCAGAGGTTTTGAAACATTACAATGTTTTTCTAGTACTGTGTTCAAAATAAATATGTAATTATCAGACAGCACATATTTTTATCAATTCACAAGCAGTTGGAGCGCTGGACCTAACTACCGTGTTTCCCCAGATAACAAGTTTTATAGAGATAGAATAGAAAGTACCATGCATAAAACACCATGCACCATGCTACATAAAATATTGATACGATTTGTACTACATCACATAAAGGTTTCTTATGACAAACTATCATATATAATCACAAAATACCAAGTTTTAGAATCGTCTCAAACTGGGCCCTCCGCTTACCGAGAAAGCCATGGAGGGTATAGTCCTAGGGGAGCCTGGGGGAAGGCCTTCACAGGATATTTCAGTAGAAGAGAAGGGGTACAGATCATGTAAGTTTGAGAACCTCTGTTTGTTCTAAAAGAAGGCAAATTGAAAATAAATGTGAGCACCAATGCAAAACATGCATAAAAATAATAGCATTATATGCGAATATACGAGCTTGAAGCAAAGCAAGATATACACAGTAACTAGCAAGAATAATAGCAAAAAAATAAGAAGCACATAGTTCAAAATGACATTATTCCATCCATGGGGTAAAAATTTATAGGATTAACTCTCTGATTAGAAAGTTTTGAAGATTTTTTCCTGGGAAAATTTGCTTACAAGGTCACACGCATTCACTCATATCTATACATAGCTTTTCCTGTTTTAACTCATTATAGTCTCAATTCAACTTTGTCGATCATCCGTAACGTCGATCAGAAATCTGTCTTTATTTCTGAGTGAGCGTGTGTGACTGACGTTCAATTTAATTTCTCTCTCTCTATGTCTTTGAAGTAGTGAAACCAGACCAGCTTATGTCACATTTTAAAGTTTAGATGGAATCACATTTTTGTAATTTTCAGAAATGTACAGCAAAACTAAAAACGGACATAAGGCACTACCAAAAATCAAAACGAAATAAGGTATAGCATTGAAACCCAGACCAAAAGATGTGCGGCCCTGTTCTATAATGACAGAATATTGAAAAAAGAGTCTCTTTTTGAAAAATGTGATTATTTCAGTTTTATAGCGGAGGTATGCTTATTTACAATTACGAGGCATATCCTTCCTAATGGTTGTGGTAACCGTAGCAGATGCATAAAGGACCGCCGCATACAGTGCAGGTATCTACATTCTGTCGTGAATCAACATCCTGGTTGCAAACCAAGCAAGATATGAAGGCGTGGTTTTGTTGCGCTTGCTGCTCAGGGATCATTTGAAGATGTTGCTCCAATTCTGAGAAAGCTTTGACCTGGAAATAAATTTTTATAGAAATGTCAAGAACGGATGGACGACCTCCATAGGATTTAATAATTATCTGTAATTTTTTCCCTGTGGAATTTTCACATCTTTCCTATTAAGAAAGGGCACTTCCATAGTATGCGCAACACGATAGCGGATACCTGAATATAGTATGTATACCAGGTTAGGCTATAATTTTATTCCAATTTTCCTTATTTTAAGTCTATTATTTACTCTTGTAGTATTAGCACCTGAAATTAAGGCCTAACCTGATACACATACTACGTTCCGGTGTTCGACATCTTGGTTCACATACTATGGGAGTACCAAGAAAAGCGTATACATGTAATGACACATGTAATTAAAAGTTATTATCTCTCGAAAAGGTTTCATCAGGTTTGGCATTATTTATCAGTATTGACTAGAACTCCCATAGTTGTGTGTCAATCGGGTTACAGGTCATCTGATTCGATCACTAAGTTAAGTCTCACAGGCAGTTAGTTGATGAGTCTGAGTTATTTCATTTACAGCACTCGAGTCCATGACAAAATTGCTACATGAGTCATTGAGACTCAGATGACCCGACACATGTAGAGATCTTAATATGGATAATTACCGTACTTATTTGTTATTTAAAAAACGGGCGGCCTGGTGGGGGTGTTCAGAGAAAGCCTATCCGACATTGCTAAACTGGCCATCTTTTCATACTTGGGAAAAGTGGGTCAGTTACAGCTTAATGTTTTATTAAGAACATGCACCTGAAAAAACTATTCTCGACAGGGACTGGTAACCAAACTGAAAGCCGGGGTTCACCATATGATTAACTAATATTATAAGTTTTTCTCCCCAGCGGGATGAATATGAAATCCTATCATCTCTTCAATATAGACCTACCGGTAGGATATCTTGTCCACACTTGTTGCACCATTCCCAATCTTGTTCGTGCACGTTTAAGTTCTCACAATGATCACAAGGAAAACGTTTGTTCTCGAACGAGCAACCATTTTCATGCCAAACGAAGTTTTTTGGAGATCTGCGTATAATGTCTGTGAATGAATGTAGTTTTCCACAACTGTAATAAAAGAAAATCAAAGCATCACAAATCTCTAAATTATTTAACTGATCTCATTCTCTTGCCCAACCAGAATAGGATTCATATAATTATTCTGGGAGAAAAGAAAGCTGATGTGATGTTTTAATCATATGGTGAACCACGCCTCTTGTCCGGTTACCAGTCCGTGTCAGGTATGGAGTTAGTTAGTTATTTGTTTTCGAAACTATGGACTGATAACCAGCAATGTGAATAAACTATCTCATTGATTAAAATAGTGTTTTTAAAATAAAGTTTCAAATTATTAGCAGAAATATGTCTAATTTTAGTTATGTCAAATCCGTGATGGACGCATTTATGAAGACTTTTTTGAGAAAAAGACTGATAATACGCAACTCATATAAAATTTTGATGCACTTTTTAAGAGCCACTGCCATTAAGCAAAGTCCTAATGGTGAATCAGGCCCATGTACTCCCTATTCTGTTATTAATGAAATATGGTGGAATATATTTAATTTTACTTTTTGCGGAACAAAAATAGAATTCTTACTCTGTGCATATAATGCGTCCTGCCTGCCCGGGGTCTGGTTTAATGAATTTGAAACCAATCCTGGCCAATTGCTCCAAATGTAGAGAAGGACATCTCTTGTAGATTGGTATATCAAAGTATGTCTCGTACCTTTCCAGATAACCACGGATGCCTGTGTAAAAAACATAGCTATTATAATAAAGAAATTATGGGGAAGAAAGCTGATAGGGTATGGCCAGTACCGAATAGTTCACTATTTCGAATACATTCGAAATTATTTTTTTCGAATATGAAATTTCGAATACTTCGAAAAAAAAATCCACTAATTGAAGCTTATCTAAATGTATGTAGGAATTTCCATACAATAAGCAATGGAATAACTGCTATCTACAAGTTACAACCTAGCTATATTACCAGGTATTTCATATTTGCAGATTATTGCAGTATATATTTTATATACCATGAGTCATGTTAACAGAATTAAATTAATACGACAATAGTGGTATCGATGATGGATTTGAATATTTGCGCAACACAAAATCACCCTAGTAAATCGCCCATACTTTTAAATACCAACCATTATCCAAATTACGGTATTTGTCGAAAAGCGGGATAAAGTATGAGGTATTTTTCCGACTTGTGACAATTTTTTCGTGAGTACAAAAACACGAATCAAAAATTAATTATATTTGGGAACTTTACCACACATTTTAAGTCCGCAGATCGCCGTTGTATGTTTGAGTAATAATACTTTTATTATTTCATAAATATGAAAATAGGAATCAAAAACTATTTATAATCGGGTAGTTTACCACACATTGTAAGGCCACAGATCGCCGTTGTATTTTGTAAATACGAAAATAGGAATCAAAAATTAGTATTAATCGCGAGTTTGCCACACAATTTATGTCCACAGATTGCCGTGATATTGTGCCGAATATAATTAGTTTTGATTCTTATTTTCGAACTCACGAAAAATTGTCACAAGTCGGAAAAAGAATTTATATTTTATCCCGCTCTTGGAAACTAATTTGTATAATGGTTGCCATTGGTTTGTATTTAAAAGTATGGACTTTTTACTAGGATGATTTTGTGCTGCGCAAAATATTCGAATCCATGACCGATACCACTACTTAAAATGCCTTACCGTGTAAATTTAATTCTGTTATCATAACTCAAATGTTGGTAAATCGGGCAGTTTACCACACATTTTAAGGCCACAGATCGCCGTTGCATTTCAGAATTATTAGTTTTATTATTTTGTAAACATGAATCCGAAATTAATTATAATTGGGCAGTCCACCACGTATTTCATGTCCACAAATACCCGTTGTATTTGGCATTAATACTTTCATTATTTCATCAATATAAAATTAGGAATCAATATTTAATAATATCGGTCAGTTTACTACACATTTTATGTCCACAGATTGTCGATACAACCATGAGTTACGTTGAACAGAATTAAATTAATACGGCATGACATTTTAAATGCTGGTACCAGTCATGGATTGGATTATTTTGCGCAACAAAAAATCATCCTGGAAAGGATCGATACTTTTAACTATCGTTATCAGAATTATTTGCCAGAAATTATTTTCTAATAAATCGACTTGTTTTTCCAACTTGTGACAATTTATTGGATATCGTAACAATTACGGCTACAAATACCGTATTTCCCGGCTAATAAGTCCACATGGCAAATAGGACGATGTCTATTTTTAGCACTCAAAAAAGGGGTTTTTCCATATAGGCCTCCAATAAGACGGGTAGAAAAATTCGTTAATAATTTTATATGTTTAGAACCAGATCATGTTAGTTTGGTAGAATCATACTCACAGAATTAACTATTTTTAACAATTGAGCGGTAAATTTAAGTTGTAAAGCGGCAATCATTTTGGACAACCTATTAACCCGAATGTTGAAATAATTTTGGAATGCGATAGGTACTACACTGTACGTCCACGGGTTATTTCACAGCTGTGTTTTCCTGTCCCTGTCGTGCTTTGCTGAATCGGCAAAACGAAAGGGTCACAAATCACTTTATCTTGGTGGCCGTGTTTCTCTTTAAAGTAACGATAACCAGCCTGCGATTAAATATCATGATTGACCCTAAGACCCAAATATAAGGTTACACAAATCATGCTTGAGAAGACTCATGCGAATAATAAGCAGGCCACATAGAAATAAAAGAAACATATTTTCTCAATTTTTCGACGTAATGGAAATGAATTTGTAAATTTAAAGCCTCGTACACGAATGTCAGCATTGTCCACCCACGCAAACGTGTAAATGTGTCGCAACACTATGCGAGGTATGGTCACACAGAATATAAACAATCAAAGTGCCGATTTAAAAAGTCGTTTAAAGATTCCCGTAAAACAAAACACCACGTTTACGGCGAAAAGGAGCTACTATTCAGAATTATTCGAAAATCAGCCGAAAAGGTATTCGAATACCTTGATATTCGAATACATTCGAATATTCGATTCGTTTTGGACAACCCTGTATGGCCATCCACAAAGAACTATTGAAACTATATGGAGTTGAAGTGGTACATTCACCCAAAAAGTAAAAAAAAACTCCATTCGGATAGTCCCCACGTAAATGCCATTAACTATTAAAACTATATGAGATTAATTTGGTGCATTCACTCAAAAAGTAAAAAAACTTATCTCTAAGAAAAATAAATGGCGGCCACTTAATTGTCAAGAGCTACTGAACTATCTAAAATTAAGACGTTGTGTTTATTCTGTAATCAAAAAGAGACCCACATTTAAGCAAAGTTACATTACAGGCAGGCACTAACATGCGAAGACTATATAGAATTTGGTGTGTGTTTTGCAACAATAAATACTAATTTACATATCATCAATTTTCCTCTCTTAAAGGATACACAAATTCTATTTCAACCTACCTGGTGCAATGTTGGACTGGGCTACAGAACCAATATTTGGGTTCAGAGGGGGAGGGAACATATCTTTTTTTTCATTTCCTTTTTCTTGTATTTTCAATCTATCATAGATGATCGTTTTATCAACATTGCAGCCTTTTAGTGTTTCCATAGAATTCCATATGTTTCGTTTTCCATCAGTGCTAAATTCACATTTAATATTTCTTTAGTTAAAATATAGGGTACTCCCAAAGTATGGGAACCAAATGGCGGACACCCGGGTAGGACACTCTGGTAGTATATGTACCAGGTTAGCTTTAGGTCATAACTCTATTCCAATTTTCCTTATTTTAGTTCTAATACAAGTTAGGGGACTAGCCAAATGACTCCCATAGATAGTATTTGTACCTGAAATTATGGCCTAACTTGGTACACATACTACATTCCGGTGTCTGCTATCTTGGTTCACATACTTCGGGAGTACCTAATATAGAGCCTTGTTGGCATTGAAGTCCTTAAAATGAAATTGATTTAAATGAAAATTGACGATAAGTTTTGGCAGGCAATACTAAACCTCCTGTTTCCTCAAGTTAATAATCTCAAATCTTGAAAGCCAGAGCCCAAATTTTAAAAGTAATGAGTCAAGATTAAAATTAAAGGTGCTCCCGAAGTATGCGAACCAAGATGGCGGACATCGGAACGTAACATGGGTAACAGGTTAGGGTTAGGCGATAATTTTTTTCCAATTTTCCTTATTTTAGTCCTATTATCAGTTCGAAGACTAGCCAAGAGCCTCCCGTAGTATTTATACCTAAAATTATGGCCTAACCCTAACCTAGTACACATATTACATTCCGATGACGGCATCTTGGTTCGCATACTTCGGGAGCCCCAAATTAAAACTACTGAAAATAAAATGAAAAATAGGAAATTCGTTATTTTTTGTACTCAAATGTCGAAAATGACTAATTTTGTCAAAATAGTAAGAAATTTTGTCAACATGAAGTACAGCTACAATTCTCGTGTTTCACAGATATGCCTAGATATCTAGTTACCTGGAATTGTAAATGTTGAATCCTTTAAAGCGGTGGTCCCAAACCTTTTATATCGTGTGGCCCCCTTTCGTGAGCTTTTAGCAGTCATGGCGCTCATGTTTATTATTCCAGTTGGATTTAGAGTGTTATTTTGAAAGGTAGATTTCCTATCCCATTATGTTCAAACAATTAATGTTCAACAAAGTGAAACACCCTGTGAAATAACCTTATCAGATAATGAAACTTGGAAGAACAAGGAGATTTTCTTGTCAAGTGAAAAGTAAAATCAGTTTTGTGCCTGGCATGGTGGCCCCCCTCCAACTGCTCTGTGGCCCTCTTGGTGAGCCATGCCCCCCCCCCCCCCTCCAACAAGATGATGCTGTCAATGTTCTTGATTCCAGTGATATCGTCTTTGAAGAAAGTCTTTCAGAACATCTAGACTACTCTTACAGCAACTATATTCGGGAAAACACTCTCATGACTTCTTTGCCTTCACCAGAAGACACTGGTAGCCTGGGTACCGGTACCTGTACCGGTGGAGAGCAAAAACTGAAAATTAGAACTTTAGATATGGAAATGCTTTTAAAATACCACCAGAGTAACATAATTTCGGCCATGAGGGAAGAAATAAACAAAACTCTAGAAAACCTATTCAGTGCTCAAAATCAAAAACTAGATCAACTTGCAAAAGAAAATTGCTCAGCTATCAGTGAGCTTGTGGAAAAAATAGACTCAATCACCAATAGAATGCAAAAGATAGAAACAGTCCATGAAAATATAAAAACTGATATAGTAGACCTTAAATTATGCCAATCCACCATCACCAAAGATTTTGATGAATCTAATCTAAAAATCAAACAGCTGCAAATGAATCTGAGAGATACTGACGAACTCTGCATCTGCCTAAAAAAGGAAATACAATCATTAACGAAACACCTAAATAAAATCGAAAGCAAGCAAAATGATCTAGAACAATATGATCGGCGGCTGAATCTTATCCTGAATGGGATTCCTATAACACCAAATGAAGATCCATTCCTGATAAAGAAAAATATTGCCAAGAAAATCAATGTTCAACTTTGTGATACAGATATTTCAGCAGCCCACAGACTAGCAACAACTTCAGATTCATATACACCGGGAATAATAGTTCGTTTTTGCCGAATGAACAAGCGAGATGAGATCTATAAGAATAAGGCCAATCTTTCGAAGGAAAAGCAAGGTAATGAAATTTTCATTACCGAAAATTTAACTGAGTACCATCAGCAACTATTTAAACAAACGCGTCAACTTAAAAAAGAGAGAAACTACAAGTATGCATGGACCTATCATTGTAATATTTTTGTGAGAAAGAATGAAAGCTAGGGCTTTAAAAATAACAAATGGGAAAGACCTTGACAAAATTCGTTAATGCTCTCCGTGCCCTTATTTATGGTAATATTTTCATGTGAGGCTCCATTTGTAAAGTGAAATATGGCAGTACACCAATCTATAATTAGATGCCTTTAACCAAAATTATGACAGAGTGCAAATTTTGTAACAAAGATTGTTCTGGTTATTTGGATAGCATTCACTGTCAAATTTGTCGCTACTGGAGTCACTTTGAATGCTCACAGCTGACCTCATATCAAACTAGAAACATGAATATCCCTTTTATTGCAAAGTATGTATAGAAGAAAATTTGTCCACGCCGTATGACTGCAACATCCTTTCTGATATTAATGACAAAACTGCAGTATTATCTGATGTAACAGATTGGAATACTGGTAGTAACTATATAAGTGCATCTGACGCCATAGAGCATCTGAGGAATAAATCAAAATCTTCCTTTGTTATGCTACATTTAAATGTGAGAAGTTTGTATCGTAACAAATCTCAAATTGAATTTATCCTCCATGAAGGATCTAATTTACCAGAAGTTATTGCTATCTCGGAAACCAAATTGGGGGGACTGAATCATGATGTCTCAATAACTGGGTACTCTTTTTTCCATTCTGATTCTTCCACAAAAGCTGGTGGAGTGGGACTTTATGTGATAAATACGTTGACTGCTGTAGAACGCTCTGACCTACAATTCCAATTGAATGACTGTGAAAATCTGTGGGTAGAAATTAAACTAAAATGTTATAAGCTTCCAAAAAAGAGCTTTGTAATAGGTGTGGTATATAGACACCCGTCATATAATATATTTGAGTTTCAAACCAAATTTGTTGAAAATCTAACCAACATTACCTCTTGTGATATACCATTGCGGGGGACTTCAATATTGATATCCTCAAGTATGATATAGATAGCAAAATACATAGATATATTGATGACATTCATAGTGCTGGTTTTCTATGTGCAATCAATAAGCCCACAAGAATATATAAGAGTACCTCTACTATCCTTGATCATTTGTATTATAACAATGTGAAATATCATGTGAAAACTAGCATTATTACTTATGACATATCAGACCATTTTCCTTTACTTATACAAATCAATCTTGATTGCATGAGACATAAAATAAAAATCCTGCACAGAGTTTTCATTTTTTAATTAAGAAAAAAATTTAATTTAATCAAGAAAATTACATTGAACATTTGGGCTTGTTGCTGAAACAGAAAACTGATTCTGTTTCAGATATAAATTCAAAATTTTCTGTCTTTGTATCCTCGATTAAATCTGTAATTGAGCAACATGCCCCTATGAAAACTTTGTCACGGAAGTGTACTAAATTGAAATTAAAACCATGGATAACCGTGGGACTATATAAATCTATTAAGACCAAAAATAAGCTATTTCAAAAATTCTGTAAGCGTAGAAATGAAGTAAGATTTGGACAATATAAAAGATATAGAGACAAGCTTCGGAAGCTGCTTTCATTAGCCTATGAAAATTACCATAAGGATTGTTTCAGGTCATGCCAGAAGAATATATCCAAAACTTGGAAACAAATTCGACAAATAATTGACAGAAAATCTAAGTCAAATGACATGCCAACATGTCTAAATTTTGATAGCTCTAAAATTAAGGACCATAATATGATTTGTGATGCCCTAAACAAACATTTTGCAGATGTAGGGAATATCTTGCTGTGAAAATTAACACTACTATTAGAGACTCTCAACACAAGCTTGGTCCTAGCAAAAATGGATCTTTTTATCTAACAGCTGTTACTGAATGTGAAATTGTAAATCTTTTGAATGAGTTGGATGAAAAAAAATCATCAGGCTCTGACAATATTCCCATCAAACTTATAAAAATAGCTAAGTTTGTCATAGCACCTGTCTTAACAAATTTGATCAATGCTAGCTTCAGGGTAGGTATTTTCCCAGATATTCTGAAACTTGCCAAAGTTGTTCCATTGTATAAAAAGGGTAAAAGGGATGACATGAATAATTATCGTCCAATATCATTACTATCTGAATTTGCAAAAGTCATTGAAAAAGCCTTGTATAAAAGACTGATAAACTTTTTTGATACTAATGAAATTATCAGTAACTCCCAATTTGGTTTCCGAAATGCACATTCTACAGAGCTTGCTGTAGTCAAACTAAAAGAATCAATATTGAATAATTTATCAGATAATAAAGTAACTTGTGCTATTTTCCTAGATTTGGCAAAGGCATTCGATACGATTGACCACACTATTTTATTATACAAATTGTCCCATTATGGCATACGTGGATTGCCACTTAATCTAATTCGATCTTATTTAACGAAGCATCAACAATTCATTGAATCGAATGGTTACAAATCTTCCCTTCAATATGTATCTTGTGGAGTCCCACAAGGTAGCACTCTTGGTCCCCTACATCAATGACCTTCCTACTACCAGTGCGTTGGATACCACACTATTCGCTGATGATACAGCTCTGCTTGACTCTGCCACAAATATTGTAGATCTCCAACATGAATTTGAAAATAAAGCAAATTGACCATTGGTTAAAACTAAATAAATTGTCGCTTAACTATTCAAAAACAAAATTCATGGTTATTGGGTCTGGGAAAAATATAAGGTTTGAAAACTTTAAATTAGAAGTTGGCACAATTAGCTTAGAAAGAACAAGTACTATAAAATATTTGGGAATAGTTTTGGATGAAAAACTTAATTGGAAAAATCACATGGATTACCTTTCAAAAAAACTTTCTCAATCACTTGGAATGCTTTATAAATTAAGGAGATTTGTAAATCTTGAAACCCTTAAAATAGTTTATAATAGCCTGGCCTTTTCACATCTTCGATATGGTATACTATGTTGGGGTAACGCGACAAAAACCACTTTAAGACCACTTGCCGTTTTACAAAATAAGATGATTAGATGTATGATGTACCGAGAGTCATCTAGACAAATACGTATAAATAATGCAAAGCTGTATCATCATTGTGGATTTCTTCAATTGAAAGAACTTTACATAAGTATCGTTATGAAAATGTGCTGCTGCCAGAGTATTGTCAAAACTTTTTTGTCAAAATTTCAAATATCCATCCGTATGAGACCAGGAGTACATCAAATAAATTGTATTTCACCCCGCGATATCAATCTTCAGGCATGAAGAAATCGCTCAAGCTGGAAGGTATTAATGTATGGCAAAGTATTCCACAGAGTATGAAACAGTGTTCCCCACATTTATTTGATCGCAAACTAAAACAACATTTATTAGCGGTTTATAATGTGATGCAGTGACGCTCAAATCTCAGTGTATGCCATCAGATTCATAAAATGGATAGGAAATCACCATTTTATAGATGTATGTCTCTGTGAAAATTATTGAAGATACTATTATCCGAAGTCTGAAGTGTTCATATGTACTATATAGCTTTGGAAATATGGTATTTTAAATTTTTCACCCATTCATAGAAACTGCCTCATTTTCACTATTTGATTTTTGTCGAACATAAAGTAAAATTAAATTTGAGGAAATTATAATTAGGCTTACGCCCTTCTTAATTTTTCACTTCTTTTTCGCATTTTATTTACTATTAAAAAAAGTATAACCTGCATAATCATGCGATGTTCTTTTTTCTTGTAATTTTCAATCTTTGATTGATACCACCCTATTTGCAAATTAAAACAGCATTTCAGCGGATCATAATATGATGCAATATCATGCAAATCTCAGTGTATGCTATCAGATTTATAAAATGGATAGGAATTAACAATCTTATATATGGATTCTTCATATGTCTTTGTGAAAATTATTGAAGATGCTATTATATATAGCCTGAAGTAATAATTATTTGTACTATATAGCTTGGGAAGTATGGCATTTTTAATTTTTCACCTATTCATAGAAATTGCCTCATTCTCACGATTTGATTCTTGTCTAACATAAAGTATAATTAATTGTAATTAGCCCGACTTATTCTTTCTCGCATTTTTAATTACTATTAAAAACATGATCTGCGTAATCATGTGATGTTCTTGTTCCTTGTAATTTTTATTTCTATTCCAATACTTTCGGGGAATTGATTTCTGGGGCCTCTTAACCGGGCTTAAAACTCAAAAATTTATATTTCTTCTATTGTAATTATGATGCCTGCTTTAGAGTGTCCTGTCTTGGTAGAATCTTACCTTAGGGGTCGGTCGACCTTGTTGACCTTGGAAGTCTTGCCCGTCCCCTTCCGTATACATTTTTATGCTTATTGTTATTTGCTCATGCTTATTGTATTATGTACTTGTATCGGAAATAAATCATTATCTATCTATCTAGTTGTGTAATGGGACTGAAACCTATGGGCAGCGGGATATTCACTTAGTTAACACAGACAGTCCCCGAACTCATAATAGAACCAAAATAAGGAAAATCGGAATAAAATGTTGCCTAACTCCAACCTTGTACACATACTACATGAGTATGGTATATAATTGTACAGCTTTCAGAAATTGAATTGAAGTCCCTTCGGTTTTTCTGTGAAACCTACGGTATATCAATCAAAATTTATGGAATACAGTATTCCAAATGTTTGAAGCTAGTTCTTGAAATAAAAGGCGAGATATAAAATTCACATTCAAACCTGTCTTTGTTTGTAGGTATTTCAGCATCATATTGATCAGGACCGGTATCAAGATCTTGAGAATCTGGAGGCTTCGGTTCAGTTTCAATCGTGGCTTCTTCACCTGGTACAAATACAAAAACATTTGGGCCTGAACATTTGGAAACTTTAGAAGCCAGCACTGATGTCCGAAACAAATAACAAACTTATCCCATGGAATGCTAACTGGACGTGGTTTGCCATATGTTTAAGTCTTATCGACTTTTCACTCCTCCAGGACAAATATGTAAATACTTAATAGTAACAAACATCGTTTTTCCTGTAATGTGAGGATAATAAGATTTATTACGCAACAGAGGACATTACAACTGTTTACAAGCTCAATAGCCATACTGATCAGATTATTCATGTATTATAGATATACTTATCAAATTCACCCCTGAGTGGGGAGGAGGGGTGATCTAGATTTTGATGTTGAAGACACACAAAACAAAAAATGTTAAATGAAAACCCAATGAAATGAAAATTGGAAAGTTTCCAAAGCCAGCTGCAAAATTTATTTTGTGAAATCAAATTTTTCAAATTTGCAAACAGTATTCTGATCCAAATCTGGAATTTCTTCAATGGGATAAGCATTTTTGATCATGTCAGCAGGAAGGATTGTTGAAACTATCACGCTGCCTAGAAGTGGATGAAAAGATAAAAGAATTTCCAAGGTAATAAAGCGATTGGATACTTTTTTTCAATTTATATTGGAGAATAACAAAGACATATATCTTTCTACTACTGTCTCCTTCACGCATCTGTATGACAATGGCCACTATTGGCCACATACTTATCTAAAGTAGTAAGCGGTCAGAAAACAGCAATACACTTAATCCGATTACTCTCCAAATTGAAAATGCATTATTCGAGAATCTGAATATGACCTTTAGGGCTGTCCAAGCGAACCAAATATTCGAAATCGAATCGCAAATTATTCGAATCGTTTTTCGGCTAATTTTCGAATCACTAAAATTAGGTACCGGTACATAAAGCGGAAACCACCTTTACGGGATGTTTTTCATCGGGCAAGCGGCGGCGCTCCGAGCTCAGACCACTCTCGCTCCCGGCTTGCTTAATTGGTTTCCCGATATTTCTCTCGCCTTCATTTTGTGATAAACATGTCATTACTAATGCCCGCCCGGTGGCACGTGATTAGCCATTTCATGCGTGGTCATCATAACAAGGTATAGTCGATCGTGACGTTTTTGAGAGAGAAAAAGGAGACAATTTAGAAAACGATAGTTCTATAAATAAAATCGATTTGAAGCTGTTGAGTTAGTTATCATAGGAACATGGTACAGGCAACTCAAAGCTGAAACAGGTGTTTTGGGATCCTTATGATGGCAATACCTCCTTTAAATGGAATTTGTAATTTCTCATGATGGCATTACTGTATTATCCATCTATATACCAAGACAATTAATTGCACTCTTGCATTTTGATGGCTGTTGTACACTAACAATATTATAGTCCTCAAATAATATTGTCATCAAACTAGCTTGGAATTTTTAAATGCAATTTTGAACTTGAGCAACAGTTTTATCTATATTGATGGTTGTTATTATTTTGCTGAAATTTACACAAAAAAACATAAAGACTAGTAAATAGGATTAAAATAGCATCTACAGGCTTTATATGTCCTATTAAAACTGAATCCATCAAAATTGAGATTGCAATTTTTGAATAGTGCAATTTTTACTCTTAACACTCAACAGTTTTCGAGACCCAAATTTTGGAGTTCTCCAATTTTTTTGACCAGTTCATACAAGCGTGTGATCTCCTTTGATGTAACTGCACATACGTTACCACAACATCGAAGGGCAGGCGTTTATTGTATAATAGAGACAGATTTACTATTGCGCGATAATATTCGATTATTCGGTTCGATTCGGCGAAAATATTCGATTCGAATCAAAAAATTATTCGATTTTGGACAGCCCTAATGACCTTATACTACCATTAAGCTAAGTAGAGATGTTGTACAGGCTTTGCTAAAAATTAAGATGTGCAAATCAAAGAATCAGTCTTCAAAATATGTTTACGAACCTGTTTTGAGTTTTGGTGGAATTAATCCTCGATAGCGTGCATTTCTATTGTTGACATCTGGGCAAATCACTTCATTTTCATTGGCTGTCTCTGAAGCACGATTTTTTCGACAACAGACATCTGAATTGGGTAAATAAAAACAAATACTTATGAGTTAGAAAAACAGAGAAATGTGCGGTAACCCAAAAAACACAATTCATAAATTTTCTAATTACTTCTACAAAAATAAAGAAAACTTGAGTTTCTGTTTGTGTATGATTGCACCCAAAAGTTTCAGTAATCTAGGACGATTCGCACAAAAGTTATGCTGCGCTCTAAAATACATCTTGAATGACCTGGGTTTTTAGGGGTCACCCTGGACATACCAGTAGGGCTGTCCAAGCGAACCAAATATTCGAAATCGAATCGAATCGCAAATTATTCGAATCGTTTTTCGGCTAATCTCCGAATCACTAAAATTAGGCACAAAAAGCGGAAACCACCTTTGCAGGACGTTTTTCATCGTACAAGTGACGGCGCTTCGAGCTTAGACCACTCTCGCTCCCGGCTTAATTGGTTTCCCGATATTTCTCTCGCCTTGATTTTGTGATAAACATGTTATTCCTAATGCCCACCCGGTGGCACGTGATCAGCCATTTCATGCATGGTCATCATAACTTAAAAGTTAAAATCGGTAATGACGTTTTTAAGAGAGTACACCATTTCATGCATGGTCATAATAACTTAAGAGTTATAATCTGTAATGACGTTTTTGAGAGAGTACACAAGGAGGAAAAAGGGCAAATTAGAAAACGATAGTTCTATAAATAGAATCGATTTGAAGCTGTTGAGTTAGTTATCATAAGAACATGGCACAGGCAACTCAAAGCTGAAACAGGTGTTTTGGGATCCTTATGATGGCAATACCTTCTTTCAATGGAATATGTAATTTTTTATGATGGCAACACTGTATTATCCATCTATATACCAAGACAAATAATTGCACTCTTGAATTTTGATTGCATATTATAGTCATCAAACTAGCTTTGAATTTGTTAAATGCAATTTTGAATTTGAGCAACGGTTTTATCTATATTAATGGTTGTTATTATTTTGCTGAAAATTACACAAAAAAACATGAGACTAGTGAATAGGATTAGAATAGCATTTACAGGCTTTACATGTCCTATTAAAACTGAATCCATTAGAATTGAGATTGCAATTTTTGAATTGTGCAATTTTTACTCTTAACACTCAACAGTTTGAGACCCAAATTTTGGAGCCCCCCATTTTTTTTTGACCAGTTCATGCAAGCGTTTGATCACCTTTCATCTGAAATCATTGTATTGCAAAATACCAGCAGTAAGTAAGATGTAACTGCACATATGTTACCATAACATTGAAGGGTAGGCGGTTATTGTATAATAGAGACAGATTCAGGATTGCGCAACAATATTCGATTATTCGGTTCGATTCGGCAAAAATATTCGATTCGATCCGAATCAAAAAATTATTCGAATTTGGACAGCCCTACATACCAGTATAGACAATGACATCGGTTGACCATGAAATCGCCAAAATCCAAAATAGGAAAGTAGCTCTTAGGAAAGTAGTATTCTTAGATATCAGTGACTGCTCTTACAGGGATTTAATCATAGCAAACAGGCACATGTAAGTGCTGTATAAAAATATCATTTGGTAACAAATCACAATTGACTCCAGACCCCCAGGTAAAGGACCGACTGACAACCGAATGAGAGGCTATGATTTGACATGATGATTAAGCCGTCTTATTGTCTTTCCTCTTAACCTGGATAAATATGAAATTCCTATCCTATCTTTCATTGCCAAACAACCATTCCAAGACTAATTTAGCCTCATAAAATGCAAAAAAAACCACCTCGTTCATTTATTCTCTCATCTTGTTCACTTGTAGCCACTGTTACAGTCATCACCGCAAGATTTGAGCTATAGAACGACTTGCTAGCTGTAACGTCTGTATTTTCGTGACCTAAAAAAATGAAAATTAACTCAACTGGGATGACCTGGGGCTTGAATTGCGACACAAAGTTCATATACTTCTACGAAACATTAAATACCAACCTGCACAAAATACCTTGCTTCTGGGAGGTTCATCACACGAACCTTCATTCGCTGGCAATCTGTCCAGGCTGTCTTCAACTCTGCTCTCTAAAATAAGAGAGCAAAACTCGAATATATAGACATATGTTTGCTCGGCGGTGTGGCGGTCGAGTTAAGTGTTAGGAATGAGCTCGCCACTGCACCCCTGATTACTCTATGTGGGTTTGCAGTTTCGAATCTCATGCAGGGATAGTTACATGCAAAGGATTGCTGGGCTCCTCGCCGCCATAGGGTGGTTCATGTAACTGCTGGTCGATTACGGCTTCCGCCACCATCAAGTCCATGCTGCCGAAAACAAATAACTAACTAATCCCATACCCGACATGGAATGGTTACCAGACGAGAGGCCGTGGTTCACCATATGGTTAAGTTGCCTTACCGGCTTTCCTCTCCCCCGGGATAAATATGTAAATCCTATCCTAAACTGTTGATCCAAAACAAAAATTTGAGAGTTTTGATCATCTTTGCAATTATCAAGACATTTCTATTATTATAGTCTGGTTTAACAGGACAGAGATTGTCTACCTGTCACCAGCTAAAATTGAATTCAACAAACCTTTGTCTTTAATAACAAATACTTTAGATCCACGCCTTTGAGTGTCTCGCATTTCTAAACGTCCCTCTGCCTTTCCACCAGAAATGTAAAATGTTTCTGAACTTGGGAGCAAGTCCACAGGTTCCAACCTACACAGGTTATCACATATTAAATAGATAGAAACTAAGCACAAAAAGGTGTTGTGTAATGGGACTGAAACACAGACAGTCCCTGAACTCGTAATAGAACTAAAATAAGGAAAATCGAAATAAAATTATAGCTTAACCCTAACCTGGTACACATACTATGGGAGCATCCGAAAAAGTGTATGACTAGGACCGCTAATTATGCATTTGGCTCTGAAAAGGGCTCTGCACAAACAACTACTGTTATGTAAAGAACTGTCGTATTTTTTGAGAGTGCCAGAATCTTTTCGGTAAGTGCTGGGCATAAATCGAGTATCATAGTTATCATAATGTGTATCTCTGACATGGGCAAATGATGGCCCGCAGGCCAAATCCGGCCCGTTGAGTAATTCCATACTAAACCATACTAAAACTAAATTTTGATGTTTTAGCTAAAAAATAGCTCGAGGAATTTGTTGAGATTGCAATTAAATTTAGTTTTGTCACAAGGTTTATTGTTTTCCACTTTTGCTTTAGTAACACTGTAAATATTGTCCATGAAAAGTAAAGTTTTACGTCACAATTACATGGCCTGCCACTCTAAGTGGACAAAATTTTTGGTGCTCCCGAAGTATTTGTACCAAGATGGCGCACAAGCTGAACATAGTATGTGTGCCATGTTAGGGTTCAGGTTGTTCGTCATCTTGGTACTTCCGGAGCCCCAAATTTTCGGCCCCTGTTCCAAATACATTGCCCACCCCTGGTATATCCGGCAAAAATCCTGAATTCGTAGCGATAGTCAGAAAATAATGAAGTGAGAGATATATTAAATTTTATTTAGCCTCTATGATACAAACTAAATATAAGATGTTTTACCTATTTGGAAGCCTTTCATTCTCACGAGCAGGAATCTCTATTCTAGTTTTCACCTCTGTATTTGCCATTCGACCCGATTCAAGTTGTTCAGCAACATTTTCTTAATAGAAAAATTGTTGTATTTATGAGCGTGTCATGTCAGAAATTTTGCAGACCCTTGTTCTGTGCTCTAGAAACTGGGAAGGTTATAATCGCCTAAATTCACTAAATTGCAAATTTTTACAATATGGAATAATGGATAAACTGTGCTAACTATACTATGCACGGATCGAGTCCAATTTATTATATATGCATATGACTTTACAATGCCATAACAGCTAGCTTTTGTGAAGCTAACATTACACTTCATTACAGGGATGGCCATTTCCGAATACTAAACTATTCCGAATACATTCTAAAATCGAAAATAACACATTTTTGCTTAGTTTATTAAAACCCAGTAAATTAGGAAATAAGCTTCAATAAAAATATCAGAATAAAGCCACAAACCAACAATATATGTACACAATGTAATTGATAGTTTATAGCTATCAATAAAAAATAATAGCAACTTGTGACACAGTCAGTTTATTAAAATTATTCACTTTGTACAAATGACCATATGAAATGATAGCCAAAGAGTTGTCTGGCGCTTTCTATCATTGGTACCATGACATTACGATAATAGTCAAGTCTATTGACAAAAATACTACTTGTATTCAGATAATTGTGTATATTTTCTGAGAGTAATAAAATTTATTGGCAATACAGGCATCTGAAACAGGCAACAACAATCGAAAATCCATTTTGCTTTTAAAAATTCTAATATTTAAGCATAGAGTATCTACCTACCAGTATATTTGTATATTGATTTATGTGAACCATATTGTTTTTATGTGTAACATATTGTTGTGTTTGAAATTAGAAATAAATCCGTAGAGGATAGATGACCACCGCTGCCAGCTGCGCAGCCAGGAATTTCGAAATCGGAAATTCCCATTGCCGCCTGTAACACCCACCGCGATTCCGCGATCGTTAAAAGAGCCGTCTTTTCAGAGTATAATGATCATCCTGTTACGTAAAATATTCAATCCATGACAACTACGAGATTCTAAAATACTTTATATATTAATTTAATGTGTCCAACGTAACTCGCGGTTTCTTCTTCTTACGTCAAAAAAAAAACATTACTATTCGGTCCACGGCGATCTGTGACCTAAAAGTACGAGATAAACTACCTGATGTATTTAATGTTAATACGTATTTTTTGCAATCTTGCCAACTCGTTATCGCCATTAGAAGAATCTCGAATAATGATATGAAATCCTGTTAAGTGTAGAGTATAATTCATTTCATACGATGAATATACATATAAAGTTTAGTAGTAAATTAAAAATACATATTCATCGCCGCGATTATGCCACCTGTTAAAAGAGTCGACTTTTACAACAAATAATATAAAACGAATATATATTTTTCTGTTGTGCAAAGTGATGAATTCGTGACCGATAGGGGCATATTTGAAAATGTCTTGCTTTATTAATTTAATTGTCTTCAATTTAACCTGCGGTTGCGTCGACAAAATTAAATCCTCACCACTCTTATTTACCATTGCAATCCGCGGTCATAAAAATAAAAACGTGTGGTAAACTGCCCGATTAAATAATGCAGGGGTTCTCAAACTTTTGGTGTTGCGGAGTCCTTGAAAATGTTGACTATTATTCACGGAGCCCCAAAATAAATGTTAAAATTGTTACTTTCAGATTAATGTTCCTGAGCAAGGTAAAAGTACTTGTGCGCGATTGCATTTTGTTACAATCGCCGACTTTTTTCCTCAGCATGGCGTGTTTTTGAACTTTCAAACATCATTACGCCGGTGTTTATTCTCCCTAAATCAAAAATTTCCCTCGGCATACACATGCATTGTTATACAATGACGACGTTAATTGCTTTTATGTTGTTCTCGTGGGGAATTAAGAGTTCAATGTAAAAAAATATATGTTAACATTTTAGAGTCATCGACGACGAAATGCTAAAAATAATATTTAGTAAAGAGGTAAATCCGCAACTCAAATTTCTCGATTGAAAATAGGCATTCTAAAATATTAAAACTTAAAATGGAAGATCACACGTTTGGTTTCAGCAGACTCATCTCAGATTGAAAACGCTTTTATAGACATTGTAAATCACAAAATTTGGTGTTATGTTAGGTTTTCATCGTAGTAACTGCAAATCGAAACACTGTCAACTGTGCGCGCGATGTACCTTCTTTCCCATTTTGAAACTACCGACGGAGCTGCACGCAATCAATTGTGCGCGCGATCCGCGATGTACCTTTTTTTTCATTCTGAAACTACCGACGAAACCGAATGCAATAAAATAAATTTCAATTGTTCGTATTTTGCCCAGACTTTGTGATTTTTTAAAAGGTGATATCTTGCTTAAAAATAATCTCAAGTGCGAAAGAACAAATCAAGTTTGACAAATCCCGAGATCGCAAAAATACTACTCTAATTTATTTATAGTTGGCAGTTCATCACGTATTTTATGTTACTTTAGAATAGTATTCTTTCATTTTAGTAATCCTAATAGTAATCTCGAATCAAACGTGAGAAACGATGAGCACAATTACATTATAACGACGACACACGTTAAATGCTCGCGTCGGTCATGGATTTAATATTTTACGCAACAGAAATCTCGTTATCCGTTTTTTTTCAATCGTGAATGTTGCGCGGAAATTTCCAATTCCAATTTTGAACCACCTTCCTCTTAAGAATCCTGGCTGTGCTCCTGCTTATAAATAATGTCATAATTCCGCCTCTTTGCCATATTTTGAGGCTATATTGTTGTCAGATTTTATCAAAGCTGTTATTGCTTCTTTGAACAGTTACAAAATTAGTCAGTATTTTGAAAAGTAATCGAATAGCTCGCGGAGCCCCTGGGTTTCTCTCACGGAGCCCTGGGCCTCCGTACGGAGCACTTTGAGAACCTATGAAATAATGTTTTGATCCGTATTTTGCGAATTCGGCAAATATTTAGAAGTACTTGTCAACAGTGTCTCCGCTCAATCGAAATGCTGCCACTCTGATTATTTTTAGATAAAACCGTTCGAAAAATCCATAAATCTTCTGTAACATCTCAGAGTGAAATTTATTTCACCAAAATAAAATTGATTGAATATACTTTGAAAATATTCGACGGCAATTTAAAGTAATAGATAATCAGGCAAATCCCGCCCTCAATTCGTGACGATATGTTTCTAAACGCCGACCAAACATAATGTGTGCCAGAGGCACACGAAATTCTGCGATTTTCACTGCCTAGAAAAGTGTTCTTTAAATTTTCGCTGGCCTCAATAAAACTTATTTTGTTTACGGTTTTAGTTTCAGTATTTTAAATTGCCGCTTTTCAATCAAAAAGTTGCGTTGTCTTTAGAAACTCGCCGCCGATGAACGTATTAACCAGATTCACAATTCCGTGCGCGTGCAAAAATAAAGTAATTGTCATCGTTATCGTGGAACAAATTTGTGAAAAATTTTCGTTTTAGAGAAAATAACACAAACGTAAAGGCATTTACGGCCCAAATAACATGTTACGCTGATGAGTGATGAAAACAATCATGCGCAAGTTTCTATCGAGAATGTTTTCATTCAAAGGAATCGTCTTGAGAGCGGCGTCGAAAATGTGTGACGTCACACAAATATCCGGTATTCTTATGAACGCTAATTCCGATATTCGAATAACGAGATATTCGAATACATTCGAATACTTTATTCGAATTGGCCATCCCTTTCATAATATCAATAATCAAAATTTTTGTCCCTGAAACTACTACAAAGCCTATGTTAAATGAAGGTGTGGCCTGTGGTTTCACCCAGTTATTTGTATCTGGCCCTACAGTATTGAAGGTTGCACAACCCTGGTCTAAGAATAAGCAAAAAATGAATGATCCAAGGTTACCTTTGTGTTTTACAGGTTAGGTTTTCTCCTTTCAATAAAAAAAAATTCCTTGAATATACCTGGATTTTTTTTCTGGTCTGAATTGAACGCATTGTCTTCACAATTACCAGTCGCCTTCATCAATTTATTTTCATTCTCTTGAACTGAATTTTCATTTTCCTGTCTTAATAAAACCCTGTCAGTCAAGGATGATTCATTTTTCGCATCCTCATGATGATTTTTGGCATCTTAACAAATAAACATAAGCTTGAGGCCGATTTTTTGGTACGCTCAATCAAAGTAAGAAAGACTCATTTCGGGGCAAATTTTCGGGAGCTCCCGAAGTATGTGAACCAAGATGGCGCACAACCTGAACATAGTATGTGTACCAGGTTAGGGTTCAGGCTTTGCACCATCTTGATTCAATACTTCGGGAGCGCCAATTTTTTACTGAAATTCCATGAGCTACTGAAAGTAGGTCTATTTTGTAACCACACAAACTATTACTCTCGACAGAGGAAGCCAATTAAATTACAATCAGCCTGTGATATGAATATAATACAGGGTGTCCATAAAATCCCTTTACAATTTCAATTTTGTTATGAAGTCAGTTCCTAATACTGTATATCTTAACCAGGTTTGTTGTTTTTTAATCAGTAATTGTATTTTTATTTCATTTAATACATCTGTGCGAGCCAATACAATATATGGTATCAATAAATTCTTTTTAAATTTAGAATTTTTTTTTCTTTCTGGACACCCTGTAATTTTATCCATCCCTACTTTTAACTTTTTATATAGCATATTTTTATATAACTCTCTACTCAGACTGGCCCTTAAATGAAAATTTGGAAATTTAATATGCAGAACAATGCCTTCGCATTGAATGTAAAATTCACATACCATGTAAAGGTAAATCATCTTCAGAACTTCCACCCGGCAACGAATCTGACCGTTGGCTAGGGACAGATTTTTCCATATCCTTTGATGATCCACTATGATGGACCATAACATGCCCTGCAGTAAATATATAAAATTATAAACAGGAGCATAGTCAGGAATATTTTAAGGGGTTCCCAAGTTAGTCCGTAATCGCTGGCCGAGTCTTGAGGGAATAAGAGCGTTTGAAGCTACGAAAAATTGCTATGTATGACACAGACAAATTCCCTTTTTTACGTTTCAAGAGGGGGTTTCGACCGCCAAAACCACCCCCTGGGTAGGCCCATGACCATAATTCGCTTGAACGATACAAAAGCGGCACAATCGTAGCTCAAATTAAAAAAGAGTTAGCCCAGAAGCTGTACTTAGTGTTATCCAAACCAACTAGGCCTAATTTAGACAAGGCAGTGAAACATATTTATTCAAATAATATCAATAAGGACTGGTAAAAGGCCTTATTTGAACGACAAAGTCTTGAAGTATACTACAAACTCCATCACATACGCCAGGTGTGTGCATCTTGCAGCCCGCGGGCCAAATGCGGCTCACAAGGAAAAATTGTGAGGCCAGCCGAGAAGTGAATGGTGTGCGGCCCTCCAAACCACCATTTAATTTACTTTATTGTGGTACGTGCGAGTAACTCCGATCCCTCATGTCATTAGACAATAACCAAAATATTTGTGCCTGCAACTACTAGAAAGCCTATGTTAAATAAAGGTACGGCCCGCGGTTTAACCCAGTTATTTGTATCTGGCCCTCATGTATTAAAAGTTGTACACCCCTGACATACGCTATGCATACTTTTAGGTATGTTTGATCAAGGAGGTTGTGAGTCCTCATTTATATAAAAAACGTGTCACCGATTTAGATTTTCATAAAGAAAGATTCCAAAATGAGGTTATTATGAACAATATTTTCGTGCAAATTTACCTGTGGACTGAAGATTTCTATTCTCTCGCGAGTTTGGCGAAAATACCCTTGTACGTGAAAATCGACCTAGGCGGGTAGACGATGATGAACCCCTCAATGTAAAACCATCCTGTGGAATTCTATAGTGGGAGCATAAGTTGAACACACTCCCATTTGTATTATCGCCAGATGATTCGTCATCAGAAACAGGCTGTGCTGTATTTAGATCCCCATCTGGATTTGAGTTTGAACAATCTTTGTTTCCTTTATCTTGAGTAGACATTGATAAGGCACAAAAAATTTGTTTTAAATTTAGCTAGATAAACTGAAACAGAATAGTGGATTAATTCTAGTTGTATTTAGGCTAGCGACCTTCTCGTAGGCATAGACAGGGGGGGGGGGGGGGAGGGCATGGCTAGCGTCCCTCATCCCCCATAAAATTTATGTTTTTTTTTGCAGTTTTTCTATATTTGCAATGAGATATGAATATTCTATTCTTGAACGATTTACTGGAAACTGGAGTTCAATAATTCTTTCATAAGATAAACCAATCAAGATAGATAAAATGGGCGTTTATATACCTTCAACAACGAAATAAGTCTGCAGAGAGATTCTCTTAGATATTGATAGATATCATTGGCTGCTTTTATCTGGTTGTATTACATCATTATACAAAAAAATATTTACATTATAATTATTATTATATTGTAAGAAAACGATTCTAAAAATGCAGGATTGAACAAAATAGACTCAGAATAAACAGAAATTTAGAAAGAAATGACAAATCAGAAAATCATTGATAGGGAGGTAACAGGGCAGTGACCTTTCCTTGTTAAAGAAAATGATAGGATATTCAAGAGCTTGGCCATCCCAATATTTGATGGGGGGAGGGGGGGGGGCATATATAAAAATCGAATAGAACTTCAAGGTATTAACCTAAAAAAATAAGAAGAATTCGAAAAAGAAATGACTACTAATGGCATTTTACTCGTAATCTCATCTGACCTTCAAATTTTCTGCTTTTCTCGTGACTACCCTGTATTTTCGGTAATTGTACACACGAAGCGGCGTATGAGGTCTATCGTCGTTCAAAATATATTTCAATTTAACTGCGTTACGCGGCTCACGCCCAACCTGTGCGGAGATGCAGCACAGATATTCTGCAGCCAATCGTTGGCAACGGGTTAATATTTTAGCTCGAAATAGCTCTTAGAGAAACCGGGTGGAGTCCCAGCCGGTGATAGGTCTTGAAAAACACAGGACCGTAAAAAGCGCTTGATTTGGTCCGTATGCCCGACAACACCACTTGTAAGTCATAAAAAGACGGCATTTTCATTGGCTACGGGCACAAAATTCGCGAGCTCATCCCTCTGTCAGAAATGGCCGCTCGTAGAAGAGTTTTTTAGCGCGGAATAACGAGAACCAAACGTGTAGGCAACATAACGGTATTCAAATGATGTTGACGACGTAAAACAAAGAAATTTCGAAATTTGTTTCGTAGTCACGTGATACTTTTTTAAATTATTGTAAATCATCCCGAATTGAACTGGGTTCAGTTGCTACGTGACATTACGGGAAATCTTGCATAATAACTTTTAATTTTAGGCATGCTTCAAGAAAGCTCTTTGATTATACATTCATTTTATTAATCACGCTTGGCTAGCTTGTCCAGAGATCGTTTAAAAAAATTTCTGGCTTCATGTCAGCCAAGTCAGTGATTTAAAAAATTTGCAATTTAATTTCCTATTTAATTGTATAATTATATTTGAATATCTAGAATGCGTCGCATATACCTGTGCATATGATCATTCAAATATATGACACATTTTTATAAGTTACAAATAGTTTCATCGCTAACGGGAAAATATCTACAATCCCATAAATATTAAAATGACCATAAAAATGGAAGCTGAGAAGCATAGTGAAACCGACAACAGATGATTAGAGATAATTTCTTAGTTAATGTCACCTGAAAAAGAAAGTTGTTAGAAGTTTAGGAGCCCTTGTTTTTTTGCTACATTCAGTGGCGCTCTCTCGGCGCAAATATTGCGACAAAAAGGTTCGCGCCTCGTCATACGAACTTTATATACGGTAGTTCAATTCCGCATTTTTATCATCGTTTCCTTAAAATATAATAATTGTGATCCGACCGTGTAAGAACTTTGACTTACTATTATACTTCAAGATTTCAAAAAACCTGAATTTAGCTTCCAATTAAAAATAAATTAGATATCTAAGTCTATAAATTCAACTATTTGATAATACGACGACAGTAACGGATTCATATACCAATAACAAAACGAGAATATCGGTCGGAGACCGAAGACTTATCGATCTTAGATCGGTAATTAGTTAATAACTCGCTAATTATACGACATAATTAACCCAAAATCGATAGGCGTCTGGTCCGAGGTAAGGTGCATGCACATGCAAAATTTGGAGCAGATTCAACCACGCATTCGTGAGATATCGCGTTGATCTAACAGACACACACACACACACACACACAGACATACATACAAATACCTATCAATATACTTACCGATCTTAAGATCGATAAGTAACTAGCGTCATTGCTATTTAGCAGAAGCGCAAATTAACTAAAATTTTCCGACGCGTTTTAAAGGTTAATCAAAATTTGCCTCACTGTAATTTTTTATCTGTTTCATGCGTTTTGTTCCGGCTTCAGAACGGAACAAATTCGATAATTCGAGGGTTTCACTAGTTTTACAATCAAAGTTCCAATTGATAATCACTAAAGTATTTGAATTAATAGGTGAAAGAATTTAAAAATATATGTTTCTCTAATTTTTTAAAACCAGTTCTGTTCAAGATTCGCGCTGTAAGTTAAAGCCCTCGAATTTCGAAATCCTATTTTATATAACAAATTATATAAAAATAACGAAACATATATAAAAATCAAATAGAACTTCAAGGTATCAACCTAAAAAAAATAAGAAGAATTCGAAAAAGAAATGACTACTCATGGCATTTTACTCGTAATTTCATCTGACCTTCAAATTTTCTGCTTTTCTCGTGACCACCCTGAATTTACGGTAATTGTACACACGAGGCACCGTAGGAGGTCTATCGTCGTTCAAAATATATTTAAATTTAACTGAGTGACGCGGCTCACGCGGAGTCACGCCCAACTTGTGCGAAGATGAACCAAACTACCGAAGTATGTAACCGAGAATATCGGTCGGAGACCGAAGACTTGTCGATCGAAGTTAGGGGATCCCCCACAACAGCGCTCTTACACCATAGCGACACCGTGTGTTTCATCACTAATTAACCAATAACTCGCTGATTATACGACATAATTCATCTAAAATCCATAGGGCTTTTGATCCGAAATATGATAAATGCACATGCAAAATTTGGAGCAGATTCAACCTCGCTTTCGTGAGATATCGCGTGTATCTAACAAACAGACAGACAAACAAACAAACAGACAAATACCTTTCAACATATTTACCGATCTTAAGATCGATAAGTAATAAGAGATTAGTTACACAGTTTTGGACTTAGAGGAACACTTATTCCTCAGCTGGTAACCGAGCGAGAGGCCGTTAACCCTTTTGTCGGCTTTACTTTTCCCGCCATAAATATGAACTATCCGTAATATCTAAAGCACGGCCTGTACAAAAGGTTTTTGAAAAATGCTTGCTAATTGCAGCACAGATGTTCTGCAGACAATCGTTGGCAACGGGTTAATATTTTAGCTCGAAATAGCTCGTAGAGAAACCCGGTGGAGTCCCAGCCGGTGATGGGTCTTGAAAAATATAGGACCGTAAAAAGTGCTTGATTTGGTCCGTATGCCCGACAACACCACTTGTGCGTCATAAAAATGCGGCATTTTCATTGGCTGTCGATGAGAAATTGGTGAGCTCATCCCTCTTTCAAATATGGCCGCTCGTAAATTAGTTTTTTGGCGCGGAATAACGACAACCAAACCTGTAGGTAACATAACGATTTTCAAATCATGTTGACGACGTAAAACAAAGAAATTTCGAAATTTGTTTCGTAGTGACGTAATACTTTTTTTTTACTTAGTGTAAATCATCGAGAATTGAATCGGGTTCAGTTGCTACGTGACATCACGGAAATCTTGCATTCCAAATTTTAAATGTAGGCATGTTTATGATAAAACTACGGCAAAAATTCCGCGATTTACACAACTTTAAAATCGAATCTTGTAAGAAAAAACTGTAGTTCGTTGGTTGTCCATTCATGCTATTACTCACGTTTGGTTATCTTATCCAGAGATCGTCGCAATATATTTCTGGCTTTGGGTAAGCTAAGCCAGTGATTTTAATACCCACTCCCCTCTAGAATTCAAATTAATTAAAAATTGAATATAATAGTATTTGAATATTCAGAACATGGCATATATTATACTAGTGCAGATGGTCAGTCAAATACATAATATATTTTATAAGTTATAAATAGTTTCATCGCTAACAGCAAAATATCTACCATCCCATAAATTTGAAAATGACCCTAAAAATGGAAGCTGAGAAGCATAGTGAAACCGACAACAGATGATTAGAGTTAATTTGGTGCTCCCGAAGTATGTGCACCAAGATGGCGCACAATCTGAACCCTAACCTGGTACACATATTATGTTCAGGTTGTGCGCCATCTTGGTGCGCGTACTTCGTTAATTTTAGTCAATGTCATTTCAAAAAGACGTTGTTCAAAGTTTAATAGATTCAAATGAAATTTAAACTGAAATCTTTCCTCAAGTTATTTGTACAGATCACATAAATTATTTTTTCGAAGTGTCGTTGCACTCTCTCGGCGCAAATTGCGAAGGAAAGTTCGCGCCTCGTTTGTCTAGCTTTTTATACTGAAATAGTTCTTTGTCTTTCGCTTATGAAAGTGAATATATAGCCTATTGTTATCTTTGTATATATTATCACTGTCACGTAACAATCATGCCCCTGCTACATGGCACGACAGCAATATTTAATTATACCAGAGAATAGGATAGGATTTTATATATTTATCCCGGGGGAGAGGAAAGCCGGCTTAATCATATGGAGAACCCTGGCCTCAAGTCCGGTCACCAGTCCTTGTCGGGTATTGGGTTAGTTATTATTTATTTCAGATGCATGGATTCCCTGGATATAGTGAGCCTTGACAAAAATGCGTTTCCGTGAATGTAGCAAAGTTGAGTTGCTGAACAATTAGGACGTGAACTCCTCCCTCTCGAAACGGTTATAAAGGCGTTTAATTATACTTTTAAGATTTTTAACCCGTTTATGAATTGGTGAATACACTGGTAACCGTGCGAGAGGTCGTTTTGATCTTTTTCTCAGTTTTTTGTCCCTCCGTGGACGAGAATATACTTTAATAACAAAAAG
This sequence comes from Styela clava, assembly GCF_013122585.1. NCBI lineage: Eukaryota > Metazoa > Chordata > Ascidiacea > Stolidobranchia > Styelidae > Styela > Styela clava. The sequence goes on along the minus strand of NW_024102832.1, from coordinate 3,872,706 downwards.
CCAGTGCACATTATTTTTTTAAGAAATGCTTTGTGAATTGCAGCACTTGGAACTGGTTAATATTTAGCTCGAAATAGCTTTCAGAGAAACCCGGTGAAGTCCCAGTAGGTTATGGGTGTTGAAAAATATAGGACCGTGAAAAGCGCTTCGTTCGTACGTATGCCCGAAACACCACTTGTGTGTCATGAAAATACGGCATTCTCATTGGCTGCAGGCACGGAATTCGCAAGCTTATCCCTCTGTTAAAAATGGCCGCTCATAAAAGATTTTTTTGGCTCGGAATAACGACAACCAAACGTGTAGGTGGCATAATGGTATTCAAATCATATTGGCGACGTCATAAGCAAAGAAATTTCGAAATTCGTTCCGCAATCACGTGATATTCTTCGAAATTATTATATGAAAATATAAAGTGTTCTGATAAAATAAATTACTGATAAAACTGATGCTGATGAATTACAAAAATATTTTAGCAGTAGCCGTTGTCTTTAAGCCATTAATTTTAATTGAAAATAACAAATAAAATGTACACAATTTTTGCAAAATACTTATTGATAAATTCAATTTAAAATCTTTAACGGGTAGACTTTCGTGGTTTAAATTGACATTGGGTCACTCAAGTTCTGATCTACTTTTGTACTATTTTGCCTCATCTTGACTCTCGAATCTATTAAATGTGAAATAGGATAATTAAAACGCCCTGCTCCGAGCAGGATTTATTTATACCACCAAGTCACGTAGACTACAACACAAGAGCATCTATCATTCTATCTGCTATGCATTCAAGAGAGACAATGTCATGAACGAGGTCTTAATTCGACTTCGATAATTCAGTCAAAAATAACAACACACGGCAAGGGCACGCACTCAGTTCAAGCAAATCGAAAGGGTTCGCGATGATTTGCCCGAGTGTAAGTACTGAAACCATTTCCCTTGTTACTTCATAATATTTACTAAAAGTGCTAGAAACTTAATATGCCCTTTATTATTTTGACAATACACATAGATATATTGACATGCACTGATCACGCGCTTCGGGCATGATAATATGAGTCCCTCAGCGCGTTACCGGGTGATTCCCCTGGTATGGAAAAGCTAGTCAGACAGAAGATACGCGTACGTGAGAAATTGTGCTGGTATTGCTGGCCAAGCTACCAGAATAAATCTGTACAGAACCGGTTTAAACCAGCTAAGACTAACTGCAGTGTATGAAATTGCCACCGACAAGGGTGTTAAATAAACCCCGCCAGTATAAACACTGTTAAATTAAAAAAGATTACTGTTTATGTCCAGAATTCTCCATTTTTAATTTGTGTGTACTATGGAGCTTACAAAATAAACTATCTATCTTTTCATGTTGACTATACCTCAATAAAATTTCAGAACAACCAACTTAAATATACATTGTGAGAAGAATATACAGGGTGTCCATGAAGTCTTAAAATATTTTAAAATTAAAAAAAAAGACTTTACCGACAACATTTATTGTATTGGCCCTCACAGATGTATTAAATGAAGTAAAAATACTCAAACAATTACAGATTAAAAAACAACAAACCTGGTCAAGTAAGATATATTGAGAACTGAATTCGTAACAAAATTGAAATTGTGAAGGATCTTTGTGGACACCCTGTATTATTGCTATGAAAACTTCAATTACTTCCGTTTATGTTGGGCTTAAATAGTCATTGTTTTACTACATACCAGTGTATATAGTCCTGATTTGTTGTTCATATGGCAACCTCTGTACTACAGAGAATATCGTTCAAATAGCGAATGAAAATACTGTACTATATCCATTCCTCGCCTAAAATCTTTATGACAGCCCATTTATACAGAAGTACAATAGTACTTTACTGAAGATGCCGTTTAAAGAGCCATACACCTATCCCTAATATTTGTGACAGCTCCCAATATTATTTAAAGAGGAGACCATTTAAATAGTAAATAGGTTCATATTCTTTACCTGCTGCCCATATGGAAGACCAATAGTCCTCACACAGGAGGCCATTCAAACGGCTTTCGGAGCCATATATCCTTCCCTAATCATATTCATAATCTTTTTCATTTGGGTGTGTACTGAAATCTAAGAGACTGCATATAAAACTACCGAACTATCAAAAATTTTAAAACTCCAGGATTTCAAATGCCCTCTCTGCAAATTTCAATGTGGGCTCATTTTTTAAAGCCGTGAGTGAAGGTATAAAATTTCGGTACTCCCTAAATATGTGAACCAAGATGGCGGACACCGGAATGTAGTATGTGTATCAGGTTAGGGTCAGGCCATATTTTCCTTCCAATTTTCCTTATTTTGGTTCTATTCCGAGTTCGGGGACTAGCCAAGCGACTTCCGTAGTATTTGTATCTGAAATTATTACCTAACCCTAACCTGGTACACATACTACGTTCCGGTGTCCGGCATCTCGGTTTACATACTTTGGGCGTACCAAAATTTCTACTAAGCCCACGTTATGAATGCTTCTATTATAGATCACACTAAGGATTCAGAGCTGAACGTTTGCCTTTGCCAGGGGAACCACCATCAAGTGCATGCATTCGGAATCAGTAATAACTGGATAAACTAATTCCAATCCAACATGTACGGTTAACCCAACGAGAGGCGATTCACCATATTAATAAACCGTCTACTCTAATAGGTTCTCCTTCAGCGGGATAAATATGAATTCTCTATCCTATAACCTGTCCTTTCCAAAGTGCCGTTGTACAAGCTCCTGCCAGAGCGGTCAAACACAAATGCACTGTAGCCTGTACCACTCACGTGGAAAAATCAAAAAGTGAAATACACGTGCCTAGGAAAACAAAACGAACGTGCAGCCAGACAACATTTTTAGACGATGAATCACAAGGTTATAAAGACATTTATTGCGTTAATTAAGCCTATTGGAGGATGCTAACGGCTTTGATTTAACTCGGCAACGATATGGCTTGCAGACGCGTCGAATCTTTTGTAGAAACCCACGGCCATAAAAAAACGCCCCTTCCTAATTAGAGCTTTTATTTATTGATGGAATACAACACTGAATTCAGCCAGTATTTTGTCAAAAGGTTCGACTCACGATTTAATGGATTTCCACCCAGTAAAACATAGCATATTCAATTAAGAGAATAAAAACTGAACATACAATTTTACGGCGAAAGAGAATCCGCCTAGAGTTCTCTTTACAATTTCAATTTTGTTATGAAGTCAGTTCTCAATATATCTTAACCAGGTCACAAATGATAAAAAAAAATACATTTTACAACCGACATAAAAAAGTCAAATGAGCTCATGCATTTGCAACGAATAATAACCAGAACCGGAAGAGAGACCGTGGTACGCCATATGATTAAACCGTATTATAAATCGTAATTAAAATATGGAATTCCTATCCTATCCTTATTGTAAAGCGACTGCAAGTTCCTATTAAAGCGGTCAACACACAAATGACAAAATAATAAACTTTACAGCCCGCATAGAAAAGCCGAACTCCCGCACAAAGAAAATAAACACACGTGTATCGGACAACATTTTTAGACGATGAGCCATAAAACGTGTTACAATATGCGCGGCTTAAACATTTAAATCGATAATTCGACCTCGATCCAGTGTTTGAAAACGCGCCAGACAGTCATAACCATTGCGTCATATCTTCGTATTCAAATATTTGAGAACGTGTTGCATCGTATTCACATACAACGGGTTTCCTCATATCAGGGAATACAGTAATTGTATGTCACTACGAGAGCTACATTAATATGACACGCTTGTGATAAATTGAATACATAACTTTCGAAACGCAAATATAGCTCTAGTTGTCAGCTGCGGTGCACCCAAAGTGACTATAACACTTTGGGTGCACCTAACCTATTTGCAGAAGTCTTCTGCCGCTAACATGCGCAAACTACGGCCCGCGGACCGAATCCGGCCTGTTAGACAATTCAATCTTGCCCGCCTGATGCTGCCACAACCAAACTGAAACCAAATTGTCAAGGAATTTGTTGAGATTGCGATTAAATTTAGTTTTTGCACGAGGCTTTTTGTTTTTGCTTTTGTAACAATGTGATTCTCGTTCATAACTTTCATTAATACGTCACACTTACATGGCCCACATTCCCGTGTTCATACGAAATTTGATTTATCACAGTAACTAAGCAACAGTGGTTTTCAAAATTCAAAGAACTGGTTCTCATTTTTATCGAACTCACTAACAACAGGTTCCTCATTTCAAAGAAGGTATTCTCTCTTGTCTGAATAAGTTGGACTATAGATCTAACGAAAGCCAGTAAATAAATTTTTTTCGTGGTATTTCGTGGAAAGAGATCATGTCATTCGGGGTTGAAAAACGCCGCTTTATCATAACCCCACGCTTGAAGATTTGAGAGTGGGCGTTTTTATATTTTCCTTAAGTAACCAATCACCAAGCGGTTTCGCAATCAACAGCAGGTTTCTCATTCTAGAAAATGTATTTCGCAACGTCAAATTTATCCAAATCGAAGGTCCCGGAAGTTCCACTTACTTCCAATATATATCAGGAGTTCCGCTTTGACACCTGGGTAGAGTTATATTGACTTTAAAACAAAGCGATTCTGACTTCAGAAAATTCAAAACTCATTGACTCCGATTCTAACTCCGGTAAGTTTGGAAACCGAATCCGGACCGTTTTTGCACAATTTCACATTGCCACACGAGTCCCGATTAACAAAGCATGCGCATATTAGATTATTGAAAAAATTTTCAAAATTTGCATTTTAGATAAGATTAAGATTTGTTTCTCTCAGTCGAATGACGTCGTGTATGATTACTTATTTATTTTACGATCAGTTGTTTGCGTTTAACTTCTTCTCTCAGATTACAAAGCTGTAAGGAGTAAGCAAAGGTATAGGTAAGATAAGGTAAGTTATACTCTCAGGAAATAAGTACAAGGTTTGAATTACAAGAAAGTCATTCATGGATTTATGCCTTCGATAGCAAAGCTCGGAGAAATACGAATTAATAATCGATTCAGGAGCCGTATTCCAATTTTGGATTAGCTTAGGTTAGAGTTATCTCCACAGTTCTACAATCTAAACAACATTCTTCGTTTCGTCGCGAGGATTTGACTGCTAGGCCGTATCTCACTTTCCGAGATCGATTGCCAGTTTTATTGCAATATAATCATAGTCTAAGAGTTTTCCAAACTTTTTGTGCCGCGGGTCGCTTTTCGTGACTCTTATTCTTGACGGTACCCATCCCATGCCGTATCAATTTCTGTGCCTAACCAATGAGGAAGGTTAATATTTCCTTTGACAAAATAAAAGTCTGAATCAATACATACTAACGTTAAATACTGATAGGATAAGGGCAATTCGATACGATTATGATATATTTGTATATGTTTCAGACTCTTTTCATATTGTTGCGGACCCCTGTGCAGTCCTCACGGACCACAATTTGGGGAACCCTGGACCTCTAGTTTATATCTTCCAGCCAATAAAAAAAATTGCATGCGAAATTACGAGAAATAAAAAAATTGAACACACAATTTTACTGCGAGAGAGAAGCCGCGGGAAACAAACGCTGGTTATTGTAACAAAGACAACGTAAAAATATTCTTTATAACATAGTCTGGTGCGATTCTTTTAGAGTTTTGATATTCCTTATATTCTATATAAGAAATCTTGGTACAAACACTACGGGAGTGACTTGGCTAGTCCGCGAACTCGTAATAGAACTAAAAAAGGGAAATTGGAATAAAATTATGGCTTTACCCTAACCTGGTAAAGACACTACGATACGGTTTCCGCCATCTTGGTTCACATACTACGGGAGTACCGAAATCTTGAATAAAAAAAAAACTCAAAATCAACCAAACAAAATGTTTTTTCTCTAGATTTCCAACTATATTCCAAGTAGATATCATAAATAAAAATCTCATTGGCAAAGGAAGTTATTCTATCCTGTCCTTTCTTTAAAGCGCAATCCTGCAGTTCCTATTAGAGCGGTCAACACACAAATGACAAATGAATAAAGTTTACAACCCGAATTCAAAAGCCAAACGTGGAACACACGTGCAAAAGTAAACAAACACACGCGTACCCAGACAATATTTTTAGACGATGAATCATAAAAACCTGCCACATGCTAAACTCAAATTTAACGCACCAAGCCCATTGAAGCATGCTAAATAAAGCTCGTCTAGTAGGCTACTTGCATGGATGGCCGGCTGTGAGTATCTGATGTACCTAAGTTTTTACAATCGATTTAGCCAATTTATCTGAAGAAAAATTCAATTTCTTTTGACCACAAAGTAATAACATGGTAAATATATATATAGTAAATATTGCAATATAACTATAACTGATAGCCGCATATTTTGCACCTGTGATCGTTAAACTACGATCGTTGAGTAATAGCATTTCATTGCATATTCAGGCATTTTCTTCCCATTTTCGCGTGACAAAATTTTCGATTAAAACATTCACTAAGAAATATGGCTCTAGTACTTCTGAACATTGCCACACAGTTGATCATTGCCTCATCCTCATAACCTCTCCGCGAAACCCACGCTTGCAAGATTTAGAAGTGGACGTTTTTATATTCTCTTTAAGTAACCAAGGAAAAGCGGTTACGCAATCAACAACAACAACATGTTCCTCATTTCCGAAAATGTATGTCTTAAATTTATTCAAATATACGTGTCTTTAAAGTTCCCTTTACAATTTCAATTTTGTTATGAAGTCAGTTCTCAATATATCTTAACCTGGTTTGTCGCTTTTTAATCAGTAATTGTTTAAGTATTTTTACATCTTGTCCTGATTTAATCTCAGTTAATCTTATCAAACCCAGGGAAAGGAGGGAAGGTATAAAAGAATTTGTCAAGATTGGGAACGTCACACAAAGTACCTTGTTTCAATACAGAGAAAGTCTGTTGTTTTCAGCTGGCTGATGCAATGTAACCTATAAAACTTTGCCACACCCACCATAAGTTTCTTTCTGTTTCACTTCTGCTTTTCTCAGTTGATAAATTTCTAACTGAAATGTATAGCGTCTAACTGTTATTTGTTGGACTTTAAAAACGAGAACTTCAAGTGAATTACAAGAAGAGACTTAAATTATACTAATTATAGACCGATTCAAGAGGCATAATCCAAATTTTATTTGGTGTCCGCGATCTTGGTGCACATACTTCTAGAGTACCAAATTTTCGAGTTCAGCATGTTTTTCGTTGGGTAAATATTTGCAGTTCTATTATTTGAAAAGCAAAAAGCATCCGTTTGAATATTTCACTGTATGTCTGAGCATACTACGACAGTTTCAGGTACTCCTGTAGTAGGCAAACCAAGATGGCGGTTCAGTCTCGGTTGTGTTGTATATAGTGTCATAGTTTATCATTTCTGATCAGCAAAACAGCATAAAACACAATTTTACCTAGGAAGGAAATCTGCAGGAAACCAAATTCAGCCAAATTATAACACTCAAAGATTTAATATCTAATTAAAATAAAATTATAGCAACGGCGAAAACGAGAATATCGGTCAGAGACCGAAGACTTATCGATCGAAAGTTAGGGAATCCCCCAAAACAGAAACTGCGGTTTCGATTCGAAAAATTCTGCAAACCCGAACTGGATTGTTTTGATTAGTTTTCAGCCAATATCAGAAACGTAGGAAACAATAGCCAACTCCCCATGTCGTCGAAATACTACTCGAGGAAATACTTTTATGAAGAATTCTGCAAATCCGAACTGGATTGTTTCGATTAGTTTCCAGCCAATAGCCTATTTCTGTATTTACCAATCCTATAGTTTGTGTTAAATACAACGGCGCTAACCCAGGTTGCGACGGCTATTCAAACACAGCCTAGCGATATTTTGGTGAGGAATTCTGCAACCCCGAACCTGATTTAGGGATATGGACATTGCTTAAACTTTAAGGAGTAATTATAAGTAACGAGATACGATCTCGCGGCGTGTATCCTTCGCTCTGACTCAATAGTGTGGAAAATTTCTCGAAGGAAACTTGCGCATCGCGACGACGTCAAAGTTACAAGAGAGATATGGACAAGGCTCAAAGATTGATCACGAGATACGATCTAGCGGTGTGTATCCTTCGCTCTGACTCACTAGCGTGAAAACTTGCGCATCTGATACGCACACACACATTCAGCGCGTCTCGAAAATCTCTCGATTTGAGAAAATCCAGATCTCTTCATCACTAATTAATTAATAACTCGCTAATTATACGACATAATTCATCCAAAATCAATAGGCTTCTGGTCCGAGATATGATGAATGCACATGCAAAATTTGGAGCAGATTCAACCACGCCTTCGTGAGATATCGCGTGCATCTAACAGACAGACATACATACAGACAAATACCTATCAATATACTTACCGATCTTAAGAGCGATAAGTAATAATAGAGTAAAATGCTCGTTAACAGTCATTGACCGGGCAGTCACAAGATGACCTATAGTAACCTCTCCGTCGTCACATTATGACATAATAATGTTTGACACTAATGACCCTAATTATTTCCGTCTATATATAGATTTATATATATATAGTGATTAAATCTTGTACAGCAAATCACAGAAATAGATCAGTCAATAATATGAACAGCGATTAGAACCAGGCGGAAAGCTTGATTCAGTATTTGAACTAAATGAAAACCGATTTTTATATGAAAAGTGCAAATTTCAGATTAGTGTGGTACATAAATGTTTAAATTTTAGTTGTAAAAGACATAAATCTTTGCCAAAGTGCACTGACTCGGAACCTTTAGTATGTTTATTATATCTACAGGGGGGCGATAGAAAAACATAAAATTTGTCAAACAACTATTTAATTTTACAAAGAATAAAAATTTATGAAGACATATGTTATATTACACTCATAGATGCTGAAAATGTCATCCGTGCTTCATCCGTGCACTTCAGAGCAGTGTCTTAACCTAGAAGTCCAAGCTTGTGTAGCGTTTTGAAGATTAACTTGTGGGATATCGTTCCAATTCAACCTATAGGTCCACCTATACGGCTATACGCACTTCATTCTTTCTTCAAATTTTCTGCTTTATTATATCGAGTTGCGGGATTCTCGCCATATTGCTATTACCCCGCTGTCTATGTATTTGAAACTCATGTTGAACGACTTTATTTATAGTTGTACTTTTGAGGTACTTGATTGACCTTCCATTATCATTGTGTAAACTGCTTGTTTGAGGAGACCCGACTCTGATCAGACGGAGTTCGAGTATTGAATAACAATCTAAGAGATGTTAAAAATCGCGAAAATAGAAGAAAATGCCTCAATGTGTAATTGACTGGGTACTTACGTAGTATGTGTACCAGGTTAGGGTTGGCCATAATTTTATTCCACTCTAATTATATTAGTTTCATTACGAGTTCGGGGACTGTCCTTGCTAACCAAGTGAATATACCCCCTACCTATAGGCTTCCGTCCCTTCACAAAACTTGATGTAAAGTAGGCGAACTAAATTAGTTACCTTCACATTGGTACACAAACTCCTGGAGCACCATTAAACAGCTATTGTTTAACGATCGCAGGTGCAAAATATTTACTATACGGCTATCAGTTTATTTATATAACAATATTTACTGTGTATATATAGTTGAAGCTATAGTGCTCTCTTTACAAACTACCAATGCAATATGCGAATGCTATAAACTGCTGCTTTATTTAAAAACCGACAGCGTTTTTCAATATGTCGACCATCAATTTTACAATTGGAATAAAATGTTATTAATTGATGATCAAAACAGATCAAATTTTATGAAAAAGAATTTCTTTAGATAAATTGGCTAAATCGATCGTGAAAACTAAAAAGCTTATTAGCATAAGAGTATTGCTAGCATTCATGTATTGTTCAGTTTTACAGTGAATGTCGAATCCGATAGATTAGCGCAGGAATGGGCAATTTGTGGTCCGCGGGTCGAATCCGGCCCATCCAGGTGTTCCATTCGGTCCACTTGTGCCTGCTGGAATTACCATTGTAGTGTTTATGAAAATAAATTTCCGTATAATAATGAATCGTCAGCTTAAAAACGTAATTCCCCATATATTATAAACACACCCGAATATAATAATGAGCAGCTTAACGAGCCAATTTAGAGAGCTAAATTTAAGAAGTTTTTTAGTGCGGCCGTGAATGTTCTTTCATTCTGTCCGATACATTAATTTCAGCAAAAGAATGAACGTATCGAAAAAGGCTGTGGTAGACAAAAATATGAGGCGAGATTAAAGTGTAAAGCACAAAAGTGTAGTCAGGCGAAAATATTAAACGGACAAATTCGACAAATATCATGATTTTCAGCATAATGGCAATTTTATTCGGGATATTTTTTTAGGCATATTTTGGAATCCAAATACTGGATATTGTTGTAGGTGATTGGTAATAACACGAATTGCAAATATCTAGGATTGAGCTTCTCTATTCATGTATGTAGGAAATTTTTTTCTCATGTCCCATCTGCAATCCAAAATTAAAGTCGGGGTTTTGAAGATAATAGAAATTGCTGACTATATGTCTTTGATTGCAAAACCGAAAAAAAAATCAAGATTGCGCAACCATGTCGCAATTTATTTTAACTACCAACATCGCCAGTTTACAAGGATATTTGAATAAAGGTTCAAGTGGGTTCGGAAAGACATTTATCGATTGATAGCTTTAATTGCGGATCTAATATCACGTAGGCCTATATATACGTTCCGCAATTCTATTTCATCATTTTTGTATTGAAGATTTGTTCAGTCGGTTAAAGATTTGGACTTCGATTTTTGGACTTTGATATTTGAATGTTGACCGTCATAAGTAAGCTATGACAAGTAAAGCCTGAAAACAATTATTATTGTATGAGATGCAAGAATCTTGTTGAATACAACATGGTATATTCGGCGCTGCTCAATAACCAATACCAGTTTTCCGCGTCTCCCTTCATCCTGAAAAAAGGATTTTCATAATTTATTTATATGTGAGTGCGTCGCGAAACTACGGATTATAGATTGTTATTGACACAGCATTCTTGGCATCATCGCGAAGGCACACCGAGGGGGGGACAGGCAGCTACTAGTCTAAAGTACTTTAAATAGAAATAAATCGGCCCGCCTGTAACTTACAGTCGGGCCGATTTATTCTTATTCAAAGTACTTTCATGACTAAGCTTTCCAAGTCAGATTCGAGCAACAAGCTTACAGGCTGTAAGAGTTTGCCCTACCTTCAAGTCAGTGTTAAACGTAGGACTGTGCTCTTTTGGCCTGGGTTATGTCTGGCAGATATTAGAGCAAGCGAAAAAGTCAACTACTAAAGTTTTGGGTACTCCCGAAGTATGTGAACAAAGATGGCAGACACCAAAACGTAGTATGTGTACCAGGCTTGGGTTAGGCCATAATTTCAGATACAAATACTACGGGAGTTATTTGGCTAGTCCTCGAACCCACTTTCATAATAGCCTGTTATACGTATATCACCTGTTTTATCAATTACTTATTGAAAATTCGAAACCCGGATATTAGAAAAATATGCAGAAGAAGAATGAGAACCCATTTAATAGCTCTTTTTAGACTTAGTCAGCCATTTCAAGTCTAATGTAATATAGGAATGAGGTACGTCAGTTGCCTAACTCTATGAAAGGAGTAGTAAATGCTTTTTCAAATTTAAGAATTACATCACTGAATACCAATTTAACGAAAAATTGACAAAAGATAGAATATCTGAAATGGAAATATATAAATGAACATTATCTAAATGAAAACAGAAGGGATGCTCAAATATATGGACACCAAGTAGTAAGGGTATGCAACCTGTCACAGTAAACCGTACTGGTATGGCAATATTCACGATTAACGCGAAGCCAAAACACAGCACCGCAAAGTTCACCACTAACGAAAACGAAAAAGCGGTTTAAGTCTATGTTCACGAAATAGCGCTTTTACCATGTCCTTTATTTCTGGGGTTGAGACGTGGCAGTTTGAAACAGCCTATATTAGTTTATTTTCGGAACGATGTGTATAAATTGAAAAAAACAGAACTGAAATATAACAAACAGTATAATAAACATAATATTCATATAACGTAATATATGTTTATATTGTCACGTAGCCCTTGTTTAGACAATGAAATAGGTATTATCGATGAACGTCAGAGCTCAGAGATAAGTAGCCGGTTCAATATGTTTCTATTCCTAGTAGTGGAATAGTGCTCGAGGTAGTCAGTACTATATAGGCAGTGGCGTATCTACGTAAAATAGTGCCGAAGGCGAAGTTTAAAAATGCTGCCTCTTGACTGACAAGTTATAACGACTGTTGCGGACTTGAGATACTTGCTCACATAGTTCGGTAGTACCTATTATTTAGTGCCCATGGCTGCCATAAGCAAACCTATTGATTATATCTCATGATCATTGTTATAGTTAGCTGTTGAATGCGTCAGATGTAGATTCGGAGAGTATTACTGAGCCACTTGCCTTCCTCTGTCAACTACGCAAACCCACTTGTAAGATATATTTCACTTGATTGGCAGGCGAACAGAAGTCCTGCCTCATAAGCTTTCCCGACCTTAGGCTAAACTTTCTATTCCGTATTGTACAATGCACAAATGGGTATTCAACTATTGCTTTTCAACCAGAGTTCAGCAGCGCCCTAGAATTACCATTACATTACCATTACACACCATTACAGTCCAGGGGTTCCGTGGTACCCTAGATTTCAAATTCTGAAGTCTATATAAAAATATGTATATTGTTAATTGAAATATAATAAAATACCTATTATTGAACTTGCTAAACTTTAAAGATCATTACTAGGATTGCATTTATATATATTCATAGCTTGCCTCACACTTCATACAGCCTAACAAGTATTGCTCAATTGTTCCTCGAGTCTCTGGAATGCTTCATTTGGTAGTGCTACAACAAAAAGTTTGATAGCCGCTGATCTAACTTATTAAAGTCGAACTAAGAAAATTCGAACGAAGTCGAACTCGTTCGAACCGAATATTTATTCTACTTATCGATTTGGCTGTGACCAAAGTGACTATTTGGCTGTGACGACACCATGCACGATGTTACGTGTCAGTGAAGACCAGGTGCTTCCCCTGGTGTCGCTCTGCGGGGAAATAAAACGAGAGAGCAGTCCATACGAGAAAAAAGTGTGTGAGAGGCGTATCTCATCAACTGTCTTAAGCCGGAAATTATTTTACAGTTTATTACATTTCAATTACTAATAAACAAAATTGAGTAAATATCCTTATCTTATTGATCGATTATTATTTTACAGCATATCATATTTGAATTACTAATAAACAAAATTGACGTCACTCGCAGTTCTCACTCTTATTTTTTGTACAGTTTGAATATCATGTCCGCATACATAGCCAATACATTAACACTCGTACCTAAACGATAGTAGTGAAACTACACGCAAATACAAAATATAATATCGTTACACAAAACGAGTATTCACGACACGATACTGAGTCGACTGGTTGTTAGGAGAAACAGGTTGAACGAAAAATTGCGAAATAGCAGTCACGTGACATGACCGTACAATCAGATGTGATTCAAGCAAGGGCTGACAGCGGAAGTACCGTCGAAGCGTTGTCTCGGTAAACCACCGCATATTTGTTCGCAGACGGTTTGAATGCCGCGGAAATCGGCTGTGTTTACGTCCCCGCTTTGAATAGTCAATTTATATTTTTGCTAGATTTGTTGCAATTAAGATACGAGGTTGAAGTTTCTTCGAATGCAATCAGATGAAATGAGCTAACAAAGATATTGCCTAAAATAAGAGCGTTGCCGCGAAATTTCGAATTGTATCGACAACGGCTTTAGTTTGTGAACATTACTCGGAGGTAAATACCAAAGTGACTATAACACAAGTGAGGACAACCATTGGGTAACGTTATAAGTGTTTGCGTGACGTCACACCCGCCATTTTGGGTTTATAGTCACTTTGGTAAATACAAGCAATTCGGAAATTATGCAGCAAAGCGTATATAACACATTTTGTGTGTAATACGCCGTTTCGTGGAAGGCCAGTTAATGAAAAATATTGTGCGATTGACTAATCGACTAATCTTTTCTACAAACTTATGTACGGACGGACCAAAATTAAAATCTAAATGCAAATTGCTGTTCTTGGGCATTCTTTAATAGATCGATTTTTGCTTCTAATATACATCATCAATACGCGAATGGCAATCGAACAGAGCTCGGAACCATCAAGCACGTGCTTAGGGCACCAAGAAAATGAGGAAGCAGTTTTTTCGTTATGAAGAGCTTGAAATCTTACACTAAATTTTGATATAGAAAGACTTTTATAAGTTTTATAGGATAGGATAGGATTTACATATTTATCCCGGGGGAGAGGAAAGCCGATAAGACGGCTTATCCATATGGCGAACCACGGCCTCTCGTCCGGTTACCATTCCAAGTCGGGTATGGGATTAGTTTTACTGTATTGTTTGTTTTCGGAAGCATGGACTTGGTGGTGGAGGAAGCCGTAACCGACCAGCGGTTACGTGAACCACCCAACGACGGCGAGGAGTCCAGCGATCCTCTCGCACATAACCATCCCTGCATGGGATTCGAACCTGCGAACCCACGCAGAGTAATTAGAGGTGCGGTGGCGAGCGTATTCCTAACGCTTAGCCCGTTGAGCCACACCGCCGCGCCATTTATGAATTTTTTTTGGTGTTTTTTGCATGTTTTAGATTGATAAATGACAAATAATCATTAATGTGCTTGCACAATAAAAGTGTTTGTTTTGTATTGTACTGTTTGCGTATTCTTGGCACTATTGTGGCCCGCGAGAACCGCAAAAATTATTCTGCATTCACGGTGAAATGCTACTTAAAATATTTAATGACTGACGCTTTTTAATAGTACTACTGTTAAAAATCACCAGCCGTTTAACATTTAAATACCATTTCACCGTAACATCAATATTGTTAATGTTCGATTTTATTGAAGATTCTAGTTAATCAAAGGATGCACTTGCTTGGGACAACAAAGCAAAGGTGGTACCACAGAAATTTTCAGAGACGAGTTTTCGATGGCGCCTTAGTGTTTTAATGAAATGGTTGGTCAAATTGGTCAGACTATTCAGATCTCAATATTCGCCCGGTTGAAATAAATTTTACTTGATTCTCTCTCTCAAGTATCATCCTTAATGTTTATAAACATGACAACTATTTTTAAAAAGTATGTAAATTAAGCATCATTTTGCCCTCAATCAGTAAGGGGTACTGAAACTTATTTTCAATTTCAGATAACACGGAACACTAGTTGCATTCCTATTATTATATTTTATATATAGGCAGGCTTACCATACGTCCCGGTTTAGCCGGGACATCCCGATTTAGACAAGCATTCACCCAGGTATACGTAAATGTATCGGCCATGCAGTATGGCGGTCATAATTTTTTTCATTCAATATTAATACGGCACTGGTCATATTACGCACCGGATGCGGAGAATCTGCGCAGATGTAATATACACTATCGCAACTTTTGATGACGTAGTCAGTGGTCAGGAATGACAAATGCAGAAATTCTCACACTACGCCGACTAGAAGTACTTGTGACACTAAACCCCATATCTATTGTTTTAATTATTGGTATTTTGAATGCCCAAAACTCCTGCCGCAGATTCAGATATATCTTATTTTCGTCATGTATGAAACATTGTAAACACAATAATAATAATAAATCAAGTCAAAAGAAAAAAAATTGCGAAACGCGTCAGAAATAGGATAAAGATATTTTATTGACGTCAATTTTGTTTATTTGCAATTTACAATAAAATCACGCCTCCCGCACACCCATTATCTCGTCTTGTTTCCCCACAGACTGACACCAGGGGAAGAACCTGGTCTAAACATTGTGGTGTAGTCAGTGCCAAAGTGACTATAAACCAAATCGAGAGCCAAATCGATGAGCAAAACAAATAATCTATTGCAGCATATTAAGCGGATGGGGAGCATCTCTGCAGATGTAAGGTCGCAACTTGAATATATTTAAGAATAACGCTTCCGCAGGTGATCCGTTGAAAGTCAATACGCCCATTATAGGTACGTGTGGCACTAAATCCCATATCTGGTACAATATTTTAATTATTGACTTAAATGCCGACTTCTGTCACATTGCAGAAAATTGCGCACCGCAAATTGCTCGTTTTTACAAATCTGGGTGAAAAGAGCAGGAGTATGATAGCACAAATATTGTATTAGCTTTCTTTCAATTATTTACATCGTTCTAATTACGCCCGTTTATAGTTAAGCTGGTTTGAGCAAATAAAAACAGACATTGTTCAATTTACTGTCCGAATTTAACTAGTTTTCAACAGACGAGCCTTGCGCAACAATCCTGTAATGTGTAAAATGTGTTTTTGTTCGCGAGATCATTTTATTCTAGAAAGCTGATTTCTAAGTGCGATTTTTGTTTTTTCATATAAAATGCTAAAAATTGATCATTTATATTGTATGATATGACTGCTGTTAATAGAAAAATGTATTCAATTGGACACCGGATTACTTGGATCACAAACATGGACACAAACAAAATTGGATATAATGGAATTGAATTGGTAAATGTATCTGGATTCTCTAATATGCCATTTTCATTGTTTTGTATACTTACACACACTTTATGATATCACCTAAATTACCTGAAAAATTGGGCTTCATGCATCTAAATTGAAATGAATTATTTGATTACACCAAAACTATTATATTCATAAATCCGAATTGACAATGGATTTAAATTTGGCAAAAAAAAAGCGCAGAGACAGGACCAAGTTTACCAGTCAGGTAGAACAAGTCACTTTGTAGTTTGGCGCCAAATTTCGAAATTAGAGAACTAATGTCTGAGAGTGAGTGAGACACGACGGTTCCGCTACGGCAAACGGTACAGGTATAGCTTACAGTTAATTTTGGTAATATACCGGTAACGATTTCTTTAGGTGATAAATTTCACTCAATTAATATTGGTACTGCTGTACCGGTAATGAATATTTAAAAATATTTTTATATGTGGAATTATGTGCTTTGTATTTGTGTATGATTTCTTGCATGGCGAAATAACGTATTGTCTATTGCTGTGTACCGGTACCGGTACGGTACCGTATTGTCTATCTATTAGAACATAAGTATAAGTTTATTTCGACTCCATAATCAGCAAAACAATAAAATGAATGGTAAAAATAAATAAATAAAAACTGATTATGAAATCAGGAGAGCGAACAAAACCTTAGATAAGGTTTAAAATGTACAGAATGTATATAAGATGGAAGGTTTTGCCAAGAAGATGTGGTACGTGTTCACTCACTAAAATAATTGAAATATTTCACACACGCTCACACACACAACCATATAGAAGTTATTAACTAAAGGGAACATGAAAAATTACATACTGCTGTACTGGTAGTTAATAAAAAAGAAATGAATAAAAATTACTTGCCACACCATATTAATAAATGTATCATGATTGCCACTGCCAAATTGATCAATTTTATAATTGGGAGTGAACAGTAAAGATAAACTTTTATATCTCACTCTACTCGGCTGTTTTAAAAGTACGCTACCGTACAGCAGCCGAAATTTTTGATACATTTGCATATTTTTTGTTTGATGATTTTGCCCCCAAGCCTAGTTAAACTGGTTTGCGTTTTCTGATGAATTCTTTGCAGCTTTGTGAATGTGGTGGTGAGGGGGCGCATGATAATTCTCCTGCTTAAAAAATTTGTTGACTCTCCAGACTGCCAGAATTCTATATTTTCCATTTGCTGATTTGTGTTATTACAGTATTATGTAGTAGGTTATAGGTACCGTACTGCTGTACTGTAGTAGGTACCGGTATTTAAAATAAACAATCCATGATATACTGTACTCAGGTTGGTTGGCCAGCTCACTCAGTCACTGGTTCTCAACCATCACGCTCTTCTGGGCCACAGTACTGCAGTAATACTTTCAGGTGGGCCGCAAACATTTTGAAAATTGCAAGAGTTATTAATAAATCTATTTTTATTTGTGTCACTAGGTAAATTTTGATTGTAGCCTAGTTGGTAATGAATGACAATACTGTTTTTTGCTACTAAGGCATAAGGGGCCATTTTCATTCTAATTATCAAAGTGAAAGTGGCTATTTTTGCAAACATAGTTTTTTTGCTTTTCCCTTGCATTTAAGAGTTGATGGGCCACAGAGTTTTTGTGCAACGAAAATGGGCCACAAAAGAAAAAAGGTTGAGAACCACTGGGTTAGACAAAAACTATTGCACAAATTAATTTGTTTAAATAAAAGAGAAAACATGTATATGAAAATATGCCTAAATATTTATATACCCAACTACAGAACTATGCTATGTAATATGATTTTTTTCTTGGTATAACTACACAATTTATATATTCTAACATTTTATATTTCAGAATATAGGCTATTGAGATAATATTACTATCCGTTACCTTTTTGAATTTATTAGTGAAGAAGTGTAAAATGTCAGAAGAAGAAGGGGATAGATGGATGTTTAAGACAGCAGGAGATTCAGAAGAAAAGGATGCAAATAGCAAAGTCTCAGAAGGCCTATATGTCGACTCTCCTGAAAGTGACATCGTGACCAGCGTCGAGTCATTGATGAATGGGGGCAGTGGAAAGGGAAACAAGGGTTTTAACCCAGGCATAACAAATCAACAGAATACTAGGCTGAAAGAGACTGGGACTGCGAAAAATATTTCGTATTCAGAAGAAGAAACAATTTCAAACATTTCAGAACAAGATCATAAAGACATTGAAAAAAATCACAATGAATTAGGTTTTGAACAAAACAAATTTGGATTGGTGGAAAGAAATAAAATAAATTTCAATGAAGTTCTGTTTTTTTTACTTACTGACTTATCTACAACCCTAAAAAGAATTCTTTGGATTCCTCGAAAATCCGACAAGGACATCAATAATCACAAACAAATGAGAATGCAATCGGGAAAAAAAACAATTGAATCAACTATCAAAAATCACAATCTGGGAAATCATGAACCAAAGGAAAGAAATGAGGATATGAAATCATTATTATGTTTCAGTTCTAAAAATTCAGTCTCGGATCAACACCAAAATTTATTCAGGATTTCAATTTCGGATAGATTTTTTTCACTCAAATCAGTCACTTTTGTGTGTGTGGTTGGAAAAGAGATAAAAGAAGATGAAAACAAATTCCCTCATCTCCAAGGAGATGAGGTAATTGACGAAGATTCTGAAGATCTCAATGAAAAAATGGAGAAATACTCAGAACATGGATACACTTTAAAACAGCTGATTGAAGAACTCGACAAACTTATTGATAGATTATTAGTAATAGAACTTCATGAACCTACTAAATACTATGGCATAGGGGTGGATATGCGAAGCAGTACTAATACGAATAAACATTGTCTAAAACATAGGTTTTTTTTACTCCCTCTAAATGAACAATATTTCAAAGTCCTTATAAAATTAATTGGTTTACGATTTTGGACTAAAGTTATACCAAGTTGTGGAGTATTTTATATAATTGATTCAAGAACTATTGAACAAAACTGGAATATTTGGGGGGTATTTAAGCAGAAAGGACTGCTGTTAAAATGGGCAATCTTTGCGTATTATAATGATGAAAATTCAGATATGTCTGAAGAGGTAGACAGCCCTGACTTTTTTGGACTGGATTTACTAAAATTTAATGGAAAGAATTGTGGATTTAATAACTTGGAGAATAATGTAAATACAAGACGGAAAAGTGAGAACAATGAGCAATCACTTTACGAGGAAAAGTCATTTGTCTCAAATGAGACGAAAAATAATAAAAAAGTTTTAAAATCATATAGTGAAAATTTTGCTGCTAAAAAGAAACAACGAAGATGTGGCATTCCCAAAAGGTCAAAGAAGGTTGCAAGAAGACTGAGAAAAACCAGGAAATCAATAAGGCAACATAAAAGTTGTTATAGGTTGGTGAAAAAGCCGTGGAAAACACAATCAGTACGTGAAGGCAGTGTCCTCAGCACTATTGTGTATAATTATACGGACAAACCGGAAACGGACAATTTAATGTTTCCTACTAATAACCAAGGTAAATAGGTATTAATATATTGAGAAGCAAGAGAGTCTCCAGGAAATATTTTGAAGATTTAGGGTATGAGAAGTATTTTATATTTATCCCTGCGAGAGAAACTTATAAAGCAAATTTAATAATGTGTCATACCGATACCACGGCCTCTGTTTTGCTACCATTCGAGATTGGATATAGGTAACCAGTCAATAAATCTAAATTCTTAGACGTGATGGGGGGAAGCAGCCATCCCTAGTGTATATGTAAATTTTTGACAGCAATGGCCAAACGATTTTATACCATATATTAATGACTATTTCAATTTATTAATAATGCCCTGGTTCTAAAGGTAGTTTTGGTACTATTCTTGTTATTGCCCCACCATCAATTTGGTGTTTCGTCTTTAAGTTAGGTTGATGTCTCGCCTTTTTAAATTATCCTGGCTAAGATAGACAGAATAAAAAAAAGGAAATTAGGAGTTTAGCAGTATCACCATAGTTTTTATACCTCATTTTCTAAAAGCAGTGATCGTCTGAAATTTGTAGGGAACTTGATATTGCTTCGCTGCTTATGACTGGTCTGTTCAATATTTTTCTCTGATTCGGTTTATCCTATATCAGTGTTATGTAAACCTAGATTCCTAACCTAAGGTAAACAAAATGGAAGATTACAAAGATGAAAATTTCTTGTCTTTCTAATTCAAACTTTTTAAAAGTTACCATAGTTATTATCCTCCTCAGCAAAACAAGATTCAAAAGATACTAAGTTGGAAATGATTCCTTCTTTTATATTCAGATTCAAGCAGAAGAAGAAGGCAAGAACATGGACAACAGCAACAGTCATCAGTGCAACGCAGCCAACTGGAATCTGATACTCCGGGAAGGGTGTCAGATGATGTCAGAGACCCACCGGGACAACAGAGTATATACATTCCTCCTGGCAAGTTCCTTAGAATTGGAGTTATTTATTTTAGAAAAAGATGAGACAGGTTGATCATATGGTAAACCCCGTTTCCATTTTAATCTCTTAAACAAAATTAGCTTTGGATGCATGTACTCAAGGAATTTGGGAATTTGGCCTTCTTTATTATATTATTTTCAAACTTTTACTAATGGCAACGCACTACACAAGCATATATTTATAATATGGATCTACCATTTTTGCCATGCCGAATCTATTTAGTAATCGTTATTATTAGGTTTTATTACACCCTTGTTGAGCTGGGCACAGGAACCTAAGACATTGATGCTATATTGGAACTTTATTATTATGCATAACATACATTATACATATTATATGTATCAGTCTATTGAATGACATAGAAAGTAATGCATGCTAGGAATTTCATTAGTGTATTTGCACAAATGAAATGCATAATGAATGCATAGGGCAAACATGCAAACAATTTCTGCTCATCACAACATCATGTGATGCATTATCGAACAGTTTGTTTTTCAAGGCTGACCTCGTTTGCTGAGTAAGCTTTGTACTTCGTACTACCATCAGGTGATCAGGCCATCAATCGCCCCTAATTACCAACTTTTCTTGAGTCCGTAACTCAAATTACTCTAAATTGTGCATCACAATCTCTATGGTCACTTGTCATCACAACACAAAAATTGGCGCCCCAGAAGTACCGTACGAGGTGTGGCTAAAAAGAAACGAGACTGACGTCACAGATTGCGCAACACGATTAACCATTGGTAATCAACACTTTTACAGTGTGGTGTAATATGTGTTCTTTGTTCAACAGCTTTTTTGACACAATATCGCAATTATTTTTGCTCTTTAGGAGCCATAGGTGAATGTGATTAATTGCTTGTTGAAAAAAAAATTGCCGTGCGAGATCTGATTGAGTTTTTTGGCGATAGGGGGTTCAATTGCAGAATGACGATTGAGCAATGAATTAACATTAAATTTTGTGTCAAACTTGGAAAAATGCATGTCAACTGGGCAACATTTAATCGTTGAGCTTTCTGCTCCTCAGTCAACAGCCTTGGCACCATTTTGGCACTCACCTTTCACAAGCCAAAAGTGTCAACCAAACTGGTGCGAACCGTTTTTTTTTTGTCTTTTCCAACTTCGCAATGACGCGAATTGTTGAGCGACGGTCGCTGCGAATCAACTGCCTTTCACAACTGAACTCACAACTGATACCTTTTCGACGTTGGTATCAGTTGTGGAAGTGCAAGGCCTTCCTGACTTCGAATCATCCTCCACATCCTCCCTGCATCCCACAAATCGCTTGTGCCATTCAAAAACTCTTGTTCTGGACATGGAAGAATCTCCATAAACATCACACAATTTCTTCAAAGTCGCAGTCGCCGTTCTTCCAAGTTTGACACAAAATTTAATGTTAATTCATTGCTCAATCGTCATTCTGCAATTGAACCCCCTATCGCCAAAAAACTCAATCAGATCTCGCACGGCAATTTTTTTTTCAACAAGCAATTAATCACATTCACCTATGGCTCCTAAAGAGCAAAAATAATTGCGATATTGTGTCAAAAAAGCTGTTGAACAAAGAACACATATTACACCACACTGTAAAAGTGTTGATTACCAATGGTTAATCGTGTTGCGCAATCTGTGACGTCAGTCTCGTTTCTTTTTAGCCACACCTCGTATGTGTACCAATATGAAGGTAACTAATTTTGTTTGCATATTTCACATCAAGTTGTGTAAAGAGACTGAAACAAGGGGGTATATTCACTTGGCTAACACAGACAGTCCCCGAACTGGTAATATAACTAAAATAAGGAAAATTGGAATATAATTATGGCCTAACCCTAACCTGGTACACATACTACGAAAGTTCCCAAAAATATTGGGTTCAAATCCCATGATGGGTGCAACAAATTTCAATGGCAATGTCAAAACGGAAAGATTCCAGTCACGTCAATGATAGTATGTTCCTTACCTAGCAGTGGATGGTTGAACAGAGCCTTGTTTGGAGAAAAATAAATATAGCATAGGCATCAGTATTTCTTTGCAACTGTATCTTCTCTCTTGCATTATTTTTCACAAGATGTCACACCCTAATATTTATTGCCACACCTCCAGATATCGAAAGTGTTTTCCTGTAGTGTAAGAGGAACTAATAATGAATTATATTTAGAAAGTCCTTCATTTGACATACCAAAAGCAAGCCCTGTTAACCCTCAATGTTCAAACATAACTGAGCATATATTAGGGAACAGTTGGCTGTAGATTTCCACAGCCACACACACCCCTGTCACACCTCTAATTGCAGTTTGAAGTCCAGAACACAGGCTCTTTGTAATATAATCTTGTAGAAACATGAGACAAGCAATTAAATTGATCTCAATCCTTTTATAATAAACTTAATTTCTAGACTCTGTTGTCCTGACACAGATTAATCCAACATATTTTGTCGTCTACCGACAGTACCGACTACCGAGGCATGATTTTTGTGCGCAACCGGATGGATGGATCATAAATTAAGAGTCTTAACCCATGTCACCCCCCTCCACAATAGAAAATTAGAAAATAAACTAGTTTTAACAGATTTCCGTTTGAAATGTTTGTAATAAAAATTCAACAAACAAAAGTAAAGAATATATTTGTTGCCACTGTCAATTTACTTCAAATCAATATATTCATCTCAAATGTAACTTAATGCCTCGTTCCTTGCCCCCAAGAGAATTGCTCTTTGAACCCCTATGGGGCCCGGTTCGAAACCCCAAGTCAAAAGTCAACAAACAAAGGTACCGGTAATGTTATCGGAAGTGTTACCTAATGCCTCGCTCTGTGACCTCCTGGTGGCCCGAGGGCCTATTTTGAGGAACCCTGTCCTACAACCAGTAAATATAATCGGGACGGTGATTAATAATAGCTTTGTCCTATTCCAGGTGACAACAGACTTGAACAATACCGTTTATCAACATTTGAGCATTATCCAATCTCTTCTCCAACAACCAGAAAATCTATGGCAAAATCAGGATTTTACTTCACCGGATTTTTCGATCGGGTGAAATGTTTTGCTTGTGCACGAACAGTGGAAAGATGGAATAATACAGACATTCCTTCTGATGTGAGATGGCATAAGTAAGTTTGTTATTTTTAAGAATCTGGAGCACTGTTCTCACAGAAATTCTTTGATTAGTTGGCGCAGTGTTTCTTAAACTTTCACAAATTCCATGGGTCCCTTTCAAAGACTCTTAACACTTATTATCCTCTGCTCTTCCATGAAACTTCTATTTTGCTTTTAACGATCAAAGAATCGAACAACTCAATTTTACTTTAAATTAATGTTTTCATAATGTGTTGAATGATACCTAGAGAGCCCCGAGACAGCTTCATTGCAGCCCACTTGAGGCCCAGGTCCCCGTTTGAGAAACCCACTTCGTGTTGTGTATTTGAGTATGTATATACGAGTCGATACTCTAATATGCACTCAACCATATTTCAGGGAAAGTTGTCCATTCCCAAGACGAGAAGATTGTGGAAATGTTCCCATCAGAAGTTTATTCGGTGGAATCAATATTGGTGGTGCTTCAGCACAATGGAATAGCAGACAAAACGTTAGTTTTGTTCTGGGCTGGGGAACGGGTTCGAACTCACAGTGGCTCTGGCTCCAGTTCCGGAGTTAGAGTATAATCAAACGGTGGCTCCAAAGCTTCATTTTTTACGTTGGAGCTTGGGCTCGGCTCCCTCAAAGTTTTTAAGTGTGACTACTGCCATGAAATATCTACAATACGCAGTGGTCCCCAACCGGGCGCCTGTGGCCCACCAAAAGGGCCACAGAACAATTTGGGGGGGGCAACCATGCCAGGTGTAAAACTTATTTTACTTTTTTTTTACAAGAAAACCTCCTGTTCTTCCTAGTCTCATTGCTTGATAAGGTTATTCCACAGGGCCTTTGTTGAACATGGATTGTTTGAACACAATGGCATTAGAAATCTGCCAACCACTATAATATATTCATACCATTGGAATGATAAACCATCGGTGGTAAAAGCCTCCGTATAGGGAACCACGAGGCTTAATAAAAGCTTGGGAACTACTGTATTATAGTATGAAGTCCACCACACTATAGGGTGGTAACTACCTCATGCTGGTACTATAGCGTGAGATGGAGATTTAATTCAAACGAGAACTACCGTGTGCCATTTTTGTGTTTAGGAACAAGTCTTGGAGCAGCGGGATCCGACCACAGGAGCAATCACAAGAGTTGTGAGATTTCCTGCTGATTTGCCAGAAAGAATGAGACAAACAGGTAGAGTATCTTGGCTCTAGTAGCGTTTAAGATTTTCAAAATTTATCCGGGAAAGAAAAAGGATGACGTGCTGAGTTTGGTGACATGGTGCACCACGCCTTGCATTTCCCTACTAGTGCATGCATATAGGTAATCAATTATTCATTTCAGATGCATGGACTTGATGGTAGAGGAAGTTATATAGCCGACCAGAGGTTATGTGCTTTATCAGGTACTCCCGTAGTGTGTGTACCAGGTTAGGGTTAGGCCGGGGTTTCTCTCGTGAAGTTCCTAGTTTTCTCTCATGGAGCCCATGGGTTTCTCTCGTAGAACTCCAGTTTTTTAATTTTATTCCGATTTTCCTCATTTTAGTTCTATTACAATTCGGGTACTGTTTGTGTTAGCCAAGTGAATATACCATACCCCCTGCCCATAGATTTCAGTCCCTTTATACAACTTGATGTAAAGTAGGCGAACAAAGTTAGTTACCTCCATATTGGTACACACACTTATGGAACGCCCCCTTATTTATTTTTAAATTCTGGGTCGTCTGAAAAAAATGTTGGGAACCGCTGCATTAGATTATTTGGTTTTGGCCATCTCTGCATGGAACATTAACATCCTGGTATCCATGACAACAAGGTTGCTAAGCGAAATTTACATTTTGTGAAATTGAATCCACCTATCTTTTTCTTAGGCGGCAGCTTTCGGATTGGGCCGAACAACACGGTCCATATTCAAAATGGCCCTGGAACGACTCGAGGTCGGCTACCCGGTGTTCAACAAGCGCCTATGCCGCCCAATCAATGGAGAATGGCAAATGTTATTTCATCTGATCACAGAAGATTTTTAACTAATTTACATTTGAACAGAGAACTCGACAGGTGAAATTTGAGATTTTGAATTTATAAAACATATAACCACTTTTCAAACATTACTTGGCCACACCTCTCGAACTTGACGGGTGAGAAATAAAACCGTGTGAACTTTAGGGAAAATCACATTCAGCACAATGATTACTGTACTGTATATTATTACTAAGGGCATACTCACACTGCAATTCGCAGCACTTGGCACAGGCTTGAGATTTGATCGTTTTATACTTAGCTTATTCACATATTTTGCTCTGAACAAAGCAGCCATTGATACAATACAACCATTGATACAACTTTTGGAAAGATCGAAATATTTCAGGTTTAGCATTGCTTACGCAGTTTATTACGCCAAGAGTTTATTGCCATGGGAGTTGAACCCATTTGCGTAATTTGCAATATCCATCCATATCGTACTGTAATTGAGACTAACCCTAATTAAGCTACAATTCCGCCAACGCGTCAACATACATTTGACCATTGTGACGTAAGATTTGTCGCTTGACTAATTAAAATTTCACGCCACAATGAATTTTATACTAAAACATACTTTGTTTTCATAATTGATGTAAACTTCTTCTACTGCTTGATACATTAAAAAAACTGTCACAGTACAGTTTCTCTTAGTTAAATTTGGATAATATTGAAGACTAGCGAGAAAAGCCGCAAAAAAACTTTGGGAAGCTTTATGGGAATAGTTACCTTGTTATTGTTTCAGATGCTTGGACTTTTAATTCTTACTTTTCTGATAATAATACAAAATTCAATTCTAGAGTTGCTTCATTTGCCCGATGGCCTGTCGGTCGCCCTAATGTACCTCCAGCTGCTTTAGCAAGAACAGGATTCTTCTATCTTGGTGACATGGACAGAACTCAATGCTTCTCATGCGGAGGAGTTTTGAGGAATTGGACTCTTGAGGATGATGCATTGGTGAGTATTTTTTGAGTTATTGACCACCTCAAAAAGTTTGGATTGCTCGATCGACGATTGTATTTTGGTTCTAGTGACTGCTAATTGAACCTTCCGCTGGAATATATGAGAAAACTTGAGTCGTTCTGACACTTAACATAAGTTCTGTGACCTAGTTTTGTACCGCAACCGTTGGATCGTACAAAAATGTTTTCGATGAACATAACACAGAAATAAACATGCTTAAACATTAGGCTTTTATTAGCTCAAACGTCAACTAAGAGTCTTCATGCAGCACAAATTAAGAATTACTTTCAAATCAAAACACCATGCTATTAAATGACGAACAGTATATGTCAGCAGGGTCAAATGTCGTGACTGTTTAATGCGTTGATAGATTTCAGGACACAAATCACCACAACATTTTAGGTTTTAGGTTAAGGCTGTTGATGGCGCTAGATGCTTCCAGTCACTTCTTTCTTCCTGTTTTTTATTGGCCTTTGCTGCCTTGGTTTCTTTCACTTTCCAGCACTTTTTGGTCATTTCCTTGATGACTCCAACAGCAACAGTCCATGGTAGTTTACCAATGTTGATACCGCACCTCGCATGTTATTTAAATTACTGTTGCCTAGATCGTAAGGTTATTTAAAAAGTAAAGGCTAAAATATGTGAGGAGCTGTGAACCATCGAAGATAAACTGCATATTTGTATTTCAACAATTACTGCTGGAATAGAAAGGTTGGTCTCATCGCGATTATCCATCTATCATCAAATTACTGTCTTGCTATTTCCAGCTGCTTGCAGCCTACTTTATATAATTCCCTCGGGTATCTCAGCTTTTTGTGGTAGGACTTTGATAAATCCTTATTTGTACTTATTGAGCTCCTAGGTAAAGTCAGAAATGTAGGTTGTTTTTAACCAAACCGACCCTCATTTGAACCCAGTATTTCTTGAGATTCCAGACGTTGCGTGTGAAATTTTGTAGAAATTTTGATCCAAGTAATATACGTGTGCGATACGCCCACTTACTCAGGGATAACTCTTGAGATATCAGATGTTGCGTGTGAGATTTTGTAAGAATTTGGTCGTTGTAATGTCACACACATTCACTTAGAAGTAAAGGATACCTCTGAGTGAAATTATGAGCAGTAACCAAATTTCCAAGCTGATCTGGAACTATTCAGTATGCTGTATTAAATGCAAATCAATGCTTGACTTGGGCAGGGTACAAGTCCTAACAATCTGAAAACAGCTTTGCTCCGATGCAGTGGTTCTCAAACTTTTTAGGCCGTGCCCCTTTTTTAAAATTTGTCAAGTTTCACGCCCCTCCTCCAAAACAACTAGCTAACAATGAGCTACGAATAACAGATAGTAAGGCGAAAGTATGTTGTATTCAAAAAACGCGTTGAATATACGTGGATTGAATGTAAATATTCAATATAAAGAAACATCAATTTCCACTCAAATCTAAAAAATATTTTTAATCAGCTTCACGACCCCTCAAAAATTGTCTTGTGGGGCGCGCCACATCGTTCGAGGACCACTGCTCTATGCTTTTCACTTCTGAAAGTTTGCGATGGCAAATTTTGTTGAAAAATTCTTTAACTTATTCAGGATGAACATCGAAGTCACTTCCCAGCTTGTCCAATGATTCTTGGAACGGAACAGAGAAATGTCAAAGTCCCTGAGTATCCCGATACTCCAGATGAAAGAGCAACAAATTTTCCATGCAGGTAAATGTTTCGATTATGGAATAGCAGTAGATAAAGCAAGATTGATTTTATATTCAGTAATAAATATATACTTTACATATAAATTAACAAAAATAAATGTAACATAGAGCTCGAGAAATTTCCCATGCAGGTGGAATATTTGCCTTTCATTATCTTGTTCAATCGCAATCTCAGTGAATTGCACAGCTTTGCTGGTTCTTTTTATTCTTTCTAAAATTGCCATGAGCTCACTACAGGGCTAAACTTCAGTTCACTGTTTAATTTTGTCACACCTTTCAAAAGAATTTGTTAAAGTAAGGTGATGTGCATTTTTTCAGAAGTGAAAGAAGACTCTCGGAGCGAAGTTGCAGGCAGTCACTGAAATATCAAGAGCTATATAGATTGTTATATAGCTCACATCTTAGTAAGCACTGATTTGCACGAGACTCAAAGAAACTGTTGTGTGGGTTAGGTCTTGCTATCGTGCACCTGATTTTCCCAAGGGGGCTCGCATGATTGTATCCTATTGTGGGTAATAATTATGTATGATGATTGCTGGACTCCTCATTGCCGTAGAGTAGTTAATGTAACTGCTGATTATTAAACCCTTTTATTATCTTTTGCTGGAATATAAATGTAAAAATGGGTCGTACGAAGTTCTGACACTTCAATTGAAGTAGCTTGACCTAGTTTTGTGCCACAAAAGTTGGATCATACAAAAATGTTTGTGATGAATTTAACACAGGAATAAACAAGCTCGTACACTAGGCTTTTATTAGCTCAAACATCAACTGAAAGTTTTGAAGCAGCATGAATCAGAGAATGACTTTCAAATCACAACACCATGCTATTAAAGGATGAACAGTATACGTCAGCAGGGTCAAATGTCGTGACTGTTTAATGTGTTGCTAGATTTAAAGACCCAAATCACCACAATATTTTTTTCTAGATTCCCATCCAACCCCCACATGAGAAATTTAGCAGCAAGAGAAGATACTTTTGATCGTCGATGGCCGGTGGGAAGAACAGCTGCAACTCCTGCAGAAATATCACAAGCTGGATTCTTCTTTCTAGGTAATCATCATTGTACTAACCGTTTTCCTACACTAAGTAATTGCTTGCAACTTTTCTAATTAAAGGCTCGAATGTACATTTACTAAATGTTATCAAATTTTATCATTCTTTGCCACTGTTATGTATGTATGGACCTACTACTTTTGAAAGGGTCAAATTTCTCTGTGTCAGCATTGCCTACAGGCTACAGCAAGGGTGTGCAACCTACAGCTTGCAGGCCGAATGAGTTTTCAATTTGTTTATTCATGTATGTGTGAGAAATTTCAATCCTTGCAAAGCCTATACATGAGTTCAATTTATTATCTATACCTATGACGTTACAATGTCCTAACGGTTAACTTGTGCGATGCGAACAACGCATGTATTGTTCTTTCTGAATTAAATTTTATGATCGAATAATTTGTGTTTATTTTAAATTTCATAGGAGAGAGAGATCGAGTCAAATGCTGGTATTGTAACGGAGGACTTCAGGTAAATTTTGCGTTTGTTCCTTTGCGAGTTTGCTAAATCGCTTTAAATCCAATGCCATACCGGTATACAAGAAACTATTACATTCTATTCTCGGTACTCATGTAGTATGTGAATCAAGTTGGCAGAGACCTGAACACAGTATGTGTACCAGGTTAGGGTTAGTACATAATTTCAGTTACAAATACTACAGGAGTCACTTGGCTAGTCCTCGAAAAAATGAGGAAAATTGGAACAAAATTATGACCCAACCCTAACCTGGTACACATACTACGTTCCGGTGTCTTGGTTCTCGTACTAAGGGGAGCGCCCAATTTTTCAAATATCTGGTATGGACTGGCAAGTTACTAACTACTCTTGCTACAGCATCTCTGATTACCTTGCGCGGGTCCGTGGGGGTAGCCCTTTGCTGGAAAATGTGCACGGGGATTGCTGGCCTCCTTGCCATTGCAGGGTGGTTCACATAACCGCAGGTTCTTTATGGCTTCCTCGACCCATGTATCTGAAACAAATAATTAGTCAACTTTGGGGCTCCCGAAGTATGCGAACCAAGATGGCGGACATCGGAATGTAATATGTGTACTAGGTTAGGGTTAGGCCATAATTTTAGGTATAAATACTACGGGAGGCTCTTGGCTAGTCTTCGAACTGATAATAGGACTAAAATAAGGAAAATTGGAAAAAAATTATCGCCTAACCCTAACCTGTTACCCATGTTACGTTCCGATGTCCGCCATCTTGGTTCGCATACTTCGGGAGCACCTCAACTTTTTTTATACCTGATATAGACTGGGAAACGGACTTGTCATATGATGAAGTCGTCTTATCGCCTTTCCTCTCCCTTGGGATAAATATGAAAATAATATCCTAAGCCTCAAGTTTTATTTTATTGCCTTTCCTAACCGCAGAGTTAAATAAGAATATCCTAGCTTAGGTTAACGTCTGAGTTTTGCTTAGATCTCTTTATCTTTAGGTATGATTTACTCAAGCAAGGTTGCAAACCATTTTTTCCTGAATTGACAGGAACTCGTTCAACAGATCTAGCATATGGTGCATTGGATTTCTTTGCTTTAAAGATGCTGTACCACCAGCCAACTATCATCCATGGGCCACACCCGATAATGGCCCTTCTCTGAGTTTTGACATTCCCAAACTATTTGTGGTTGTGGAGCCAAATTATCAAGGAGAAAACTCACGGCGCACTCACTTGAAAAAAAAATCGCTGCTTTCAAGAAAAACTGTGATCATTATTAATGTGTACTTAATGCATTATAAAGATTGTAAACATGTAGGACTAAAGAATAAAGACAGCAAATCGACTCTTTTTCCTCATCTCTGCCTGATTTGCGTTTGAATTCCTGACTAAAAATCACTCATGTTCGCTAAACACGGTTCAGAAGATGTATAAACGGCAGTTTGTGAAATTACATCTAGTAGGCTAGTGGGTATCTATTGGGAACCGTTGACATATGACATGAAGTTTGCGATCCTGAAAGCGACTGCAAGTGATTTTATGTTTCTTCTCAGATAATAATAAAATTATTTGGTTCTTTTTCAATTATTACTATTTTATTTTTAGCACTGGGAATACGATGATATACCATGGGTCGAACATGCAAAATGGTTTCCGACCTGTCAGTTTTTATTGCAAGTAAAAGGACAACATTTTGTGTATCGGCATTTGTCTCTCAGTCCACATCTTGCTCGTCCAATCATTGCTTGTCAAGATGGGTCACCACTAGAGGGAGTTAACCAGCCAGGAAGATCACATGATATTCCACCGAATGTCAGTAGAGCGCAACAACCTAGCCCTCCTCCTGTGATTATCGATCCACAAGTATGTTGTATCCAACATATAAGAATAATTACTAATTCGTAAATGATGTTTGACAAAGAAAGGGTCAAGATGTATTTCACGAATTTATCAATTACTATCCTATTTATCAATTGCTGGACTCGCCATAGGGTGATTCACATAACCACTGGTCAATTATGGCTTTCTCCACCATGCATCTGAAACAAATAACTGGCTACCTAACCCCACATGGACTGGTAACCGGACGAGAGGCCGTTTCATTCAGAGAATATTGAAATTGAGAATTCTGACTCTGAGAATATAGGATAGAACATCTACAGAATATAACCCTATTTAGGAAAACCAGCAGTGTTGGACAATTTTTTTTATACAGATCTGTAAAAGTGCCCTTTAATTGAATTCAACCATTTACAAATGCATTTTCAAATACCCTGAACCATTGAATTCTATTTCCAGGAAGAAATGCGAAAAAAAAAAGAAAGGGTGGAAAAAGAAATAAAAGATTCTGATGTTGTGAAGAATGTTCTAGCTATGGGATTCTCGGAAAGAATTGTAAGTGTTTCTGGTGTTACTTTCATGTGTAGAGGGCTGTAATGAAAAAAAATAATGCCCTTTCCTATGTAGTATTAACTAGTGACGTGACTGCTAATGTATCGGCCATTTTCACATTTACGGTGTACTAGTATCAGTATCGTCTAAAAATAGATTGATATTTACTATATATTCCGACCTTTCATCTCATCTAAAATTGTTTTAAAGTGAAATTTAGTACACATCGTGAGATCATGTACACCAGGGCTGGGCTATTACTCTTCTGCGTGAGCCAGTTACAGATAACAGACTTGGTTACTGGACCGGAGGCAACAAACATATGACATTATCATAGTTGCCACATATCAACAATACTTTATTATTATGTTGTTCAAAAACAACTTTGGTATTAGAATTTTATATTGGTAGAATGCTATGAATATAGAGAACTTGTCAAGTGACAAATTTGTGGGGCTCCGTAAATGTCATGCAACCTTTTTACAGACTCCGTAACACTAAAATTTTGAGAACCCCTGATGTA
Organism: Styela clava; assembly: GCF_013122585.1. Classification (NCBI taxonomy): domain Eukaryota; kingdom Metazoa; phylum Chordata; class Ascidiacea; order Stolidobranchia; family Styelidae; genus Styela; species Styela clava. Next base: position 3,839,501 of record NW_024102832.1, on the reverse strand, counting down.
CACAGCGATGACGACATGATTAAACTTTAAAAAGTTCTGTCTCTTGACCTTGAGGACTCAAAATGATGACCTTTACCCTTGTGGGCATTTTGAAATGTATCCCGAAACTATTTTCTCTACAGTGATGCAATGTAAAGTTATATATAAGTTTTATTTTATACGCAATTGGTTTAAAAATTAGTTTATTCACCATTTGATTTTGGTCGTGTTTGTAGATATTTATGGACGTATCACTTTCATGTTTCATTTTCATTTCTATTTTGCCAAGATTTCCGAATTTATTCAGTATACTGAATTTTTGCTACATACCTTCCACTGGTTATTAGCAGATTTGCAAAGTTGAAGGAAGTGTTTTCTCTGGGGTTGTTTTTCAAACTAGGTTGAAGTCTGGTTTCCAGACACTGAATGATGTTAACGGAAATAGAGAAATGTTTATAGAATCTCAATAAGAACCACTTTGAATAAGTTTTCTTAACAGTCTATTAAAGAAGGCTTGCAAGCGTCAAAATTTTTGTGATCAAAATTTCATTCTTGGAGTTCGGAGCTGCAGTTAGATCTTCATGCGAAGTTGGAGTCGGTCGTATGTTTTCTCTGACTCCACAGACAGCATTTCCAGTCTATCTCTTTCATGGGGAGTATATTCACGGGTATGACTATGGACATGATGGATTGTGATTTGATGCTGAAAGGGTTTGAGCAGCAGGGTATTCATCAAGACTATTTCATCTGATAGGAGCCCTAATAATCCCATCTTACTTTTATTGCATTGTCATGTCTCATTCGGAAAAATTGATAAGAGCTGCTGAAAGAGAAAACGTAATTTTAATGGCATTAGTGCCCCATCCCATTCATGTGTGCCAACTTTCGGACGTTCATAAAAGCCTAAAAATGAATTTATCAATTGGTACCGGTACATGAATTAAAAAAGATATTACCGATCAGTAAATACCGGTACTTGGATGGCCGTACTACTTATTGCCTTGAAAAAAATCACATTTTCAGAGTGTGATCACTGGTACAACTTTGAACATTAGACTAGCGGAGAACAACACATAAACGTTTTCTATTTTCATTTACTGGTATATGTGAAAGGAACATTTGTATCAGGCAACTTTGATTGCTTCGTACAATAGTTCTCAAACTTAAGTAATCTGTGGCCCACTTCCAGGGACTCTCAACACTCTGCTCTTCAGTAAAAAAAACAAACTTGGTATTGTTTAAATGGGGTTTCCATGTAATCAATATAATGGTACCCAGTGAAGGTCTTGGCTTGTGGCCCCAGAAGACCCCATGGGGGCTAAACCCTGAACTAGTAAAAGCATTTTGATCTGTTATATATTAAAAAAATTTTATTTATATTTTTGTAAAAATTTTCAGGTACGAATCCTTCTTGAAGAAAAAATTGAAGCTAATACAGAAGCCAGTTCTCAAGAAATCTATGATTCAGTCGCTATATTACTGGATGACGTCGTGAAGAAGGAAGAGGAAATTGAGAGGGAAGATCAGGAAAGAAGAATGAATGAACAAGCAAGATCTACTGAAATTGCTGCACAAGGAGCGGCTTCGATGCTTTTTCCTTCAGCTTCTTCTGGTGAGCGAGAAAATGTTCACAGCACCCCACAAATTAATTTTTTGTTTGCCACCTTTGCTCCAGATCGCAAAATATATTTGTATGTTGTTTTTGTATATTTTCCACTTGAACCTGAAGGGCACCCTGAACAAACCTCTGTACAGGCGTCTGCACCTAGGCACTGAGCTACCATATTTGGAAAGGATTGGAATCTTTTTGGTCCAGTATTGCTTGCACTACTTACCATACCCTGAGGTGGTGGGTATCGGATCCACTTTGAACAAGGTTCAGTAGGGACTGCATCCTTGGGTGAAAAGCTATTAAAGTTTGGCAGGACTGGATCCCTTCAACTTAAGCATAGGGAGTTTTTAGCTTGTGATGTATTTCGCATAAGATTAAGCCGACTCAAGCATGAGCTATAATTAAAAGGTAGCGACTTCGGTGCCTTTTTCTTCAGCATCATCTGATGAGCGAGTGAAAATATTTTTTCAGTGGCTCACAAATCACCTTTTTTGCATGTGATCACAAATTTTTTTTACCTTGCATTATCTATCTTCTCTCCAATATCAGTTTTCAATAAAAAAAATGCCATTGCTTTAAATCTTAATTAAATATTACGGCTTCTTTCTATAGTAAAAATGTGTGCCTAATTTTTTTTTCAATTTTTTATGCTATCGTTTCTTGTGTTACTAATCGAAAAAATAAACTTGGCCATAATTTTAAGACCCAACTGGTTGGGTATTAATTGTCAGTTTTGTCTTTTAATAATAAATAAATTATAATTTTTATCTTATTGTATTGACTCCTACAGCTTTTATTATTTTTAATACGTATTCTTAATTTATTGTCAGTCGGGATTGTTATAAATTTTTGTCCACTTTTCCCCATATGCTCGTATTTATTTCAAATTCTATCGATACCTGCTATCTGGTAGACTCGTCTGTTGGTCTTTAGCAGTGGTTTGCAGCCTTAATTCTATTCTATTCTTATGCTTATTTTGGGTTTCCTCCTGCAATAGGCATAAAATAAATAATACTAGTAAGTAGTAACTGAACAATATTAGTAAAATTTTACCAAATGCAGAGTAATATCTTGTATTTCCTCACAGTTGGCAAACACTGTTTTTAGTCCATGCTTCCGAAAACAAATAACTGGCTAAATAATCTCATACCCGACATGAACTGGTAACTGGACGAGAGACCGTGGTTTGTCATATAATTAAGCCATCCCAACGACTTTCCTCTCCCCTATGATAAATATGTAAATCCTATCCTACCTTTTATCGTACATGAATTTTTCTTTTTCATTGTATGTTTAATGATTCAAGTCTGAATGGAAGTGTTTCATGATTTAGGGAGTGTACAAGCCCATACTATTCTGGCACTCAGTTTTCATTGCAGTGTAAATGAGGCAAGGTGTTCCATCAGGACACAAAACATGTACATAGGCAGTACTCAGTTTTTAGTGAAGTCCATATGAGGCGAGGCATAGTATGTTTGTAGAGGACATTTTTTCCAGAGTAGATGAGATATTTATTTGTCACAACAGAAAATTAGTCTTTTATGTGTTTTCAGTTCACGTAAAGCATGTAGTTTTCGAACGGAAAATTAGTCATGTGTTTTCAGATCACATAAAGCGTGTAGTTTTTGGAGCAGAAAGATAGTTTTTTATGTGTTTTCTGTTTTTTTGGGGGTCACATAAAGCATGTAGTTTTCGAGCAGAAAAATAGTTTTTTTTTTATGTGTTTTCAGTTTTTTTTTTGAAATGTGGTCCCATAAAGCACATAGTTTTTTGATGGTTAGAAATGGCGAACATAGATATATAGTTAATCTCAGAATAGTTGTTACATGTCAGGATCAGAGTGCTCAGTTTTTGGTGAAATCGTGTTTCGTGTTCTGTCAAGACTTCATTTTAATGGGATAGAGGATTTATTTTTGAGTTAACAAATTTGCTTATTATTTTACCCCATTAAGCATTATCTGAGGTGATTTAAAACAACAGATGCCTGTACAGAAAGTATTAAAGATGGAAGTTAGTTTTAGTGTAAGCAGGTTTGCATGAGGCACGAGATTCTGTACGAGGTGTGCCCTCAAAGGAGAAGCGATTGTATTAAAAAATATTCACGCTGGAGTGAGATATTTATAATAGTATGTAGCAGATTATCTTGCCTCAGAGAAGCTTGGGTTGCCTGAACATTACCTTCAGAAAGTTTGGTTTATCTAAAAAAATTTAGAGCAGTAAATGGAGCGTCAGATACAATGTTAAGATCACTTTAGACTTGAACTCAAATTCAGGAATCAAGGGGAAAATGATAAAATTGAAGGAGCAGATGTTATAGAGCTGATACATTCATGCAAATATATACGTTATTTATTTTCATGCAAGAATCAATATCTAGAAAAAATTTACCGTAAGTAAAACTGAAAAAAAGAGAAAACTTTGACTCATAGCCGTTGACGTGGGGTCACGAAAGACTCGAAGCATCATCCGGTCAGTCATACCTTGATGTTGCATTACAGCAGCAATGAAGCCATTTGGTGAAAAATATTCCTAAAAATACACAATCAGAAAAAAATAATGATCGATTTTAAATTAAGTGTCACATTAGAATAGTGCATGGGACCAATTTGTGTCTTTGTGATTATAAAAAGGAATTCAACACTACTCTGTGATCATTAAGGTATGCTTCATGGCTTCCTGGTTTTTTGCAATTAAACACCTAAACACTGGGCTATCATAAAATAAATATTTTCATACCTGGCATGTACTGGTAGAGGGAGGAGGGGGATTCGCATATTCATCTCTGGAGAGAGGAAAATTGATAAAAGGGCCTAATCGTATGGCAAACCACGGCCTCTCGTCTGGTTACCATTCCATGTCTGGTGTGGGATAAGTTATTATTTGTTACCAATAACTTGAGCGACAATGATTTGCAATATGAACAAGCCGTCATATCAGCCTTCCCCTTTTTGTGTCTCCTTTTTATAGTAAGTTATATTGTTTGTCAATAATTTTATATATATCACGGAAGTTTTCCTCTGAGACTTGTTCCCACAACTTGTGTGCAGGGTAATCAGGGATGTTATATCAAAATGAGAAACCATTCGAATTTTCAGTAGTTGGTAGCAAATGGAAGGGTGCTCCCGAAGTATTCATATCAAGATGGCGCACAATCTGAACATAGTATGTGTACCAGGTTAAGGTTGTTCAGGTTTGTGCGTCATCTGGTACGAATATTTTCGGAGCGCCGATGAAAGTGTTATTCTGGCTCTCTGCGACCTGTTGGTATGCTGCGCTGCAGAGATTTTTTTGCTGATTGACTTTGCAAACTCGTGGTTCAGGATATCCTTGATGTTAACACACTCGGTGAAGATTAGATTACCTTTAACTGTACTCGGTGTCTGTCTTTCTTCATTGCTAACCTATAGCAATTTGTAGTGAAGCCATTTTGAATTTATCTCAAACTTTATATATATCACAGTATACAGCACTGCAACTACACCAATGTCATCACTTGGACCTTCTCCAGGATCAGGAAAATATCAAGTTTCTTTATTTGATGAAAACGAAGATGAAGAAGCCATGGATCAGGATATGTATGGAAGTGTTGCTGGATCATCCAGTCAAGGTAGGCAGCATTAGCAGCTTTTGTTTCAAATGGGAATATTCTGCCTAGTCCTGGTTCACTGAAGATATAAGTAAATCATCTAGTCAAAGTAGGTTGAAACCTTTAGTTTGGGATGGAATCGGCACACCAGAAGTGTATATGGAGGTACCGGTAACTAATTTTGTTTGCCTGCTTCACATCAAGTTATAAAGGGACTGGAACCTATGGGCAGGAGAACGAATATTTACTTGGTTAACACAGACAGTACCTGAACGTGTAATAGAACTAAAACCGAAATAAAATTATGGCCTAACATTAACCTGGGACACACACAACAGGAGTACTGAATATTCTGCCCAGTCATGGTTCATTGGTTTCTTTTTCGTTCTATCAAAGTGACTCTAGGCGTCCAAATGGAATGATTCGAACTCATCATAAAGTAACTGTAAGTGAGACTAAGTGGGACTCTATGTTCCACTGGAGGCCCAAGATTTAGGGGCTTCCACCACCCTACCCAACACTAATCTCTTTTTCTTATAGCTATATTTATTGATGATTTTTTTTTACAGAAACAACAAAAAAACAGGTAGCAGGCAATGAGGAAATGACGCCATCACTTCGGGTAAGAAGATTCTTTCTGTGTTAACACTTTGCATTAGTCTAGGGCTGTGTGAAAAAATAAGGAGGCGAATCGGAAGGATTCTAATCATTCCCAAATTAGTACCTTCCTTATATACCGCTGGCTTGTTTGAAGTGACAAGTATGCCAAAACATGCAAAAACAGTGAAAAACCGTCAAAAAGCACTAGAAACCTTGCCAAAACAGACATTGCAAAAACAGTGAAAACCCTCAAAAAGCACTAGTAACCTTGCCGAAACATGCAAAAACCCGCAAAAACAGTGAAAAACCGTCAAAAAACATTGAAAACCTTGCCGAAACGTGCAAAGAAGAAAAACGTTAAATGAAAAAGTTTCATATGGCTCCAGCTTAGACTTTGGGTTGGCATTAATTTTGTGAAATCACAAAGCACGAAGGCATAGCGAGCTATTGGTGAAATATGTTTCTTATTGTAAGTGATATTTTTAGTAATTTGCGTGTCTGGAAGACTCATTATAATAAAAAAGCAATATCCAATTACATTGTTACTTGTTAATTTAAATAGCTTCTAATTCAGCAATTCCAAACTAAGAGCCCTTGACTCTCCAAGGTGGGCATAGAGCATTTGGATGGGGGCCACAATGCTAGGCACAAATCTGATTTTACCTTTCCTTCCCTTGACAATAAAACTTTCCGTTCTTTCCAGTATCATTGTTGAATAATGTTATTTCACGAGACGTTTTTTTCTTTATTGAAAATGATTTGTTTGAACATAATCTGATTTGGAATATACCACTGGAATCAAAATACCACTGGAATGAAGAGCAGGGGGGCCATGAGTGCTTAAAGGCTCCGGAGAGGGGCCACGAGCCATAAAAGGACCACTGTACAAAATATTCAAGATTCCATTCAAAAATATTGTTCGATTCAATAGAGATAAATTTGAAAATGTCCAGCTCTAGTCTCACATATTGCTAACTGATTACCTTTACGATTTCAATTTGGTTATAAAGTCAGTTCTCGATATATCTTAACCAGGTTTGTTGTGTTTTCGTCAGTAATTGTTTAAGTAATTTCACTTCATTTAATAATCTGTGAAGGCCAAAACAATATATGGTATTGATAAATCTTCTTTGCAATTTTGAATAATTTCAAATGGACTTTATGGACACCCTATATTGCTACTTTACTTTGTTTTTTTTTATTTTTCTACTAGGAACAACTGCACAAGATAGAAGAAGAGAGGATGTGCAAAGTTTGTTTCACCAATCCTGCTGAAATGGTGTTCGTGCCATGCGGACACATATGCTGCTGCATGCAATGCACGGAGGCAATATCTCATTGCCCTGTCTGTAGGGTAAAAATACAGAGGGCAATTAAAACATATTTGTCTTAAATGGCGCTTCCGTAGTATGTGAACCAAGATGGGGGACACTGAAATGTAGTATGTGTACCAGGTTGGGGTTAGGCCATAATTTTATTCCAATTTTACTTACCTCAGTTCTATTACGAGTTCGGGGACTAGCCAAGTGACTCATGTAGTATTTGTAGCTGAAATTATGGCCTAACCCTAACCTGGTACACATACTTCATTCCAGTGTCCGCCATCTTGGTTCACATACTACATGAGTACCCTTAAATGTAATTGGCCGTGCGTTCGGAACACGCTTGATATCGCACCATTGGTTACCTTGGAGTCCCAGAATCGAATCTCATGGAGGTCCTTTGGTTACCTGAGTGAGAGACCAAATCCGGTGGAGAATGATATTTTTCTCTCATGTTGGAGAACCTAACATGGTTGCTCATTGCGTGAGTCATAGTAGACATTGATGTGGGGTGGTTCATGCCATATCGTTGGTTTAAGATAAGGGCAAAATTCCCAAATCCCGACCCTAAATTAGGCATGCAATGTTGAAGCGAAAAATTGCTGTATTTGTAAAGACAATAATTTCAAATTGATTTTCAGCTTTTATAAAAACTACTTATCTGTCATGGCATTCTTCATGAACCTGTTAGATTAGGCCGAAACTGTAACCATATACTTGACATAATATCATGAGATCCCCTGCGAAGGGAAAAGTTACTGGACTCCTCATTCACAGAGATGCTCGTCGATGTGAGTTTTATGAAACGACTGTATGAACTAGGGTATCCCATGTCTAGCAAGTACAAAGGATGTAGAATTAAATTGAGCAGACATTGGCCATCCGAAGACGGCCCCCTTTTTTTTGAACGATAGTAGTTGTAAACCACTATAAGCGGCTTCTTGTACAAGGCAATGTTTGTAGCGAGAGCCATGGGAAAGCATTGGGTATAAAAATTTCATGTCCTTTAAAATACTTGAAGTATTACTATCAGTGGCTTATTGTCTCGGACATCAACTTAGGTCTGGCATGGGCAAAATCTGGCCCGATGGGTAATTCAATCTGCCCCCCTGATGCTGCCACAATCGAGCTAAAACCAAGTTTTGATGTTTTAGCCAAAAATAGCTCAAGGAATTTGTTGAGATTGCGATTAAATTTAGTTTTGGCGCGATGGTTATTGTTTACTGTAAATATTGTTCATAATAATTAACTTTTAATGTCACACCTGAATGGCCCGCCAGTCTAGGTGGGCAAAAATTTTGACTCCTGGTCCAAAAACGTTGCCCGCTCCTGACCTAAGTGAAAGTGTTTAAATCCTTCATATGATGAAACTGCTAAATCGTGGGTTTCGTCACAAACTATATATTACTGTATGTTATGAGATGTTGAACGTGTGATGTTCGTTGCAAAAATATTTTCTGGATCAGTATGCGTACCAAGATGGCGGACACCAGAACTTTCTCAACTTCACCTAGACTAAAATAGGGGATAGTTTTCTAACCCTTGAATTTTGAATAATTTTGCTGTGAATAAAATTTTTTCTTTACTTTTCATTATTTTTTCTTTCTTGTATACGTTTATTTTATTTCATAGTTTGTTTTCCTTCTTAATTTTTGTTTATGTTCGCTGCTTGTAAATTCTTAATTTTCAAATTTGTAAATATTACTTTGAATACTGCATAAGTAATTCAATGGACCAGAGATTTTCTTCCTCATATGATTAACGTCCTAATTTTTTTCTTCTCCAAATTCTCAATCCAATACGCCATTCTCAGATGACAAAAATAAGCATTTTGATGAATAAAGGACGCTCCCGAAGTATGTGCACCAAGATGGCGCACAACATGAACATAGTATGTATGCCAGGTTAGGGTTATTAGGTTGTGCGCCATCTTGGTGCACATAGCTCGGAAGCGCCGAAAAAAGATATGATTCACCAATTATTTTTACTATCTATGGAAATGCATACAATTTTACATGCTTCTAAAACAATAACTGATAATTTATCTATTCTCAGATATGAGATTAGTTAGCTAGTTTGTTTCAAATACATGGACTTGGATATATTACTGCATTGGCTGTCAATCAGTATTCCTCTCCTGGATATACAATCAATCCTTAGTTAGCTGTTTAAACATCCTCATAACCAAAAAAAATTGGTTGAAAGTTCAAGATAAGACTGCTGTATCGAATTTCCCCTCAAAATGACAATCCTGAAAAATTCTTTCAGCATGTCTGTTCCTCCCATATCAAGCCAACTTTGCTAGGATAATTATCGCAGTGCAAATTGTTCCAAGTCTGGAAATTTTTTTACGAAATATTATCTAGCAACAGGTGCTTTTACTAAGCTTCTCCAGTACACTTTGGCCATTCATTTATCAAGTTACCAGAAAAATGTTACTGAATTTACTGAAAATTAAGTTGCGTTCTACACTAATTTCAATATTTAATATTTGTGCTTTGAACTGCCCAAGAGGATTTTTCTCCACCTAGTAGTTATGAAAATTATTGATAGCCAAAGTTGGAATTTCCCCTGAATATCCACTGAAAAACAGTCCAGGTAAATAACTTATATTGCTGTAAATTAAATGATTTATTTTTTTATCATTTTTTTTTCAATTTGCTTACTTTTCATAGTTTTTCCTTTTTGAATTTCATTCTTTTTGGAAAATGGTCGTACTAATTTTTTACCCCAGAATCTCGATGTTTATCACACTTCTCTGCTGCTCTCACCACTATCTATGAAAAAGGCATATAGGTCTGAGAACTTAAAATCCCGCTTTTGGGATAAATATTGCAAGCTTGTTGTAACGGCTGTGTCGTATTAGAAGGTAATGTCTGTTATACAGTCGTAGTAGCACCGTTGCAGGTGCAATGTCTTCTTGTGTGTAGGTTATATTATTGTGTCGAATTAGCTTTAGCTGTACAATGCTGCTTGGTGATTTCATTACTTTCTAATTAATCTATTTTATTATTTTTGATTGGTAACGATGGTAGTAACGATTTGTCTTCTGACAATAAAAGTATAATGGTAAATTTTTGCGTCGTCGAAGGTAAAAGATCACATTCAAATTATATGCTAGCGGTTCGCGACCGGGGGTCTGTGGATCCCCAAAGGAGCCACAGTGGGGGGCCACAATGCTAGACGCTGAAAATTGATTTTACATTTCCCTTAACAAGAAAACTCGTTTTTTCCAGTTTCATTGCTTGACAAAGTTATCTCAGAGGGTGTTTTACTCTATTGAGCATAGATTGTTTGAACCTCATGGCATTCGGAGGACCTTCAGAAGTATGTGCACCAATATGGCGCACAAACTGAACATAGTATGTGTACCAGGTTAGGGTTCATACTTCAGGAGTACGCCCATTCGGAATCTAACTGCTGTTAGATGCCCGCCACTCAACCCATAGCATATTAAATTGGGCAGACAAATATCCTTCTAAAAATAGAAGCTTCGTACGCATCAGTACAGTAAGCCTTAGTACAGGGCCTTGTTCAGATTAGAGGTTCGAAAACGGTCCGTAATATAATAGTCTGTTCTGTAAGTCTTAGCATGTGTTACGGATTGACTGCTTAGTTATTGCGATATCCCCCCTTGGGTCAAAGGTTATTGCCCCTGTGTTTATATTGTTCAATACTTCTTCTAACTTAGTCTAAGTTGCACAGAATCAAGTCAGACTGATGGTAAAATTGGTCGCGTTGAAATAACAGAATGGTGCCCCGGCCCGAACTGCTGAAAATATAGGAAGTCTTGGGTCTTCATTTTCTTAGTATAATCGTAATACGCAGATTAGTTGTAGGGGCGATAGTAGAATAATACTGTAGACCGGAGAGGCAGTGGTTCTTCGTATAACTGGCGTTTTGTAAATATTATCTCCTCGATATGAATACCCGTCATCTCCTTTTTCAAATATCGGGATGATTTCTACTGCCCCAAGCTTGCGAGTGAAGTATTGTAATTTGTGACTACTTAAGAAGCCGTTTTGTAACTAATTTATTAATTTACAGGTTAGTAGTCGTCGTCTTAACGACAACCTTTAGTATTGTGGTAGCCTACTATGAAAATCCCAACTTGTAAGATATGAATATAATGTTTAGCCCAGTGGAGAGGAAAACCGTGGTCTCTCATCCGGGTGCCAATCGATTCATGGGGCATCAACCAATGGTTAAAAATATAGATTTACAAAGGCTTTCATACCTTTTGTTAGATACTTAAGACGATAAATAAATCTTCAGTGCCATTTCCTATACGTGTTACGATTTATATTAACTTGAATTAGAATCAGGATAATTGTATCTTACTTTTTTTTTCTAGTCGTATTGACTCGAACTGCTCAAAATCTATTGCCAATCGGCATTTGCTAGGGTGTAATACGACGTCATAAATCAATATAGATACAGGAGCTCTTGTCGTTTCAGTGATAGCCGTAACTTTGCTCAGAAATGAGGGCGCTCCAGAAGTATGTGTACCAATATGGAGGTAACTAATTTTGTTCGCCTACTAAACATCAAGTTGTGTAAAGGGACGGACCACGGGAGCCTGTGAGCAGGGGTATATTCACTTGGCTAACACAGACGGTCCCGAACTCGTGATAGAACTGAAATAAGGAAAATTGGAATAAAATTGTGGTCTAACCTGGCACACATACTACGGGAATACCGAAATGAGTTCGCTTTACCTCTGGGTGGCTGCGCTTGGCCGAATTCTCTTGAGAAAATGCTGGCCGTAGGTTGTGCACTGCACGGCCATAAGTTTTGCCCTGTTTCAACCGCATTATTTATCACTAACAATAACCTAGCTATATATATCTCGTATTTTTCAAACCCATACATTTTGAACCCAAATAAATAGTTAACTATTCCAATACTCGACAGGTGTCCGGGCGAGAGGTCGTGGTTCGTCGTGTGGTTGAGCCATCTTATCGACTCTCCTGTGCAATATTTGTAACTACAGTATTGCCAAAAAGGCGGAGCCTATAAAATTGCTAATCAAGTATTAATAACGCTTACAAACCTCTAGAGTATTTTTTCTCTTATTCGTTTTGGAACGAGGACTCACGTCAGTGGTAAACTCACCCCGCGTGGATAAAATTTTACTTTTGGAATTCACCAACACAGGGTGATACAAACTCTGACACGCGGCTCGCACCAATTTCAGCGTACACTAAGACTAAACCATTGGCAAATATTTTGTGTTTAGGATAGGATAGGATAGGATTTATATATTTATCCCGGGGGAGAGGAAAGCCGATAAGACGGCTTATCCATATGGCGAACCACGGCCTCTCGTCCGGTTACCATTCCAAGTCTGGTATGGGATTAGTTTTTACTGTATTGTTTGTTTTTCGGAAGCATGGACTTGGTGGTGGAGGAAGCCGTAACCGACCAGCGGTTACGTGAACCACCCAACGACGGCGAGGAGTCCAGCAATCCTCTCGCACATAACCATCCCTGCATGGGATTCGAACCTGCGAACCCACGCAGAGTAATTAGAGGTGCGGTGGCGAGCGTATTCCTAACGCTTAGCCCGTTGAGCCACACCGCCGCGTTTATTGGTAGAACATTGTTTTTTGATTTTCCGACTCGTGTTTAAATCCCAAGATTTAAGCCGTTTTCATTATCCCGATTTGGGAATGATATTTGTCAAAATCATAGAATTCAAAACGTCAAGGCGGTGGGAATGACGTAATATCACGTGACTAGTGGCCGATTAGAACGGTACTCTCATTCTTTGATATATTTTTAAATCAGTGGCGGCGCGTCAATAGGGCCAAATAGGTTTTTTCGGTATAATAAAAAATATTCGAAAAATACCTCAATATCGGTTGCACAGACTGTCTACACTAGCAATATTCTCCCGACATGGTTCATTTTTCGCTCGCAAAGCCTTCGCCGAACGTCGACGAGGCGACGCCGATTTTGCCCCGGTTGCTCATTGTATATCGTATTCTCTCTTTTATCTTCCACTCGCCGCGTTTGTCTCGTTTGTTTTCTGTTTCTTTTACTAAATCATCGGGGCCGATCGGGGCTAGCCCCGAAATTATGACGACACAATGCCGACGTTCTTACAACAACGTGTTGACATATTCACGCATTCCTTCTCATTCGTTGGTTGCTTGAAGAGTTGATAGTTTCCTCGTCTTCGTTTTTGTCGCTTGTTCCGCTATTTGAATCAGTTAGAGACCTTTAGTCCATTTGCTTTCGGTTTTCCACATTCCTTTTGAGCTCCTCACTTCTTTCCGGCTTCGCATTTCTTAGCCTTAGACCTCATAATAAATAAGGTTGATGCACTACTTCGCACTCCGTTTTCGCAGCTGCCGCTGGAACAAAAATTAGAGGTACAACGTCTTGGGCCTTATCAACCAAAAAATTGTTCACTGGAACAATCCCATGACGGAGGAAAGCGTTGGCGTACATTCTGCGCAGAAACTATTCACTTGGCTAACACAGACGGCCCCCGAACTTGTAATAGAACTAAAATGAAAAAAAAAAATAAAAAAATTATGGCCTGACCTGGCACACATGGTCCGAGAGTACCAATTTCCGACCCTCTCCATACATGTCGCTAGGTATCTGTGACTGCTTTTACGAGGGGCTCATAATATAGGAAAGGCGCGAGTACAAATGTGTTTGCATAATAAGTGAGTGAACACGTATCAACTTCTTTTTGGCAAAACCTATCATCTTGTCTTCTGTACGTTTTTAACCTTATCCAATGTTTTATTTGCTGTCCTGATTTCAGTTTTTATTCATTTGCTTTTATCAATTATTTTATGCTGATTATGGGTTCGAAATAAACTTATCTTATACAGCAGGGGTTCTCAAGCTTTTGATGTTGCGGAGCCCTTGAAAAAGTTGACTATTATTCACGGAGCCCCAAAATAAATGTTAAAATTGTTACTTTCCAATTAATATTCCTGAGTAAGTTAAAAGTACTTTACTTAATTTGAATGCAACACCTTTTTAATAGGGTTAATACAAGTCATAAATGAATCTAAATTTCAAAGATAAATTATATATACTAAAGCTATAAATTTGACACTTGACAAACATATTAATAAATTAGGGGTCGAATCTTTCCCTTTCGACATTTTTGGAAGACTTAAAAGGCGCTAAAAACGCGCGCGATTGCATTTTGTTACAATCGCCGATTGTTTTCGTCAGTATGGCGTGTTTTAAACCTTAAACATCTTTACGCCGATGTTTATTCTTCCTAAATCAAAAATTTCCATTGACATATACGTGTATTGTTCCACAATGACAACGATAATTGCTTTTTTGTTCTCGTGGGGAATTATGAGTTCAATGTAAAAAAACATGTTATCATATTATAGTCATCGGCGACGAAATACTAAAAATAATAATTAATAAAGAGGTAAATCCGCAACTCGAATTTCTTGATTGGAAAGCGGCATTCTAAAATATTAAAACTGAAACTTAAATGGGAGATAACACTATAAGTGTTGTTTCAGCAGACTTTTATAGACATTGTGAATCACAAAATTTAGTTTTATGTTTACTTTGGTTATTCATCATAGTAACTGCGAAATCGAAACACAGTCAATTGTGCATGCGTTGTACCTTTTAGCCGCATGCAATAAAATAAATTACAATCGTTCATATTTTGCCCAGACCTTGGGTATTTTATGTTATTGGACACGTTTAGTGGCCATAACGATCGTTTCAATATTATGTTGTTGTTGTTCTTTGACACGTTTTTAAAAAATCGCTTTTCTTTTCGAATACTGGACCAATTGCTTTGAAATTTTCAGTGGTTAAAGATTAATTTCTTCGCTAGAAGGCTATTACTTTTATTTATTTCAAAATTTTGCGTGAATTCTATGAAATTTGATATTTCGTCTAAAAGTTTGCTGTATTATTTTTTATCCATGGGAACACGGATTTTAGTCAGTGTCATGACTGGCTGTACGTTTTGATTCGGCAAAATTCTTGCTACTGGAAATTCAGAACTTTTTTGAGGGTACCGGTAGCGTCAAAGGTACCGGTAAAGACTGATTCGCTCTGGTCTAACGTGTCCATATATTTGTGCGTAGCTCTCTTGTTTTAGAATAGTATTCTTTCATTTTAGTAATCCTAATAGTAATCTCGAATCAAACGTGAGTGACGATGAGCACAATTAGAATTATTACGACAAGACACTTTAAATGCAATTTAAATGAAGAATGTTGCGTAGAAATTTCCAATTCCAATTTTGAACCCCTCCCTCTTAAGAATCCTGGCTGTGCTCCTACTTATAAATAATGTCATTTTTTAATTCCGCCTTTTTGCCATATTTCGAGGCTATATTGTTGTCCAATTTTATCAAAGCTGTTATTGCTTCTTTGAACAGTTACAAAATTAGCCAAGTCAGTATTTTGAAAAGTAACCGAATAGCTCGCGGAGCCCCTGGGTTTCTCTCGCGGAGCCCTGGGGCTCCGTACGGAGCACTTTGAGAACCTATGTTATACAGTATCTAATACTGACCTAAGTGAGACGCCCGCCATTCGCCATGCGATGACGCACAGCAAATTTGAAAAACGCTGATATGAGATCTAGACAAATTAAGACGAAATCGTATCACGTGGCCAAATGCCATTTCCCAATCAGTGTCCGTCGTCTATGGACCTTCTTTTTCTTCTGTGTTTCTTTATTATAATTGCCTTCTTCTTATTTTGACACGTTGGCCGTAAAAACGCTGACGTCGTGTATTTGAGTCAATGTAGTCGAGCAGGTGAGGTTTCGTTAGATCAAGATTTGAGCTAGATTTAAGTTAGAAGTTGTGCAGATTTTAAAGTGTGCTTTGTGCTCTGTTGCATAGAACCCAAGTTAAAACAGGGGTACAGAATATTCTAAACGTAAAATCGGGAGAAAATTGTTACATGTCGCGCGGTGTACCTTAAGTTTTTAATAAATTTCCAACCTGAATTTCCTATACACCTATGCCTTGCTGAGAGGACAGGGTTGTTAGTTTTGTGAATCAGCAATATGTAGCCACAGTTTGGACAGTTTATGTCTAGTGTAAAAGCATATTGTGTGTTTGATTTTCTTGATTGTATTTCCGCCTACAATTTCGTCGTGTGATTATTGATAATACCAGTGTTCAACCCCCTGTCGGTAGGTAGATTACGGTATTTATTACCAGAATGTGCTTCGTTTGTTTGTGTATTTGTTTCTGTAATTTTATTGCGCTGTGAATGTTGGCGATTTCATGTGTTGGTATAGAAGTCTCCATACCCCAAATACAGAGTAGAGTCTCCAATGAACTAAATCCGATGGCGTTATTTATTTGGGGGTCTGAGTCTCTTTGCTGAATGATGAAGACTAAAGGTGGGCAAGTTTTTTATCAGGGGAAGAAAATATTGCCTACTTAAGGCTGGCGGGCCATGTAAGTGTGACGTAAAAAGATGCATTTAGGGACAATATTCAGTGTTACAATAAGCCTCGTGCCAAAACCAAATTTAATCTCAATCTAAAATTCTTTGAGCTATTTTCAGCTTAAACATCTAAATTTGGTTTTAGTTTGGTTGGGAGAGCATCAGGCGGGCCAGATTTGGCCGGCGGGCCGTAGTTTTCCCATGTCAGGTCTACCCTACCTAACACTGGATGATGTTATGTTTTATGTTTATTTTTTTAGTAATATTGCTGGTCTTTTCTACTTGTACGGTTTTTAATTTTCTACCCCAAAGTTGCCGATGGAACGTGATCAGTCAGGACAATCAATTGGTGTTCCAGAAGTCACAATGCTGCTAGTTTGCGCATGAGTACTTGCTAGTGTTCGAATTGCACAAGAAGACTATACCCACCCAACTTTTTGTACGTTTTTGCTTCGAACATTTACAAGCAGCCATTCATTGTAAGGAGGGAATTCTGAGAAAACTGGGATCTTTCCGGTTCGCTCGCATTACGTACCCAATTTGGTACTCATGTAGTGTGTGTACCAGGTTAGGGTTAGACCACAATTTTATTCCAATTTTCCGTATTCTAGTTCTATTACGACTTAGGGGACTGTCTGTGCTTGCCAAGTGAATATACCCCGTCCACAGATTTTCGTGCTTTTACACGAAACTTGATGTAAAATAAGCGAACAAAACTAGTTAAAATCCCTATTGGTGCACACACTTTTGGAGCGCCCCCAATTTAATATTCCCGGGGTGAGTTAGTAGGTATGAGATGGGTCACAAGCGACTTGGGATTGCAACATAGTCAAATCTAACGCTTAACTAATAGGCTACCATTTGGTGCGCGGTGGCAAGCGTGTTACGCAGATCGTTTAGTCCGCGGATGCGACCTATTAGGAAAACAAAATATTTAGCAAGCGATGGCCCCACTGGATTTGAATCAACTTGCCACAAATCCAGCGCTTTAAGGTTAAGGTGGATGCTTCGAACGGTTAATCGAACAATGTAGCAATCGGCCAGGAAATAGTAAGTAATGTGGGTGAGTACGACCGATTTATAATGTATTCCTCGAATGTCCCTCTCAGTCCCTTTGAATTCGAAACCCTACTTGTGAGCACAACACTCTGATTTCGTTGTTCCTGTTAAAACAGATAAGAGGTAATTAATTGTGTTACAGGAAGGGCCATATTAAACTTGCATGATATCATACGAGTATTTATTTTGCAGAAACGCCATGCATCTCTCGGGCGACACATAGGATCACTGATAGTTGCATCATTAAGATCACAAACATCAAGCATTTCTAGAATCGCAGGTTTCCGAATTCGTGTCTTATTTCGTCTGAAACTGTTCAACAAGTCTCATCTGTGGGCTGTGTTAAGGAAATCACTGATTATTGCAACATGCGGCGGTCGGGGAAACTTGCGTAAACTTTAAATAATGTTTCAGACGAAGGTAAAAGAAGCGTTGAAAAATATGCATCCACTTGGTTTGAACCTGGTAAGCCATGACAGTCTCTCACTTGTTGTGCTTGCGCTGCACTTGATTGCCTGATTCATTCAAATTTTATCAAAAAGGCACGTATACCGTTACAAATTCTAGCCGGCTTTAATCCGCATTTTGGAAATTTTGTAATTAATTAGTTTTCTTTATAAAAATAGGTTGAGGGCCACACAGGACTGAGCTGTAAGCACAATAGTCAATGTACACAGGTATGCTTCCAACACAGGTGCTTATCGACGAGCGTAGAAGGTGGTAGGTGGAGTGGGTGGGTCCTATTAATTGTCATTGTTTTCATTTCTTCGACTTTTGTAAAAAAAAAAAAAAAAAACTGTTTACGACGAGAAGTGTAACCGTTAATAGTGCATATTGAAAAGGTAAGTTAAATACTGAGTGCCATTAATTTTAAAATCTGGTCCCAGAAGGACAGTTTCTCCTATTTTTCAGAGAAACAAAAGTGTTAATTGAATATCGGAATGAGATCTTGGGTGCTGGGTAAAGATCTAAAGCAGGAGAGGTTCTATGACAAGGGGCCAAAGATTTTGCTCACTCATACTAGCGGGCCAGGTAAAAGTGACGTAAAAATATTCAGTGTTACAAAATTAAAATTTGAGTAATTTTAATTGCAATCTCAAATTCTTTAGCTATTTTTTTCTAAAACAAGATTTGGTTTTAGTTTGCTTGTGGCTGCATCAGGCGGGCCGGATTTGGCCCGCGGGAAGTAGTTTGCTCATATCCGGTCTGAAGCCAGAGTGTCAAGTCGAATCCGGATAAAAGAGTTCGATATGATCCAATCGCCGAGTAAGACTCGCTGGTGATCAGTTGAAGATTTTGAGCCGCCGAGCCTTTGATAAACTGTGCCCGCGTGGGTAAACACCTTCGCCGACCTGACACTCTTATTAGCGAAACTGACGAACAAGGAGGTACGTTGTGAATAAATACACATAGGGGAAGGTGGGGCACGTTGGGACATGGGGCACAGTGGAAAATCAGCTCTCACACTGATACTATATTCGGAATCCGGTTCGCGGTTTGATGTTTCAATCCGCCCTTCGGTGAGTTACAACGTCCCAGCAAACGGACAGCGGACGGGTAGAGCGACGCAAGCTATGAGGTGAAATTGGTTTTGGGGAGTTGAAACTAAAATTTCACCGTTCCAGTTTTTTCTTTTTTCTAACTTAGCCTTTTCAACGTGACAAACCACCGTCTGATATCTTTAAGCTATAGTCCACTGTGAAATATTTATAACGTTGGCGAGTGGATGTGCCTTCCGAATTCCGCCGTGAGATGATCTGAAGATATTTGTTGATTATGGGGAACAATGGACCGGAGTTCAGTGGGACATGCTCTACATGGCACAATTCGACAGTGTTTGATACAACAAGTGCTTAGAGACTTATAGATGCGTTATATTTTTATGTAACATAATGGTATCTTTCGACTCATGGTCCAATATGAAATATATTCGAGAATCAAAAATGATTTTAAAAATCTTAAATCTTCAAATTTGAGGTCTCCCTGTTCTTTAGACGATTATGCTGATTGATTGCTTATTTTTAAGGGCATACTTCCTTGAATTTTAACAGAATGACCCATTGTGCCCCAGGGTCTGTCCGAATGTGCCCTACAAGTGGGGTACAGTGGGACACTTGACAAACGTTTTTCAAAGCGTTTTAGTGGTAAGATGTGTGTCGCAAGGGAATTTCTTAGTCGCTGAATAAAATATACATTTACCCCTCTCTGCAATAATCCCGCAAAGTCATATGAATATGCAGAATAAAGGGCTCAGAATATGAAAAAGAAAAAAAGTGTCCCAACCTTCCCCACTTTCCCCTATATATTTAATTGTAGCTTATTATAAAGTGATAGTTTATCACTATTGCGTGTTTGTTCAGGTCACCTATAAATTCCCAGACTAACTTCCGGAACAGCACTTGCTTAGGCTCAGGGTGATTCCGTTGAAATGGGGAATTCTCCATCTATCTGTTGGTTGTATTATTTTTTGATTAATATAATCCTTGGTAAGCGGTGTAAGTTAGATATTTCATACGGTGCTCACCGTCAATAGCTGTATAATTTCAAAACTCAGAATTCTGACTTCTTGAATTAGATATTGGAACCTCGGGTGTTGCTACTCGATAACCGGCTTTGGTTCCCGCGCCTTCCCTTTCTCAGTAAAACTGTAAATTATCATTTTCTCGTAATTTGTGCTTTTGATATTTTCCTTTACAAGTTGGCAAAAATAAGCTTGACTTGTTCAGGTGGTCAAAATGGGAAATCGAAATACTTTCAGACTAGTGAAGCTGACGGAACATGCAAAAGGGTACGTGATGTATGTTTAATTGTAACTTATTGTAAAGTAGTCATTATACCGGTTGCGCGTTTGTTGCAGATATATATGGAAATTTTTTAAAAAGAACACGCCTGTCAAGTAACTCCAGATGTATTTTCAGTCGCGGATCGAGATATTGTCGACGCTAGTAACTACGGCATTGCA
Organism: Styela clava; assembly: GCF_013122585.1. Taxonomy (NCBI): domain Eukaryota; kingdom Metazoa; phylum Chordata; class Ascidiacea; order Stolidobranchia; family Styelidae; genus Styela; species Styela clava. The sequence continues at coordinate 3,818,968 of NW_024102832.1, read as the reverse complement.
TTCCTGAGTCGCCCAGGTACAGTTACAGGGAATTTATGGTTTGCTATATATATATATATCAGTGTTCCCTCGTCTTTGTTTAATTTTCAGTTCAGTTTTCCAAATATTTTTCCAGTTTTGTGTCGAAGCTTTGGTACCGGTTGCGTGTTTGTTGCAGATATGGAAATTTTTTAAAAGAGAAGACGCCGATCAAGTAACTCCAGATGTATTTTCAGTCGCGGATCGAGATATTGTCAACGCTAATAACTACGGCATTACCTTCCTGAGTCGCCCAGGTACAGTTGCAGGAAATTTATGGTTTGCTATATATATATCAGTGTTCCCTCGTCTTTGTTAAATTTTCAGTTCAATTTTCCAAATTTTTTTCCAGTTTTGTGTCGAAGCTTCGAAAATTTTAAAAAATAACACGCCTATCAAGTAACACCAGATGTATTTTCTGTCGCGGATCGATATATTGTCGACGCGGCATTGCCTTCCTAAGTCGCTCAGGTACAGTTACAGAAAATTTTTGGTTTGCTATATATATATCAGTGTTCTCTCGTCTTTGAGCAGTCTTCCAAATATTTTTCCAGTTTTGTGTCGAAGCTTTGGTTCAGATATGTTTTTAACATACCTATTTTTCGGCTAATACTACCATGGATGCCGCGGAACCCTAGTATTCCACTAAATATAGGAAATTCGTAAGTATTACTTACGTTGCTTGGACCCGCCGATTTCGATATATATACAGCTTTTAACAATCACAGCTGTCAACAAGAAGCGGACTGTCAATTCCAACCTTATTCCACTCTAAACACCAATCAAAATGACTTCAAACAAAATTTAATTCTTCTAAGGCGCAGCACCAAGTCGTTTGGAAGAATAATCTTCTCTACAGCACTACCATTGGTTGGTATTTTTTTCACTCTGTTATTTTACGTTTACTCTTACCATTTGTTTTATATCTATCCCAACGCGAAACATAATATGAATCCCACTTTAATGCTCAAGTCGAACCATTTAACCAAAGTTTACCTACTACCGTGCCCGGAAATCTCGTGCATAGGAAAGATCAGTCTGTTGCAGAATAAGTAAAAATCAGTTGGATTTATAGGGTTAGGGTATGGTCTTAATTAACGAATCTTTTCAAATGAAAAGGGGCATTCAAAAACATAACTATTAGTATCACAACTAAGACTAACGATAGTTACATTCGTTTGCTATATTTTAAATCATTTTATTTTCGATTTAATTAACAATGTTGTTCGTAATCCAATAATCCAGATTCAGTCTAATTTTGTTAGGAAGGCTTTATAGGGTTGGGGTATGCTCTTAACTAACGAATCTTTCTAAATGAAAAGGGACATTCAAAAACATGATACAACTAAAACTAACGATAAATTTCGCTTTCGAATTGAATCATTTCGATTCAACCAATGTCGTTCGTAATCCAATAATCCAGATTCAGTCTTAATTTTGTTAGGAAGGAACATATAACGTCCAAACTCTAGGCGGCTTTAATTCGTCAATGCTTAGCAGAGAAAGGTATAAATTATGAAAGTTTTCTTTATAATGTGGGTGGGGGAGGGCCACGCACGACTGTACTGTTTTAATGTGGTTTATCAATTTGTAATTCGTATGATCGGAACCTCTTGATTGAATATACCTACAGTTTTTTTCATCCATCAACCAACTAAAATTCAAGTAAAACGTATTCAAAGACAGCACATTCATAAACTAAAGGTTATATAATCTAGTGTTTGACAAACTGACTGATAATTTTTATCACTCGAGAAAGCCATATCCAATGACATAATCTGGAGCGATACTCGCAGGATCTTGATCCAAAGTGATTTATCTAATTCTAAATTATGTATTTTTTCAAATCGGGCGGTGTCAATTTGCCATATTTTTTAAGTAATGTGCTTTTACCAACTTGGTATTGGATCTGATTTGTAATATTGTGCTTTGGGCGTTCCAAAAGTGTGTTGCCAATATTACGGCAACTAATTTTTTTCGCCTAATTTACATCAAGTTGTTTGAAAGGAGTTTGAAAGGACTGAAACTTATGGACAGGGGGGCTAACACAGACAAAGGTATATTCACTTGGCTAACACAGACAGTCTCCGAACTCGTAACAGAACTAAAATATAGATATGGCCTAAGGGTATATTCACTTGGCTAACACGGACAGTCCCCGAACTCGTAATAGAACTGAAATAAGGAGAATCTGAATGAAATTATGGCCTAACCCTAAACTGGTACACATACTACGGGAGTACATTTTCTTGTTTATTATTCGCCAATCCACATATTCTTTGCCACTTGTGTCCGACTAGACTATAGTATCCCTTACCAAGTTAAGATTACATTTCCCTTTAAAATCTGCTCAAGCAGGCTTGAAGCGTTGGCAAGTTTCTTTTTTCAAAATCCATTTTCTCTGAAGAAAGTACAAATATCTGGTGCTCGGAGGGTACTTCAGAGTATGTGGACCAGGCTAGAGTTAGGCATAAATTTTATTCCGATTTTCCTTATTTTAGTTCTATTACGAGTTCGGGACTGACTTGTGTTGTCCAATTGAATATACCTCCTGCCCATAGGTTTCAGTTCCTTCATACAGCTTTATGTAAAATAGGTCTAAAATATCGAGCTCAATGACAGATGACTGATCGTTGCTGTAAATAATATTGTACACTCCCTCCTCGATAGCAACGCTAACTATTCCCGTAAACCACGAATAACTTATGCTTTCATTCATAACTTATTCAACCCATTACTAATTTTAATATGTGGTGTTTATATTTGTAGGTCTTCATGCAGAATAAATCGTGAGATCTAAACCGTTGTGACAGACCTGCGGAAGAGTGTTTGGTGGCATGCTTTGCAAGATTTTCTTCATGAAGCAGAAATTAAGTCCAGTGGCTTAAATATGGCTTGGCAGCTATGGCGCAAGAAGCCAAAAAGTTCCAATCGTAAAATGTTTATGTAAAAAGGTTATTTTTGCTTATTTAAAACACAAGTACATAACATAACTCTAGATCAGTGGTTCAACCTTTTTCTTTCGTGGCCCATCTTCGTCGCACAGAAATTCTTGTGGCTCTCTAATTTTTTATTGCAAGGAAAAACTACGATAAAAAAACAAGATCTTTATGCGAAAATAGAAACGTTTACAATTAAAATGGTAATTGCCACTCCGTAACGGAAAACACCATCGTCATTCATTGTTGCTACAATTAAAACCAGATGTTGTGATATAAATCAAACTAGCGATTTTGATAGCTCCTGTGGCCCAGCACAATCCTTGTTGAGAACAAGCCGTCTAGATAAATTGTTTCCAACTATCAAAAAGGGAGCCTTTTTGAACTTTGCCACGGCAGCCATTTTACGTAGACACGCCACTGACTAAGTAAGTATATTAAGATTTAACATAAGCACAGTTTTTATTGAAATTTGATCCTCATCGATCCAGGTCTGAGTCTCCTTGCCCCGGAATATCTGAACGCTATAAACCAGACGCGGGTATAAAGTACTGCCCGCGGGCCGAGTCCGGCCCGCCGAAGTTGCCGTAACTAAATCGAACCCAAATTGAGGTTATAGCTAAAGCAATTAAGATTTTGATAAAATTGAATTTTCTCATGTTGCATGTTGTCTTCCACCTTTGGTTTGTACACTGCAAGTATTGTTCATAAAATATAACTTCTTACGTCACGCTTACATGCCAGTCTGACTGAATGGGCAAAAGTTTGTGCCCCTAATTTAAAAACCTTGTCGTAGACGTTTATTTCTGCTACTGAGTACCAGTTTCTCATTTCACTCTTGAATTCGTTCATAATACGCATATGGATCCAGAGAAGTAGAAGACTGACTAGTTCCAAGAGCTGATGGTTTCCACTTTTACATAACAAGTTCTTTTATTCGTTTTTTCTCCCGCTGATATATGGCCAGTTTCAAAGAGGTTTTTTCGGGTATGGGACTATCTAGACTGCATACCCTCTGACAGATCATTTTGAACGTAAAATTGACTAATTAAAGTAGCGTGTTACAACTAGAGCTGGGCACGTTGAATCGAATATTCGAATCGAATATTCGAATCGAATATTCGAATCTAATAGTAAATTATTCGAATCGGTTCAGAGCTAAATTTCGAATCGCCGCCATCTTGTTTTCATAAGAGTCATATTTTTTCAACGAAATTCTAACATATGACTATTTTCTGTAGTGGATTATTATTGATAAAACGTGTTTGTTATTCTGTGTGAACGCCCAGTAATCTGAGTGATTTATTCTATGTCTTCAGTAATTCATTTGTTGAGGGGACCAATTACTATAGTAAAGTCGCTTACAATTATATATTTTCAAGTATTCGAGATTCGATTCGAAAAAATTATTCGATTCGATTCTGAAATCACAAGGTATTCGAAAATGTCCAGCCCTAGTTACAACCCGTATAGGAATGTTTCATTGGATTCCCAAATTCCTTGTTCTCAATAAATTTAGTGTTGGTGGTGAAAGTCTGGCTAAAAGCACCGAAGTTATTTGTCTTTAAACTATTTAAATCTATTCGTTCTGGTGTATTATTATTCTAATATCATTTCACGATTACCAATAAAAAATTTGAAAATAGAAATCTTCTTGCGTGTCTCGTGTTTTTGATGTTTTAAAGGTCTTTTTTGTGTATAGGGAGTTTTATCTATTCAAAACACCGGTTAATCGTCAAGAGGTAGGGTGGGTGTAATCAGTAGCGGATTGTGACGTCATTCGCTGGTTTTGGGATCTAATTTTTGAGCGATTGTGACGTCATCAAATTCAAAATTTTTGCAGCGGGCCCAGGAACCTGGAAAAATCGCTTCGAAAATTTTATGTATGGCCGATCGTTGGCCATAGATAATTCAAGCGTAATTAAAAAAAATATATTCGATCATGTGTGATTATATATGATCGGTATATGAATTTCAAATTTATCGATTTTCGCGAGTTTCGCGAATTTCTTGAATTTAGGCCGATTTCGTGGATTTTAAGCTTTCACTGGGCTCCGCTGTCACTTGGAAGGTTCGGAGAGCAACCGATTCCGATTTTTTCTAGAATGTACTGCCAGTGAGACTCAAACCATTAGCATAAAGATTCAACGAGACACCGTGACCAGCGCCTTTACCGACTACGCCATACAATTGTGAACAGCAGATGATTTAAGTTTTACTATTTATCTCTAAGTAGTTGGGAGTTGCCATATATCGCAAAAGTTTACACTTTCCTGTACGAGTACAAAAATTTGGGTGATTGCTATGTCTAAAGATAAATATTCGAGGTTAGCTTTGTGTTTAGATTTGCGAATGTGGTCAAGGGGATAAGGGCGTACAATTTTTATCTTAGTGTTCTCGGTTCAAGCCCCATCGAAGATACCTCTATTGATAAATATTAGAGGTTAGAACGGTGACTGGATTTTCGAATGTGGTCAAGGGGATAAGGGCGTCAAATTTTTATCTTAGTGTTCTCGGTTCAAGCCTCATCGAAGATACCTCTATTGATAAATATTAGAGGTTAGAACAGTGACTGAATTTTCGAATGTGGTCAAGGGGATAAGGGCGTTAAACTTTTATCTTGGTGCTTATAGTTCAAACCCTATCGAAGCTATCTATCAATTAAAAACGTGTAAGCTCAGATGGGGCTTGAACTGCGAGCTCCAAGATAGAAGTCGACCGCCCTTATCCCCTTGACCACATTCGCGAAATCAGCCAGTAATCTAACCTGTAATATTTATCCATGGAGGTATCTTCGACGGGGCTTGAACCAAGAGCACTAAGATAAAAATTTGACGCCCTTATCCCCTTGACTACATTCGCGAAATCAACCAGTAATCTAACCTGTAATATTTATCCATAGAGGTATCTTCGACGGGGCTTGAACCAAGAGCACTAAGATAAAAATTTGACGCCCTTATCCCCTTGACTACATTCGCGAAATCAACCAGTAATCTAACCTCTAATATTTATCCATAGAGGTATCTTCGATGGGGCTTGAACCTAGAGCACTAAGATAAAAATTTGACGCCTTTATCCCCATGACCACCATCGCAAATTCAGCGGCTCGTCTAACTTCTAATATTCATCTTTAGAGGTAGCAATCAACCAAACTTTTTGTACTTACACAGCAAAGTGTGAACTTTTTCGATATACAACTCCGGACTGCTTAGAGATAAATAGTAGGTTATTAACTAACAACATTCGTATGGCGAGGTAGGTTAAGGAGATTGGCTCAGTGTCCCCTTAGATCTTGATGCTCATGGTTTGAGCCTCACTCGCAGTACATTCTAGACAGATAGAAATCAGTTATTCTCCGGAGACTCTGAGTGTCAGCGGATTCCAACGAAAGCTCCGAAATCCCTAAAAATCAAGAAAATCGAAGGCTCAGACCCACGAAAATCGAAAAATTTCAAATTTATATGCTGATCATGCATGATCGTAGATAAATTTTTGTAATTACACTCGAATTATCTATGGCCGTGGCCATACATGAATAATTCCGATTAGATTTTCCGGTTCTGGGCCGCCCGTCAGGTCCTCAGTCGCCTCCTGTCCACCGGACCGTTAATCACGTGACACGAAAACCACGCCTAACCACCAGAACCTACGAATTACCAACATTTCGATACTCTTTCACCATTCTATGCCAGCACTAACTAAAACAGTCAGTCACTCTGATCCCTATATAATACCCAATACATCAAGAAACATGTAATGCACTTTGCCAGTTTATTTGCACATAACTTCTAAATATTAGTGAATAAGCAATATTTTATGAATAAGCACCATCTTCGCTCTAGATAAGCATTTGCTCAAATTATAAAAAAGCATCATTTTGGTTAAGAATAAACACTATTTTTAGAGTGAAAGGGCATTATCCGCAGACTGAAGAAAATTTTTTAGACACTACCTTGATTCACTCACGCTGATTCAACATTTGCAACAAGTGGATAAGAAAACGCTTTACACTTAAATCAGGGTGCTCCATACCCTCGCCCACCGCTTCATTACCCGTGGCCCGCGTCGTATTTGCGGGAAAAATATGGATATGGGAGGGAAAATACCACAATGCTCGCTTGATATATCTGCAAGTTGTGTTGGTGACAATCTAAAACGGCATTTTCACCTTATTACCCTTTCTCCTTAAATTTATCATTAGAATACCTTTTCATTAAAGCATTCTTGTGACATACCTATAGGACACGCAATCAGTACCGTGCCCAGAGAAAATCATGGGGAAGTGCAATTTAAGCTATTAATCGCGAGCCGCAGGTCAAAGAGCGTCCAGTTACTTCTGAGTTTTACCAGCATTTAGTTGACGTGATCAATTTATTCAAGAAGACTCATATTGGGTAAATTTAGTCGGCTAGTAGAGTCGATGAATAGAGTCTTTTAACACTGGTCAGCCAAGATGATGGTTTTAGACCAGAAAACTGGTTCTCAATCGGTAGGCCATGGCCCACTGCTGGATCACAGGTCTATTAAAAATTGCTAGTTTCAATTGCGTCACTACAGTTAGTTCCGATTGTTGCAGCAAAGAATGACGATTCGGGTAGGTAATTTTCATTCTAATCATTACCGTGCCCATTTTGTGGGAAGATGGTTTCAGTTTTTTTTTTACAAAGTTATCGGGCCACAGAATTTTTGTTGGGACGAAAATGGGCCACGGAAGAAAAAGGTCGAGAACCAGTGGACTAGAAAATCTGCCTAACCCAAAGGACTAAAACCCCGGGGTGCCTTGGACAGCAAAAGTATCTGAAACGGTGATTTTTCAGTGCAATATTCGATTGCAATGTCATTAATTAGACCAGCAGCAGTTTTAAAAGTTCGCAGGACATGAAGGAGGGGTGTATATAAATTAGAACACCCGATAATTATGTTAATCAGAATTAGCAATAATTTGTATTAAATTTTAGTCTGGTTCAAATCTATCTTCGTTTTCATCTTTCACATAATTATGGAGGCAAAGAATAACCTGAAAATAAAGTAAAAGGTTTAATTGGTATCGACCAACATGTAAATCGACAAGTGGTCGATTTTGACGCAGCTGAAAGCTTTAAAAATTTGCGAATATAGTCAATAATAATCACGCATAAGAAGTTTTTCATTGGAATTACTTACAAATTATCTAATGAAATAATGGTGTACCCAGAAGTATGTGCACCAAGATATGTAGCGCACATCCTGAACATAGTATGTGTAACAAGGTTAGGGTTCAGATTGTGCGCCATCTTGGTGCCCATACTTCCGCAGCGCCGAAATAATCTTAATCAGTCGTTTTATTATTGGGTCAAAACTTATCAGGCGAAAGGGCGCCAGACCATTTTATTCAGCTTATATTTATAATTATTTAGCTTTTTCAGCATAATTTAATAACGTCGCCGTTTACTAATTAATCGACTATTATGAAACGATATTTGTAAAATCATATTCAAATATATTTGAATATAAACGTTGTGAAAAACAACCACGCAACAACGATAATGCAATTTAGGACTAAAATTTTTTATAGGCTTTGACGTGTCTAAGCTCTACGCTTATTTAAGTAATGTGACGTTTCTCGTTATTCTCCCGCTACATAGGTATAGTGAGACTACTATGGTATAGTGAGACTACTATTGTGCGACGCTGTGGAATTGATTAAGTTTGAATATAATAAAATGAACATTTGGGTTTTCGTTTAACGTATTTCCGATTTTAATTCAAATGCAAACTGCAGTTTAGGTCTTCACATTTTTATTTCGAACCGATCGCGCCATACAACTTTCGGCTTCTAAAGAACTACGAAACACAATTGAGACTTTTATTCAACACCGATTTTACATACCTTTAAGAGAGTGGAATTGACCCGCTGGTCGCATAGCGCAAGAGGCGTGTCAAACTTTTCTGCTGCTGCCCGGGACGAGTTTCTGATAATACTGCCCCTTATACTTAACTTCAAAAATGATTCGGGGATAAACAAATTATAGATGTTGTTATACATGAGAATAAATCAATTAAAGGCCAATTAAAAGTAAAATGTTTGTATTATTATTATTATTTAAATAAAACTAAACAACAAACTCACCCTTATAAATACCGTGCTGCCCGGGGCGACTGCCCCTTTGGACTAACTAGAGACACGCCTGCCTTTACATTTCTCACTGTTGATTATAGCATCTGAAATATAGATATTACACACTTAACTCACAGGTACATACAAGAATTCAACTTAGTATTTCAGGCTTACACTCTAATTAACGCAACGACAGTGGTGAGCCATGTCAAAACCAGAGCTGTGTAAACGTATCAGCGTATTTTAAGCAAGGGCACTATATAGAGCACAAATCAAAATTCGGTTAACTACGAAGACGACAAGTTTATGAGTTATGTTTTTATTCGAATCTAAAATAGATATTTGCTTTGAAGTACTTTTGGTCAACATTTGATTATCCCGTTAAATCTATGAATAATAATTATACTATTTAGCTTATTTCATTCCTGTATATTACCGCGAGTATGGCACAAATCATTTGACCTAAAGCTGCATTGCTTTACAATGACAATTTAAAACCCTTATTTATTTTAAATTATTTTGAGGCGGAAGGAGTGAAAATATTTGTCAACTGGGAGTCGCTATCAGTTCTTTTCAAAAGCTTATACTTGAGAAGGGCTGTCAAAATTGTGGATATAGATCAACCTTTGAGTTTGAAAGAATTTTGATCGCTTGAATGCTTTGATTCTGACCCTCGACTTGAAATTTTTACTCGCACAGATTTTTGGTAAATTATGCACGGGTACATCCAGGATGTATTCGCATTGTTTATTCAGCTCAGTAGTCAAACTTCATTACATTAGTTAAATCACAATTATAGGATTTTACTAAGATTCCATACCTTTGTCATTCGTTTGTACAGTTGACGCTATTTTAAGTAGAGATCATGATATTGAAAGTTGGTTGGATTATAGGGAATATACTTGATAAGGGCTTCGAGAAATAATTTTTTCAACTGTAGCATTTGGCCATAAAATAGTTTTCCAGCGGGAGTGATACCCGGAGCCTTAGACAGAGCAAAGGAAGTAGCGAGTCAAAAATACAAATATAACTGAATAATCTAAAGTTGAAATATACTTAAAAAAAAATAATATTTTACAAGTTTTCGGAGAGTCTTAAATAAAAACATGAGCGACGTCGCAAAATTTTACTTTTCCATCTTAACTGGAGGGAAGATTTATTATTTTCCATTTTCCAGCGCCTACAGATAACCTCGAATAATTGATTTTAATTTGAGGCAAACGGCAGTTACTTGTATAGGCGTGCTTTTTGAGTTAGATGATCTTGTCGATCTCTGCGCTACGAGGAAAAAACTGGATTGTAGGATTACCTGTTAATAGTTTGAACTTTAGTTAATAACGTAAAAAGTCCGTAAGATACATTAGAATTTCGCACTTTTTTTTGTTTTTGTTTTTTGTTTTTTCTACTAAGAATTCCATCAAAAAATGTTATGCCAAAATTTATTTTTAGGCGGTGTTAATAATAAAAAGGAATATATCTCGCATCGCGATGCACATGCGAACTATCAGATATCATGTAGAAACTTCACTCACTCGTTTTGACTTTTCAAAAAGCGGCGTAAACGAAGTTGCGCATAACTGGTACCCCGAAAAAAAAGACTTTATACCGATTTACCACTTTTTACCATTTATACCGATCCAGCGATTCGTCTATCGATTGTGGATACATAATTTTCAGGCAAGCATCGAGTAGCTATAACGATAAGTGCAATAAAACGAGCATATATTTCATTTGAATATAATATATTTAGAGTGCAAAATTGATACGAACATTATTCAAAGTGTAATTGATAATGAATATATCTTGCATCACGATACGATTTGTCAGATATCACTAAAAACTACTCGCTCGTTAGTCTGACTTTTTTAAGAAGCAGCGAGTACGAAGTTGCGTAGAGGTGTTGTTTTCCTCCCAAATCCCAGGACGCCTTGGAAACGAGACCGCCAATCGGATTTTTATTGCTTATCACAAATTTAAAAAAGCAATTTCGAAATTGAGGGGGTGGTTAAGTATTTTGCTATTTGGAATAAAACTATTTGTAGCTTATACAAATGTGTTACGTATTTTACAAACGATCTACACTGATATGTCATATTCTACAGTTCCAAATACAATTATACTTCAATCTAGGAATTAAAATGTGGTATTACACCTCAAAATTAGGGGAGGGTTGAAATTTTAGGGGGTGTAGGGAAATCGCTGGGCCCCAGGGCTCCGCGAGCTATTCGTTTATTTAATAAAACACTGACTTGGGTAGTTTATGAATTGTCCAATGAAGCAATAACAGCATTAATAAAATTTGACAACGGCTAATACATTCATTAAATAAAGTAATTTTGATTTACTCAGGACCATTAATCGATGAGTAACAATGTGTGTTTTTGTTTTTATGAAATTATTGTTGGGATCCGTAAATAAGAGTCAACACCAAAAGTTTGAGTACCCCTGAAACAAACAACCATTATGGTATTCAGCGCTATAGGTCTCGATAGACAGTGCAGTAGCGCAGCGAAATCGTATTTAACAACCATCTTCTGCAAGCAGTTAGACATCAATTTCATACTTGTTTTACATAGATGCTTTTTTATAGAAAAAAAAAAATAAATACCGCCGCACTCGGTATTCTGCTAGCAGTTAGACATACATAAATACTTGAAAAAAAAAAAAAACTATCTCAGCCTTCGGTAATAATTTGAGGTGTTATTCCTGTACAATTCTGTATCAGAAACGAAGAGTGAATCACTGAATCAGGTACTTTGTCGCATTCTGGGTTCGTACTAAAAGTCGCTTTGAGTTATCTGTCAAAAGTTAACATAGTTTAGTTGGTGCAATGAAATACATTCCTCTCATCACTTTTTACCTTCAGATGTCTGCACGAATGAGATAATCACTCACGCCGATTCGTGGGCTACTATCGTCGCTCCATTCGGAAAATTCGTCCGGGATACCTGCGTTCCGTAATTTCGTCTTAAATGAGAAAAACTAGATCAGTAACCCAATCGTACCTAACAACCATCCTCTGTCATGTTATTTATTATTTTTGAACGAGATTTCCATTCTTGCATATTCGTGGTTTCGTCCGTTGCTTCTGTTGGAATATTCGTTCGGTACGCCTGCAATAGATATAACCTTGACGATATAGAGAAATTTGCAATATTTTTGTAATAAATTTTGGACTATTTTGCGTCAAAAGCGCAAATGACGTTATGCAATTCAGTGTTTTTTTTTAAATGAGAAAGACTACTTTCTATCAGTAATGACCCGTTGCTTTTAAAACTACACTTACCCAAAGAATGTCAGGTCATAAATTATAACGTAAATGACGTCACGCATCTTTTGCAATTTTGAACCGATGAAATTTGCAGGTATATACAGACATTGGAAATATTGATTTCATATCCCTTACTTTTACCAGTTGTGTATTGTGACAAAAGTTATAGCAAGATTCGACTAAGCTTAGCTCACCACAGGAATTTCAAAGCAACCAATCTTTATTGGCGCTCCATAATATTGTACCAATATGAAGGTAATTCTGTTCGCCTATTTTAAATTAAGTTGTGTAAAGGACTGAAGCCTGGGCAGATGGTATGGTATATCCACTCGACTAACACAGGCAGTCTCCGAACTCGTAACAAAACTAAAATAAGGAAAGTTATGGCCTAACCCTAACCTGGTACACAACGGGAGTACCTCTCTATCAGCACAAAATATAATACCAAACCATAATAATTACCAGTCCTAAATCCATGACATTCATTTACGTCAATTCCACGTTCCGGTGAACACAAAAGCAGCAGCGCGAACGAAGCTTATATATTTGACAAACTGGTTGGTTTGAATCCTTGCCTGAATAAAAAATCTTTATTTTGACGGATTTTAATCAATTTCTAAAGAAATTCGACTCGGACACTCACCTGGCATTCCTACAAACCATAACAATTGACAGTCGCATCATATTGTGGCAAATCCTTTCTCCTGGGCTGGCTCCAGCATCTGTAATTTCATATATATATATATATACAGGATGTCCATAAAGTCTTTTACAATTTCAATTTTGTTATGAAGTCGGTTCTCAATATATCTTAACCAGGTTTGTTGCTTTCAGTAATTGTTTGGGTATTTTTATTTCATTTAATACATCTGTGAGGGCCGAAATTATTCATGGTATATTGATAAATTCATTGAAACATTTTAATAATTTCTAGCGGGGATTGTTTCTTATTTGAATGTACTCGGGACACTCACCTGAAATTATTACAAATCTTACCAATCTGCTAGACGCATTCATCATATTGTGGAAAATCATTTCTCTTGGGCTGGCTCCAGCATCTAATTTTATATATTACGCAGGTTGCTTTGAACTTGTATGACTAAAAAATAACGATTGGAAACATTTTAATCATTTCTTGCGGCGATTGTTTCTTATTTGAATGTACTCGGGATACTCTACTGAAAGTATTACAAATCTTACCAATCTGACAGACGCATTCATCATAATGTGGAAAATCATTTCTTTTGGGCTGGCTCCAGCATTTGTAATTTCATCTATTTCACGGGTTGGGTGGCTTGAACTTGTACGACTGAAAACACTTTACTTCTGGCAGCATTTGTTTTCAATTTGAATGTTCTGAAAGTCAACTGACATTTTCATGATTTGCCAGGCTCATACATTTTGCATTTTCACAAATCCTACCGAATGTTCACGCGCATATTATGGCAAATCATTTCTCTTTAACTGGCTCCAGCATCTGTAATTTCATATATTTTGCAGATTTGTTGTTTTGAGTCCGTGCCTGAATAAAAAATCTTTATAAAAATGACTAACCAATATCCAGCGCCAATTGTTTTTAATTTGATGCACTCGAACACTCACCTGTTATTTTTTTTAGTTTACAAAACTCACCGAATTGGCATATTGTGGCAAATCATTTCTCTTGGGCTGGCATCGGCATTGGAGACCAATGTTTTTATGAAAATATTCTAACAAGTGTTGCTTGCGACGAGAACGATGGACGCGATCTTCTCCTCATGCATAATTAGACCCTTGAGAAAACATCAATTATGCAACGAGAAAATCCGATAACACAAATTCAAACGAATCGAAATAAATGAATTGACCATTTATAGTCAATGAAACCCAAATAACGTAAAAAATGCACGAAACAACAAATCCACAGGACGGGCCAAAAACACCTTTTCGATGGCTGTCAACCCCCATTGGCGCACCCTGTATATTAAGGTAATACACACACACCTATGAATATATAAGGCTATAATCTAAACCTTCTAGACTTTCGCTTCCTGACCCAAAATAACAAAAAAGCATGAAATAGCAATTCTAGGATACAGCGTGGGTCAAAATCACTTTTTATTAATTGTAGAACAACTTTTGGCCCACTCTATACATTGGGTTGACACACATATGTATATACTTATGACTCCCCTAAACTTTCGCTTCCAGAACTGTTTTACTTTACACTAGCGCTAGCTAAAACCTGAAATCTGCAGCCGCACCTACGCCACGTGCGATTCAAATGCGCTTCATCCGACGCCAATCACGTCCACGTGTCCCGATTAGAAAAACGCAATTATAATAAAGAAACAAGATTGTGACCAAGTCGAGTCTTGTTGTCAATAACTGATTGGTTAACGAAGGAAGTTACGTGATTTATCTACGTCTCCGTTTATCCCAAACCGAAAATATTTGTGCGTCGTCGTTTTTGTTTATCCATAAATTACGAATGGCGAACAAAAATTTTGAATTAAGATAAATCAATTTTTGAAATAATATCTTGCGACTTATTAAATGAGAATCCAAATGAAAAGGTTTGAACGAAAAAATCTGTCTTGTTTGGTGAAATTAATATTTCCGAATGAATTTATACGTTTATACGCCCATTCACTGTGTTAGAACAACACCCTCTAACACACGGGTAGGCAACCTTTAGCATTGGGAGAGCCACTTGGTATATTTCCCAGCAAACTCGAATTTACTCCGAGCCGAAACCTTTACACCAGGGGTCGGCAACCTACGGCCCGCGGAGCACTATAATCCGGCCCGCGACGCTTTATTAAATTATAGTAACAAAATATTCGTTTTGACGAATATATTCTTTAGACTAAATTATATTATAACCTAACAATTATATAATTCACAATTACTCGTTTAATGAGCATATAATTTAATTATAATTAAGCAAATGGCAACAAAACGCAGAAAAGTTGATGCTAAGTGCAAAGGGTTGAATGACCTGAAAATATCCAAATGGAATTTTTTGAGATGCAATGAGGAAATAAATCTACATTCTATCCGAGAGATGTATCACTGCTTGATTTTCATTATAAAAAGTACCATCCGTTCGGTTTTTCAACTTTCTAAAAATATTCGCGGCCCGCCAATGACTTACAACCTTAATGTTGGCCCCACTGCTTTTAACAAAAACTGCTGTAACCACTTTGATTCACAAGAGCCAGAACTTCGTAAACAAAGAGCCGCAGGTTGCTGATCGCTGCCCTAACATCAGATATATCTAATTGCTTGAAATGAACGTTCGTTACAACATAGTACACGCTTTTCACTCCGAACGTAGCAGGCAAGCAGCAATTCCTGGTTGAGAGCTACAATTTCATTTTCAACACTTTTAAATTTCCTCTTAAAATCGCGGCTTTATATAAGCAGTCAATGGCTTATTTAGGGCGTTTTTCAAGCTCATACATCTGGAATAGGGCTGTGCATTTCGAACCGAATAGTATATTATTCGAATAGGTTCAGAGCAAAATTTCGAATGGCCGCCATCTTTTCTTTCTTTCTGCCAATGGTCGAGGTGAATTTTTTTTATTAAAGCCATTTTTTTCAAGGCAATTCTGACATATGACTATTTTCGGTAGCGAGTTATTGATAAAACGTGTTTCTTATTGTGTTTGAACACTAAGCAATCTGTATTGAGTAATGTATTTTATGTTTCCAGTAAATCATTCGTTGACAGGGACAATTACAATAAAAAGTCGCATAGAATTATACATATCTCAGGTATTCGAGATTCGATTCGAAAAAAATATTCGATTCTGAAATTCAGGTATTCGAAAATGCCCATCTTAATCTGGAACGTTAATTGATTATAGGATAGGATTTTCACGTTTATCCAGCGAATAGGAAAGCCCATAAAGCGACTTAATCTATAGCGAACCATGCAGAGGCGTATCTACGGGGAATGGCGCCCATCACAAAGTTTGAATATGCCCTCGTTGATCGTTAGTTAACAATTTTTATTAATGGCTATTGGTGAAATGAGATTCTTTTACGTTATTATTCAAGTAAAATTAGGAGTTTCATTTATTTCCCATTTTCAATTGGTTTATTAAAACTTTATACAACGCCCATTTCAGCGATACCCACGTAATCCACGGCCGGTTTTAGAAAAATTCGCCGTATAGGAAAAATCGCCGCAAAAGCATTTTTTATTTAAAAAGATTCGTTATTTGAGGGCATACCCTAACCCCATAAACTTACTGTTTTTATCATGAATACTTGTTTTACAGCAAAAATCATCTTGCGTGGATATATCCCGCGACGATTTCCTGCGGAAATTTTCGGCACACGTCCACGGCATCCTCTAATTATCAGTCCCATGTCTGGCAAAAGTTTAGTTAACCAGTTATTTTTATTTCAGATGCATCCATACCTAGGCTGACTTAGTAATGGGTATCGAGGCAGTTGTTCGACAATGCCATTTGATCATATCCATTTGTGGTGCATGTCGCACATCTATGGCTTAGGTCAGTGAGGTCTTGAACATGTATCCAGTCTCTGTTATATCATTTAATTA
Source organism: Styela clava (assembly GCF_013122585.1). Lineage (NCBI taxonomy): Eukaryota > Metazoa > Chordata > Ascidiacea > Stolidobranchia > Styelidae > Styela > Styela clava. Next base: position 3,802,088 of record NW_024102832.1, on the reverse strand, counting down.
TTACGCGGATACTGTTACATGCTTGAGGCAAATAAACATACAAACATATTGCTCTTCCTTGAGGATTGGGTTCGGGTCAGACCCGTGCCCCCCACTTTACCCATCTATCCTATGATTAATCCGCCCCCTTCCCAGGGGAAATCAGAAAATACAGGTCAAACACACACGGAATATTCAATCGAATCCTAGTATTATTAGTAATCATGCTAAATATTTACAAATGAGATTTCCAATTTTAATCAAGATTAAACAATAGGTTGCTAAATAAACGGAAAATATGAACAAATGTAACAACAATGAAGCATGCAGAAAGAAATTAAACTTTTACTAAATTGTCACTTCAGAATTTGGATCAATGTTTCAGTGAAGAGAATAATATACATATACACAGGCCGTGCGATTTTAGACCACCGCGACCTAGGTCGCTGTAAGTCGTGTTCTAGTAAATATAACTAATATGAAGTATAGAAGTATAAAAGGAGATGAAATGTCTGGACAAATTCTTTCCATTAGGGCTCTAAAAATGTGGCAAAAATATGGGGTTAAACTGCGTTCTATGAAACATAGACCGGTCGATATTGCAAAGTGATTCGAGATAGCAATTTGTAAAAATATAGAAAAGTAATAGATTGTTTAATTCCGATCAAAGGATTAGAGACATAGTATAGTTTAGGTCAATGTAACTTAATGAGAAAAATTGGCACTTTACAATACGAATCGAAGAATATTATACCGGTACCTCCATATATATATAAGCAGGGTTCGTTTCGCATAGGGCTCGCAATAATTATGGCCGGCCTTACATACAATAGAGCATTATTGGCTCTGAAGAATAGGCCCCGTGGAGGCAAAATATTGCCCAATATAGGGTTAAATTGCAGTGCAGTATTACTATATTGATGCTTGTCATTGTAATGGAAGTTTAACACATTATTTGTATGATTTGAAAAATTACAGTGGGTAAATCCATCGTATATAGATAAGGTATATAGATAAGGACTGGTGGTTAATCATAAAGCATGAGTTATGTATTGCCATTTATACAGTTTATACTGGACATTAGAGATATGTGCAATTCAATCAAATATGTTATATGTAGCTCACTACAAGGCTATAAACAAGCAAACAAGGTATAGGCATGCCATATTGGTTGTAACTTGTATATCACAGTATATAGTAGATAATAATAAGCAAACTTGAAACTTTACCATGGCCGTATTACTAAATTACATGTTTCTTGGGATGCCAAAAGATAAAAAATGCAAAAATAATCTGGAAAAGGCTGGTTAATGATTATAATTATCAGTTGGGGTTACTCAAAACTAACTTTCTACATTTTTATACCTTTGTGAAAGAAATCAGTATGTACATAATACAAGGGTGCTACAGCACGAATGATGATGACCATTGAATCACATAGACTAGCTAAGTTACTTGCTTCTCAATGATAGAAAATAACAAAACAAAAAAATAATAATGAAATTAGCAAGGAAACAGGGTCTAACAATAGATATTAGAATAGTTCATCCAACACACATTCTTCCAATACGAGTGTTAAAAAAAATTCAACAGCTGACAGGCATAACTATAATGTAACTGCAAAACTAGTTACATCGTAAAACTACAAAAATACCACAATATTGATAACAACCATGATTACATTATAAACAAAACGATTGAAAAACATAATCAACTAATTTTTTTTAGTTATTATTATTTATTTATTAGTTTTTATTAGTTTATTTTTAATTTTTTTTTCCAATTTTTGTTATACAGGCTTTGCATTGTATAATTATATAATGTATAATGTAGGAGTGAGCACTTTAATCAGTATATTTCAAATATAGAGAAGAAATAGATGCGAGTGCTACTGACAAAAATGAAATGGAACGGTCAATATATGACATTCACATTGAAAAAATAAAATTATTTACAAAGCATTTAAAGACATGACTCCTAATAATCATATCCAAATCATAGGAAAACTAAAATGTGAAGATTACAAACGGGCTGGCGGTAATGTCATTTCTAATAGTACCGAAGAAGAATATAGAGAAGTTACGTATATTAGAAAACTGGCTAAAGTTATTCTACAAAATATTAATATATACGGTACATTGTTAGAAGAAAGTGACAATTCTTTGAGATCTTTTTCGAGACTGGTGTAAACTGGGCAGGCATATGTCAATATTTTTTGTTTGTTGTAGTCAAATGTCTTATCACAGAAAAGGCTTGAATACGGCTTGCAAGTAAGTCAAAATCTATTCATGTGTTTGGATATTTGGAACGGAATTTGGTTGAAGTCAAATTTTTTACACATGACTTGAAAAATATTTTTCAAATTTTTTGTCGGTCGTAGTCAGATAAATTTTGAGTTGCAAGCAAAAGAAGTAATACATCTCAAATATTATATCCAAAGGCAGGAGGTAATAAGGTTGGAGAGCCTTATTTTGGAAGACACTCCAAATTGGCAATTGGCAAGAGTCATGGTCACAGTCAGAACTCAAATTTTTCTGAATTCGTGGATAAATTTAAAATTTTTGCATTTTGTGATTGGAGATTAAGGTAACTTAAAACTCAAATTAAGACCAAGTACTACTGTACTTGGATACATATACGTAAATAAAAGGAGGAATTAGGGTTTTGACCAGAGCTGTGAGACTGGAGCAAGTTTTCACTGAAGTTAGAATCATATTCAAAGTTCCCAAAATCCAAATTCTGAATTTCCCTGTGGCCAAAATTGCTGACTTTTGATGGTAATACAATAAGGCAAAACTTGCTACAAAAACTTAATAAGTATTTTGTTTAGTGAGCATTCTTAACTATCTATCAAAAAAGTCTTGCGCCTGAGCCAAGATTTTTTCGACACACAGTTGGGAGTCAGAACGGCGCCAATTTTGGAATTTCTCGTCTTCACAGACCTGGTTTATTTAATATCATGAGTGAATATACTTACTATGTGTTCATCATGCATACAGGTTTACAAAAATAAAATTCACTACTTAGCTTTGGAAATTGGCACACACAGACAGGAATATATTTGCTCCATTCATAATATGATGGGCTTGTCTAATTAAAGTGCAGAGTATTTTTTAATAAACATTTAGCGATATGGAAGATTAATTCTGTCTCGCACAGATCGTTAGGGCTGAGGAATGGAATCGAGAGTTTAGTATGTTTTCCCGGGATCGAAATTGCAGATTTACAATGGTGGTAAAAAAGTGTCAAGTGGTCATACAGAAACTCAAGTAGTATTGATTTTACCAAATTTTATAACAGTTCGCATACACCAAAGTCAAAATTAGATTTCAACAGAGTTTGGAGCTAAAATCGGACTTTTTTATAAACACAAAATACAATTATATGTCTAACAAGCAGAGAATCAATAGAATTGAAGAGTAGAAAAATCGACAAAATACCAAAAGCACACTCTTAACTTATGAAGGATATGTATACATTTACTTCAACATTATTCGCTCATATTGATATGTTTGTAATAAAGAGTGGGCCAAAAGTAAGATCACAGTTACTCCATTATTAATCTATTCAATTTAAAATTCGATATCACATAATATTAATCTCAATAATCATTCAGTGAAAAAACTTAAAAATGAGCATCGGCATCTTGCATTGACTGAATAAAAAATGGTAACAAATAACGATATATCTGGATTATAATACCATGAAAAAACCAAAAAAAAGCTGGAATTATCACTGATAATCAAGTTTGAACATAATTTAAATGCTTATGTTTTAGGTATTGCACTGTTGTTAATACTAATCTTATGAGTAAGAAATGTAAAAGGGACTGGATTAGACAGTTTAAGAACAATTGGGTAATAGCACCATTTAAGTAGAAAAGTTTATAACATGTCATGTGGTCACATTTGGTCATTCGCTTCCTTGCTTTGAGAACTTATCAAAATAATTGGCCCTGAAGATAACAGATACAGCTTGAATATAAAACAATTGAATATACCGTATGTGCTCGTTTTACCGCCCGATCTTTATTATTAAGGGCCCGTTTGAATAGCCGCCCGTGTGAACAGAACATAAAAATAAATAAGGGCTGGTGCTTGAATATCCGCCCGATGTGAAAGCTGATTTTTCAGTGGTAGAGAACAATAAGAAATAAGGAGCGCTTTTGTCACAACGCTGTTGAATTTTAAGCGCCGGTAGATAACACTCATGCCTTAGGCACCCAAGTAAATAACAAATAGCATTGATTACGTAACACCATGGTTCTCAAACAGCGCGTTGCGATGCCCAAGCCTCATTTCAATATTGATAGGGCGTCGCAAAACTTTTCTTCTTTTGCGGATTTGTACCTGCGGTGCGTAGAAAAAGTCAATATTTTCGTTATTCTCTATTTCATAAACTATTTTCATAAATTAACACAAAATTAAAATAAATTGATCTCGAGATTTTTCGCATAATAATCGGTTTATTATAATAATGTTTATTAACGTATTATCATTTTATTACTATCGTAGGACTGAAGAAAAAAATGTATCACAAATACCAGGATAAAACGGATAAGGGAGATTCAAATACAAAATATTACAAAGAAAGCATAGCTTTGTATTTCTAGATTGTGGAAGAGAAAAACCGAAAAAAAAAAGCTGGCGCAAAAATGTAGAGAACCACGACCTCTCGTCCGGTCAACAGCCCATGTCATGTATGGGAATAGATAACTGGGTATTTGTTACAAATGCATAAACATAAATCTGGTATTAGAAGAAGATTTTTTTTAATTATTTAAAGTTTTAATCTGTTTGATATTACATAAATGATATAAAATATTATGCTGCCTTCAAATGGAATTCAATGACTAGTTTTGTACCATTTGGAAATGCATCAAATTTAAAATAATATACTTCACGTCTCAATGGTAAAGGGGGAGGAAAGCTTATAAGAAGGTGGATCATATAAAAACCATGACAACTAGTCAGACCTCAAAAAATAAAATGGCAACCACCCAAATCATAATTGAAACCCAGCACAGATAAAAAACAAACTATTTGATGATGGTGATTCAGTTGAATATACGAAAAAGAGACTAAAAATCCTTGGGTCTCAAAATTTGCTAAAATCCAAACCAAATTTTTTTTACCAAACTGGTAATGAGAAAACGATATAGGTTTTCACCAGCTGTGCATTCTTTACTATGAATAACCCTTGTAAAACCGTTTACAATTCAGTTTGGCCATCAGCATCTCTATAACACTCAAACATAGAACCAACAAGCACATACGATTAGGGCTGGGCATTTTCGAATACCTTGTGATTTCAGAATCGAATCGAATAATTTTTTCGAATCGAATCTCGAAAATATATAATTGTAAGCGATCTTAATATAGTAATTGGTCCTCTCAACAAATGAATTACTGAAGACATAGAATAAATCACCCAGATAGATTACTGAGCGTTCACACAGAATCACTCACTACAGGAAATATTCATATGTTAGAATTTCGTTGAAAAAATATGACTCCAATGAAAAAACTTGGGGAATTCACCTCGACCATTAGCGGAAAGATAAAAACAAGATGGCTGCGATTCGAAGTTTAGCTCTGAACCGATTCGAATAATTTACTATTCGATTCGAAATGCCCACCCCTACATACGATGCAGCACATAATCATGAAACATCCAATTTTTGGTATAAAACAGACATAGACACAAACAATTCAATTATCAAGATCCCCTATTTCAAAACGATTAAAATTCTTCTTGTTTGCCTTGCTTACTCAATCTATGGACTTTATTTTTATTTTGCATTATAGTTAAAGAACTAACTACAGGGTCGATTGTGGGGGGAGGGGGCTTTGGGTAGATGTGGGCAACTGGAAAAGGCCCCAATTTATTAAACCGGGAATGAGATGGTTGGCATGTGGGTTGGAACAAGATCTGTGACCTACAATGCATCATAGTTCAAGAAATAATTAGAGTACTCTTTGGTTTTAACCAACTTTCATCGTAAATATCACATTTTTAATTAATCAAATATGAGTTTTTTTGCCCACCCTGTATTTTAGATACAGCTACTGAAACTTAAACAAATACATGAACAATGAAGCAAATAATTAAGAGATATGCAAGTTTGCTATGAAACATATAAGAGTAAACTCTTGAAAAATTCAAGTTGAAAAAAAATATTTTTGGTCGAGCGTTATTGGTTGATTGCATGAGATGTAAGAAATGGATTCCTATGCTTGCCTTAAATTGAGGAGAAAAAAAATATCTGTCAAATTATTTCAAGCAAGTTTGCTTAATACAAGCCTTACTAAAATAATGTCCGACTACTGAATATATGGAATCAAAATTTATTCTACACAAATTTGAATTGAATTAGTGAGTATTTCCAGAAATTTGAACATAACGTATGAAATACTTTATACTGTAATGTTCATTTTTAACATGGAATAGGAAATTTTGTGGATTTGATATCAAGTTTAGATGCAAAGAAGGTTCTCACAAATAATTAGTGTTTTATCACAACTTTTGTATCTTTTTGAAAATATTCATTCTGAAATACCGGCCATTATATGACGGAATATAAAGGAGTTTAAAAATTGTTCATGGTCCATGAAAACCCATTTGAAACAAACATAATGAATAAGTTTTAGGAAAATATTTGTTGTACAGACTCAAAAATTTAAAAGTTAAAAGCCAAATTAAAATGACTAAAGTCAAAATTAGAGTCATACTAGTCTTTTTAGAGTAATAAAAGGAATGAGATTGCAAATCAACTACGGAATACAGGACTGAAGCCCAAATCCATGTCTACTCAAGTAACAATATGTAGTAATATATGTTGTAAAATATGTAGTACTGGCTAAATTCTATCATTCAACATTTTTTTTAGATTTTAAAATTGTCCATGGTTCATGAAAACCCATTTGAAAAAATTGCAGAAGACTGGTCTCTATAAACCATATTTAGACCCTAAAATTTAGATTACAGAGATGGAGTCAAAAGGCTGGGGTCATAAGCCGAATTAAAAATGGCTGGAAGTCGCAAATTTAACTTATTTTTAAAAAAATTTCAAAGGCTCAAAACAAGGCTTTATAGTAATACAAATGAAATTGCAAAGCAACTATTTGTTATCAGAACTCTAAATTTTAAAAGTACGGGGCTGGCGTCAAAATCCATGTCCATTTGAGTCATAAGCCGAATTATAAACGACTAGATGTCACGATTTGGAGTTTTGTTAGCTCCAAACTAGGCATTAGCAAAGCAAAGCCCACATTGTGGTAATTAATATGTACATGAAAGCGATTCTACTACGCAATAAAATAAATTAGGTACATTTTACAATTTTTGTGTTTAATTTACATATATACAACTGCAATGGGTAATTAGGGTAGATTAATATTAGGATAATAATAATATTATTATTTTTCGGTTTTCGAGGAGAGAAAATAAGATGGGACTCTAATTAGTGAAGGTGTAATGCGGAATACAGGGATATCTCCGAACTTAAGGACAAATTTGCTACATTTTATTGCATCATATAAATGTAAATGGTTATTTCCTTCTGAATACAGCTGTATAGCATATCATATATGAAAGGTGGCAATGGCATAATTGTGTTAAATTATTTTATTTAGTGCTGTTTGATGAAAAAAATAAAATAATTTCTTCGATTACAAGTTGACATTATGCTATGGTTCTTTACTCTGGTTAAAACAAACTATGCATAGTTCAGTTGTGCAACTTAAATAATTCTCAAACTGGATCCCTCTGTGGCCGCTAGCACTCTCTGTAGGTTCCATTCACGATAACTTCAAAAATTGGAAGCAAATTTACTAACTATGTTCAGTATTTTAAACTGTAATGCAGTTATGCTTTAGCTTTCGGTTGTTTGCTTTTTCAATATTGAACTTGCCAAACAAAATATGTGATGGAAACATGCAGCCACAGATCATGGACTTAATTAAGAATCACTGTAGACAAGTATCGAACCCATAATTTAAGAAGCAAATATAAAAATGCCTTGCTAGCAAACAATGTTACCAGATTTAGCAAAGATGACTGGCGCTGCTTTGTACAAATTTACAGGGTGTCCATAAAGTCTTAAAATATTTTAGAATTGCAAAGGGAATTTATTGATACCTTATGTTGTTTTGTCCATCACAGATGTATTGAAAGAAGTAAAAATACTTAAGCAATTACTCATTCAAAAACAACAATCCTGGTTAAAATATATTGAGAACTGACTTCATCACAAAATTGAAATGGTAAAGGGACTTTATGGACACCCTGTATAATTGTTAAAAAATCTCCCACATTTTGAATTCAATTACATAAAAATTCAATGTGAGATTTTTTTGCATCACACTGTAACATATGTAACCTAATGTATATAAGTTTTTTAATTTTTTAAAAAGAACTTTTTTTTTTAAATTAGCCAGTATTGGTTGAAAATGTTAATGCTACAAAATTGAGTAATTGGGAATATATTTTGCAGATGTTAATCATTTTTAACATTTTATGTCGCCAAGACTAAAGTCCATATTTTCATCAGTATTAACTCTAGCAATAGAATGCTAATTTTTTGAAAGTTTGAACGAAGCAAAATGTTGTTGATGCAAAAAATAAATCCTGTAACTCGTACTGTTACATTTTGGTAGCAAAGACACCTGATCAATAATCAACCTCCCTAAAATACCCCATTTGCAGGCGTGTTTGGTTCAGTCACTTCCATAATAATAATTCACAACTGAGGGGGGGGGGGGATAACTAGCAACTAGTTCCTTAAAGGAATTGATACTATATATTTTTAATTGTTTTTAAGTAAAGCTGTATTAAAACACGCTAATCTATCTATCTAGTTACAAAATGCAGGTTAGCGTTGAAAAAATTGATTCAAATTTTTTTTTTAGAAAAATGTGATGAAAAAAACAAAAAATTAATTTTGAATTACCTTAAGAAATTTGTAAAGCCAGATAATTAAAATATTTTTCGATGCATGAATGATAACTGTATATCCTCACTTATAAGCCGATCTTGCATATAGGAGTACCCCCTAAAAGCGGCTCTAAAAGAGTGAATTTATAAAAATTCGCATCGCGGCCGACTGTTATTGCTGTCATAACGTAAGTAAGCCAGCACCCCATTTAGACGCTCCTTTAGTGCGATTAAAGTTATGCAAGTATATGCCGGATTTTTAGTGCAATCAGAGTTATGCGTGTAAAAGTCGACCCGTCAGTTTGGCAACTTTGTTTTGAGTTTCAAACTCGGCTTACATGTGAGTATATACAGTAAATCAAATCATTTGTCAGAAAGATTAATTATTTCTAAAAACTTTGTTTAAAAAAATCCTAAAACTTTTGGAATTATCAATTTTCCTTCCGTGTTATTTTTTAAGTGGGCTGTGGAGTTGGATTCATATTTTCAAATTTTGAAGATTTAGGAGTATTTCAATTCTAAAGTAAAAGTTTTATTGCTAAACTTTCAGAACAAAATAGCATTATCTGTCAGCCTAAGCAATTTTATTTTAATAAAGAACAAAAAAAGTTGAATATTGCCAATTGGTAGTCACGATTCGTTCAGAATTCTCTTTTTTTGTACAAGTGCTCGAGCATTAAAATCTACAAAATTCCATAATTTTTTTGTACCAGGGTACAGTTCAAATTTAATTATCTAAACTCACTAAAAAGGTTCCTTCTTCCTCAGAATTAAACCATAATCTTAGATAAGATAATTTATTGATAATAATATTAATAATTTTTATGATCTTTGTAATTGATATGATAATAGATAAATTTTTGACACAAAATTTCAAATTAATTTTCCAACTCTTTCCAACTCGAGCCCTTTTTGTTACTTAGTATCTTTAGTGAAAAAAACAACAACTTAATTTCACACTCTTTCAGTTAACTCATGTCTTGAGTGTATGTGGGCCAATGCCCCCAAGTGGAAAATATGGACAAAACTTATTTTACTTAGAAAGTGTCCACTCTAACGACGAGGACGTACAAACACAATAGAGCATGAAGGCGAAAAAAATGAGATGATTGAGCAAAACCGCATATGTAATCAATTTTGTAATTATAACTTGGTTATTCATGCAGCTCTGCAAAACATCTCAAACGATGCATGAAGAAATTTGATACACAGTGAATCAACTTTACAAATTTACAAATAATATATATACAATAGGCGAGAATATGGATATTTTTTTCAGATATATTTTTTTCAAACGAAATTTTGAGTTCAAAACCAAAATTCGATGAGTGATGCCAACCAAAATTTCAGATTTGTTAGAAAATTTGAAATTAAAAACTTCAGAAATCTCGAATTTATCTTTTCTCGCTGACAAAATATGATAATCAGTCGACTATCTGTGTGTCGTCACACATCAAAATTCTGTAGCGCAAAAGATAAATTTAAGAAATATTCGAATCTAACGCAATTTCAAAGTTTTCAAATAAAACTGAAAAGTTGAAAAAAGAGAATCTAAGAACAAAATTAGCTACTGGGAATCCGGATTCAAAAGTTCTAAAAAAACTTTCCGAATTTTAATTTAATATTCAATTTACTAGCATTGCTATTTAACATAATACAACAACAAAAGCAAAAGCCGAGCGAAGCCAATTAGAGCGCTTTTAAGAAAATTTCCCCAAAGAAAGACTGCATTGCATGTATCTTTATACAAATTTGGTTTTAATGAACCATGTAATAACAAAGGCTAAAATTGTTTTATACTCATTTGGTCATTATCAGATAATTTTGATATGATATTAGAGCCTAGGTGTACATTAGTTATAACTTTTCTTGTTATGGTTAAATTATCTCTGTTGAAATTCGTTACCGCGTTATTTGATATAAAAAGTATTCTGTAAAAATTATAAAACTGAGAGAGTAATATTAATTAAATTTGAAGGAATATTTATTAAAATGCATTCATTAGATTCTTATTCTGTGCGGAAAAAATAATGAAATTTGCGCATAAAAATGGACTCTTTGCCAGAACAAGGATTTGAACTACTAGTCTGTGTTTATGTTCAAATTTCCTTCTTGTTCAATATAAGAGAAAGAATCCGTTTCTCTAAATCCAAATATTGTTTTGTGCAGTCTGAAAAGATAATGGAGTACAGAATTTGCATATGAAAATGGGATTTGAGAAAAGGGGGTTGAATTATTGCTATGTTATGCCTGTTTTAAACTTTACTCCTAGTCAATTTAAAACAAGGAACCCATTACTCAAATTCTAAAAATTGTTCGCTCGAAACCAAAATAAAAAAAGAACCTCAACTCGTAAATGTGAAAGAAAACCCTCTAACTTCAAGCTCTTAAACATGGCCCATGTTTAAAAAATTGAAAATGGGGGATAAACTCTCGAAAACATGAAAGAAAACTAAAGCAAACTTGCATATTTCTTATTTAAAGCTACACTGCATGAATTAATTGCAAGAAAAACAGCACATTCATCTCGGAATTGAGGCCTTAAATTAATTTTAAAAGCTTGAAAATTATCTAAAGAAAGAGTAATATTATTTAAGTATACTAGTGAATTGTGGCTTCAAAGATGATTGGATAAAAATTAGGAAAAGGAAGTACTTGACAGAAGCAAGCAGATCAAAAAGCAAAAAATTGAAAATTCAGTACAACCAAAGATTCTTTTGTGGTTATATCAAAAATAGGTTTGTCGAATCAAATACTTCAAACTGACTTTAAGAATCGACTTGAGAAGGTAATCTATTATTTCAGTTAAGCAAGTATATCAGAGAATCTGCTGAACAAAAATTAGGGGAACTTCAATATGACTATATTATACTCTTAAATATGTCCTAACTGTTCCTGTCGAATTTTGAAATATTGCAAATAAATTATTTCTTATTACAACTTTTACAACTGCATGAAAAATCAGATTTTGAAAAATTAAAACTGACAGATATCGTAACTTAAACCAAAAAAAAAGTCAACATTCTTTCTTTCTCCCCAATCACAAACATTCTCACAAAATTTATCCTTCCACCTTATTTTCAGGATGTGGGGTTTAGAGGTTGGTTTTATTGGATCGGGGCTGGAGTCGGTTTTCATAACTCCTCAAAACAGGGATCACAAGCAAATTTTTTTCTCAACTCTCAAGTCCGAGTGAAGTTGAAACCAAATATTTTTTCACTCATTTATTAAAAAAATTTTCAACTCTTTAGTCAGAGTAAAAATGATTTCAACTTTTTCAAATTTTTTTTTCATCTTTTCAAGGCTGAAATAAAAAATTGTATAAAAAGTCATGGTTTGTCATGATTGAATGATCTTATAAGCTTTCCTCTCTCAAAAGAAAAAAAAAGAAATTTTAGGAGATGTAACCAAATGTGTGAAGTGGTTTTTACAAAAATTAATTTAAAAAATCGCTCGGAAAAAGGCTGATAAACTGATATCAATACTGATCAAATTGATAAAGAAATTGCTGGAAACAAATTTGCCATAAAAGATATTAAAAATTGTTTTGTTTTAGGAAAGTGGAGGATGACTAGTTTTTCATTTTTTTAAACAATATTTGCTTAAAGCAAAATCACGAGAAGTCACTTAGAAATAAAAGCGAGACCGATGCCCAAGCCCAGCTACGGGCTACCAGTAAAATGGCAAAAGTTACTGACAATAGATAGAATTATTACGTGAGATTGCACCTTGATAAGTAACATATATCAAAACTATTAAATTTATGTCTTTTCCGAGTATGGCCCTTGCTTCCTTGCATGTTTTATTTATTATCTTTACTCTGTCGAGTATCGAAAAATATGGAACTGATTTGAAAAAATAATTTTCAGAAGTTGTAATGAAACCAAAATATGAAGAACAAATTTTAAAACCATCGTTTGAAAATAAATATCGAATAACTAATCCCAAAACCATTTAAACTAAAAGAAACCATTTTCACCTCCCACTATTTACACCACGCTCTTAAAAGACACCATGCAACTGAATGAAATTTACATTGAAAGCAAAAATCTCTGCACAATAATTCTTAACCCTGGGCTACCAAGAAATGCAAAACAAATTGCAAGCAATGCTTGGTGAAATTATTTTTTATACAATGGCAGAAATTTGTGAAGTGAAATTCAATACAATATTGAAAATTGAAAACAAACAAATGATAACAAAAACAATTTGCAATTTGACTATTACAAGAGAATCCAATAATGCATTTGATCACATACGCATCATCAATCATAGAATAGGCAACGTTAAAATATATACAAAACACACAAATTATTCCAGTATGGACTGGGGGGAGTGATTCCACCACACAGCTATTAGCTCCACCCATAATCACTCATATGTATAGATTCACAGTTACTTGATGTACGGCTGCTTGATGAAGAGTTAACTACGGTAGCTCACTAGAAAAAGATGTCCATTGCTGCGTCAAAACCTAAAAAATGAGGTTTTTGGTTGGAATTTTTCTATTTATCCAGAAAATGAGAGAAGTACAGCTGGTAATATTATCAAACAAACGAGAAGATGCCTTGCATCGATTAAAAATGTCCTTAAATCGTAAATCTTTTTACTGGCGTTATTTAATTTTTATAAAGTCAAATTTTATTGCCAACTTGTTGTGATTTAGTACTCCCATAGTATGTAAACCAAGATTGCGGACACGGAATGTAGTATGTGTACCAAGCTATTGTTAGGACAAAATTTTTATCCAATTTTCCCTATATAATTCTATTATGAGTTCGGAGACTAGCCAAGTGACTCTCGTAGAATTTGTACCTGAAAGTATGGCCTAAGCCTAACCTGGTACACATACTACGTTCCGGTGTCCGCCATCTTGGTTCAGATACTACAGGGGGTACCGTGAATTGTGCTGCAGAGGTCAAAAGTGTTGAAAGCTCGAAAAGAACAAGAACATGCATAAACACTCACTTATATATTTTATCAATTCGCGTATGTCTTGATCGCTTTTTCGATCTTTTTTCTGCAAACGGGACAATGTCTGATTGCCTGTGTACACTCCATGCAACAAATCATATGAGAACAAGGAATAAAAACCATATCAGCAGGATTACTGAAACAGATTTTACACATTCTCTCTTCTTCTATTTTCTCCAGTTGTTGCTATATAAAATAAAGACAATATAAGACCGGTTAAACTACCATGCTGAATACCAAGGTAGTTAGTTGTTTCTATATAAAATAAAAACAATTAAGACCGGTTTTGCCTTGTTCGACATGAAAACGACAAATAAAAAAGACTTTCTGAACCAATGATTCTAAACCACAACCTGCATATACTACTGGCGTGCAAGGCAGCAACATAATTTCAAATCCATGCATCTGAAAACTGGCTAACTAATCCCGTACCCGACATGGAATGGTAACCCGAAAGAGAAGCCGTGGTTCGCCATATGGTTATTAAGCTGTTTTATCATCTTTTACCGCTCGGGATAAATATGTAAACCATATCCTATAATTCTCAGTAGTTTTTTTCACTCTAGTGGCCATCCATAACTTTTCTCAGAGATGAATCTTTCCTCGGTACTCCTGAAGTATGCGCACCAAGATGTCGCACAACCTGAACCATAACCTGAGTTCAGGTTGTGCACCATCTTGGTGCGCATACTTCAGGAGGGGCCTTCCTTTACTCCCAAGTGAGTGCGAAAGACATTGCTTTGAGTAAAATCTCATAAAAACCACTGAAAACAGTCCAAGGCGATGGGAAAACGGTGAATGAATATTGTTGAATAATAATAAGAACTTACCTGGAGTGACTCAGAATTTTCTTCTGCATTGAGAAGTTGTTTTGCTGGAGTAACTGAGAAAATACAAAGTGCACATTAGATTTTTCTGTGTGGAACAATTTAGTTATTTCAGATGCTTGAACTTAATAGTTGAGGTAGCTGTAATCGACCAGTGGTCACATAAACCATGGCCCAAACTCGGGGTCGCAACCTCACAAAGGGGCGCGCAACAAATTTTAGGGGGCGCAAAGAGTACACCAATTACACACAAAGTACTATATCGACTATAATTTTTTAGACGTTTGATTCAAAACACGATTATTGAAACTTGTGATAAACATAAATCTCACAATTTCGAGACAATCAGAATGCGGCTTGCATAACTATGCCAACCTTGATCGTAAGACTTGAGAAGCGGCATAGCAATGCTTGCATAGCAATGCTAACTTAATGGGGTCGCAAGAAATATTAATATATTTGAAGAGGTTGCGAGCATAAAAGTTTGGGAAGCTCTGATGTTAACCACTCTACACGGCGAGGGGCAGTAACATAACAATCCCTCATAATAAACAAAAAATTCACACCTTCAGTGGTGGAAGGGCCAGCTTCAACACTTCCATACATGTCTTCATCCATCGGTTCTTCATTGTCATCGATCAATGAAACTTGATATTTTCCTGATCCTGGGGAAGGCCCCAATGATGACATTGGAGTTGACATTGAGCTGTAGGCTATAACAATAGAAAAAAATCTGTCACTGGCCCAGCGACATTGTTTTTGTTTGGTTGAAGTTGAAAATAGAAGTGAGTGTACTAATATGAAGTTTTATTCGCCTGCTTTACATTAAGTTGTGTAAAGGGACTGAATCCTATGGGCAGGGGTATATTCACTTGGCTGACACAGACGGTCCCGATCTCGTAATAGAACTAAAATAAGGAAAATCGGAAAAAGACTATGGCGTATCACTACCCTTGTACACATACTATGGGAGAACCGGTTACAAATCCCTTGTAATCAAGCAGGCAGGCAATTCCGAGTTGAATAAATTCTAATACTCTTCATAAATTGTAACTCTTTTTATAACTACTGGTAGATATGAGCAAATGCATATAAGAGACCTTGTTCGAAGTCCAAACATTCAAATTCTCCAAAAACTAGAGGGAACTTGTATATGTAATCTTGTGCAGACGATCCAGAAGTGTATGTACCAATATAGAGGTAACTAATTTTTTCGCCTACTTTACATCAAGTTGTGTAAAGGGACAGAACCATAGGAGGGTATATTCATTTGGCTAACACAGACATTCTCCAAACTCGTAATAGAACTAAAATTAGGAAAATCGGAAAAAGATTATGGCCTAACCCTAACCTGGTACACACACTCGGGGAAAACCAGAAAATGTACTTTTAAATAGTAACTTAATATCTGTTAATACCTGAGTTATAAGATTGAAAAGCCATAGAAGTAGCCCCACCAACGTTCATCACTGCAGGTATCTGAACAGCAGCCTGCATTTGGCTCTCTTCTTCTTTGAGTTCATTTTCTTTCTTCATGACATCATCAAGTAAGCTTGACATAGAATCATAAATATCATCAGGATTTTCAACGTTTCCACTCTCGATTTTATCTTCAAGGAGAGCTGCAACCTGGAATTTTGAAAGACATTTTGAATTTTCATGTTTTACTTGCTTAGAACAAGACTTGAGACAATAAAAATCTAAGCTAAGCTGATTCCAGGTTTTATTATAGCACTGACCACTAGTTGTTTACAAACTTTCGTTTGTTCGACGTTCCGCTGCTGGACTTGTTTTAAAATAATAATATATATACACACAAATATTCTTTATCAGGGGATTTATTTACAGATTTATATTCAGGTCTTAAAGGTGGAACACTTCATAAAAAAAAACTTACAATTTTTTCATCAAATCCCATCAGTAAGATACTTTTCACAAGATCTGATTTCTCCATTGTAGTTTTCACTCTTTCTTTACGTTTTCTCATCTCAACCTGGAAATAGTAGATAAGTAATAAAGAGAAATGAATATTTCACCAATTTAATCAGTCGTGAGTGACTGCTTGTGACCTCCCAGAACAGTCGTTCCTAAAGGTCGACCAGGGGCCAAAATCTAGAAGTGGAAGCAGCTAGAGTAACCGCAGGGGAGTACCCAGAACGCAAAAAAATAAAAACATAAAGTGTTAAACTATTTCTCCTTAGGTTTGGCGAGCTATATTGAACCGTTTCACGAGCCATAATTTGCCTGCAGGCAGCGATTTGGGAACCACTGTTGTAAAAAGACTTCAAAAATTTAAATTTTGAATTTTTTTCATCCATCTCTGTACATATACATACACATACATTTCTATCCCTCGAAAGTGCTGCGAAATCTCATGGAGACGTAATGGGCAGTTTAGTGGTTACTCATGAATGTACTCAGTGGCGAGAATCATTTCTTCTTGAGTGAGCACTTGTGACCTCACTTTAGTAAAGTACAAAAAAGGAAGTGAGAAATAAAAAAATTTTCAAGAATTTTTTTCGTCATCTCTGTACCTGTGGATCAATGATCTCTGGTGTTGGTTCAGGTTGTCTGTCTACCGGACCACCAGGTGGAATATCAACATTTCCTTGACTCGATCCTCCTGCACCTCCAGCAGTGCCTCCAGTGGGATCAACAGTTGCTCCATCTTGTTTTGCGATGATCGGTCGTGCAAGATGGGGGTTCATTGTTAAATGCCGATACACGAAATGTTGTCCTTTTACTTGCAATAAAAACTGACAGGTTGGAAACCATTTTGCATGTTCGATCCATGGCATGTCGTCGTATTCCCAATTCTGGAGACCGCCGTTACAATACCAACATTTAACGCGGTCACGTTCTCCTATAATAAAAATTCAAAATGTTCAAAAGAACAAAACAAAAAACTGTCCAATTGTATGAAGTAAGATTATAAAAGTATCAATATTCCAATGTCTCCCCTATCCAGAGTTATATAGAGAACAGGCAATGACTACCAGTAAAGATTCTAATATTTTATAATGGTTTCTTGGGTATCAGTGAATGCTAGTCTGAAGCGATTTATCATTGCCTCGCTCTCCTGGAATAAAAATTTAAAATGTAAATCGTACAAAGTAAGAATATATGAGCCTTACGATATTGATGCCTACCTTCACCACAAACTATAAATATATAAGTTGATAACTAACAATAAGTTCCAGTCTTTTCTAAAAATAGAAGCTCTTTCTGACTGCTTGTCTAAAGCCTTATTAATAGTACAGATAAAAACAGTGTGAGTGAAGTAATTTGATAAAGATGAGTACCTAGAAAGAAGAATCCAGCTTGTGATATTTCTGCAGGAGTTGCAGCTGTTCTTCCCACCGGCCATCGACGATCAAAAGTATCTTGTCTTGCAACCTCATTTCTCATATGTGGATTGGATGGAAATCTGCATGGATAATCTCTCGCACGATCTGCAGGTGGGTCGGGAAACTCATTGACTTTGTAATTACGTTGCTCGGTTCCGAGTATCATTTTACAATTGGGGAAATGTGAACGATGTTCTGCCTGTAAAAACATGTTCCTAAATTTCAGAAAGGCGAAAGACTTAAAAAACAAAATCTGAGAAAGGAAACCAAACATTTTGGATTACAGCACCAGGCACCAGGATTTGAATGCAAAATTTTGAAAATTTGAGTCGCGAGATAGCGTTTTATACATTCCTCCTTCTTGAAACCAAAGAGAGACCATATGATTGCTATGGTTCCATTACATTTGAACCCACGTACATTTGAACCCATGACAATTGCACCTGTATGCTATTGCACCTATGGAAATTTTTTTTTTCTCACGGATAGTTCAACCCATACTAACCCTAACCCATGGGTTTTAGCACCCGCATATAGATTGAACCCGTGGATATACGCATGGGTTCAAATGTACATGGGTTCAAAGTACGGTCACCGATTGCTATATGATTAGGCCATGTTATCGACTGCCACCTATTATTCCTTACAAACTAATCCATGATTTGAGTGAAGTACAGTCAGTCAGCACATTCAAAAAATTTCTTTGAGTTTGTCAATTTCTCAAATTTTTTTTACCATCGCATCATCTTCGAGAGTCCAATTCCTCAAAACTCCACCACAAGAAAAGCATTGAGTTCTGTCCATGTCACCAAGATAGAAAAATCCTGTTCTCGCTAAAGCTGCTGGTGACACACTCGGACGACCAACCGGCCATCGAGCAAATGAAGCAAGTCTGGAAATAGAAAAGAATGTTGATAGTCAATCACTGGTTTATTCATGGCAAATGCATTCATCATTTACATTCAATTTAAAGCTCAACAAAAAAAGCAATAAGAATTGCCTGCCATAGGCAGTATTTTAAAGAAAAGGATTTTAAAATCGGAATTTCCCATGCGTTGGCTTTGGAAACAGTTGCCATGATTGTGTCACTTTTTAAAGTCAACTCTTTTTTGTTGCTGTTTTTTGATATTTAGAAATTTTCAAAATGTGGGAGTCTCGAACCCTAAACCTAGCTGCGCCATCAGTGATGAGCTCAGGATTTGACCAAGAGTTTTAATCAGCAACACAAACAAAGCAAAGTCTGACACTGTAGCCGCTAAAGCACTCGGCCAATTGTGGACAAGCCTTAAAAATACAATCCATTCACGCTCATAGTCAAAGACTAAAGATGTGTGATAGGGATGTGGCCGATGAGAACTACTGAAAAGAATTCTGAAAATATTGTATTTGATTCTTTTCCAAGTCAGAAAATGCTAGAATGTTTAATTATGTTTAAAATCCTGGATCTCACCTGTCAAGTTCTCTGTTCAAATGCAAGTTAGTTAAAAATCTTCTGTGATCGGATGAAATAACATTCGCCATTCTCCATCTTCTTGGTTGGGGTGGTTGGGACCCAAGTCCGCCAACATTTCCAGTATTTTGTCCTGGACCGGTTTGTATTCTTATTGTATTATTAGGTCCAATTTCAAACGTGCCCCCTGAAAAAAGAAATTTCAGATACCAATAAAATTACCCAACAAGAGATCAATAATAAATAGTATAAATTTTATACATATACAGGGTGTCCATAAAGTTTCGCCCGATTTTATGGCAAAAACAAATGTAAATTTAAATAAATTTTATTGTATTATAATTGATAAGCACAACATCCAACATCTATAACATCCAATTCAATACAGGTTGACTATAAATCTTTTTACAATGAAAAAATAAACTATCATTTGGTTTTAAAGACTTTATGATCAGGCGAAACTTTTTGGACACCCTGTATATATATGACACTGCTGATTCACACTATTTGCAACGTTTGTATAATAACAAGAATCACAATCCAACACTTGGGGTCATTATGGAATGATTTTTCATCAATATTTTTAACGGAATTTTATATCTATAAAAGCTATAGTTGTAATTTCAGCAGTCACAAGTGGACAGGATGAAACACTTCGGTAGGGCGGATCGCACATCGATGGGCCGACTGGCCTGCTAGCCATAATTTACCCGCCCCTGGACTATTCCAATTTCACGTTCTGGACTGGCAACCAGACAGTGGGCTATAGTTTGCTATTTGATTATTACATCTTAACAGCTTACCTCTCCCCGAGATAAATAAGAAACTTTTAGTTTTCTATATATCTGTCATTTGATAGATCCATAGTACCATCTACTATGCCCCCGCCCGAGGTAAATATGAAAACGTCCTATTTTAAGGACTCAAAAATACTTACCAGTCTGTCTAACTCTCTCTGGTAAATCTGCGGGATATCTTACGGTTCGTACTACTTCTCCAGTGGCGTCTCTTTGCTGTAGCACTTCCTCCTAGATGAAAAAAGAGTTTTGTAAAAAACGTTCTGTGCATATAGTTAGATATAATTTTCTAATCAGGGGTGTAGTCAGTTATATAGAAATTTCTAATTGCCAAGTTAGACTGCAACAGATAGGAGTCTTGCGAGTCTAAAAAGTGTTTCAAGCTACATAAATGGCTATGTATGGTACATAATTTTTTTTTACATTTCTAAGGGACTGGCCTCGCTCCTGGCTCTAATGTCTATTGCAGCAAAAGTCAGGCAGAAGGTTTTTTAAACAAACAAAAAATTGAATTTAATCAAAAATTTTCTAAAAATAGCTGTCAACAAACATTTCTAAAAATAGATGTCAACAAACTTACTCTGCGTAGAGCTGTCCCATCATTCCTTACATAATTCATTTTAATGATTATTAAATAATAGATTAATAAGTAATTAATTAGTCTACTCATGAGCCAACCAGTGATTATGCACAAATTACAATTCCGCTAGATTAAAAAAAATCAGAATCCTTCTTAAAAGTAGGCACTCAACTCAATTAAATATAAACAGCAAAAACGTTTTATAAAAACTGATATTTCACATACCATAATAAAGTCCTGTTACAATGAAGTCAGTTCTGAATATATCTTAACCAGGTTTGTTTCATTTCAATCATTCTTAATTCAAGATTTTTTTAATCAATCTACTTAACCTCATATGCCCACCATAAGTTGCAAAAAGCTTATCACAGTTTTTTTTTACCTAATTTAATACAAGACCGTATGAGCTCCTTGTACATATATGTAAGACATTTGCTATGGGCATGTTGTAGCCTGTATATAAGGTAAACAAAATTATATATTTACTATATTTATCCCGGGGAAATGAATTTTACAGAAAATCAAAGGTTTCTGTTTACTAACTAACCAAGTATGTACATATCTAACCACTTGGAAAGCCCCGAATACCTGCCAGAAAAACTCAATCTTCTTTGAGGAATACCATAAAAGGATTGTTATGAGATAATGTGTTTGAACGAGTCAAGATTATAAACCAAAATGCATCCCTAAAAATACACAAGGATGTCCCTATTTTTGGTTTTATGACATAAAATAAAAAGGAAATGTTAAAATATTTATGACTGGTTTCTGGTCATATAATTTTCTTTTAAACTATAAAAGGGGACTGTATCTAAGGTGGTAAACATGGCTTGTTTTTGACTTTTAAGCCGACCAATCAGTTTGGCAACTTTTTTTTTGAATTTTAAACTTGGCCTATTTGCGAGGATATACATGCTTTTATTTTATGATATGATTAATACTATTCACTTTGAATAAGAGACTAAGCCGCCACTCATAATAAGCACTTTTCTTAACAACAGCAGAAACATGAACGAGTCTTCCATATTTTCAAGACAAAATAAGCACGCCTCTCAAAAATAAGCACTTTTCTTAGAAATGAGCACATTGTTACTTTATAAGACGCGGGCTAGAAAATAAGCACAAATCTTAGAAATAAACACGATATGCTAACCCTGGCCATAGATGAATTTTATGTTTTGAGAACCAGAATCATTGTGTATATAAAAATTGAATTGACTCGAGGCATCTGAAGGAAATGAATTCAATTCATCAACAAATAACCGATGTTGAGACTTAATTCAATGACTGTCTCAAATTCAGACATGATACTTAACTCTGAGTTAGTGGGAATGACCCAACTTTAGGCAAATTATTCTAAAGATAAAACTTCATTCATAAAAATTCGTAATAATGACGGAATGAATGACCTAATTTCCAACATGGGACTTATCTCTGAGTTAGTGGGAATGACCTAACTTTAGGCAAATTATTCTGAAAAAATTTCATAATTCATTTATAAAATTCATAATGATGACAAAACACAATGAATGACTTAACTTCCAACATGGGACTTATCTCTGAGTTAGTGGGAATGACCTCTTTGTAAATTATTGTTGATAAAATTTGCAATTCTGATTGCACCATTACATGACGCCATAATTATTTATACATTATACGAAAATATAAAAGCAGAAGTTGTACACATGTCAGCACATTTTCAAGAATGATGTAGTGCAGACCAGACCATATAATTCCAGGGGATTTTTGCTGTGGAGGTTTTGGTAATTCACAAAGATGGATATATCGGTACTTAGTCGAGGAAAGTATTATTGCAAAAATAGAGGTAGATAGTCCCTGGTCGAACTCATAGCCATAGGATAGCAGCTCATCGTTACATTACAAGAAGAGTTTTGTGCTACCTTCTCTGGTATAAACTGAGATAAAATATTTTGGATATAGATGTACTACAAACTTGGGCTATTACAATGAGCAAAAAACGCAATTTATTGTATAGCCTATCCATAAAAATTGATTGATGACAATTTGAAATGCTACAAATCTATTCTATGAAATATAAATTAATTTTGATTCATTGCAATAGGTATTCAGGAATAACTTTGTTGAGATTTTTAAATATTTCGTTGCCAAGTTATGAAATTTAAATAAGCAAATCACTAAGCAATATTTTGATAAATCAAATTTTATTAATAACGGCTAATCAGTCTTAACAACGCTTTACAAAAAAAAAAAAATTCAAAATATCAACCTACATGGCTACAATATTATTATTATTCCAGGAAATATTCTATAAATGATCCTATATATATATTATTCAGATTATCATTATTTTCCATATTTCTGGGAATTGCCTATCCTATTAACATCCTAAAAATATAAATGATTTCAATTAGGCCCACTGAGCTTGGTGTAATGTTTTGTTCCAAAAGGTTTTAGATGTCTAAAAAAGTGATTTCTTTTATTTAATGCATAGAAATGTATTTTTAGCTAAAAAGATGGATGGAAATAAATGAAAGATTTTTTTTCAGAGAAATAAATCTTCCAAATAAAAGCCGAATCCGAAGCTGGAGCCCAGAGTCTTAGAGATGTGAGATTTCGGTGGAACTGAAGCGAAGCTTATCAAGTTAGATGGAGCTGAAGCCAGAGCCAGCTCCATAACATCTAATTATTTTTTAACATTTATAATATCATACAATTAATAAAATATATCCTTTTCAGCATATGGCTGTGTCTCTGAAGGCAGAGCCGGTGCCACTGTAATTTCGGACTAGCCCACCAGCCCTGATTACAACTAGACAATTGCAGTTACGGTAGGAATAAGAAGTAACACTTGTTTTGAGCAAAGTTAAATGTTGTTGGGTGAATGTTCAAATGCAATGACAACTATACATCACCATTTACCGGTAGTTATTTTTTGAGGTACTCAAATGTTATAAAGATTTCATTAGTGAATAGTATGACATCAGACTGTGTTTATTTTTAAATTTTGAATTTGAGAAGGGGCCAACCCGTCATAAAGGAACATAAATACACTAATGAATCCCCTCTCAGTTAAAAAAGAAAGAGATTACTAACCAGAAGCATGTTATTGCACCATTTTGTAATGAAATATTGCCTTTCTATAGCGGTGTTTTAATAATAACATACCGGAAAAAGAAATTGAGCCAATGAAAGCCCTCGAGACTAATCGATATACCGTAAATGCTCGTTTTAACGCCCGGTCTTGTTTGAATAGCTGCCCATGTGAACAGGAAATGAAAATAAATACGGGCCGGTGCTTGAATACCCGCCCGGTGTAAAAGTTGTTTTTTTTTTGCGGATTTGTACCTGCGGTGCGTAGAAGAAGTCAAAATTTTCATTATTCTCGTTTAAATCATACTCGAGAACTGGAAATGACAATATACGGTATTAATTATTGTAACGATCGATCTTATCTACCGGTATTTTTGTGTGTAATTTTACCTTAAAAATAACAAGCGCCCCTGCTTGAATAAGGGCTGGTTTGAATAAGGGCCCGGTTAGTGAGTATGTTTAAAAAAATGAGCACCAGGGCTATTAAACGAGCAAATACAGTATATATAAAGGAAAACAAGTCCAGACAGAAACCGGATTATCGTTTCTGGGAGTTCCCCAAGGTAACCTATGAGGTGCAGTACGGTAAAATATTTGAAAATGAGTTCTTAGCTCTGATTGGTTGTAATATTGTTGCTAATAGCAATCAACTAATAATCCCTTGTAATTCAAACAGAAACTCGAGTATCAATTTAGGAGTTTTCTCATAAAACACTAAAAAAAATATCTGAAATATATGGTTATATCCGTCTGCAAAACTTCAGCAAGAAGTAAAATGTTCAAAACTACTGAGTTTAAGTATTTATTTGAATAATACTTAATTTTATCAAAGTGCAAACTTTGTAAGTTTATATAACAATACCACACACCTCAACAAATGTTGACAAATATTTCTATTTATATTTACGGACACTTTATCTTCAATCAAAGTTTTTAAGTTTAGTTTGAGCCTTGCATTTTAAATATATTAACAAAACACAGATAATTAACAAACTGCTTCGCATATTACCCAAAAATATTTTAAAGCTTGAGCTCTGCAACTACTTAAGCATTGCCAACTATACTGTTCACTTGAAATTTAAGTTTGATTCTAGATTTGCAATTGTATTTTTTTAGAATATTTTCTAAATTAGATATTTTATCACAATTCACAACACAAAGTTATAAACTAAATCAAACTGCTCTATACATACACACACCTATTACTGCTTTTTGCTCTGCAAATATTTACCAACATTACGCTTGATTGCATTTTTAAGTTGAACTTGAACTCTGCATTACATTGCAATATTAGTATATATGCATAATCTAGTTGATATTTAACACAACTGCACCAGTACTGCTCCAAAAACATCTATTTATATGATTATTCAATCAGACAATCAATGCAAGCCAGTTGAAGCAACCAGAATAACTGCTCATAAGACAAGCCATGGGGAATTTCCCTAAAATTTTACCAATTCCTATTGCTATGGGTATTATACCTGATATTTTATGTTTTGGAGCAAGCAAAAAATATTTTTTCCTCTGATAATAGAATTATATAATTTGCTTTTTATAGTTTCTTACATAGGCTGCATATATAAAGTAATCCAACATAAAACAGAACACACAAATGTCTTAATTACAGGTACTTCTACAAAAATAGGGAAAATTAATTTAACACTTAAACTTGTGTTTGTGTATGATATGGACCCAAAAGTAATCTAGGACGCTAGTGATGTTTCCTTTAAGGATATATCCAAATGAACAAAGTCTGAACCAATTTAGAACAGCCATTCATTTGGCTATTGACATACTGCGCCATACCCTGTGTAGCCTATTAACCAAATGATAGATTGTGCTAGTCATAAATCATAATGTCATTGTGTGAGAGTGAGAGTATTTCTATTTTGGTCAGTGCATTGGTTCAACAATGTTCGTGCAGCGGGCTACCTACCGCCTTGTTACTCAGGATGTAATACAGGTAGTAGACCAGTGTTTCCTAAACCGCATTCCACGGGCCAATTATGGACTCTGCAACGATTTGATATGACCCGTCGAACTTAAATGTAATAGTTTAACACTTAATATTTTTTTCTTTTCGCGTTCTAGATACAGCCAATTGACACATCATTGACACAGTTTATATGCATGTATATTTGTAACAAAACAATTATACCAGACAACAAGTGCCGGCTCTTGCGGACGCACCCCTCTCCTGGATCGCAAATATCCTACCGATATTACTCTTAGCCCCCAATCAATCAACTTTGGTAACCACTAGGGTAGACCATAGAAAGGTTCTCTCTAAAGCGAAGTAGTTCGTTATATATATCAGTAGGGCCTCAAGTCTTGTACAGAGTGTGAAAAACATCATAAAAAATCTCTAGTTTGATCAGAAACAAGACAGTTTAAAATGACACACATCCATTTGGACAAATTATTTCTTGTTTGATGTAGTTAACATCACAAGAATTGGTTTCAATGCTGATCCCAAATCGGTACCCCCGAAGTATGTGAACCAAGATGGTCACCGGAACATTCCATGTGTACCATGTTAGGGCCAGGCCATAATTTCAGGTACTAATACTACAGGAGTCACTTGGCTAGTCCTCAAACTCGTAATAGAACTAAATCTTTACTAAAATAAGGAAAATTGGATTAAAATTATGGCTTGACCAAAACCTGGTACACATAATATGTTCAGTTCAAAAATCCTTATCTTCAAGTTTCAGAAGATAATGCCATACGCAAATTACAGCCTTGCACTTTTCTTCACCACCTTATCAATTTGTCAAATTTGCGGGGCTCTGCTCCATACAACCAAAAGTTTAAAAACTCCTGGTCTATATGACCATATCTATATCTAGTTAGAGCAGTGGATTTCAAAGGGTGGGTCATGCACAAGGGGGTTGGGGCTTAGACAATTTTTTGAGGGGGCTAATTAAAAATATTGTCAGAAATGATCTTGCCCGCCTTATTTGGGATATTTACGTCCCGTCCACATATTTTTAACATGTTTTTTGAATGAAACATACTTCGCCTTACTATTTGTTGTTTGTATCTTATTGTTAGCTAGTTATTTTTGAAGTTGGACGCAAGACTTGACAAATACTTGAAAGAGGGCGTGGCTGAAAAAGTTTGAGAACCACTGAGTTAAAGCATATTGTCACAAATATACCCGCTATTTCGTAGGGATTATTTTATTCCCTTCTACAAAGACGAGTCTTGAAAAACTTACCTGATTGTTTGGATGGTCTAGCTTGAATAGGTGCAGGTGTGCAACCCGCTGCCCGTGAGCCAAATATGCAGCCCACGGAGACGTGCCAATTTTGAATTGTGCTCGACCCACAGAATGACTTTTTAATTTAGTCTTATTTGGTATGTGTGATTAATCCAAATCCCTTTGCGGTGCAAAGCGTATAGCTGAATCCATCTTTTCATTACTATACAATGCCCTAACAGCTAGCTTGTGCGTAGCGAACAACCCATGTCATAAGAGCATTGTGTCTGCAACTACTTAAATGCCCATGTTTAATAAAGGAGCGCCCTGCAGTTTCTTCCAGTTATCTGAATGTGGCCCTCTTGTATTAAAGGTTACACACCCCTTAGTTAGAGCATATTCTGATGCAAGCTCATTTTATTCCCTATTCCCATTTACAAATTACGCAGGAGCTTACCTGATTTCTGGATGGGCCAGCTTGATTGCTACTTCTTTCAAATAAACTTCTTATTGGTATGTTGCCACTGTCATGGTTTCTTGCAAACAGACAATCTGACCTGAAAAAGAAATCTGAATTAGAAATTGGGTTTTATTTGGATATGACTTTTATAGTTATCCCAGAAAAGAGAAAAGTCGATGAGGTGGCTTATTCATATGGTTAATCACAGGTTGGCTTATTCCACACCTCTGATTACCATGCATGGGTTTGCAGATACGAATCACATGCAGGGACAGTGGTATCTCGCCGCCGCTGGGTGGTCAAGCGCAATTCAAAAAACCCAACTATTCAGATAGCTTGAAGCTGAGAAAATTTTGATGGAAAATGACTCAAAATTTTGCAACTAAATAGCTTCGAAAATAATAATCAAAATGAAATTAATTGTCCAGTACAGGATTTCTAAAACTGTGCCATCGACACCCTCAGTGGGCCACAATAATAGCATTTCACGGTGGCGACATAATTTAAAGTAAATGCGATTTGTTCAATTCTTTGACTGTAATGCCTTTCTTACTTTGCTTTCGCTGTTGACTTTTATTATTAAACACAGAGCATGTAATAACTGATGGAAACGAACTAAAAACAAAACTGGGTATTTTTACAGAAGAGCAGGGGACCACAACTATTGGAGTCTTCAAAAGGGGACACAGATCGGGCTATAAGTGTGATGAGTCTTTGAAAGGGGCCACGGATTCCGCTACGAGTGTTGGAAGTCTTTAGAAGAGGCCACGGATTGGGCTACAAGCATTATAAGTCTTTAAAAGGGGCAACGGATTGGGCTACAAGTGCTGAGGGTCTTTAAAAGGGAGCATGGACCGAGCCACATGGATCAAGTCTTTGTAAGGGGCTGTAATATATTATTATGTCAAATGTATTTGTATGACTGCTCGGTGGCGCTCTTGAGCCATACTGTTTTGACCTCGTTTCTGAATTTTTTTATGAAAAGTAATCTACCATGGCGCATTGCTCTGTAAATAACTAAAAAAACAGTAAAATTTAATAATACAGAAGATGTTAAAAAAAATATAAAATTGGCAAATGGAAATACCCTCTATGAAACCGACGTGCATGCATATTCTCGCACAAAAGATTGAGTCTTGGCTGTATTTCGGCGATAGAGGGTCTCAGTAATGTTTTAAAATCCTACAAATTTAGCCGATAAATTTTTCTAACATGAATATTTGATCACCGCCCCCATTCAGCCCTTTGCAACCCGATCGTGTGGTCGGGACCCCCACTTTGAAAAGTCCCGGTCTAGCATATAGCGCTAATAGTGATATTCCTGCACTAAAAGTGGCTCTCCGGAAATATGTGCACCAAGATGGCGCACAATCTGAACCATAACCTAGTAGGCATACTATGTTCAGGCTGTGCGTCATCTTAGTGCACATACTCCAGGAGAACCCTAAAAGCTAAATGTAAATATCCAATAAAACATGTAAAAGCATATTCACTTGTGCCATCTTATATCAGTAGGACTGTCTATATCATTCCATCGTTCTACTGTTCTCGCGCAAGAAAAACATTTCACCCGATCGAAGAATCCTGTATAATAAAACCCTGCTTTTGCCAAACTTTTTCTACTGATGGGGGATGAAACTGGATAATGCTCATAGGTTGACAGTCTGTAGGCTTCTCTTCTGACATCACCTGATGAATAAAATTTGATTTAATTCTTGAAAATTTACTGAAAACTTTATTAGTGTCTAAAGGTCTGTGGAGCTTGGTGTATTTTCACCAAAGCAGGAGTCGTAATTTCAGAAATCAAAATTTAGATTTCTCTACAACAGTGGTTCTCATAATGGGGGGCGTCCCACAAGGGCGCATAGACAATTTTATGAGGGAGGTGTGAAGCTGATTAAAAATAAAAATATTTGTTTATTTGAACTTTACGGCCTTATCATGGATATTTACATTTCTTTATTTTAGTTACTTGTTTTTGAGAATTGCTGATATAGAAACCCTATAGGTTTTTTTCTTCAGCTTAAGCAAAACCTTATTTGAATATCATTTCTTCACTTTGTAATATCAACTGGAATCTTTGATGCTCTGCCATGTAATTGTTCCGTTATTTTTAACAATTTTCATATTTGAGAAGGGAGATTTAAACCAGTGGTTCCCAAACAATGGTGTGCGACCCTCAAGAGGGACGTAGACATTTTTTTCAGGGACGAGGGGAGTGAGGCTAATTAACAATTTTTGTTGGATTTGATCTTGCCAGCATATTTTATACATGTTGTTTGAATAAAACATACTTTCGCTTTACTATCTGTTATCCATGGCTTATTGTTGGCTATTTATTTTTGAGGTGGGGCGAGAGACTAAAAACGGGGCACGACTTAAAAAGTTTGAGAAACACTGATTTAAATGAATGGGGAGTTTTTGACTTAGGAAAAGTATTTCGCTGTTTTCAATCGCTTTTTTCAGCCACAATAGTTTGGCTGTGTGGGTGACCGGTTGCACACCCCCAAGCATGACCTAACTTAGAGCAAATATCCTTTCAAAAAAATACCAACCAGGATAAAAAAAATTTAAATACAAGAGGAGCAACAATTAGAGGTAAAAAAAAGAGATTCTCACCAGGTGGTATGTAGATACTTTGTTGCCCAGGTGGGTCTCGAACATCATCTGATATAGTTCCGTCAGCTTCTACAGCAACAAGTTGCTTCTTTTGATTTGCTGGTTGAATAGTGTGGCTGAAATATAAAGGTATATTAGAGTGTTCTCAATTTATAGGTCGCGAATCACTATTGGGTCGCATGGAAATTTTCTTGGGTCGCTTGTTTTTTTTAACAACAACCTAAAAGTAAATGCTTTTATTTTCTAGTAAATTTTATTGCATAATTTATATTTGTATTAAAGTGCTGCTCAACAATAATTGTATATGTAGGAAGTAGCACAGTGTGAAAACTTGGCATCTGGCGTTATCAGTCTGGCAGTTAATTTTGTGACTATTTAAGCAGGGTATTAGTATTTATATACGATCAAAGGCATAGGCATTACATAACGTTTAGTATTCGAGCATATCCTTGGGTCGCCGGATTCTACAAAATTTATTTTTTAAAACATTTGGGTCGCTTGATGAAAAGGTTGGGAACCACTGGATGAGAAAATGTGTTTGGATAAGATTTTTATATTTATTACTTGAGGGAAGTTGATATGACGAATTAATCATACGATGAACCACGGCCTCTTGTCTGGTTACCAGTCCATTTCGGGTATGGGATTAGTTAGACAGTTATTTGTTTTAGATGCATGGACTTGATGGTAGTGGAAAGTCGTAACTGAGCAGCGATAACGAAAACCACCCTGCTGAAGTGTTGGCCCCCAAGCAGGCAACAGAACAGTTTGAGGGGGGCCATAATGCTCGGCGCAAAACAGATTACTTTTCACTCAACAAAAAAAAAACAGTTCTTCCTAGTTTCATTGCTTGATAGGGTTACTTGACAGTATGTTTTGACTTTGAACATGATTTGTTTGAACATAATCGGATTTGGAATCTTAACAATCAAAATACCACTATAAATAACACTGGAATGATAATCAGGGGTCCTGTACAGAATGCTGCACACTATCACAAATATCTTTTTGTTTCCTCTAACCAAGGTTAGACTTGTTGAATTACGCATGCTTTAGTGCAGGGGTGCATAATTCAAATGAGGACGTGTGCCAAATTTTTCAAAATAATCTTGTCGCGAACCACGCACAATCGTTGTAATTGTAAATTAACTTCCGTAAAACACACATTAAACAAGTTTTAATAATAATACGTAATAACGAATATATATTCATTGAAACAATTTAATGTCCTGAAAAACTGCTGATTTTGATACAAACGTCATATTTTAATGTATATCACAAATAAATAAAAATTCTTATTACAAGACCGTTCGCGTTCCACGTTTGAGCGTATGGCGTGCCAAATTTGGCACGCGTGCCCCGTGTTGTGCACCCCTGCTTTAGTGGCTTCTTGCCCAATGCCTTTTTAAGAGTGACAATAAATTAAAACAATATTGGGAAATAAAAAAAAATCTTGCATTCAATCACTGTGCAAACTTCGTTTGAGCACAAGTTAAAAAAAATTATAATGTGACTGAATGTCCGATCGTAATGTCCGAAATATCTCTTACACGTTTTAAATGATTGATCTTAAACGTGTAAGAGAGGAAAAGGTTCAATGAATCGAGGTAATTTTTGAATAATCTATGTTCAGCATTTTTTTTAAAATAAAACATGTTATTTATGAGTAAATAAATATTGAACTTCGTACAATTTCGTAACAAATGTTAAAAGTAATACTTATGTCTTTTATATACTTCAAATTCAAATTCAAGTTGATATGATATAGGAATGTTTTTGCAATGTAACCGATTGTAAAGTGATCTGAGGCTGGATTTGTTAGGCAAAAAGGAGAGAAAGAAAAAATGCAATTCTGAATTGTGAGAGATTAGGAAAAATCGATGACGAGAAAAAAACATGTTATTTACAAGTGAATGAATATCATTTTTTCTATATTTTGTATATTCGTAAATCTCGTAATTCTCTACTTTGTAATTTTGTTATCAATATATGAAAATAAAAGTCATCCCCCCAAAATAATCCCTAGTGTTATTTTTCAAAAGAAAATTTTTCTGGGAAACTTCTTATTTTCGGAGAAACATGGTAATCTAGTGGTGTCCTGAAGAATCCCAGCACACAGCTTTTGAACTTTTACTTGTACTTCACCATATAATCATAATAATGAAAATTTCTGCTAAAAAATTCACAAAAACTAACTAATCAATATGAAATGGAATTACCCAAATTAATTTGCTGATTACGGATTATTATTTAGTCATCTGATTCTTCTAATAGAAACATTAAACGTAAAAAAAAAATACTTTTTTGAATTGCAAGCTACGTCTTCGCCTTGAAATGAAAATCTATGTACCAATACTCCCATGCATGTTTTCCCAGAAAAAGGTACCGCCATTATGAGGGAATAAGATGAAATAAATTTATGTACTTTTCTTCAAATAACGATTTCTTCAAAATATCACCAATATGTGCTGCTGTTTAGATGGACGATGAATAACTATCTACCGTTAACTTTTATTTAATCGAAAAATAAATAATTCTGTGTAGATGATCCTGTATTTAATTTATAACGCTAAAACTACGTTGTTCTAAATTGAGTGGAGTGTAATTAATGATTAGAACAAAGTTTTCTGGGATTTGTGCGATGCTTGAAGAAGTTACCAAGCTGTTTTTGGTAACAAGATCTGGGGGCTGAAACTAGGCCGGGGGGTAACCCAGAAAAGACAAAAATTGATATGAAAAAGGGGTCTCTTACTGGTCTCAAATTTAAAAGCAAGGAAACGGTGACTGCCTATTAGGCTATTCAACCGCACATCTGAAATAAATTACTGGTTAACAATTTCTATGCCTGATATGATTAGGTAAGACACTATGATTTGCTATATTATAAATCAAGTCCTCTAATGATCTTTTTTCTCCCTCTTTGAACAAAGTCTCTTCCTTCATAATAATTTTTAAAAATATACAAATAGATGATACTCAGTAGCATTATGATCAGTTTTCCACACAGAAAAAAATGTTAATTTTTACTGAGACTATCTATTTTTAATACAATACTTCCACTCAAGGCTATGTGCAAGCAATTACTGATATATATAATGGGTGAAGATATTCTTATAAGTTAAAGAACCTGCTCACTAACTCTAGTTCCCGCCACGATTTATTGTTTTCTCTGGTACCTTTTTTTAAGCTCTTAGCTTGACTTGAGTCTCAATATCAGACACTGCTAAATATTCATATATTTAGACATACAGGTGATATCAACCGCATGACAGTTGAAATATTCAAAATCCAAAGAGCTCACTACTACATAAAAAATTCTTTTTATACCAAGTGAGGGGGGAAATAACCCCAATGCTAGTAATCATGATTCATCTTGTTTAAATCGCTGTATCATGCTCATGAAAGACAAATATTGCGCACCATTGAAGCAATTCAAACAGTGAAACACTTGAAATGTACCTTTACACAAATATACTTATTTACTCATGATAAAATGTCATATGAGAAATACCTTTTCATTGTTCAAACATAAACTTTTATACATGTTGTAATTAATCTCTTATTATTCATCGAAAACTCATAACCAAATTTATAAATTTATGTAATTCTTGTTATATACTGTAGTGGACATCATATCTATCCTGAGAGAGTAAAGTGGATTAGACAGCTTATTCTTATGGCAAACCACGGCCTCTCGTCCAGTTTCTAGTCCATGTTGGGTATGGGGATAGTTGGTCAGTTATTGGTTTCAGATACATACATAGACTTGATGGTGAAGAAAGCCGTAAATAATCGTCAGTTATTTGGACCACCTCAAGTCGTTGCGACATAATTATCCCTACAAGATTTAACCTGCCAAGACGTTACTCACGTTCACACATTAAAACAAATAATACTGGCAATGGCGCTCAAAACCCTCTTACCAATGACTGAACAAATTTATTGTTATTCAAATGTATAATCAATATTATACCTTTGTGATTGGCGCTCAAGACCGGTGTGCGAACACTCCAGAATCGAGGCAGTCATAGGACTAAGGCCTGAGATGAACAAGGAAAAATAACATAAGCATTGTAGCATTTTTGAACAATTTTTGGAATAAATTTTGAACAAATACTGATTCAAGGAGAATTTGGAGGTCAAATTTTCTACATTTATAAATTTTGGTGCTAGCTTTAGCATGTGATTTAATGTGTTGGGGTCATATCCGTGGCATGAATCGCTGAATTAAATAATGAATATCCATGGAGAATAGAAAACGTAGTGGCAGACTTCATCCTCATGGTATAGTAGTACAAAATTTGTTTATGTCAAAAACATTGAATCCTGAAAAATTTCCGTTTCAGAACCAAGTTATTTTAGTAAGTTTAACCCAATTGGAAAAATTATTTGGTTTATAAACTTCTGTTGCCTCCACAAATGGCATAAAATACAATGAAATAATTGATAAAAAAAATAAAAAATAAATACTAAATACAAAGCAAATTAGAAGTTGTCACCTTGGCTTTGTTGCATAGAAGCTGTTGATCAGTAAATATAACTTCGATTTAATATTATTCAAAAAATTCTAAAATGGAATATTCGTAAATTCAGATCTTGGAGAAAATAATTCAAGACAAAATGTTCTTAACTTATATTTCTCGGTTTATCCTCTCTTAACTGTGTAAACTGTATAATTCAGAGCGCTGTTAGTGTGTAGGTGAAATATAAAATATGGAGCTAGGCTAGACACTCTTTCCGCAGTAGGAGCATAATACTGTACTAAGCATGAATTACACAACAGAAGTCGTTTCAACCACTACCGTAAATATGATGCCTTGCAAGTTGCAACTTCGGATGAAATTTTAAATAATTTATAACTCGACTAATTTGCAGCATATTTCGCTTCTGTCAGTTTTTATATTAGGTCCTTAAATCTCTCATTCTGTTAGCGTATCCAATTGCTAAGTATAATTTATTTTTTGAATCAAAAAATCAGATTTTAGCAAAATAATGACAGCTTGTTTAGAGTAGCTCAAATCGTAACTTCTATCGACGCTAACTTCACTGAAAGACCGTATTTTTTAGGCTTTCTTGCGTTACCCCTGGGATGTAAATTTACTCATATAGCAGCATTGGAGGAAATCTGTATTTTTATGTAATTGTGCCCAAAGTAAATACCCCGTTCTCTCAACTAAAAGTGGAAACTGATACAGAAGAGTGCTAAGTCCAGGAACATAAGACCACCAGGACGAGAGGTCTGGTTCGGCATATGATTGAGCCGTCTTATCTACTTTCCTCTCCCGGCATGAATATGTAAATCCTATCCTATCATGACTTAATACTGTCAGGTAAACAGATGGGTTGAAGAAAAACATCGTTAAACTAGATTGCACTATATTACGTAACCTTTTTTGCAATAGCAGTAAGGGCTATCCTCAATTGCATTAAATATTACCTGTACAGCTTAGCTTCAAAGGAAAATCTCCTCTGACTAGACTGTACTATATGCATTACATAACCTTTTAGCAATACCAATAAAAGTTTAATTGCATTTCAGATATTACAGGTACAGCTTCACAGGTACAGATAGTCTTTATTTCGTTATAATTTGGCTTCTATCTGTCTATACTCTAGACTGCTTTCAGAAAAACAACTTTTCACCCACTCACATGTTCAGGTGGTAAACAAATATTGGATAAATCTAGATGGTTCTGGTCATGTCAGAGAATGTAGGTACAATGAAAGGGGAAACCCCTGGTATCGGATGATGATGCAATGTACCAAACAACTACGTATGTGAGGAGAAATGGACATGTCACAAGATGGCGTCAATTAGTCACCAATAAAAGGAATGCATTTGTAATTGCACAACCCTAGGAACTAACTAAGCAACCATAGGAAGAGCAGGATAGAATTTTAAATCAACTATAAATGATTATTTTCATATATACATTCATTTCATATTTATATTTAATACTGTGTAACTGTGTTTCTCCAAAATCAAACTGAATTTAAAATTTTTTTTTTAATATAATCCCACCCCACAAAATAAGACCTAGTCATTTGAGCTGGTCGTTTTAAATGATTAATAATCTATGTTTAGCAGTTATTTTAAATAAAAACGTGTTATTGATAGGTAAATGAATATCGGTTTTCATATTTTGTATATTTGAAAAGCACGTAATTCTCTACGTAATTTTGTTTTTGATAAAAAAAAATAAAATATATCCCCCTAGTCTTATTTTCATGGAAACACGCTTAAGTGAGACTCGAGTAAAGTAATACCTGCTAGATAAAAAGCTTCTATAGATTAGAAAAACCTGGTTCTTTGTTTCATTGAAACATATATTTGCGGATTGTTAACCGTAAGTTTGGTCATGCTTTGCTAAAGGACCAAATAGGACACCTTTCTAGTAAATAGAAGTTTTTCGGGATAAAAGTTTGAAAAATTTTATGGCTTTGCCCTATTCCAGGGTTCCCCACTTAATTGTTTTGAAATTCAGATCTTGAAAAAAATAATAAAATAAAAATAAAGACAAAAAGTTCTTAACTTATATTTCTGGGTTCATCCTCTCCTATTAACTGTGTAAACTGTCTAATTCAGAGCGCTGTTAGTGTGTAGGTGAAATATAAAATATGGAGCTAGGCTAGACACTCTTTCCGCAGCAGGAGCATAATACTGTACTAAGCATGAATTACACAACATAAGTCGTTTCAACCACTACCGTAAATATGATGCCTTGCAACATCGGATGAAATTTTAAATCGTTTATAACTTGATTAATTTGTGTCGTATTTCGCTTCTGTCAGTTTTTATATTAGGTCCTTAAATCTCTCATAGGTAGGTAGTTTTTTTTAAATTTATTTATTTATTTATCGATTTTTCATTAGGGGCCTACTTTAAAACCATCCGGGTTGTCTTCATTGACCATATTGTTATCGAGAATTTGTGCGCTGTCTGTCTAAATATCGGTTTCAATTCGAAAATTAAAAAAAGGAATTTACTTTAACGTCAGTCGTCAAGCAATCTTTTGGCGTTCGGGGCTTACACTTACACATTATAAATTGTAGCAATTTAAACAACAAAACAATCAAAACTAAGCATCCCCCTTCAGTAAGTAGGCTACAGGTACGTTACACAGCAACAACAGTATCGAGAACATGCTAATTGGTGATGTTTGTGTATCATTTTGAATGGCTGAGAGAAGGACTTTTGGTTGAGCGGACGGGACGCCGGGACAAGGCGTTGGATGGAAGAATTGGGCCTTGTTGTCCATGTATTTGAGCGAGCATTGCTCTCATGTTCATTGATAAAACATTAAAATGGAAATAATTAATGGGCTATAACATATATTTGAGGTTCCATTACATTTGAACCCACGTACATTTGAACCCATGACAATTGCACCTGTATGCTATTGCACCTATGGAATTTTTTTTTGTTTCACGGATAGTTAAACCCATACTAACCCTAACCCATGGGTTTTAGCACCCGCATATAGATTGAACCCGTGGGTATACGCATGGGTTCAAATGTACGGTCACCATATTTGAGTATCAGTTTACTTGAGGAAACCATGGAGTGTGCCCATTCCCTCAACTAAAAGTGGGAACTGATATAGAAGAGTGCTAAGTCCAGAAACATAGGACCACCAGGACGAGAGGTATGGTTCGCCATATTATCTGTCACCATATGATTGAGACGTCTTGTCGGCTTTCCTCTCCCCGGGATAAATATGTAAATCTTATCCTATCATGACTTAATACTGTCAGGTAAACAGATGGGTTGAAGAAAAACATCGTTGGACTAGATTGCACTATATTATGTAACCTTTTTCGCAATAGCAGTATCGGTACCGGTAAGGGTTTTCTTTAATTGCATTATATATTGCCCATACATATTTAAAGGAAAACCTGTTCTGACCAGACTGCATTATTATTACAATATCTTTTAGCAATACCGATAAGGGTGTTCTTCACTTGCATTGTACCACCTTGTATATCTGTATATAAGTACCAGGTACAATTAGTCCTTTTCCTGTTATGATTCATACTCTATACTCAAGACTACTTTCAGTAAAACAACTTTTCTCAAAATGTCGTCAACAACTTGATAATATAGTTTATGTACATATTTGCCAGAACCACCCAGGTTGTAAACAAGTATCAGATAGATCTGGCTTGTTCTGGTAATGCCTTGACAAATAGTAGATTGAAAGGGTTCTGGTGTCAGATGTTGTGCAATCCTATTACTAGCCTACTTTGTATGTAAGGAGAAAAAGACATGTCACAACATGGTGTCAGGAGCCACCAATAAAAAGAGAGAATATATTATTGCACAACTTACAAATAACTAGGAAGAGCAGGATAGGATTTGAAATCTACTCTAAATGCATATTTTCATATAAACATTCGTTTCATATTTCCATTATGTACCGTGCCTACTTAAAATAAGACCTAGCCAATTTATAATAAGCCCGCCCTCTAAAATAAGACCTAGTCGAAAGCAAATTTTTTTTTAACTAGTCGATAGGAAGAAATCTATTCTACACGTTTCAAATGAATAATAATCTATGTTTAGCAGTTATTTTAAATAAAAACAGGTTATAATTCAAGTAAATGGATATCGGTTTTCATATTATATATATTTCAAAATCTTGTAATTCTCTACTTTGTAATTTTGTTTTCTATAAATAGAAATGAAATACATCCCCAAAAATAAGCACTAATGTTTTTTTTTTTGAAGAAAATCAAAATAATACCCTGTCTTATTTTTGGAGAAACACAGTATGAATTGAGCTTTCCTGTAAACAAACTAATATACCGTATTCGCTCGTTTTGTAGCCCGGGCCCATATTTTTTTAACCAAACTCACTAACCGGGCCCTTATTCAAACCGGCTCTTATTCAAGCACAGGCGCTTGTTATTTTTAAAGTAAAATTATACACAAGTCACATATAGATAAGATCGATCGTTACATTAATTAATATATTGTCATTTCCAGTTCTCAAGCATAATTCAAACGAGAATAACGAAAATTTAGACTTTTTTTACGCACTGCAGGTACAAATCCGCAAAGAAGAAAAATTTTGCGCCGCCCTATCAATATTGGAATGACGCCCAGTTGGAGAACCACGGTGTTACGTAATCAATGCTATCTGTTATGTAATTGGACGCCTAAGACGTGAGTGTTATCTACCAGCGCATAAAATTGAACAGCGTTGTGACAAAAGCACTTCTTATTTAATATTGTTCTCTACCACTGAAAAGTCAGCTTTTACATCAGGCGGGTTCAAGCACCGGCCCTTATTTATTTTTATGTTCTGTTCACACGGGCGGCTATTCAAACGGGCCCTTAATCAAGATCGGGCGTTAAAACGAGCATATACGGTATGCTGTATAGACTATTTCAAAACCAGAAATATTGGACGCCATAAAATCGCTATTTTGTGAACAGAAATTAAAGTTGCAAAGGGGGATGTAACGAAATACTTTAAGCAAAGGCTCCTAGCTACCAGTTTTATTTTCATAGAAACACGGTTGCTCCAAGTAAGGATTTAGACAAGCTATTACTGCTAGATAAAAAGCTTCTATATATTAGAAATATCTCGATCTTTTTTCCATTGAAACATATATTTCCAGATTGTTAACCGTAAGTTTGGTCATGCTTTGCTAAAGGACCAAATGGGACACCTTTATAGTAAGTAGCACATCAAGATTCTTAATCATGACCAACCAAGAGAGTTTGAAGTTTTTTGGGGTGAAAGTTTCAAACTTTTCATATCTTCGTTTATTCCAGGCTTCCTCACGGGAGATGAATTCTTAATTGATTTAAGGGAGTAAATTTGGTACTACCGAAGTATGTGAACCAATATGGCGGACACCGGAACAAAGTATATGTACCAAGTTAGGACATAATTTTATTCCAATTTGCCTTATTTTAGTTCTATTACCAATTGGGATTTGGGAACCAATGTTTTATTCAGTGAGCAAGCTATAGTTGGTCGGTCACTATTGAAAATTTTAATGCAACATCGCTACATACAGTAAAAACATATGAAATTCTATTTAATCTTTGTGATTTGGTATGCATCCTAAATGAGACAGTTCAATCGTATGGCAAACCCATGGCATCGTTTCCAATTTTAGTCGATATGGGGATAGTTGACGGGTAAATTGTTCCAAATTCATGGACTCTAATCAATCATTGGTTATATTAACCCTGTTATGGCGAGTATTCCAGCAAGCCTCTTATGCATAATCATAGGATAGGATTTTTCATATGTATTCCAGGGGAAGGCTGTTCAGGCGGCTCAATAATATGGCAAATAACAGGCATTTGCGTGGACTTATTCTCCCCATAATTTGAGATTCGAACCCAAGCGGGGCCTTCTGCGATGCAATAGCAAGGGTGTTCCCAACACTTAGTAGAATGCTCCAACTGTCGAGCTTTAAGCAAACCATGATGTAACTTAAAATTAACAATCCAAAAAAATTACATACCGTAGTACGTTGATAACGGTCACCCGTTACTTTAACGAGTTTAATAAAACTAAACAGAAAATTCTGGAGATTGACGATGAATTAAAAAGACTGTCACTCGACAATTTGTTTTATAAGAAAATGGGTACTCCCGTAGTAGGTGAACCAAGATGACGGACACCAGAACGTAATATGTGTACCAGGATAAGGTTAAACCATAATATTATTCCAATTTCACTTATTTTGGTTCTATTACGAGTTCGGGGACAAGCCCGGTGACTCCAGTGGTATTCGTACCTAAAGTTATGGCTTAACCCTAACCTGGTACACATACTACGTCCCGGTGTCCACCATCTTGGTTCACATACTACGGGAACATGAGTACCGGAAAATGACCTCAGAGGATGGTCACACGAATTTACTTAGAAGTAAAGAAGCAAAGTTAGGGATATACATAGTTACAGTGACAGATTACAATTAGTTGGAGTTCTACTAATGGTAAACAGAAACAGCTCACAGCGTGAAATAAAAAAATTAGCCCAGAGCAAAGTTGCGGTAAACTCACTCAGAGGTAGCAAAAAAGTATCTTCGAAGTTACAGTAGTGAATTTCAAATACCAGCAGAGTTAGTTTTTAAAAGTTTTCCAGCCTGGTAAGAACAGTTTTACGTTTTACCCAGTGGTCACATGCTAACATGTTCTTGGAATGTTATGGTAATCGACAAAGTTGTATACACGATTAGCGCAATATTTGGTGTTTTGAAAGTTAGGTATTAGACAAGTAGTTCTCAAACTTTCTTTGCCCCCCCTCCTTCTTAAAAATTTGTCAAGTCTCGCGCCCCACCTCAAAACTAACTACCGGTAGCTAGGAATAAGCTACTTACTACAGATAGTAAGGAGAAAGTATTTTTTAATAATAAAAAACACTACGTGGAAGGAACATAAATATTAAAAATAAAGAAATATAAATATGCAAAATAATGCGGGCAAGATCAAATCTTACAATTAGCTTTGTGCCCACTCGAAAAAATTGTCTAGCACCCAACCCCCATTTGTGGAATGCGCTCCTTCGTTTGAGAACCCCTGTATTATACATAATCATAGTGACACACTTATGTTTTTTGTTGTTAGTGAGTTTGATTCAAAAGAGAACCTGTTTTTATAATTTTTTGAAATCTAGCTAAATACTAGTCAAATCTCACCAAATTTTTCGTATATGTTGACAATCCGATTGATGCCATTTTCTTTCAAACACACTTCTAGCTAGTTGTTCAGTTATTTGCAGAGTTATTCCGCAACTAAAAATATGAAAATAAAAATGATAGAAACACAATCACTTTATACTGTGAAAATATGACTGAAATAGTGCAGTGCAAAGTAGTATTAATGATGTAATTAAAAAAATATAAATTAATAATTCATTCAATTTAATAATGATTATAATTTAATTAAAAAAATTAATTAATGAAGGTTATAATGAAAGCATGTGAAAATCGAATTATTCCACCATTTATACAAATTAATAACTTTTTGTCCCTTTAGAGGTCAAAGTTGAAAGGTCACAGTGTTTTAATCAGGAAGTTCTTTGAGGAAGAATTAAGAATACTTTGATTGAACGAATCATTTTAATCATTTGATGTCTGGTAGTAGATCAAAAATAGACTTATTTAAATATTCAAAACTTTTCCTCATTTTCAATCCTTTAAATATAAATTTTTCGTGCAAATTTCTGTTGAAAAATGACTAAATTTACAAGATTTTCGACATTTCATACTTTTTAACATTTTTCAGAAGGCGTTTGGAATGTAAATTATTTGTTTCAGCTACTTATGGATATATTTACGCAAGAGTATGCTATGAATTTTTGAAATGCCCAATTTTAACGAGCATATTCTGAGGTATTGATGCTAAAAATTTGTTGCAATTCCAAATTGTTCAACTCAATCTATTACCGTATTTTATGGAATCAATGACAGTAATGTTTTCTGCATGATAGCTATAAGAAAACACATTTTTGAATGATAAAAGAACATTAATGGAGCCGTTTGTAACAAATCATGAACTACTAAAAAAAAGTGTTACAAATTTTATGTTTGTAATCGAGTGATATCATAATTATATCACAGTTATTATTATATTTATATTAACAGATTAACAGAAAAAAACCCCACATCAATTTTTGTTGACTCCAAACCCCACATCAATTTTTGTTGACTCCAAACCCCACATCAATTTTTGTTGACTCCAAACCCCACATCAATTTTTGTTGACTCCAAACCCCACATAAATTTTTGTTGACTCCAAACCCCACATCAATTTTTGTTGACTCCAAACCCCACATAAATTTTTGTTGACTCCAAACCCCACATAAATTTTCGTTGACTCCAAACCCCACATCAATTTTTGTTGACTCCAAACCCCACATAAATTTTTGTTGACTCCAAACCCCACATAAATTTTTGTTGACTCCAAACCCCACATAAATTTTCGTTGACTCCAAACCCCACATAAATTTTTGTTGACTCCAAACCC
Organism: Styela clava; assembly: GCF_013122585.1. NCBI lineage: Eukaryota > Metazoa > Chordata > Ascidiacea > Stolidobranchia > Styelidae > Styela > Styela clava. The sequence goes on along the minus strand of NW_024102832.1, from coordinate 3,758,850 downwards.
CACATCAATTTTTGTTGACTCCAAACCCCACATAAATTTTTGTTGACTCCAAACCCCACATAAATTTTTGTTGACTCCAAACCCCACATAAATTTTTGTTGACTCCAAACCCCACATAAATTTTCGTTGACTCCAAACCCCACATAAATTTTTGTTGACTCCAAACCCCACATCAATTTTTGTTGACTCCAAACCCCACATAAATTTTTGTTGACTCCTAACCCCACATAAATTTTTGTTGACTCCAACACCACATAAATTTTTGTCGACCCCAAACCTCACATAAAGTTTCAGCTCCAATTTTAGTTTATGACTCACGGACAATTTCAAGAATCCGATTCCGATAAGTTCATAATCTTAATTCTGAGAGCAAAAATAACAATAACTCAGTATCAGCACTAAACTGCGCCTTCATTTAATATTCTAGATATTGGTTCAGAAAAAAGGACTTATACCAACATCCAGACTTGCATAAATCCTTCGACGGCTCAGACTATGGTGATCTCCAATTTCAGAAGTCAGCAGTTTTCTTAAAAAAATTCGTCATAGCCATGTAGCCTAAGCATGTTATTTTGACTCGTAATCACCGTAATTAGCATGAATGATAAAAACAATAACAAAAACATGATTGGAGGCATCACACAGTTCGATAACCAGTCTTGGTGTCTCGCACCTTTCTTCACCCCGAAGTACAATTTTATTTCTTTTTTTGTATTGTTTATACACAATGTGTACTTTAGAATGGTGGATAAATAATTACTGATTGCCATTCTTTATGACACCTTTTGTTGGAATGTTCATGAAATATATATAAAGATTCCTGCTGTATGGATAGAAATGGATGGATAGAAATGAATAGAGGATTTTGGGCTATAATTACCAGTTTTCAATTAACTTAATTATTCTCGTGGAATTAACTTACCGGTAGTAGATTTTTGGGTGCTCCCGAAGTATTTGTACCAAGATGGCGCACAACCTGAACATAGTATGTGTACCAGGTTATGGTTCAGGTTGTGCGTCATCTTGGTACACAGATTGTTGTGCATGGTATATGATTTTTTTATTTAAACATTCTATACTGGGTTGGAAACAATCTTAAGCGAAATTCCTACTCACTTTGTTCAGGAGTGCAAAGTGATAATAAAATAATAAGTCAAATGTCAACATTTTCTTTTTAAATTCCCATCTTTTGAGGTGAATCAGTTTAATTCTTAGTGAGATAATAAATAAATGTTGTATAGATATTTTCCACCATTTTAGTGGCATTCTCACATGTTTCCTCTGAACCAGGCTTTGTAGAAGTAGCTCTCAATTTCGAGAGAATTACCGGTACTATATTTGAAAGCCAATTTATTACATTCCGAGTGAGTAAGTAAACACAGTGTTTAGTAACCAGTCAATACAGTTACGGTAGGTCTTATGCTCTGACCAGTATATCATTGAGAGTTGAGACCCTATTGATTTTTCTTTACAATTTCTCTGGGTTGTTATGTTTTGTGCTGATGCTTTACTTTTTTAAAAAATTATGCAGATTTTCTACTAAAATACAGCTCTACTAATTATTTACCAATTGCAATTTGTTGGTAAATAACAATTATGGCAATTATTACTTTCACCAGTACAATTACTTTTGTAGTCAATCTCTAATTTAGTATTCTATTTTAACAGATTAATTTGTTTAGGTCATTCCAAAATAAAAACATAACAATAAAAAAAAAAATTTCAAGCATATTTCAAATAAAAATATAGTTTATTTAGTTTAAAGTTGTTTTAATAAAAAAAAAAAAGTCTGCTTAGTTCAAAGATTTTATCTTCTCTGCAGTAAAATATTATAAAAGAGCTCGTTGTTTGCTGGGTCGCTTTGTTCCTAAATCAGTGTTAACCAACTTTTTTTTTACCAATTATTAAAAAAATGATGCTTTTATGACATAAATGTGAATGGGAGGTTGCTTGGATATGGGTATTCGCCTTTGTTGTTCATGACTGTGTAAAGCAAAAGCATGAGTAATGCAATTTAAAATAAATTAGCATGATAATGGTGAAAAAGAAGCATGGACATCCAAAAAAAACTCAAACTGCTGTTATATTTATGAGGGTTATGTCGCACAACTTTGTCTTGGGTAAGTAAGGTCTTAAACATGTAGGCTATCCCATCTCTGTTATACTGTTTAATTATTTTGCAGTTGCTGTTGAATTCTTGGTGTGTGTGAATTCTCATGTAGTGTGTGTACCAACTACCAGGTTAGGGTCGGGCCATAATTTTATTCCGATTTTCCTTATTTGAGTTCTATTACGAGTTCGGGGACTGTCTGTGATAGCCAAGTGAGTATACCTCCTGCCTAAAGGGTTTCAGGCCCTTTACACAACGTGATGTACAGTAGGCGAACAAAATTAGTTACTTCATATTGGTACACATACTTCTGGAGCGCCGAATTTTTAGATAAATTAATATCAATAAGGACAACAAATTGAACATTCAAATCGAACTGAATTTTTGTTATATCCAATATATTAAAGTTATGATTTCAGGAGTGATTACAATATTACAATATAAAAATTTATCATTTATCGCACTTGGCTTCGATTTGTCAGACAAAAAATTGATTCGATTTAACTTTTAACTCGGTGAAAAATACAAAATAAAAATTTCCCCTCAGCAGTGTAACCGAAGCCTTTGTACAATCATACACAAACATTGAGTGTTAAATAACTTTTCTTTCCTTTCATAAAAGTAATTAGGAAATTTGAGTTCCATTTTTTGAGGTAACCCTGTTCATTCTGCATTTTCAAAGTCAACTTTTAGGAATTTACATTTATTGAATGTTATTTCTGCCAATTTATCCAATAAACATGACAAAGCTTAAAAATATTCGAAGGAATCCTTCCAGAATGTCTTCAAAAGTTTCAAATTGTTACATTTTGGTCATTTCTGGATAGTAACAAGCTATTTAGATATGAATAATACTAACTACTAGATACCACCAATGGCGAAGCCTAACCTACCTGTAACAATTGACATGTTGACTTTGGATCGCATAAAATCCAGCTCTTGCGAAATGTTCAGAATTGAAGTAAAAGTCTTTATTGAATTGAAAGGAACGCAGACGAGATTCTGTGAAAAAATAAAAAAATGATTGATAGAGTTTAATAGTGAATAAACGATACTCCCGTAGTATGTGGACCAAAAAGGCGGACACTGGAACGTAGACGTAGTGACTCCTGAAATGGCGGACACCGGAACGTAGTGACTCCTGTAGTATGGTACACATACTACGTTCAGGTGTCCACCATCTTGGTTCACATACTACGGGAATACCGAATAAACTACACCTGTCTACTCTTGTAAAATGGTCATTTTAAACGACACTTTTCACTTTATTGACGGACTCTTGATAAGGATTTGCATAAGAGCAGTCACAGACTGGTAGGGACTGCTTTCAGAAATTCCGAAATCTTTATGATTCATTATTACCTAGCTAACCATCGTGTGTCTGAATACTTTGTGTGGGTTCGCAGGTTCTGATCCAGTTGAGACATAATTATGCGCAAGAAGATTGCTGGACTCCCTGATATCGCAGGGTGGTTCATGTACCCACGGGTCGGTTCATCCACCGTCAAATCCATGCAACTGTAAACAATCGACTAATCCCACATCCGACATGGACTGGCTTACCATATAATCAAGCCGTCTTATAGACTTTCCTCTTCCCGGGATAAATATGGAAATTCTATACTAATATGAATAATCTTCAAATAAATAAGTTACCATGTGTTTGAAAATTGCCTGCAGGAGGGAGATAGTTTAAAATCTCTGGTTCATCTTGAATCGTTTCTTTTGTGGTTTCCAGAGCTATATTTTCAATGAGAAGTGAATAGTCCTGCGATTTCTTGAGTCCATCATTGAAGTCCTCGAACATCAAAGTCTTATCAAGTGCCTCTTTGAATGAAAATTCTTGAAATAATAACAACAATAGTTATAATACAAATACTGTGATATGGGCATAGCAGATCAGTAGCCAGGGCTATGACGTCAGAGTTTTGCACATTTTTATTGAAGTCTGAATACCTTTTCAAACTGATATTTAGATCAATTGACATGAGGTATTAATTAATTATAGTACAAGGCAAACCAAATGGAGCAATATAAATAAAATACAAGAAAAAACAGTTAAAACATGCAATGAAATATAATGTAATGTTCATCTCAACCTTCTGACAGAGGGGCAGAGTCTTGTAAATTAGGAAAGGCTTTTGTTCAGTTCAGTTTATGATATAGCTTTTTCCAAGCTGTCACCTTTTAACCTCTGAAGTGCCTTGGGCAATCTTGGAGCTCCGTTGGTTAGCGATGGGCTCACATGATGACTTGTTGGTTTAATTTTCACCGGGGCATCTTGAGTAGTTCCCGCATTCTGACTAAGAGAGTTTTAAGTATCTTCTTTCTCTGCTGGGGATTATTGGTGAGAAATACTTGATACTTGAAGGTCATAAAAATTGTCTGTTTTGTATGTTCACTCTTCTAGAGCCATCTACTCTGATTTTGTACTGTCTGTGAGATAGGATTTCTACAGTCCTACCAGTCGTGTCCAGTGTAGTGGCTTGTTTAGGGCTTGTGATTGTATGTTGTCGCAACTGACAGTGGACAGCACTGCCTTATTATTATTCAGAGAACCGTCAGGTGATGTGCTATCACGAATGATCCTCTTGCCAGTTTTAAGTCCAAGTTGCCCTGTATTTGTCGCAGGGTTGTAACCTCTGAAAATCTTGGGAGCACTGTTGGTTAGTGATGGGCTCACATGCTCACTTCCTGGTTAATTTCTATCAGGGCATCTTGAATAATTCCCGCACTTTGACTGAGAGAGTATTAAGTATCTTCATTTTTCTCCTCGCTGGGGATTGTTGGTGAAAATGGCATGATCGGAGGAGATTGAATAATGATGCAAGGTCATAGATTTCTTGTTTTGTATGGTCACTGTCGCGGAGCCATCTACTGTGTTGTGTTCTTGTACTTGTAAACGATGATGTGATGGAACCTAGCTTATTTCCGCTCTCACTTTTCGGCTGATATAATTTGTTGTGGGTTAGGGTGAAATAAATGTGGATTTACGAGAAAGTAGTGATACATTTGTCTGTGCAAGAGTATTTGAGCTCGGCAAAGACCAACTTCTTGAAGAGGAATGTTCCTGTATTGTAGGATTGCCCATACCTCATTATTATTATTCAGAGAACCGTCAGGTGATGTGCTATCATGAAAGATCCGCTTGGCAATTGGAGACAAGTGACACGTTTTGTTTCGAAGGAGTCCTGTTTCGCTGTCTCAATCAGTAATTGTTTTAATTGTTCAAATATTTTTCACAGAGCGCCATCTCAGTAAAATTTTGTGTTTGGCTTTACGAGTTCACAAAAAGGTAGCATTATGTTGCTACACCATATTTATGAAAAAAACTCTTCAGCAGTTTTCTCTTTGCAGATATATTTTACAATCAATTGACATGAGATATTAATTATAAAAACAAGGTCCACCAAGTTCAGCAATATAAGTAAAATACAAGAAAAAAACAGTTCATGCAATGGAATATAATAATGCTGGAATAATAGTAATGTTCGCAAGAAAACTGGCTTCAAAACACATAGAATATTTTAGTTTACAACGGAAGATACAATAATCTAAATCTGAAAGGTGCAATTGGCACACTCGCACGCATATTTTTAGTATATCGCTTACCAAATTCTTATGAGGTTCCAGACAAAAAAATCGATCAATTCGTAAGATAGCTTCTAATTCTATAGTCGCTACCTTTATTAAGCTATCGGAATAATTAAAATTATATGAGCAAGCCATGAGGCCTTTTCGACTACAACCTCCAACTACTAATGTTACCAGAGTAACTTACCTAAGGTGAGAAAGAAACCATTATACACCTTACATGGAGAAGGCAAACAAAAATTGGTTAATGACCAAATATAATATGATGGAAATAAAATACTTGTTTTCGTAATCGTTGGATAAAGTAGTCTCATTTGTCCACTGGTATTTCTTTTTTTTGTCTTACCCTGAGAATCAAATTGGGCTTTAAATTCATACTTTTTACTGTCATCACTCTCTTTTTTCAAATCAGTTGATCTGCTAAAAAATCAATTACACATACAAGGTTATACTATAGTCTATAGATACTTTATATAAGTTATACTATAGATTTAGTTAAACTAAAAATAAAATATAATATTTATGTACCATGTATGTAATATGTATTTATGTACACTTTCAATATTTTATTTTAACCTTGCCTGGTCGCCTGACAACACAAGAGACCAAGAATGTAGGACAGAAATTAGGTAGAGTTGCAAATTACAAAGGAGGTGCAAACATAATAGTTAAATGAGCAATCTCGTAACATGATAGGGAACTGTACTCCCGTAGTGTGTGTACCAGGATAGAGTTAGGGCATGATTTAATCAAATTTTAGTTTAATTATGAGTTCTCCAACTCCAAGTGACTATACCCCCTGCCCATAAGTTTCAGTCCCTTTACACAACAAAGTAGGCGAATAAGATTAGTTGCCTTGATATTGGTACTCATACTTCTGGAGTTCCCAACAAACAAGAAGAGATACTCTTCAAGCTTGAGGGCATTATGAATGTGCATTTATGTACTATACTATCATGTATTGTATAAAGACAATAAAGTTTTAAACCGGTCACCCACTGGTCTAACATTTCAGACTTACGGTACTTTCACCTCCATATAATTCTACGAAATTTTATGAAAAGCAACATAATATTCTGCCTGCCACGGTTGATTGACTTATTTAACAAAACAAGGATGTATCATGACCCAAAAATAAACAAGAGAGAATTGAAATGGTCTCGTCTCTCGTGTAGGCTACATACAAGGGAATATATGTAATGTATAGGAACTATTAAACCATGCCATAAATAGAACAGGAAAATGATTAGATTGATAAGGTCAATGTCCGAATTGTGTTGAAAATAAATACAAATCATTATATTTAACATAGGCTAATGATAGCAGGAAGGTGAATGAATCAAAATTCAAATTGTCTATTTTTGCAGTCAAATCATGGTCTACCATAATTCCCTCCATGATAAAATTAGGGATTCAGTTGCATAGTGCTTGGAGCGGTCTTTCTAAACCAGTGGTTCTCAAACGGTGGGGCCTGCCCCACAAGGGTAGACAACTATTTAAGGGGCCGTAAAGCTAATCAGAAATCAATTTTTTTGTCAGATTCGATCTTGTCCGCCTTATGTTGGATATTTATATTTCTTTATTGTTTAAAAATTGGGATTCCATCCACAATTTTCCGACATGTTTTTCGAATAAAACATACTTTCGGCCTACTATTGTTATTTGTAGGTTATTGTTGGATAGTAATTTTTAAGGTGGAGCGGGACACTTGACAAATTCTAAAAAGGGGGCATGGCCTAAAAAGTTTGAGAACTACTGTACTGAACTAAAAAAGTTAATGACTTAGCAGTGGCTGATTGAGCAGAACATTGGTCAGAGCATTATGTCGCATAAAAAAACAATTATTTCAATATTTGGTCGTAATCCCTAAAGTCTTGACAAGTCTGTTGAAGCAAACTCCCTGAACATTCCTAACATTATCTTATGAATATGCCAGCAGTTGGAAATATTCCGCCAGTCTTCCAGCAAACAGTTCATGTAAAGGAATTACCTGAAAAATAGTGTGAAAAATCGATTTAGAATTCATCAAAAACTAAGCTAAAAAGTACCGTATTTTCCAGCTAATAAGAAAATTTTTTGGGCTGATTTTCCTGGATTTTCTGGGCTCAGCTTATTTATAGCAATTAAATCTATAAAAAATATAGCGCAGATCAGTGCTTGAAACTGACAAACAGAAAAAAAGTAACACATTTTTTTCTGCCTCTGCTCACTGGATGACAACATGGAAAAACTCCCATTTTAGTGCTTTTAACCTTATTTGCTGAAAAATACAGTATATAAAATTTACTATTTGGAATTTGTGAGATGCATGGGCTGGCCCAGTGGTTATACAGCGGTGAGCAAAGTTTTTGGAGCAATGGCCAAAAATTTTGTTCACTTGGACTGGCGAGCCATGTAAGTTAGAAATAAAAAGTTACATTTTCTGAACAATATTTACAGTGTTACAAAAGTGGAAAACGATGATTCTCGCGCCAAAACTATAGTTTATCGCAATCTCAACAAATTCCTTGAGCAATTATTCATCTAAAACATCAAAATTTGGTTTTGATTTGGTTGTGGCAGCATCAGGCGGGTCAGATTGAATTACCCAACGGGCCGAATTTGGCCTTGTCCTTTAGCCGCTAATTCACAGATTCAAAGAAAAAAAATTAAAAAAGATTTCAGCAATAAAAATTAGAAGCAAGAATGTTCCATTCAGTAAAAAAAGTACGACCTTCCTGGAATAGAGTGTAGACAACTACCACAAACATAAGGATGGGCAATATAGAATACCGAGTCCGGAGGATTCGAATCCCAAAGTATTCGAATCCAACAGGATCCAATAACAGGATTCGGTTTCCGCCTCTCCAGCGTCATGCGTCAATTGTTTTTATTTCACGTTTCTAATTTATCATTTAAAGACGAGCGTTTTTCCTCGCGTGGAAATCTCTCTCGTTTAATTAAACTTGCGTCTGTTCGCTAAGAACCCGTAAAAATCTAACACTGTAATTGTAATCTCAATTGGCCTATTCTGGACAAAAAAGAAGTCGACGAAGTACACCTCACGGGGAAGACTCGTTGTTGCATCATTTTTGTGTTCTCCTGATTGGCTATCTAGCTAGGGTATGATAATAATAAATATGTGTGCCGACTTACTGACGATATTCCGATAATCTGATTGCAACAATCGAGTTTTCCCCCAAAAAATGATGCATGTAAACCAAAAGCAAGGAGTTAAATGTTACGACATTACTTGCGATTGAATTAAATCAAATATTATTTACGAATAATTCAATCACTTTTATTACACCATTTTCCTAAATACAAAGTTATATCGAAAACACGATAATCTGTCACATTTAAATTTTACTCTCGAAAGATTACATATTTTTCGGTCTGTTTCTATCGTTCAAGATAGACGCACGTTTGATCGAGTGTCTGTAGTATTTTATAGTCGCCAATAAATTTAAAACAAGATGTCGCATCTGGCGAAGATAGTTACGTATTGAGTTTGAGTAGGACCCAGTCTGGGTAGATATTGATATGTAATGATAATCATAGAAAATTAATTCGTCTTTAGATGGTATTACCGTACCGGTACCTAATACGAAATCGCGTTTACGGGAACTTTGTCTTGCAAGTCTTTCTCGCACAGAATAAAAAGTTGATTTTTATCGATAGTGGTTAAATTTAATATTTTACAACGGCCCGCATAGGTTGTAGTGGCCACACGCTGGTCCTGCATCTAATTAATCCTCAGCGGGTGTATTTTAGTACATTAATAATGATTTAATAAACGTGCTGTTTCATATCCATTTTTGTATTTAATTATTAAAGTGTTCAAAGCGTGTCTTAATTTAGCATATCAGTATTTAGGGATTTGGAACAATTTCAGGCGAAAAATATTGTATTAGTCTTAGATTTTATTGTCCTGGGAAATATCTGTTTAGTATCAAATAAAATCCAATGTTAAGGATATTCCCAAACAAATAATATACTTATAGTAATACATTTACAATTTTTAACATCTAAATTCAGCAATTTGGAAAATTCTGAAAGTATGAAAATAGAATAGGATTTGGTATTCTGGATTCGATTTAACTAATCTAGAATATTCTAGACTAGTAAATTATTCTACATTGCCCATCCTTATACAAACATAATTTAATTCTACTTTATCATAATGTGTACCATATTGTATTGCATGATTTAGAGTTTCAGACGTTAAAGAATTTGTTTTTCAAATTTCAACTTTATTAATTTTTACGCCGACAAATTATGACTCATCGAAAAAACTTTACACTGGGGGACACTAGAATTTATTCTAGAAGTTTCTTGGAAATGATGAATAATCGCAAAAAACTTTTGTGTGGGTTATGCAAATTCTTTTCGAACAAATCACCCCGAACCCCAAATTTTAACGGATGGTGACAGATATTTTGCGCTTGTCTAACCATACTGAAGTCAATAATAAAGATGAATGGTCCTCATCAAACTTGAATGGTCTCCCATTATTGTATCCTAAAACAGGAGTTCTTGATCTTTAGATGGAAAAACTATCTTTTATAAACCCCATACCTAACAAGTAACCCATCGAATTGATGGAATGAGTCGATTTTGCGAGTCTTTTCAAAAATATTAACCCCTTAGCATCTTCACTATTAACAAGGCACTACACAAGCATCAACTCTTAACATAGCTCCATGAGGAACCCAAATTAGCTAGCCAATTCCGAGATCACTACGTTATACTGTAACCAAAATGAAGTATAACTACGGTAAATATAAACATGAATATTTCAACAAATGACTATTTCACTCATTTAATTAAATTTAATTTACCGGTAATCAAAAACCTAAACAAATTATTCCAGATTTAATTTAACCTAAGTTTTTGAATTCAAACTATAATAACTTATTAATCTTCGATCTGTATTTTAAAACTTCTGAGAGCCAAGTCAATGCCCAGGTGAAAAAATTTGGAGTTGAAAGAATTTAAGACTGTTGTTAATCGAAGTTGAAATATCCAAAAATAAAATTGGAATTGACGGAGCTTTCTCAACACACTATGAAAAAGCCCAGCCCATACGAAAACTTATGGTGTCACCATTTTTTACATACATGCCCGAAGTTATAGTCGTTTTGTAAAATGTATAGAACAATGGCCGGCAAACTTTATGTACTACAGGGCCAAATAGGCACATTGGCGGTAGCGAGCGGGCCACATTAATTTCTATGTATAGACATTACATACATTAAATTATGACGCACCCTTCACTCCTAGTTAGTAATGTTTAATGTTTAACTTTCGCTTTCGCTAATTACCGTACTACAAAACAGATAATAAATTTATGAGCAATTTTTATTTTTTCGCATCAAAGTGAGGTCGTTTAAGGGTCACAAAAACTTTGTTTAAGGGCCGCAGTTTGCCGATCATTGGTCTAGGATAGCGTTTCCCAATCTTTTTTAGCAACGGAACACTTACGCTTTTTATCTCGCCTCGCGGAACACCAAACATAAAAGATTCAAAATTAATAAAGATAAATGGTATTATGCAGCGGTTCCCAAAGGGTGCACCACAGTGCCGTGGCGAGTTGCCAAATGCGCCGCGAAAACTAACAAAATTGTGTTTAACTTACTGGTAACTAAACTAAGATTAAATATTTTATTTATTGTATTTATTATAAATGTTTTATTGTTTCTTATTTTAAATGCTGTGTATATGAATCATCAAGTTCATTTTACCTTTCTATGTCGTTTACTTTCTATTACGTAGTGTTTGCCTCTAATGTTACGTAGCAATGGAGACAGAAGTGCTTGCTCCAATTTCGCGAGCAGCAATTTATTTAATTGCTGAATCGAATTTAGCGAAAATGAGTGATTTTTCAGCATTTCAAAGTTAAACCAGGCAGAGATGAAATGAGAAGGTTAACGAAAATGCCACTCTCCTCCAAAAGTTAGTCCACTTTAGACCGACGGTGACGCGATATTGAACGATAACCAGTTTGGCGACAACTTCAAGATACTGTGATCGCTATTGCGACCAATTTAGTCATAATTTTGATCCTTTTTCCACGGAACACTCGGAAGACGCTCGAAGAACACTGTTTGGGAAACGCTGGTCCAGAAGTTTGAGTTGAATGTAAAATTTCCTAGTCCCCACAGACAATCTCCTAACTAAAAATTTAAAATGCGATTATTCAATTTCAAAACAAAAAATTCACCTTTTTTCAGTATCTGGCAGTGGATAGTCTTCATGTTGCAATTGAGAATCTGACGCAGGTTTTCCGTGAATGCTCCCAGGATTGTGTTCAGCAATACAACTAGAAAAATTAAAGTTCTCTTCATACTCTGGCGATTGGTGTTCTAATTTCATCGCCGGAGTCTAAAACTATAGCAGTGTATAGTGTGAGTGGGGAATGGACCAGAACCCAAAAGGAGAATTGAATTCTTAATTTATTCCTTAGACCTAGTTGTTTAGATACTTTAAAATGACATAAAGTACACTATAACGATCACAAAATTGAATTTCATTTATAAGATGCACTTTTTTTTTCTTCCTTTGTTCCCTGATAACACGGCATCGTACAAACAAAAAGTTGGGGGCCGCTGGACGTTTTGACTTTATGGCCGTGTAGTCTGAATGAATAGCAATTGGTTATAAAATGACTGCTCATAGTAACAATCTCATAGCTAGCATAGCATGGTTTTACTGATTGTATTGTTTGAACATTTACCTTATTTGACAAATAAAACAAATGCTATTTTTAGCACTGAAAAAGAGGGTTTTCTATATAGCCCTCCAATCTCATAACTGGTAACTGTTTTTACTTTGAAGTATCAATATCAGGCATAAACATCAGCGCATCATTGCACCGGTCACGTTTTTAAAAAGAATGAAAAAAGTAACAGCTGCCAGTACAAAGTTAATTAAATAACACCATTAGCAAACACTTTGGATGTTTGAGAAATCTCATGTTAAAAATAGGCCAACCCCAGAAATAATAGAAAAACATAGTCGCCCAATAAAAAGACCCCCCCGAAAAAAAAATCTGGCCAAAAATTGGGTCCAGAGAAGCGACTGAATAGCCGGGAAATGCGGCCAGTCTCGCATCACAAAGTATTATGCTTTAATCCTTTATAGTCTCAGAAGTCATAATGTTGAAAGTTGTCAAAATTCACTACAACACTGAGTCAGGGAGTCCAAGCCAACATTTTTTCAATCGTGAGTTGAAAGATTAAAAATTTTTCAGTCCTGTCATACAGGCTTTCTTTATTTTTATATATTGCCCTACTTACTGTACTTTACACACCGTTACTCACTATGAAAAAGCCCGACAGAATCCATTCAATACCTAAAACTGAACCTCCTTGGCCTAGTTATATTACCTGCAACAAGGATTGTTTTGATCCGTGTTGAAATCGACACGAACAAAATATGACTGGAGTTGAGCAAATTCATTAAATGAGCTCAGTTGAAATATCAAAAAATAAAATTGGAATTGACAGAGCATTCTCAACACACTATGAAAAAGCTCAGCCCGTATGAAAACTTTTGGTGTCAACATTTTTTTAACCACATGTCCAAAGTTATAGTAGTTTTGTAAAATGTATAGAACAATGGCCGGCAAAGTTTATGTACTACAGGGCCAAATCGGCACATTGGTGGTAGCGTGAGGGCCACAATAATATCTAATATCTCGCAAAGGATATACAACTTTCGCTTACGCCAATTACTACAAAACAGATAATACATTAAATAAAAGAATTTTTTGTTTTTATGCATTAAAAGTAAGATCATTTAAGCCCACAAAACTTTGTTTCAGGGCTGCAAACATAACATTCATTCCCCCAGAAACTATCCCAAAGTCAGTTTCTGACTCCACGGACAAGCTCCTAACTGAAAATTAACAATGTGATTATTCAATTTCAAAACAAAAAATTCACCTTTTTTCATTATCCGATAGTTGATAGTCTTCATGTTGCCAATGAGAATCTGACAAAGGTTTTCCGTGAATGCTCCTAGGCTTGTGTTCAGTTTCACATTCACAACTAGAAAAATTTTAAAGTTCTCTTCATACTCTGGCGATTGATGTTCTAAAGATCATCGCCGGACTCTAAAACTATAGCAGTGTATAGTGTGAGTGGGGAATGGACCATAACCTAAAGGGTGAGCTAAGTGCGTCATAAATTAACAGAATTGTATAAAACAACTAATTATAAATTTTTCCTAATTTGAATGCTGTGTATATGAAACAATAAATTCATTTTACCTTTCAATGTCGTTTACTCTCTGTCACATAGTGTCTGCCCCTATTTTTACGTAACAATAGAGGTAGACACTACAAGCTGCCTTTTCGCAACTGCAGTTTATTTATCTGCCGAACTCAGTTTATCGATAATGAGTGATTTTTTACGCATTAAAAAATGAGGAAGAAGAGTTGATCTTTTAACTTATTCCTCAGGCCTACATGTTTACAAATATTAAAAGGCATAAGGTAAACATTAACTATCACAAAATTGAGTTTTATTTATGAGCATCAACAAAAAGTTCAAGAACCGCTGGCTATATTATAAGTTTTATTTGGATTCTTTGTATGAACAAGTTGGCCATGGTTGCGGTTGCGGGTTTACTGATTGTATTGATCTGAACTGCCTTTAAGACCTGCGTCTCAACTGCGCTCTGAGAGAAATCTCTCTTACTTCTGAATGAATGTGCATGAACAATCAAGGAAAAAAGCAAGTAGCGAACTATTAAGCGATTTTGTCAATGTTTGATTTGAAATGCCAATACAGGTGGATCGATGTTCAGAATGTTTGCATAAACGTTGGAGCCATATTTTCAATTTCCTGGAGTCGAGCTTTTGTAATTAAAATTTGACTTCCTCCGAGTATAAAGCTGGATTGGAAGCAAAAATGTTGGAAATTGGCAAAATTTACCACAACTCCAAGTCAGAAGTTAAAGCCAATTTGTTTGACTCCACAGCCCTGTTATACATGCTTTTTTATTTCTATATATTTCCTTACTAGACTACGAATATACATTGATATAAAGGATTCGCAAATACCTTACCCACATGTTCTCACTATGAAAAAGCCCGGAAGAATCCATTCAATACCTAGTACTGAACCTCATTGGCCTAGTTATATTACCTGCTACAAGGATTGTTTTTATCCGTGATGAAATCGTCACGAACAAAATCTGACTGAGGCAAAGCAGACTGGTCAAATGAACAAACTTTAGAATCGGTCTCTTCTATTTTAGAAAAAGAAAATAGGATTTATGAGAACTCTAATTACTCTCACAAGTTAGGATAGGATTTATCCCAGGGTAGGGGAAAGCCGATATGATGAATTAAGCATATGGCGAACCACGGCATCAGTAAGCCAGTATTATGGGCGCTCCCGAAGTATGTGTACCAAGATGGTACACAACCTGAACCGTAACCGGGTACACATAATGTGTTCAGGTTGTGCGTCACCTTGGTACACATACTTCGGGAGCTCGGTATTATGATATATCTAACATATCAGAAGCTGTTTGCATTTCAGGGATCGCCCATAAATTTGCTTCTATATGAGACTACTTTACTTCTGATTGATTGTACTTGACCTTGCTTTGCACAAAAGGCCTAATTAGAGAAAAATATGCAAAACAGTAAGGATTAAGTTTAGCCCTATATTTAATAGGCCCAAAGTATAAAGCATGAATCCGACCAAAGGCCACTTATGTTTCGAGTAGGTTTTTAAATGGAATTTTAGCGCTCCAGAAGTGTTTATACCAATATGGAGGTAATTAATTTTGTTCATCTACTTTATATCAAGTTGTGTAAAGGCACGGAAACCTACGGACAGGGGGTATATTCACTTGACTAACATAGACAACCCCCGAACTCAGAATAGAACTAAAATATGAAAAATCAGTAAAATTTTGCCTTAACCCTAACCTGGTACACACACTACAGAAAACTGAATTTTCACAAACAACCAGATTTTCATATTTAACCCCGGGGAGATAAAAGTCGATAAGACAGCTTAACCACATGGTGAACCATGGCCTCTTGACTGGTGTGCATATTTAGATATCACATAAATATTCATAAAGTGACGATAAAAATATTTTAGGCAGCTTAATCATATAGAAACTACAGTCTTTCATATATAGCGATCAAGTCATGTCAGGCTTGGAAAAAGCAAACCAATTACTGGTTACATGAAGTCGAATGGCGATGGAAAAATTAACAGACCAGTGTGAAAAGTCAAGCCTTCCTTTTGCACGTAATTATCCTTCAAGAAATAAACCAAATTGAAAGTGTATATCATGATATTGCTCAAACTGAAATAAAAAATCCATCTAATTTACAAACTTTTGATCCCCTTACCTCCAATAGTCTTGTTGCGGACAAAAACCTCTTGTATGACAGTTTTACTCCCTTCTAATGTTGGTTCGAGTACTGGACTCTCTAACTTGCCGATTTCCGGTGATGTTTGTGCTTGTCCAATCTTTTTTGTATCACTTTCGGAGATATTTTCTGTTTTTTCTTCATCCTTTAATATTTGATGTTCGTTGTTGTTTGTTTCCAGGCCTTGATTGTATTTCAAACTTTCGGAGCAGATTTTAATGCCTGTGCTCGATTGACGATTAACCTGCTGTTTTCTTGAGACTATTAGTGTACGACGCTGCTGTTTTTTCCAAGTAAGGTCCGGGACTTGATTATGAAGATGTGTGAATAGTGGTTCTGCTTGATCCAATCCATCTAATATAATAAAAGCTTGACAGTCAGGCTTCAAATACGCATTGCGCAACTCCTGAAGAAATGAATCCAATAAGATTGTTGTCTGGTAGTGAGAGCTTCTCACATTTGTAAACAAAGTGACAAATTTGACACTCTTCCCTTGATTTTTTTCGACATATTTCTTCTCACACAGCTTACAATTGAGTCTGAATAGACTGTTTTCAATTCCTGATGAATTTCTTCTGCAAATCTCTGTATGATCGAACTGAAAAGCCTGTTCCGTAGAAGAAACTACCAGATTGTAATATTTGACATACTTCGTTTGATTGGAGAACAGCAGAAAGAAATTGTAAAAAAAATTAGTGAAGTGGTTCACATGAAATATGAATTCATAATCCAGTATTCTCTGAGTTTTCGCATGTGCACTTTTAATCCAATAGTTGTTATAAACATCATTGATTAATTCTTGTTGAAATAGCAAAACCGAGTTCAGGGAATACTCCAAAGATTTTACGGCATCTTCTCTCATTTTCCAGATATCTTCCAAAGACTTCGAGGCATCTTCTATCACTTTCAAGGCCTCTCCCAAAGACGTTGTGGCATCTTTCCTCACTTTTAAGGCATCTTCCCAATATTTTAGTATCGAGTAAGAATCAAAATCCACATTGGATTCAGCATTTTCAATAGCTTTCGGTTGTGCAGTTTCCAATTGTAATTGTGCTTCCGTTTTTAAATATATCCCAGCAGGGATTTCATCAATAGTATATTCATGTACACATCTTTTATCTCCCCAGCCATACAAAGTTTCAGCGTCTTCCAGAATGTTCTCATTGTTAAACCAACAGCACTGGATATTGGATTTATCGAGAATTTTTTGTATCAATTGAAAATCAATTTTATTTTCTGTGGTGAATTCATAAGAATAGAATAGAGACTCCCATGGATTCTCAAAAAACTTTTTCAAATATATAACATTTGGCTTCTCAGAATAAAGAATCAGACTCTCATTCTGGGTAGTTTTACCAAATTCCCAGCTTACTCTACGATGAGGCGGTCGAGATGTGAGAAAACTTACACTTCGAAGAAGTTCATTATGTGTAGCTTTTAGATTTGTTGAATACAGACCCAGAATCTTATCTTGAGTAGTTTTAACAAATTTCCAGCATACTCCACGATGAGGGGATTGAGATGAAAGGAAATCCACACTTTGCCAAAATTTAAATAGATCATTCAATGCAAGACTTGACTTCATTAAACAGAAACTTCGGACTTCAGTTGTTTCGTGTGATTTCCAGAGAATTTTAGGATGTGGGCTCGTTAACATGACACTTTCACAGGTGAACAAACAACTTGGTAAGCATGGCTGAATGACACAACCTGTGATTTCAGTGAAATAGGAAAAAGCAACAAAAACTCCTTTAGGCTTTTGTTGAACTGCAACACTGCCATAACTACCATCTGAAACAATACTTCTTGAATAATCCTCGGTAAACACCAACTTTTCTGAAAAACTTTGATTTCTTTCTTCATTAAAATTTGAAAATGGATTGTAGTTTGACCTTTCATAAAACATAGAAATCAATTTTCCAAGTGCTTCTGTAACTTCTGGCAAATTACATTTCTCTGCTATAGCACTGTGCAACATTAATTGCTCACATTTCTTTTGATATATTTCAAGATATTTTACCACATCGAGATACATGTCTTCATGCATTGAATTCCTCGTCATGTTTTGAAGAAGCGTAAATGGTTTGAATCTTGGCAATTTCACAGAAAAACCTTCTTCTAAATTCTTCAGTATTCTTTCTATCATGTTCTTAAAACATCTTTGTGTTATACTACCCAATGACATAGGTTGAAATTGTGCTTCATTGTGAAAAATCCTTGAATCCACCCCTGAATTCAATCTGATAACCTTTTTCTGCATCTCCATATTCTCGGGCTTGTACCCCCCTCTTTTTTTTTCAATAACACCAGCTACTTGATAGCTGAATTTCTTCCCGACCACTGTAATAGTTGAATTCTCGTAGTTTCTTGCATCCTCATGGTTTTTTACTTGGTATCGATAAACAATTACTGGCTTAGCAGAATTTCTCATTTGCTTTACAGATCTCTCTTCATTAAGGTGTTCTACTGTGTTTGTACTCGACAAGGCTTGGTGATATCGGTTTTGCCAAATCTCTGAAGGATATTTCGAATTTCCACAAAATTTTTCTCCATCATTTGTGAACATTTCTTGATTACACACTTCTTCCAATTTTCCCTCAAATTCTCCTGTAATTTTTTTGAATTCACAAACACTACGAATATCAGAGTCATCAAACTGAACCTGGTAATTTTCATACTTAGTCTCTTCGGTCATCACACAATTTTCAAAGTCTTGAATTTCTAAACCGGCAAGACTTTTATTCAATCCCCATTTACTTATATTCCTCTCTTGACAGTCTTCCATACTATCTTGACTCATTGAAACCACAGAATTGATATTTAAACAATATACTTGAAAGCTAAAATGTGATTCTTCACTGGAAATGTTGTTCCTTGTAAATTTTGTTACAAATTTTTCGTCAACAAAAATCTTTTTATTTTTTGAATTGCTTCTTTTGTCATTTTCATGATTTTCCATACATTTCCAGTCATCTGTTTCCTCATGGCTTTTAATTTTGAATTGATAACTATCAATTTTCCTAAATTTTGGTTTTATTTCACTTCCATATTTTTCTGCTACATCCTTCTTTGATGAAGAAAAGCAATTTTCATTCACAAGTAACTTGATATTAACTTGATACGAACCGTTCCCATTCAACTGCGAAGGCGCAAAACTCCTATTCACCAAAACAGATCTCAAATTTTTGTTTTCTTTCCTCTTGTCTCTGCTATGGTATGTCTTCTCCACATCGCGAGATGGTTTCTGATGATCTGTCTCCATTCTTTCTGGACAGGAACCTTGATATTTTCTTGCACTACGTTCCATGTAGTCCACGTTCCAAGTCCTTGGTCGTGTTTCTGTATTGTGAGTTGAATTTTCCTTGTCTCCTCTTCCTTTTCTTTCCTCCATATCAGATTCATTCAATTTTGATTCTTTCTTTTCTTTTTCACTTCCCTTTCTAGACAGAATGAAGCAATTCGAATTATTGAAGTTTGAGTTTCCCTTCTGGTAATAGTGAATAGGGTCGGCAACGGAATTGTATCGAACAGAAAAATCATGACGAAAGGTTGTTCTAACGACAACCCTTATCCCAGTACACAATCTATTCTGAATTCCTGGTTTCCTTCGTTTTGAATAGTCCGGATCTGGATCTGGTCTTTCCAGAATGTTTTCACTGTTTTTGAGTTCAATTAATTTCCTCAATGCACATGAGCATCTCTCATCAGGCACCAAAAATGAGACAAAAAGTTCTGACATAGTTGCTTATTTAGGTATTTCTACTGTGTTAGATAAATTTAACACTTAATACTATAGAATAAAAATAACCAAAAACGGATTTCATAAAATAAAGGTCTGACTTGTAATATAGTAATAATATGTTGCTATATAATGATGATTACATGCAGCTCAAATTAAAAAAAAGGTACCAAATTCATAATATAGGGTGTCCATAAAGTCTTAAAATTGCAAATGGAATTCAACGATACCATATACTGTTTTGGCCCTCACCGATGTATTGGATAAAGTAAAAGTACTTGAACAATTACTGATTCAAAACAAAAAACCTGATTAAGAACTGACTTCATAACAAAATTAAATTGTAAAGGAACTTTATGTACACCCTAAATTAGAGCTAAGATCTGAAGTTCGAGCGTTGGGCTTCTCTATCGCTGACCTTTTTTAATGAGGCGTTTTGGCCACAAGAGACCGTGGTCTGCAAAAACAGAAGTTGCCTAATCAACACGAAATATACTGTACTAAACTCTTGCAATGACAATTCAAAGAACTCCTAAATAAAACATCAAATTTTGAGTTTACTTCGGCTAGGGCCTGTAAATACAGTTTATTAGTCGGGCTCGGGTCGTTTTGGGCACTATGTTACCTCGAAGTTGGATGAAGATTTTGAGCAAAACCCTCCTTTATTATGGCCTATTTTTCCACAAAACAATACTGCTATATTTTTTTGCAAACAAAACAATAGAGAATAAAGTTTGTTGAAACATTTGAATGTAGCTATAGATAGTATCCTCGCCACTACTGTATATGGATCTACTACACAAAGGTCTGCGTCTGTTTTTATAATATTACTGGTTGTATTCCTACTACTTGTTTGGTATTACTTAAGCCAAAAAGCTCTAACATTTTTGCTATTTGTGTTTATTCCACAAAGTATATTTTTATATAAGTATAAATGAAGTAAATATACTTAAACAATTACCGAATAAAAAACAACAAACCTGGTTAAGATATATTGAGAACTGACTTCATAACAAAATTGAAATTGTAAAGAGACTATTTGAGACTATGAGACTTTTGTAATTTTTGATTATATTTATCATGGGTTAGGCTACGTATTGCTTTTCTATTAAAAGTTGTTAGCAAAATAAACAGAGGAGGGTGTATCAATAGCCCAACTCGGCATTTCTCGATCTTTTTTGAAACACGGGACACCTACGCATACGATTGTTTGGTGGTTTTCAAAAAATTCCGTCTATGGTAAAATTGAAAAGTTTTATTGAATGTTCAACATAAACGCCATGCTATCCAACCATCTGTCGGAAAAAAAACTAGATCATTTGATCAAATTTCATTCTGAATACCGTGTTCCCCCGAAAATAAGACCCACTCTAAAAAAAAGACCTAGCCTGAATTTTGAAAACGATTTTAATACAAGCCCTAAAATAAGACCCAGTTTATAACGCAACTTTTATTTTGAATAAAACGTGATATTTAAAAGTACGTAGAGGGTTATCGGTTTTCATATTTTGTATATTTGAAAATCTCATAATTCTCTCCATTGTAATTTTGATTTTGAAAATATAAGACATCTCCCGAAAATAAGCCAGTGATATTTTCCGGAAAAAAATTGAATAAGACCCAGTCTTATTTTCAGGGAAACCTGGCAACTGTCCTCTATTTCTATTGTGCATCATCTCTTACTTTGCTATCTGATTCTGAGATAAAACGCTTGCTTTCTGAAAAGGAAAATCTCGCTGTCTTCAAAAGACGAAGACTATCGCCTAGTAAGTTAGTTCTGGATAAAAGATAAAAAAGACATGAACTCAATGGAAAAACCTTTCAGAATGAGTGACGTCAGTATTACTAATGAATAATGCATAGATGTAGGCAAAAAAAAGTATTAAAATAATATCGCCGACTAGACAAAACGTGCTCGTACAAACGACTCAAGTTCGTCCCTTCAATGTATCAAAACAAGCCTTGTTATTACAAAATGTTACGTCCCAAGTTAATATTGCAGCTACTCGTTCTGGTTGTTCAGTCACATCCCAAAAGTCACAATCATCTAAAAATGGGTCTTATGTAGCTAGCACCTAACATACTTTTAGTAGGTGCAGAATAACAATTTTTTGATATGTCAATCCTAACCCTCACCTGACTATGCCATTCAAAAATTATGCCACTACGACATCACAATCACGTCATGGAGCCTGCTAAATACATGAACAATCGTCCGAAATGGCCCCGGCAGTGACGATAAAGCGACTAACGTCAGAATTCTCTATCCTATCGGGATCGTTGTGACGAGAAAATGAGAGAAAGAGCTGTTCGATTTTGGGTTCTCGTCTATGCGTCTTGGATGACAGTTCGTCGTAGTGACGTTATTTTTGGATGGTGTGGTCAGGTTAGGATTGACACATGAAAAAATTTTTATGCTACGCCCACTGGAAGTACGTTAGGTACGAAACTACATGAGACCCCTAAAAATTTACCTCCGACTACTGGACTTTCAGTCTGCCTGCTTACTGGCTTACTAGTGCAAAATGCATATACTGTAATTCTGATGTCGTAGTGACATAGTCTTTGAATGACGTAGTCAGGTGGGGTTAGAAATACCATTTATGCAAAAATGTTTGCGCCTCACTGACTAGAAGTACTTAAGTCCATGCATCCGATAAACAAAAAACTAATCCCATACCTGACATGGACTGGTAACCGGACGAGAGGCCGTGGTTCGCCATATGGTTAAGCCGTCTTATTGGCTTTTCTCTCCCCCGGGATAAATATGTAAATCCTATCCTATACTCATGCTGAGGAAACCGCTCTCTGGACTTGAAGTCTGGGGTTAGTTTGTTTTCATGACCATCCAGTCATCAGACCCTGGTCAGATGGTAGGGTAGCCAAAGATTCTCACAGACTGGAACGAGGACAAAAGGCAGTTCTTGGTGATTCAAAGTAAATTATTTCAAAAATATGTTGACATAAATGATTGCGCCATGTGAGTGAAAGATCACGTGATGGCTAACAACTGAACAAAGAAAACTTTATGGAAAACTCAACTCTAACTTACCCCAGTTCCAACTAATCTGAGGGGCTTCAGTGTGGCTAATCACTAATAACTTATAGTGAAAATGATATAATTATAAAATATCTGTAAAAAAACTACATACATGTACAATATTAGATGTATAAACTGGTGGATTAATGCCGATAAAACCTCGTAGATAATCATAAGAACCCAAATAAATTTGCTGTCCCAGCCACTGTTCTGACAACCGAGTACCTGGGGATTCCCCCAAAAATGATTTCATGATCGTGCCCACTAATGCACAATATAGTGGCATTTCCTCGTCCCTTCAAAATTATTCTTATCATCCTTTAGGCGATATCATTTATTTAAAAAAAAAAAACGTTTTAGTCGTGTACCTGTTCTCTGCGTGGCATTTTCACGCCTCATATCCGAAAGTGCTCTGTAGCAAGCAGAAACTAATGCATGGCGATTGGCGATAACGATGGGCCGTGAAGTAATTTAAGTACAATAGTTCGAAAATGCGTTATTATTTGAGTAATAATACAACTAATTTCAAATTTGAAATTATTTTATTTAAACGTTTTAGGATTGAAACTTTTCGCCGTTTTTTGCGCTCCTGTCCAAACGACCCCCAAGGCACCAACCATGGCTGCCACACCCTAAATACGCCATTGTCGATGAGGTCACTATTTTATATGAACTAAAACTTTTTTTGGTCGTCATTGCATACTTAAGGTATATGATGTGTATAAGATCAAAGGCGACATCTTTAATCTCCGATTTCCAGAGATTTGATCACTGGATATTAGGTGATATTTTGAAAGCGTGTCGATGACCTGAATGCAAAAAAAATTAACAAAAGCTGACGTTGAATCCAGTACTAGGAATGGCGATTGTTGGATTTTAAAAAGTTGCCGTGGCAGAATTAGCGGCGATCAATGATGAGTTTCTAGTAACTTATGAAACAGTTTGTGCTGTGGACATTTATTGAGAGCTTCTGAGAAACGCAAGACTCAAAATATTTGTTTATGTTCCTCCTCTTTCATGAATGCCTGGATCTGAAATGGACAAAGTACGGCCGTCTGACCCATTAGGTAATTCAATCTGGCCCGCCTGATGTTGCCACAACCAAACTGAAACCAAGTGTTGATGTTTTAGTTCCAAATTACCTCAGGAAATTTGTTGAGATTGTGGTTAAATTTAGTTTTGGCAGTAGGTTTATTGTTTTCCACTGTTGCTTTTGTAACACTATGAACATTGTTCATAAAATGTAACTCTTTACGTCATACTTACATGTCCCGCCATTAGGCAAAATTTTTGGCCCCTGATCGAAAAAACCGTGCCCACCTCTGCCCGAGATAGTGTGGCACCTTATTACTCAAATGGTAACGAAATACCAGAAAGTCTAAAAACGCAAACTGTAATTGAGAAGTTATTTTATGAGCCAAATTGCTTCATTTAATATGTAGAATCTTCTTTATTTAGACCCCATTGTCCAATTAGCCTAATTAAAACCACCCCTTCCCCATCCTATGCAGCATACAGTCCTCATCGGTAAATTTGAACGACGTGATGCATATTATATCACCACGCTGTACAATTATCTCAGAGGCAGCTCCAATGATTTATTGGACAAGTTAGTGGACATAACGATCGTTTTGCATTTTTGTTGTTGTTCTTGTTCTTATTTGTATTCTTCTTGGTATCCTTATGAAAAAAATCGCCTTTTTCATTGATTACTAGACCATTTGCTTTGAAATTTTCAGTGAGTAAAGACTAGATTTTTAACTAGGAGTCTATTACTTTTATTTATTTCAAATATTCCGGTGAGCTGTGTGGGATTCGTTTTTTTGTGTGCTTTGTCGTCATCAAATTTCTTACTATGAGGCGCTACGTGTCCATATATTTGAGCATAGCTCTCTTGTTTCACAAATCAGTTCCTCCATCAAGAGTTTTACAACTATAGAAATGAATAGGTAAGACTCCCATAGACTGACAACGATTTTGTTAACCAAGTACGGAATTGATAAAATATTTTTGATTGACACTGACAAAAAGTATTTAATTTCATATTTATATCAATAGTAAAAACCCGAATATGTTGGCCTAATAATATGACAAATCACTCGTCTTATTCATTCACTAATCAAGAATTAGACCAGCATAGTGGTTCAAATTGTTAGTTATGGACTTAATTGGGAGCGTCAGGTGTCAAACAACAATGCTTTTGTTCGTGATTGTCGTTAGTTATAGATGCGTTATTTACGTCGAGAAAATAAACAGTGCAGTCGAGTATATCAAAATTCCCTTTCACATGCAACCAAACTCAGAAAAATACAACTCAACAGAGTTATTATATACAAGTTTAATTTGGTAATAATGGAATAATAAAAATACGCTTGAGAACTATGGAGTACATATTAGCGAAATACGGTTTTGTAAGTCTTTGCGATAAAATGCATGTTTTTTCATTTAAAGCCAATCATTCTTTTTCTGTATATTTTAATTTGTTATTAAAGAATTACCGGGCGAAAAAACGATATATATATAAAAAATATAAAATATCCTCACTCCCCCTTTTAGCAAGCCTGGCTTAAGTAGTAGTCAGTACAGCATGCATCTTCCGTCTTCATGAGATTTTGCGTTTTGCATCTAGAAAAAAAAAATTGTTTCAACTTATCTATTTCAACCCAAAATATTTTGTTCGCCGAATTCAGAATTCGAATGATGAATATAGTCACATAAAAGTTGGATTGAGATTGCTCGTGTCCGGACATTTTGCCACAAAAAATCCCGCCGCAGGAAGTTTCGCCGCATGGGAAAATTCTTCACATGAAAAATCGCCGCAAGAGCATTTGTCTGTACAACAAGTCTTTGTGCTAAAAACAGTTAGGTTTATAGGGTTAGGGTATGCTCTTAAATATTTTTTTGAATAAAAAGTTACTTCAAAAACCTAACTGTTTTCATTACAAATACTTGTTTTACTGCAAAATGCTCTTGCTGTGATTTTTCAAGCGGCGATTTTTCCTATGCGGCGACATTTCCTGCGCGAATTTCCCAACAACCGAGTTTGCTGTTACAAATCTATTATACCTCTCGGCCAAGACTGTGGGGTCGGAATCACAGTTTTATAAAACTCCACGAATTCAAGAATTGGGGTCGGAATTTGAGACTTTCATTGATGATAAAAAGACGCCAAAATTTGCTACAGAAACTCAAAAATCATCGAGTTTACTAGGCGTTCTTGATAGTCTATCAAAGAAGGTTTTATGAAGTTTTTTGTTATCAAATATTCGATTTTTTCGGGGCTGGAATCATTGTCACAAATTGTTGACAACCCGAAGTCGTAATTCAAATATTCTTCTACCGGGAGTCGGGAGTTTGCCCCGGCATGCGTGCCCACGCGAAAGACAAATTGTTACATAATACTAAATACTAGATAATCTACAATTTCGCTAAATTTAAGACATATCTTTCCCGGAAAATGAATCTTGTATATGACTGCGAGTGACGTACGTATCATTATTTTAGAAAATCTTATAAATACAAGGTCGCGCGCATTTCCTTCAGGAACAAGACGACATTTAGAAACAAAGATATTTTACCATTTATATTTGACATTTGAAGTAGTCACGGTACAACCACTAAAACGCCAAGAATTGCTTATACTTTGGGAAATTAAAATGAACAACTGCGTTAGGAAATGTTGATTGAGTAGTTATTGATAAAGAAATTGAATTTTTCTCAAAAGTATCTACTCACCAGCCTCAGTTTTCACTCATTATTTGTCATCGTTCATCGATCTTAAAGAAATCTTTCCTACCTAAAATGAGGAATTATATTTCGCTCTATATATACTGGTGTTCGCACTGAACAGGCAATATTTGCAACGTTATAGTTGGACACAGGTGTATCTAGGTCCGTTTTAGGTAATCGGTGAATCAAAGCTAAAATCAAAGTCAACTTGGCCCACAAGTAACAAATCAGGTACGGATCGTTAAGATTCAGTCATTCTACACCTTAGTAGTGTCTGTCATTGAGCAACTGCCTTTATAGTTAGCCACTAGCGAGTAAATCGGGATAGTAAATGTGTTTTTCAGTGTTTTAACCACTTATTGTTAATAGTGCATGTTATATGCTTGAAACAAGGTCGTTGCTCTAATTCATTTCCTATAGGGATATTCCCATGCAACGTTTTATGCGATGACCTATTTCCCGCCCTTAATCTAGTGTTACTTGTCTTTGTTTTATCGTACTTTGCGTTAAATATTGTCTGTTAAATAATCTGTTATTTGGATCAAGTCGATTATGCAACTTAAGTATACTACGAATATTTGTCATTACAAATGTGCTTATATTGACCTCTGAAGAAGTTTAAATTGGGGGCTACTCCGCTGAAGTACGTTAAATAGTTAAAGGGTAAGAACGCATAACAGAGGCCCATCTCCCCTATAATAGAACCTCATCCAACAATTGTTCAATATATAAAAAATTTGGGCCAAGTCTTATTATTTCACGCTATAGTTACTCACAGAGTCAACGCCATAATATCGTTGTTGTTTCGTCATTGTTGAGGTCATTGCCGATGAAATCTTTCTTAACCTAACATTGAAAATGATATTCATTTATACAAATTTAATTATCGTATTGGCCTCGCCAAATCGGCGTCGTTGTGGGCATGGTTAGGATTTGGAGCACCCAGTTTGCTGAAAAGGTCGGGAGACAAGAAATACAGACGTAGTCAAGCGGCGAGTTGCAAAACGCCCCGCGAAAACTAACAGAATTGTGTTAAACATACCTAAAATATGATTGAATATTTTACATATTGTATTTATTATAAATATAGTAAATAGAGTTTAGCGAAAATGCGTAATTTTATTTAGCATTTCAGTGTAAAACCAGGCAGAGATGAAGGAAGAAGAAATGACCTTTTGCCTTTATTCTTTAGACCTAATTGTTTGCCTATAGCAAAGCCAAAAAGATTGCTGTAAACTTAATAATGAACTTAACAATCAACAAGTTAGGCCGACGGTTAACAAAAATGCCACTACTCCACCCTAGTTAGTCCACTTATGGTCGACGGTGACGCGATATCGAACTGTCAGTTGGGCGACAACTTCACGTTCCATAGATTGCCATGGCGACCATTTTTGATTCATTTTCCACGGAAGACTTCGAAGACGCTCGCGGAACACTAGTGTTCCGAGGAACACAGTTTGGGAAACGCTGCACTAGCCTACAACTTCATTGGTCACTTTACAATAATACACTCTTGAGGGTCTGAAAAATGTTTCGAGTTACGAAAAAGTGCTATGTATGATACAGAAAAATGCTTTTTTACATTTCAAAAGAAGGGGGAACCAACCTGCAATTCAAAGTAAAATGTCCTCCTCAAGACAATAATAACCGAGGTATTCGTCCCCGATTGGGAAATACAACGAAAGTGACAAATGAAACGGGATAACTATATTATTGACTCGTACCCAGGCCTGTTTTTACATTTTAGCGGGGTCCGACTCTCAGTTTATCCCTGGATATTTGCAACTCGTATTTTTAAACAAATATACATTACAGTAATACTAAGTATCGGAAAAATATTTCTAATTCTACATGCAAACACAAAGTACCCCTCTCCCCAGTGGCGTAGCATCCACCCCCGCAACCCCCGCGGTCGCGGGGTGCCCACAGCGCAAAGGGGTCCCAAGCGGTTAGAATTTAGAAATTCAAGCCGCAAAACCAAAAGCTGCATTGAAAATCCAGTAATGCACATCTTATAATGTTGATGTTAGTTCTGCTAAAATCGTTTTGTTACGTAACACTGCCGGGGAGTCGTCGATTTTCGGCGTCGTGTGGTTTGATCGCACCGGCACAATTACGAAGGCTGTTAGAATGTCGAAAGCAAAACCTCTCAGTGGCGCACAGAAACGCAGAAAAGGGCAGAAGAGGAAGAACGTAGCGCTGCTAAGTATTGAATATGAACGCTCGACTCGACTTCATATAACCAATGACATTAGTCATTGATATGACGAAGATGGTGGATGAGTTTGATACGCGAAAGCGCAAATTTTGGGTTACCATTATCTTTTTATAGCGACATGCTATGCTTTTTGACGAAATAAAAAAAAAACGTTGTTTTAGCTTATGTCCGAGAGTTTTTAGAGTCATTTCCACGAAATATTTTTGCGGGGTATTTTTCCGTAGTGTGTGCACCAGGTTGAGCCATAATTTTATTCCAATTTTCCTTATTTTAGTTCTATTACGAGTATGGGGACTGCCCGTGTTAGCCAAATGAATATACCCCCTGCCCATGGGCTTCATTCCCTTTACACAACTTGATGTAGAGTAGGCGAACAAAATTTGTTACCTCTACCCGCATTTCTCTTCATTTCCTGAATGAGAAGTCGTGACTTTGTTTTGAGCAAATTTTCCCTAAAATATATGTAAAGAAAGGAGTCAACCGTCTATTCCAAGCTAGGATGATTCTAAATACTTCAAATAAAAAATACAATGACGCATCGATGTGTCTATTTTAGATTTTAACGTCTGGAAAGCGATATATAACAAATAAAAAAGTTTGACTACGTCTTAGCATCTCGCCAGTGAATGCCTGTTTAGAGGATCATTTCCATTAATTGACGAAATAACACATAAAAAGGTGAGACTCGGGCCACCGTTTTTGAACACTCGAAATGACAAATGAATTGACTAAGACTAGAAATCGACTAAATGTCAGACCGAGTCTTGTGACTCGAAAATAGTTTTGATTTACTTTTTGAAATATATTGTCAGGAAAATTGAATTTATCAAGTCAATTAATTGCTCTAGCTCAGGGCTACTAAACTGGCGGACCGCGGTCCGAATCCAGACCTTTCAACCTTTTAATTTAATTTGGACCGCGTCTGCTTGTTTATTTTGGCAGCATAAGCATCGTTTTAAAGTTTTGGATGATTTTGATACAATTTAAATACTGCGCTACCGATGTGCGACATTTGTGTCCATATTTTTGTGAGCCATTCATTGCTCTTGTATTTAATTTAATATTGCATTTGAAGTTTCGTTTATTTAATGAAGTAAATTTTCTGTAATGAAGTTTTTAAAACAGACTTTTGGTGAAAATAGTTGATTAGCCCATCTCTAGAGTGTTGCAGCAATAACTCGAAAAAGATGATATTTCTGCTGAGGTAAATAATATGATTGTGTATTTATCCCCTTTTGATTTGAATTTACCAAGTCAATTTACCATGTTATTTAAAAAACAAAATATTCTCTCGCTTGTTGAAGCAATAACCCAAATTAAATGGTTCTAATGCTGATTCAAATGATATAATTTTTCTGTTTATCCCATTTGAAAAGGAAAATCGATACGACAATTTAATTTTATGGCGAAACACGTTTGACCGGTTTAGCAGTTTGACCGGTTAGCAGTCTTGCACGGTCTTTTGTTCGTTAATTAGTTATTCATTTGCCATGCATTGACACAACGCCGGAATGGGCATTCTCAGAGTACCGTAATCATATAAAATTATAATGCGCTCAATAAAACTGATAATTGACGCAAAATTTATTTGGCAGGAAACAATTAAGTACGTATTCTGGGATTTAAAATTCTAAGAACGAGTATTTTATGTAAAAATCTCTAACAACAGGCTACTTCATTTCAGTAAAATGTATATTATGTCACTATCTTAACATGATACGTTTCGCGTGAATCTAATAATAACTCCCGAAACAGTTAATAGGTATTCGTCAGCTTTAAGGAATGTCTCGCTGCTAATTACGACATTCAAAGAACAGATTCACACGAACCCGAGAGAACCTCCCCATGGTATACAGCTAACGAACAAAATTATATATCTCTCATATATATAACCTGGAAAATACCTTTGTGAATTGAAAGTTATACGCTATCTTTGATGTGGCATTCAGTACTTCGACGCATGCTCCCATCGCCTCCAAAGATGTTACGAGTCCGATTTCCCTTCCACCCTTCTAGGGATGTTACGAGTCAGATTTTTCTCCCACCCTTGCAAGCATGTTACGAGTCCGATTTCCCTTCCACCCTTTCCAGGGCTGTTACGAATCCGATTTACCCTTCTAGGGATGTTACGAGTCCGATTTCCCTCTCACCCTTTCTAGGGCTGTTACGAATTCTATTTCCCTCCCACCCTTCTAGGGATGTTACGAGTTCGATTTCCCTCCCACCCTGCTAGGGATGTTACGAGTCCGATTTCCCTCCCACCCTTGCAAGCATGTTACGAGTCCGATTTCCCTCCCACCCTTTCTAGGGCTGTTACGAATCCTATTTCCCTCCCACCCTTCTAGGGATGTTACGAGTTCGATTTCCCTCCCACCCTTCAAGGGAGGTTACGAGTCCGATTTCCCTCCCACCCTTTAAGGGCTGTTACGAATCCTATTTATCTAGGGATGTTACGAGTCGGATTTTCTTTCCACCGCTTCTAGATGTGTTACGAGTCTGACTAACCTCCCACCGCCTCCTAAAATGTTACCGAATTCCCTCCCACCGCCTCCAAAAATGTTACCAGTCCGATTTCTCTCCCGCCGTTCCACAAGATATAACGAGTCCGATTTCCCTCTCCCCTTTTTTAGAGATGTTGCGAGTCCGATTTCCCTCCCACTACTCCGAGACATGTTACGAGTACGAGGGCAATCGAACTTCATAACATGGTTGAAATTGTAAAGGTACTTTATGATATATGGTTACTTACATTTTTCAGTTGAGACTGAGCAGACGCTATGGCAGTAAATAGATTCAGCTTCAATTCACAGTGTTTGGTTTGAATTTATCGCTTTTGGCGTCAGATTCTTGTTTGTGCCCACCGAAGTGTTTCATACGACCACTTGTGCCTGTCGAAATATAAACATGAATATAATAGCTATACTCGTACATTTACTGTTAAGCTAGTTATTTGTAGATAATCTTTTTTTTATATACTTTCTTGTTGAGTTTTGTCCCTCTGGCCCAGTAACCGAGTCTATCATCTGGCCCACTCAGGAACGTAATGGCCCACCGCTGGTTTATCTCGTCCGTCGGTGTTCACCATGAAATGTAATTTTTTCTTTTATTCACTTCAGTTTGTATATATATACAATGTATATTTCCAGTATGGCGAAAAAATAAACTACTGATTACTGGTAACGCAATATAACGATTCTAAGCTTTAACATCGTGCCGCAACGAATTTTGAAATTTTTAAATACGTTTTTTTTTGTTATAACGCTAAATTGTATCCAATTTTTTTTATACTTTCCTTTGATCTGAATTTTAATATATATCAGGGTGGTGACGATTTTTCGTCTCGCGTAATACGGTTATAAGACTTTCGCGAAATAAATAAAGAATAGTGATTTTACGAACGCAACAAAGGATCACTGATAATGAATGAAAATAATGCTAAATGGTAAATAAATTTGATCACGAAATCTAACGAACTGTAGAATTTGGAGGACTAGATGAAAGAGCAGTCAACCGTATTTTCTATGGTAGGCTGACTCCAAATACAAGAAACGGCAAAGAAAACAGAACAAAAAATTAGCGACGGGCAACTACACAATGCTACAGAAAAGTTTTAAACGTGCCCAATGAAAATTAAGTTTGTGCTCGACGTTAGTTATAGTGAAAAGAAAGGTATACGATATGATTAATATTGCATGTACTTGATGCATGCTCGATAAACTATTTTCATCTCAAAACCCTTTTTTTAATATATTTTTTTTGTTGGTCTTAATGGTACCAATCTCCCTTCAATGAGGTTCATTCATCCCATAGCCTTGGTACAAAATAGAAATGAAAATTAAGATTCTGCTTGACTTAGTTTGACGCATATTGTCAAATTCACTTAGGACATGATTGCGTGTACCCTAAATAAGTCCGTGAACGTATTAGCTCTAAAACAATCGAGTGAAACTATATACGAAGGGTTGGCGAACCCTAAATGCCATGGATATCGGCGAACCCGTTTTTGACTCGTAAGGTACTTTTTAAAATGAAGGAGCCTGTTGTTGGAAAGTTTCATATAAACAATAATTGTTTTAATTGTACCTCGATCTTTTATGCAGGATTTGAATGCAGACACTGCCCCATATATACGTATAATGTATATATATATATATACGTTTAGCATAACAAGCATACAAAATAGGTAGGAATACTTGCGCAGAACAGTTAATCAAGAGTATAAATACATAAATATAGTTTTCAGCTTGAAAAGTCGATGGTTGTTTTGCCGCCGAGAGTATAATACCACTGCACAGTCAAAATTGATATTCCTACCCAAAAAACCTTTTGTTCCGCCTCATCCTAATTAAATACAAAAAAAGTATTGTTTCAAAACAGCTAATAATGTTCGTATAAAGAAAATCAAAATATATTTTAAACAGTGACCCACCCAGCAGTCAGCACCTCATAGATGACAATGGTACGAAAAGCTGGTGCGTTGATATATTGTTTTGTAACGTTGTAATATGATACGATATATATATTAGAGATGACAGACAGATGGGAAAGCTGTGTTGTGATATTTATAGTGTGCGGACAAGGAATCGAAAATTTCGATCGGAATTGCAACAGAGGCATTGTGACTGTTTATCAGTAATTTTTCACTGCGCATTCAAAATATGATATCCACACGGGTCTACGTCAGACATGGGCCAAATCCTGCCCGTTGATTAAATCGATCTGGCCCGTCTGATGCTGCCACAACCAAACTGAAATCAAGTTTGAAGGTTTAAGCTATATAGCTCAAGGAATTTATTGATATCGCAATTGAATTTAGTTTCGGGTGCATAAAATATAACTTTTTATGTCACACTTACAGGGACCGTCAGTTTAGGTGGCCTTGCCCACCCCTGGTCTTATGGTTGATTATTAAAGTTCGGAATAATATTCACAACTAATCAATCAATTGATTTTAAAATCGAGATACAAATGTCGCTGGAGATTTATTAATTTTATTTTTCATTTTTCCAATGTTTTTTTGAGTCATATGCGACCCGATATTTCACCCAAAATTCCTGTGTTTCTAATATAAAATCATATCTTTCTGCCGTCACGCGCGTCTGTCGATTTTTTCAATGCAATACCAGTGGCACTATGAAAAAAATTTTCTTGTAAAAGACGCCTTCTTAATTTATAAATAAAATATTAAAATAAATATATAAAATATAGAATATAAGACATATTAAATTTTCTCACTTGTCAAAATTCCCTTTTTTCTTTCCGTTACAAATACACCTTACTTCTTCTCTTTTTCATCTGCCTTGAGATTCAACTGCCAAAATAAAGATCGAGATGATGAAATGTTATGATACGGAAAGTAAGACATTGAATAACATGAGAAACACAAAAGTCGGTTCTTTACTCCTATTGGTGCAAGAGTTACGAGTGGCACAAAAACTCTCTCACCTTCAAATCCGATCGATCGCTTTCCCTCGACTCATATGTAAGCTTTTTATCTTGTTTTCATTATCGATCTTGAAGTTCAAATAAAATGAAATATTTGTGTTATAAGTATTGTATAAATTAAGAAATCGCATTTAAAGTAGGATATAATATAAAAGAAAACCTGTTCGTTTCTGAAGTTGATTCCTTATTTTCCCAGTGACCAAGACTTACAAGTGACAACAAAGGTCTCCTACTTGTTAAAATCACCTCTATTCTTGCTGTTATATAATGTTTTTTACCTTTAATCTGTTTCACGCATAAATTATGAATAAAAACTTATATCTCTGATCACATTTTCTGGTTTTCAGTAACACTTGTTTTTCAAGTTACATAAGTACAAGGTAGTACAAGGTTGCCCGCTACACCCCGTCAAAAAGTGAAGAAATTTTATTTTACTTCTGATACAACTAGGAATCTAGGATGCTTTTACAAAATTTATGTTCTACATAGAATATGTTTTAACTGACCTACCACTGCTTCTTGGTCACCTCATGTATATATTATGCGTGAACGTGGTATTTTTACAATTTTAGGACGCCGATAACCCAAAATTATTTGTTCCTCATAATCTGAACTTTAAAAATCAGTCAATTAAACTTCATTTTAGGCGTATAGATCGTGCTAGCTGCCGTTATCCTAAATCGTTCGTTCAACTAAAGGAAATAGCAGGTATATGTTACCTGGGAAACAAAAAAGTAAAAAACAGGGGAAATACCCAGGTTGATATGAGCGGGATTGAAATGGTAGAATGTCTACGGGAACATACGCGATAGAGCGATAAATAATGTCTGATCATTCTTATGGCATGTATGGTTGATTAGAAAATGACTGAGATCATATTGCCTGATTCATTTTTATCCTAAAATACAACATTCAATTTATTTGGAAATTTTACAAATCAATAGTAATATAATAATATTGGCATTGGAGAGAAGCGGACAGTTTTAATATAGAAGACAAATGAATTGAATACATTGTGTTTTTAATAAAGTAAATAAATATGGAGTATTGTATTTCAAGACAGGTGACCTTGCTTGCGAGTTACGATAATAAAGTTTTTTATGAACAAATATTTACATTCGAAACAAGCAACCAGTTTCTAAAAAGCTCATTCACAAATAGAACTTGTCAGTACTTCATTCATTGTGTGTACGTTTCTGTATGACACAAGAGGAATATAATATAAGAAGTACATGTCTATATATCCAAATCCTTGTAAAACAGTATTACCTTTTTAACCAACTCTTCCAAGTATAGATACACAGGCGACAAAAGGTCGTTCCACAAACATGATATACATATTGTATAGCAACAATCGCGAAGCGATTTAATCTGCACCGCTGAGTATTGAGGGCATTTGATCCACAAATCATGAAGTTTGAGAACTGGAGCTATAAAAGGATTGGGTTGAATTAGTATTCGAGAATTTTGACTTCAAACATATGATTTGCGACCCGGATTTGATGAGTTATTTTGCCTACGGATGTGGTTCCGTAAGCTACTGGAGCGTATTTTGTGATCTTTCAATATAGTTTATGAGTTTCATATTCATTGCTATTTTTTCCTATGCGGTATTGACATATATATGCGATATTTCATCATTAACGCCTACGTGCACCGTGATTGCAATAGCCAATATTGTTTATGAAACAATAAATAATTGACTATCATGCGAAACTCCGAATTTTCACATCCTCAAATAACGTTTAATTATATACCAAGATCAAACCTCCTTTATTGTTATTCAAATATTTATGCCTTTTATATAATATTGATTAAATTTTATAATGATGGTTATATGCCGTCACAGTCACTATTCGAATGGCCTTCCTAGTAGCCTGAGAATAGAGACACACAATTGCTCGGGCCATTTACTTTCAATCGAATTCAAATATTGATCAAAGTATGATAAAATAAAAAGTACTGTTTCATGGAAAGTGCTGAAAGTAAGCTCTAGTTATATTCAATTGGCTAACGCAGACAGTCCCGAAATCGTAACAGAACTAAAATAAGGAATGGCGGAATAAAATTATGGCTTAACCCTAACCTGGTACACACATTACGAAAGTACCATAAAAAGTACTTCTTTCATAGCAAGTGCTGAGTATCGAGATATCATCTTTGAACATTTGGAACAATTTTCTGAAAATGATTTTTTCTAGGTTTCTTCACGGTAAAAGAGTTACTGGTCGCCTATATGTAATATGGCCTCTCAGGATTCAGATTTGTCATTCTCAACCATTTCAAGACCCGACGCATTGTTCATAAGACTAAAAAATGAACATACAACAAGTGTTCGACAAAGTTTTTTAGTTTTTGTGGGATAAAAGTACAAGTTACCAGAGTGGTTATAGAAATCATTCAGGTTCAACTTTCTAAGCCCGAGTTTAACAGTCGAAGAGTAATTCCCCAACGTAAGAAATTTTGTCGTTCTTCTTATTTGCTTTGTTTTTGCTGTTATTGTACTAATTTTCTTTAGTTTATTATTATTACTATATTGACTATTTATGACTATTTATAATAAACTGTTTGTATGTGGAAGTATGACCTTGGTCAGACGAAACGTTACAGAAATACATTTGTGTTAGTGTGCAGCAGGACTCTTGAATTGCATAGTATGATATTCTTAAACTGTACAAAAGCGGGAGTGCTTGATAAGAGGGAAATAAAGAGTTCCAATAAAGGCAAAGGGTCACATTTAACGAAAAAGGTTGAGAATCGTTGCTCTAAAGTTGTCTAAATCATTTTGAATTACATACTTAATATGTGAAGGGCGTAGCCGTAGACTGCTGTAATCGACATTTCCATTTCCTGACTTCGAGACGTGACGTCAAGGTCATTTCTAAATTTAGCGTGACCTCACCTTCACAGGATTCATAAATCAGTGGTTCTTTGGCGTTAAATTTCCCCCTTCGTGTATTCTGGAACGTTTTATTCTTTCAACACTGCGCATTAGAACTACTTTATTTGTAAATATTTTAATGGGTCCTTAGTGTTATGCGCAAGTTGCACTATTGCCTTCGTAAAGTTCAAGTGAGTTATAATGTACGCATAAGTAAGTATTGGAGAAATAATGTAGAAATAGAGGATATTAGTGATACTGACGCAAATACAAATACAAAATCCCTCTCTGGGGATAAACTTTTCTCTGGTTGAAAAACGTTGCTATAAACTATGTTGATTGAATTAGTGATTGCACCACTGTCTAGAATAGTTACAAGTTTTAATCAGGAGCCTTACCACCAATGTTCCCTCTAATTTTTTGTAGTATGTGTGCGCAGAAATTTTGGTGTGTGCGCACTTTTTTGGAAAGGTATTAGTCCTTCCAGTTGTGCAAACACCAATGAGGAAATTTTGGCGTTCTAAGTTTCTAACCGGGTAATAAGTGGGCCAACAAACTTTCTCAACCTGCCAACCAAGCACATTGTTACATTACATCGACATACGTCTGTGCGCAGCAAATCTATGCGTGTGCGCAGCCTCTGAAAGCTGTGTGCGCGCGCACACGCGCACACCTTAGAGGGAACACTGCTTACCACACACTACCACAAATATACTTCTATAAAGTTTCATCTGACAGAGTGCCTTGGTGCGTTTGTGCAGCAAGGCTCTTGTATCAAATAGAATATTAATATTTACCAATTTTAGCACCCTTGCATTATATGCATATGGATCCCACTATAGTACAAGGGCATAAAGCAGTGTGTGCAATATTTTTGTCGCTGGGCCATATAACCAACACCGGATCTAGCTGGGTCACACAGAAAGACAATGCGACTATCGCTCAGCCTAACAGCAACAAAGGCACTGGGCAAAACTTATTTTTACTCAAGTGAGCCACTTTTCAAACACAAACTGTCAGATTGGGATTTTATGTTTGATTGTGAAAATCTGAGTGTAGACAAGGTCACACTAAAAGACTCAGCGGACGGAGTTGTGGCCCGCGGGCCGTCTGTTGAAAACCTATGGCGTAGATCATTGAGGAAAGATAGATAGATTATAGTCAGCCTCGCTACAGCATATGATAGATCTTTAATAATTTATAGAAAGAAGGACTACTTTGGAAAACGCCAGTGCACAAGCGCGTATACTCGGAGATCAATATTCTATCGAGGCAAAAGGTTTGTCTTGAAGTATTCACTCGGTAGAAGTGAATAGTATTAGTATTTCGACTCCATAATCAGCACAACAAATGAAAAAATATTTGATCAAAATAAATAAATGAAACTGATTACAGAATCAGGACAAAACGAAACTTGGGACAAGGTTTAAAGCAATATGTAATAACGTAATATGAGTTTGGAGATCTTGCCAAAAAGAAGTGATATGTGTTCGCTCACCTAAAGTATTAAATAACTCACACAGTTCTATTTTGTAAATCGTATATTCACTCTGAATAATAAAAAGGTCCATGCAGTCTTTAAATTTTTCAAAATTGCAAAGGGAATTTATCGATACCATATATTGTTTTGGCCCTCACAGATGTATGGAATGAAGTGGAAGTATTTCAACAATTACTGATTAAAAAACAAGAAACCTGGTTATGATATAATGAGAACTGACTTCATAACAGAATTGAAATTGTAAAGAGGCTTCATGGGCACTCTGTATGAACAACCTGGTAGGTTGCAAGACATTATCGAATGAAGCCATAATTAGCTTGACATAACTCTGTATGGTGCGATACATGGACTTTGGACCTGTCGGTGGCGCAATATCGGGCAACAATTTTGAAACCCAAGGATACTTATTTACTTTCCGATGCAGACTCTCTGGATCACTTGTTGAATATTTTTAAATGAGCTGTAAATATATTTATATTTTGAATGTAATTACAACGCAGAGATGGTTGTCTATTCAGGTTTCCCATGCTTCATGAGGTCAAAAATTCAGTTTTCTCAAATCGCACAGCGGCCTGTGTATATACCCTGCCCTACAATGTATAAATATTTACGTCAGTGTCGAGTAGAAGTCCTAAAGTCGGCCTGATTCAAGTCTCAGCGGCGTTGTTTTATTATGAGTTCATTACGATAACAGTTCAAACATAGTTGGATTTGGAATCCACTAACCAAAATAACACTAGGAATATCATCCGAATTGACAAACACTAGCCTGAGTGTCTCTCAGGCAAAACTAAAATGCGGAAAAACGGGAATGGTGGGTAAAGCGGAACCTGCGGAAGTTACACTCGAAAATGCATTTTCGTACTACTTAATGAATGCATTTCGTTGCTATCTTTTAGTTTCCGATTTTAGTGCCTTTGCCCTAATTTTAGTCTGTCGAGTCTTTTAAGGCGACTTGAGTCAAATCCGAGTAAATGACTTCAGCCGCTTAAAAACTAGTGTACTTTATTACATCAAACCAATTAATTAACAAATTAACTATGGAATGTTTGGGCAAATAAAAGAATTTCCACATCAAATAAAGTCAACTCAAATTACTTACTTGGAATGTGAACATAAAAGAAATTTACTTATTTTATTTAAGGGGAAACCCTACTGATAAATCTGGGCAGATCGGTTGTACTGGGAGAGAATGAATAGCGACGACCGGGGGCTCACACCCTGTATTTGACTGATCATCTTCAATCGCATATGGACCTCTTTCTGAATATTTGAATACAATTTTAGTCAAGTTAGGAATCAAAGTATGGTGCCATACCTGAAAATTAGAGGAGTGTTTGAAATAATTGAGGTAATGTCTTTGTAGAAATTGTAACACCAACGCGATAAATAATTCGCGATATGTTCAATTCACTGCCACAGTCCCCCATGACTGTTCAATTTAATGGTCCTTATATAGTGTCCGAGCCAACTTTTAAACTCTAATCTAATGTTATAAAAACAACCCACATTGGAATAGCAACAAAATTTTAGGTATTCAAAAAACACTATGACATCATAATAAAGTTTCACTCAAAACTCCCTAACTGCTGTTGCACTTAAGTTACCGCTTTCATTTTTCTGATCGATTTTCAATGAAAATTTTTTACTAAAAATGATTAATTTTTGAAGTTTTATGAGAGGCACAAGAAGAATGCTTGAGAGCGCAGTTGAGAATGGCTGCTACAGATATTACGACATATCGGTATGAGAGCAGTCGATATATATATAAATCTTTCAACTGGTGTATCCCCAAATTGAGAAGAGTTATCGCGTCGATGTTATCATAGTCACATTTATATCATTATAAATTCCTGAGGTGTTATAAATTTGACAAACATTTGCGTCATGAACTAAGAATGTTGGTATTGCAAGTTATAGATTTTGAGAGCACACCCTGCACCTTGTAAAAATATGCAGCAACTCACATAAAACAGCACTCCCGAAGTATGTGAACCGAGATGGCGGGTACCGAAACGCTGTACGTGTACCAGGTTAGGGTTAGGAAAACATTTTTATTCCAATTTTTCTTATTTTAGTTCTATTACGAGTTCGAGGACTAGCCAGGTGACTTTGGTAGTGTATGTACCTGAAATTATGGCCTAACCCTAACCTGGTACACATACTACGTTCCGGTGTCAGCCATCTTGGTTCACCATCTTGAGTACCCATAAAACAAAAAAGCAATGCTCATATACATGGACACGAAGACCAAAACGAAGCAGTTTACAGTACCGTACTCAATTTGCGTTACCGATGTCAAACAATTTCCTACTAGGCGTGTTAAAACCGGTTTCCCGTGGGAAAATAATAATACAGCGATATAAAATCTTGAAGGATTCTCGAAAAATTTAGGAATGAATGAAAGCAAAATGAAATGAAATACAAAATAACAAACAGACAGTCTGTGATATAAAATAGTTAACAGCCTCGTTAAAACTCCAATTGACAGAGAGGGCAACTTGCAACGCACTTGAACAAAAAGTGATAATATTGGATAGGTAAAGTCGTTAAACACGTTCACATGACTAGTTAAAATAGTTATATAACAAAAATACACATTTTTCATTCTATTTCGAAGAGAAAAATGAACTTTTAACCCGGAAAAAAAGAAAAAGATGAACCAAATAGGTTTTAAACTTTTTAAGCCGCACCCCCTTTTTACAATTTGTCAAGTCTCGCGACCCATCTCTAAAGATTACTAGCTAACAATAAGGTACATTTAGAGTAAGTAAGGCAAAAGTAGGTTTTAGAATCTGTGAACTAACTGCATGCAGTGGACATGCTCCACGCTAAGGATAATAAAGTTAGTGAGTCAGGTAATAACAAGCACAACAGCTCGTTGCAATCTCTAAAAATAAAATAAATATAAATATCCAAAATAAGGGAGAGCAAAATCAAATCTAACAAATATTTTCATTTTGATCAGCTTCATACCCTCTTAAAATTTGTCTCCGCCCCTTTGTGGGAGCGCAATACTGTTTGAAAACCACTGTTTTTGACAATATAGTTCAACTAAAACTCACAAACAATAGAAGTGTAGAAGACAATGAAATGGGCTATTTATTGGGTTACCTGAACAATTGGACTATTCGTAAACGACTCACAGACAGGGCAGGTCTAAGACACAAAGTTGTGATATGGACCAATTCGCTAAAGCTAAATCATTGTTGATATTGTGGCGAATGATGTTGTTAGAAAAACGCTCTTCTCAACAATAGGTTTTAAAATTGCAGTACTTGAAATAGAAAGAAGTCGCCTCAAGGATATTACTTGGTTAGTTTTTTAAAATTTACCCTCAGTCCTATTAGGTACGATGTTTTACCAAATTTTTGATGTGAACACTGTTTTTATTCCGCGTACTTCAAACTCGACCGCAACTTCAAACTCGAACTTGACCCAAACCTCCGATGATCCGTAACTCTCCACACGGTGCTACACTGGACTAAAACAATCAGTGTACTGACGGTGGGGCCGGAAGCACTCCATCGTATGGAAATATTGCAAGTTACGTAAGAACCTAAATTTTGAGATTCCATTGCAATTTTATATGCAGCCGTCAAATTTGATAAAAAATACAAAATACAAAGGAAAAATAGGAATAAAAAATCGATTTAAACTGCAAGCATAGTAAGGGTACTCCCGAAGTAGGTATAAAATCGAAGATAGCTCGTACTCTGAAAACTTTTCGGAATCGATTAACAATTCGATAAAGATTGATGGTGTAGGTAAAATAAACGATTAATAAACGATATCGGCTATGATTGCGGGGGTTGAAGATATTAAAAAGTCATTGAAAGATTTTGATTAAAGTACTTTGATTCTCACACAAATATTTATTCAGCTTTCTACGTCAAGAATCAGTCGAATTTGGTAAGTAGGTAGAGTGATGAGGTGATATCGATGGCGATATTTGTATATCATTGAATTGGCGGTATTTGTACTGTCTGTATATACTTCAATTGGCTACATGGGCAGATGTATAGGATGTTCATAAAGCCATGAAAAATATTAAAATTGCAAAGGGAATATATCGATACTATTAATTATCCCAATTACTGATTAAAAAACAACTAAATTGGTTAAAATATATTGAGAACTGACTTCATAACAAAATTGAAATTGTAAAAGGACTTTATGGCTACACTGGCTTTAATAACGATGAAAAGAAAATAACGAATAGACGAAAATGAAATCGGTGAGTTGAAAAAGTGACATACTACCGATGGCTGTATGTGTATATTGTTCAGTTGGCTGTATATGCATATACTTCGATCGGCTGCATGAGCAGAAGTATGAGGTGTCCGTAAAGTCTTACAATTTTTTTTAAAATCGCAAAGGGAATGTATCTATAACATTGATTGTTTTGGTCCTCACAGATGTATCAAATGAAGTAAAAATACTTAAATAATCACTGATTAATAACAACAAACCTTGAGATAAGATATTTTAGGTAACTGACTTCACAACAAAATTGAACTGTAAAGAGACTTTATGAACACTCTGTATACATATCACGTGATTAATTACTTTGTGTAACCATTTGTCTGTATATGTATATTCGATTGGTTCTATCTGCATATTGGTTCTGGCTGCATATGCACATATCGCCACCAATAATATTGCATGAAAACTACTGTATAAATTAAGAATACCTTGTACTGCGAAATTTTCCAGATTCAAACAATAGTTTTTCCAGCGCAATTCTAGAGTTAGGTCATGAGTGAATCGTCGTTCAACATCTGTAAAAAAATAAAACAAAATTAGGCGCTCCTGAAGTATTCATGCCAAAATGGCGCACAACCTGAACAACCCCAACCTGGAACACATACTGTGTTCAGGTTGTGCGCCATCTTGGTATGAATACTTCGGTAGCACCCAAAATTAAAATTAAAAATGCCTCTGCACTGCGTTTTATTAGCAGAGAAATGTCTTCGATGCAATGGCAGATTTTGCCCGAATTGTTCAAGCGATCATCACCAATGTGTTGAATGGACAACGACCGAATATGAACAATAAAGATAACCCTTTAATATTGTAGAACTATTGGGATTCCCCCTCCTCTCTCCTACCCCCCTCCCCTCCCTCATTTGGTTAGTATGATGACGTCATATCCGTTAAACTATGAATTCATATGTCTTTACCGTGAGGTCGCGATTCTGCATTATGGCTACATTTTAGAAGTTTCAATATTATCGGAATTCTTTCTTACATACCCTGCAATATGTATAGTGACGGCACGATCTTCGAATTATGACGCCTCATGTTCGTACTGTGACGTCATATTTTCGTATTATGAAGGTTTTAGCGATTTTTAGAATATTGCCTCT
Organism: Styela clava; assembly: GCF_013122585.1. Taxonomy (NCBI): domain Eukaryota; kingdom Metazoa; phylum Chordata; class Ascidiacea; order Stolidobranchia; family Styelidae; genus Styela; species Styela clava. The sequence goes on along the minus strand of NW_024102832.1, from coordinate 3,714,840 downwards.
TCCAAGCTCCTTATGAGCATAAAGATGCCCGGTTGTTGTCTATCATGCACATTGATGATGATCGCTTGAACAATTCGGGCAGAATCTGCCATTGCATTGAAGACATTTCTCCACGATGTCTTTCTCTGGGATTTTTTAGCAGATACTATATCGTACTCCTGTTACGATGACGTATATATATAACTTTTTGACAATGGCAAATTGCATGCTAGGCAGCCTTGACATATACCAGAAGAAGCTTATATTATGTAAATATGTCAATCTTCAAACTTGCATGTCAAGCACTCAAGATATTATAAATTTCTGGGATTTAACATATAAATAGACCAGTTGACAAATGGCAGCACATTTGTGTTTGCACCAATAAATTGCAACATGTACAGTTTCTGATGTGGGTACTTCCGTAGTAGGTGAACCAAGATGGCGGACAACGGAACGTAGTATGTGTACCAGGTTAGGGTTAGGCCATAATTTCAGGTACAAATACTACGGAAGTCACTTGGCTAGTTCCCGAACTTGTAATAGAACTAAAATAGGGAAAATTGGAATAAAATTATGGCCTAACCATATCCTGGTACACATACTACGTTACGGTGTCCGCCATCTTGGTTCACAGACTTCGGGAGTACCCAGATATGTTATAAAATTTACACATTCACTGGTTATCACGACATAAGGTGATCCACGAGTGAACGTTTAGGAAAATGTCATTTTTTCATTTGGCGATGTCACTGAATAAATGTGTCACAGAGTGTTTTAGTCTAGTCTATTGCAGCTTGTAGGGATTAGTAGAAGTTTACTGCACAACGCCAAAGGCCTTTAAAATAGGTTAAAATTCTTTAATTTAGTACCTAAATCTGCCAGTTGGCAAGTAATAGGACTTTTTCAGTCATGTACATTTGCATCCACAAAAATTTTCATCAATAATTATTTTTACCTATGGTTCATTTGCACTCTTAGCATTTGCAGCCACCGGCTTTTGCACCCATGAACCACCCATGGTTTGCTGAATAAAAGAATTATTATACACTAATATGTGTCGGAAAGATTATTTTGAAACGCAAATGTATATGTCTATCTCCAGGCTTGTCCCAGGGACATATTTTTCTGTCTCATTCCTATCCAATCCCATAACAATTATGCCTGTCCCCATCCATTGATAGGATTCCCATTGAAATAAAATTTAATAAAAATTGTTAAATTTAGGTTTAGCGTCTACTAAATAGGACTACGAATAAACATGTAAAACAAACAAGAAAAAAATTACGGACTTTGTTATCTTCAAATTCATAATTATTATACATGTGCCCAGCAGCCCCTTCACGAAGTATATTGTTAATCCTGAATATATTTCGCTCTTTATAACTAGCATGAGAGCTATGCATGATACGTAATCCGTATCAAAATGTTTTACCATCATTTCCCCGAAAATCATACGGTTTTCGTGTCCCGCTTGTCCCATGGAAAATACAAATGTGTGCTGTCCCATTCCATCTTATCCCATCGAACGTTTCAAATGGGATTCCCATGGGAATGCATATAACCTAACCTAGGATGTAATACATGAGGTCGAATCGAAGGTATTCTGGAGCTTGTGCAAAATTTGTAACTCACATACCAGTGGATGTTTGTGCGAGACTTGCTCTAAGTGAGGGGGTCAAATCGTATATTAAAATTGCATTCAAACATCAGTGTACTGTAAAAATTAGACATATATTCTTAAAATATATAAGTTAAAAAGAAAAGATTTACATGCCTCAATAAAAAGATAATGGTTACATATCATTGTAAGTATGATCTTCAATATTCATTTCTTATAATTCTTTTATATGCCCTCTGTTTCCGATAATTTGAGCAAATCAGTCAGCGATGCCTGTGTACTCTTGTGAGTCACATGATTGTCACTAGACGGCCAATATAATTTTCCGGTACTTCCCCCGTTTTTGCCCGAGGTAAACTAGAAAAGAATGTTAAGTACGGAATTGCGAAATACGTCAAAGTTAGAAGCTTTATCACTTTGTTCACAATTTTAACAAACAAATGAAAACAAATAAAAAAAAATTGTTCATTAATCGTTAAAAGAAAGGTATATTATAAAGGAAATGACCCATCATTTTGTGAATATATTTGCCTGGCTGCCATAGGACGTTTGTTGACGACGTGTTTGTTTAGGACGAATTTTCATCATTGTACATATAAAGGGTAAATGTTGTTTTGTGATAGTTTGTTTAAACTAAGCACCACCCACGCCATTCTTTTAGCATGACACAAGAACATTAGATGTGTACACGGGGAAGGGAAAATATCATTACAGTCTTTAACGAATTCAGAAAATGTTCGAAGCACATTCTTTCATCTCATATACTGAGGTACCGCAGATAATATGACTCGAACAGTCTTCCGTGGCCGTACGTCAACTCCTATAATTCAATTTCCATTTTTTTTTTCAAATGTATTTTTTATTTTTTTTTTATTTTATTGCTTTATATCACGGAATTGGTTTTTGCACGACTAAAATAAAAATAGGAGCTGGAGCGTGCGCATCAAACAATCATTCCAAGGTATATTATTTGCCCTCACCCTGACCTTAAAAGATAATCACTATTTTTGTGTGCGATGAGGGAGGGGGTTGGTGGAGCGTTGTACAAAATATACCAAAAATGATATCAAACGATAAATGAGAAGCTGCTATTTTCTGGACCGGACCGGAATCTTTTCGATTCGGCATTGTGAACTCAATTTACAACACCTTGATTGCGGTGTAAGCACTGGATTTGAGCCCGAAATTTGTTATCTGCGTTGCTTATATAGAAAAATAATCGGCGCTCCGGGAGTATTCGAACCAAAATGACGCACAACCTGAACAACCCCTACCTGGTACACATACTATGTTCAGGTTGTGCGCCATTTTGATACAAATACTTCTGGAGCCCCGAAAAATCTAATGTTTCAATCGCAACGCCATTGCACGGGCAACCAACTTTGAAACTCGACTGGGCTTGCTTTCGTTATTGGATGTGTTTGTAAGGCAGACAAGCAGGCGCATTGGCGTAGAAGTATCGTTATTTCGCGGGTAACCTTCGTTATATAGTCGGTTCTGCTAGGTTTCGTCATTCGATGTGTTTGTGGCAGACAAACAGTCGCCTTGGCGAAGAAGTATCTCCATTTCGCGGGTAACCATCGTTGTAACCCGGTTCTGCTCACTTTCGTTATTGGATGTGTTTGTAAGGCAAACAGACGCCTTAGCGCAGTGGTCACCAAAGTGTGGGTCGCGACCCCAAGTTGGGTCGCCTTGAATATTTCGGGGGTCGCCGAGTGTCCGGCGTTGTATTATTGTTATATTTTTCATTATTCTATTGCGTGCATTCTAAACTGAGCTGACTAGCACTACATAGCAAGTTTGGGTATTCTGAATTACAGTGATATCTTTTATAATAAGGCTATTGTTTGACGGCAATAATTAAATTATAACACGAAATCTAAAGCGTGTGATAGAGTTTTTGGGAATGAGATTTTACTGTGATTAGTTTTTAGTGGTTTGAAATATTTTTTTCTTTGCCATACCCAAGCGTCACAAGCCATCATACGTCATAATTTTTGAAATGGGGTCGCGTCTCAAAAAGTTTGACGACCACTGCCTTAGCGTATAGGTAAATATTACTGCTATTAAATATATATTATATTATCGCTACGCCCTTGCACAGTTAATCAATACCCATCGTTGTAACTCGGTTTTGCTCGCTTTCGTCATTCGATGTGTTGATGGGGCAGACAAACAAGCGCTTTGGCGTAGAAGTATCGCCATCGCACGGTTGGTAACCATCGTTATAACTCGGTTTTGCTCGCTTCTGTTATTCGTTGTGTTTGTGGGGCAGACAAACAGGCGCCTTGGGGCAGTATTGTCTTTGCACGGTGGGTAACTTTATATATAAGCTTTCAGATGCGGCAGTCTGTGCACATTCGCATCTACGTTCGATCTATCGTCGACTCGCGATTTTGAAGCTTGGGAGACGATCTTAGATAGATTGTATAGATGTGTCCATAAAATCTTGAAAAATTTTAAAATTACAAAGGGGAATTTGTCGATACTGTATATTCTTTTGGCCCTCGCGGATGTAATAAATGAAGTAAAACTACTTTTACAATACAATTACTGATTGAAAACAACAAACATGGTTAAGATATATTGAGAACTGACTTCATAACAAAATTAAGATTGTAGAGGGACTTTATGGACATCCTTTATAGTATGAACGAACATCGCAGAGAGGAAAAGAGCGTTCGTTTTAGGAAAATCTTTCAGATAAAAGGTCAGTTATGCAGTTATGAATTGATTTGAACGTTTGCTTTGAACAAGGCTCTGCAAAAAAAAAAAAAAAAATTGGAAAAAGCAGTCGGAGGGGCCACAATGCTAGGCGTAACTTTTACTTCATACTTTCATCGATTGATAAGGATATTTCACGGGGTTTATCTACTCTTGAGCATGAATTGTTTAATCATAATGAGATTTGGAATTCGCCAATCATAATAACGCTTAAATACCACTGAAATGATGAGTCTCTGGATTTGGAATGATCATCGGGTGTTTTGGTTCTCATTTTTTCTTATGTTGGATTCCTATCATGGCTTCGAACAAGATACATAGATAAAGATTTATTTCCGAATAGTTTATTGAAGTACGCATTGCAGTAAAAATAAACAAACAATAATCATCAAATATATTTCATTTCTATTATTCTAATATAACGCAGCAGTTCTAAAATGCTGTTATGCTATTATGTCTGCGGTGCATGTCGCACATCTGTTTCTATGGCCAGTAAGGTCTTGAACATGTATCGCGTCTCTTTTACATTGTTTAATTATTATGTAGACTGTGTACTGTTACATTTTGAGGCAAATAAACATACATACGGTACATATAATCGGAAGGGGCAGGCAATACTTCAGGGCCAACAAAGTCGACCAACAAGCCGTTTCTAGTAACTAGGAACTGCCGAAGTTAGAAATGCTAAAGCGTGTTATTCTGATTAGAATGTGTATCAAGAATTTTCCAACCCCGCATGAGAATAATGATAAGGTTGTATGGTGACAGTTGAGTTTTAAGGAATCGTAAATCTCACATAATGTAGAGGTTGACCTACACGCGTGTTTCCTTTGCAATTTTCATTCTGTTATGAAGTCAGTTCTCGATATATCTTAACCAGGTTTGTTGTTTTTTGATCAATAATTGTTCAAGTATTTTTACTTCATTTAAGACATCTGTGAGGCCCAAAACAATATATGGTATCGATAAATTCCCTTTGCAATTTTAAAATTTTTTAAAGACTTCATGAACACCCTATATATACATTGGCCCTTTCATTCCTATTCATTTTCCTAATGACGCACGATTGTATAATATAGAATTTTATAAGATGGACATAATTCTCTTCTCACGAAATAGCAAGTATATTTGTTAATCAGTAATCAGCAATTTATTTTCCCACCAATGCTGGAAATACGTAGCATACATATACGGTGTAGAATAAAATAGGAATATCATTTAACAGGGTTAAAAGAGACGCCAAAAAACAGTACTGGTTATCGAGCAGCGACACCCTAGGGCCCAGATGGAGTCTAATACAGATTGAGAAAAAAAATACAAACGTAGGCTACGGAAGCTGACGTCACATGACTGTCTTCTTCATTATTTCTATCTTTTAGTAATGGACTCTGATTGGACGAAATATTATTCCGTTAATCAGAAGCAGCCAATGAAATAAGGAACTGTTGGCAAATCACCCAAAACCGCAGAATTCCTTTCAACGACCTTTATAAATATATCCCGACGCCTTTAACGAGAGCGACTGCTTTTGTAATTGGGCAAAATATAGAAATATGGAAGATTTAAATCTATTCACAGGTGAGAAAAGTCGATAAGACGACTGAATCAAACCGTGTACCACGGTCTTTCGTTCGTTTAAATTTAACCACTACAAAATTTAATCGAGTTTCGTTAAGCGTGATTTTCTATATATTTATAAATACACAAGAAAAGTAAAGTTACTTTTAACGTGACTTTGAATTGGCCCCTCCATAGTTATAACGGATCAGAGTGATGGCTGATGGTGGATAATTCGCTTACTAAAATTGCACACAAACATCGCTGATGTCAAAATTAGTTATGGTATTTTCCGGTGGTGTGATGCATCGTGCTAAGCGTTGGGAATACGCTTGCTACAGCACTTGGATTACCTTGCGCGTGTTCGCAAGATTCAAGATCGCAGATTTAAACGAATTCCGTGGGGGATGGTCATGTGCGAGAGGATTGCTAGACTCTACGGTATCCTTACGGCATCCTACGCCATCAAGTTTATTGCGTTGTTCGCCAAATGATTAAGTCGTCTTATCGGCTTTCTTCTGCCCGGAATACATATGTAAACCCTATCTTATCCTTCTCAAAATATACGATTTCGGTAAAATCATCACTCAGTAAGCTACTTTTAGCCAACTTGATGGATCTGTATTTTATTTAAAATATTCTACTTGCTATTAAGAAAATGATAATATTTACGTACCATATACAAGTGTGATCTCTGATGTTCATGTCTTGATACTTCTTTCCTGCGCTTTTTGTTTCGTGCAACTAATTTCAGTTCTTTGTGCTAACTGTAAATTGCAGAATCATATGACACGTAGAGCGATACCAAGGTGATTCCCCCGGTTAGACACCAGGTCTGTATGAATCAAAGTTAAATAGGTACCTAGCTATCGAAGTTTTTTCGATTGGTTTGAATTTATGCCTTATTGCGAATGCCGCAAAATTGCATTGAATGAATTTTCAAAATTGCGGGATGGGGATATGGCCCCTTCTAATGAACAATAAACGTTGGCATTGTCGAAGCATTAGCATTTTATAAAAAAAAAACGAAGTGTTGTGGTCAACCAACTCGAGTAGTTCCAGACTGAAATATTTTAAAACTTTGTATGTTGAGAGATTCTTTGTGATTTTCGGAGATATCGTTGGCTGCCTTTATCTAGCTTTGTTCGGAGCAAAGGGCACGAGTAAACGTCGTATTACGTCATTATACAAAAAAAGTTACCCCTCCCCCATTTTGTGATAAAAATATGATAAAAATAATATTTTAGTTCTTTCAGTTTAATGAGTATTCCCTTATCCATTTCATCTAGGTATTTTAATAAAGTTACACATCGACTCGGTCTAAACGTCAGTAGATTGATTTAGACCAGACATGGGCAAAGTAAGGCCCGCGGGTCAAATTCGGCCCGTTGTGTAATTCAATCTGGCCCGCCAGATTCTGCCACAACCAAACCGAATTTCGATGTTTTATCTAAAATAGCTGAAGGAATTTGTTGAGATTTCGGTTAAATTTAGTTTTGGCACGAAGCATATTATTTTCCACCTTCGCTTTGTAACACCGTAAATATTGTTTTTAAAATGTTACTTATTACGTCACACTTGTCATGGCCCGCCAGTCCAGGTGGGCAAAATCGTTGGCCCCTAGTTCAAAAATCTTGTCCACCCCTGATTTAGACATTATTGATTGTGAACGTTGCGACTATAAATGTTTTTAAAAGGATTCATTTAGTATGCGTATAAAATTATATCTGCGAGCACAGCTTGATAATTTAGCGATTGAGCAAACACGTAAAACACAAAAAGCTATAAATGACTATATAATAATGAACGTTAACTTATTGCCCTGGTCTGTCTTGGAATAGGATTTCATAGTACAAATGATATAACAACTATGGTGTTAATTCAACGATCGAGCAGACGCGGGGGCGGGCGGATATGTTGACTTATCTTCTGTATTTGTTATCAAATAAAAGTATATGCGTCCCGCAAATGGCCATAAATAATAGTCTATTGCTGAGACCTGGTTGGAAAAACCATTCGCGTTGTTAGGTAGTGATTTCCAACCTCTATTGTCAAAATCTATTCGTATGTTTTGGAACTCTTTAATCTCATAAAAATTAATTATTTATCCAATCTTTAATGGGTCATTAATAGCGTAATGTACAAGTTGTATTTCCATCTTTGCACAGTTCAACTGGTTCATAACGTGTGCACAAATTAAGTATTATAGCAACGATGAAGAACTAAAGAGCGGAAATGGCAACAATATGAAACATTCTATTTCCATGCATTGTGTGGATGGAAGGAAAACCCCAAGTTATTGAAACACTTAACGATTGATCACGCAAGGTTCTGGTTTAAATTTTCTCCAATACTACCTTATCATACATGCCCAATGATAAAGCTGATGAAGTAATTTGATCTGTGGAGTGAATAGTGTGATCTCTTTATCCAGAAGAATTAAACAAAGTTTATTTACGCCATTCCCCAGAAACCGTCGTTACAACTTGGTTCTGTTTGCTCTCGGTATTAGATGTGTTTGTTAGGCAAATAGACGTAGACATAAATTTCGCGACTGCGAATATAAACGGGGAATGCTTTTTCTCTATTGTAGATCGTTTTTTTTTGTTCGCCTTTGAATGTAGCGGCTTTTTCTGTCTGTTGTATTATGTGTCAATGAAGTTAACAAGTATTTTATTGACATAGATAAGTTTATTTATTTCATCCAGTAAAAGTAGCATACGGAATTGGAAGAAATAAAAATTGGTTACACAATTTTACTAAGGGCAGGAAGTCGCGAGGAACGGAGGCTGGTTATCAAGCAATGCAATAAGTCTAGTTGCAAGTAAGTGAGGTATATATTTCGTATTGTTTGTTGTCAGTTTCTGAAGTTGCAATTGGGGTTTGCAGAAATAGACAGGGATTGACATAGACATTTGGGATGGGAATCGGTAACCGGATGAGACCGCTGTTTTGATGGTATAATTGTGTAATCGGCTTCCGTTTGCCTCAAGATAAATATAAAAACATGAAACATCTATCTGTATCGAGCGCTCGTGGATTTGCACCGAAGAAAATCGAATATTTATAAGATTTTAGGACTTCTCGCCATTGTTGTAAGCTGCTTGTCTGAGGATGTCTGATTTTGGTCAGACGAAACGTTACAGAAATGCATTTGTGTTAGTTTGCAGCTGGACTCTTCAATTACAATGGTCATGTTTATTCCAGCTACAGCATCCTTGCAGTATACTCATACGGATCCTCTAGCATAAAGGCATAGAGAAATTTTTTTTTAAAGTTACATAATATTCACTGCATCTGATAACCCTCGTTCGTCGATTACACTAGATTAGGCAACTGATTTTGATACGATTTTATTTCCTGCTAATATCTACTATATATATATAGCATTAACAGCTTATTCAGAGCCTTGTTGTGAGCAAATTCGAGACGGAAATAATCATGTTTGCTAGCTACTATCGCATGGCTAATTGCGGCAAATTATTCTCTTTATATTCATAACAATAACAACATAAATGTGTTCGTAACAATTCAGAAGGTTTCATAACAAATCGGAAAGTTTCGGATGCGACAGTGCGTAGACATTCGTTTATGAGCCACGTGACTTTTCGTCACCACCAAGTGGCCAATAAAATCTCTCGGTACTTCTCCCGTTTATGCCCGAGGTAAACTAGAAAAGAGTGTACGTAATTGCAAAATACGTCACAAACTTAGAAAATGTATCACTTTGTTCACAATTTAAAACTTAATTTGCAGCGGAAGCAATGTATTTGATAAGGAAATGTTTAATCTGAAACACCAACTCAGAAAAATCTAACAATTCAATCGCTACGGTTATGCCAGTATATTGTCTTTTTATCGAGAAGCACACAAACAACGTTTATTTGGTCGTGAGTACAAGCGAACGAGACGCAGCAACGACGCAAAGTATTTTTACTTCTTTTATTAGGATGCTTTATATAGAGTAATTTTTACCAATTCCGCTACTAGTCAGTCACAAGCAACAGCTCAATGAAACCCAAACGTTAATTTGTCTTGGTATCAGTAGCGTGTTATCAATAGAATCTGTAGGCATGTCCGGCGTATGAAGACACAGGGCTGAATTCCAAGCATGTGTTTTTTGATCCGCAAAGTTTTTAAAACCAATAAAATCTTAGATTTTGAGGTCTTGGCAACATTATAGAAAAGATTTTGGTTAAAAATATAGAACGTCTACCAGGTTCAGGTTTCAGAGCCAGGTTTATTCATAGTAAATAGAGGTGGAACGAGTGCAAAAAAAAATGTTGTGAGTTTTGACAGCTTTTAAAAACTTTATAAGGGCAATGGTTAGATGAAAAAAATGTCGCAAGATTTTCATATTTTTTGAGAAAATTTGCTTCATGTATGTTCACGTACACTCACTCAGAACTGAAGGAACGCATCTCTGAGGGAAGTCATGCCAGAAACTGTGATCAAGACTATAAAGAATTATAGCGCAGAAGTATGCGTTAGTGAAAAGCTTTTGGTGCAAGATTTTAAGCAAATCATGTCAATACGATCAGCAAAACAGCTATGAAATGTAAATTCTACGTAACTGAAAATTTTAGACATAGAAAATTTTGAGCATAAAATATTTTTTTATGAAATTCTTAAATCGATAATCGTCTTGTAGGTGGTGGGACGAAACTGTTATTTTTGAAGCGGGAAATTTCACCTGATATTAGAGTATTTTTCCAAATAATGTTTAGTTATTTAGTAATTTTGTGATACATAAATTTTGGGCATGAAATTTTCTCTGTGAAACTCTTCAAAATAGATAATCGTCTTGTAGATGGTTATAGAAAACGCGAGATCCTCGTGGCAAGACAAGTTTTCGACAGATGGTGGTGTATGATTCGGCTCTAAGCTATCAAGCCCATTTTTTTTTAAATGTTCAAGATGGTGATGATTATTATCAATGTCTGTCTACTCTAAAATTATATACTGTTATATGAAACTCTCAATTATGTTTGCACTCAACGGGGGTTTAAATTAGCACGCATTTTTTACCCGTGGTTTGCCTTTACGTTACTTTGTTGTTTAAGCTGCGTAAGACACTATTTCAGATTTGCTGTCAATATTTACACTCAGGGCGTGATCTAGTCTAGTTAATGAATTATGATAGCTGGTGTTATAATTTGGCCAAACATGTCGAAAACTGTATAGTGGACTTGCACATTTTTTCCAGGTACAGGTGTGTTTTATTTAAGGCGACTCTTGGCTTGAGGTGACACATTAAGTCGTAAAGTGCATTTATTATGTCGCTAACGCGATAACATAAGGGTTATTTTGTTTGATTCGCATAATGGTATTCGTGTATACATAATACGTATGTGTCTAGTGCGCAGAACGTAATTCAAAACTAGGAATTTCGAAGACTTTCAAACTGCGAGTAGTAGCGACATTGACAGACACATGATGCGGGGATTACGGTACTCGGGTGAATAAACGCGTTTTGCATTTTGTAAATTTTCCTTCATCAATTTGTTAGGATGTGATAAATATTATGTTACGCATAAAGATTTAGAATATGTGTCATAGAGTAGACACGTTGAAACCTAATTGCGCAGACTTTTCGTGAATAATCCGAGTGTGAAAGGCAAAGTTCATCCGTTAGGGAGACAATTTCTAAAAAAAAAATTTCACTCCCACGAACGCAGCAAATACTTTTTATACGTAAAGAACCACTATTAATGAAATTAATTTTTTTAAATTTTTATACTTCTAAGTTCACTATATATAATAACTTTATTAACTGGTTTCAATACAAAGATGGCGTCAAAAATGCAGACATTCTGCAAACAAATACAATGACCGGAGACGGAGACTAGGGTCACATGACGGTAGTTCTCGCTATACGTAACGGGTTAGTAGTCGACTGTGATTGGACTAAATTTAATTTCGTGATTAAACCGTAGCCAATGAGATAAGGAACTGTTAGTAAACCATCTGGAACCATATAAAATATCAATTACACATATCGTCCATTGAAGATATATTTAGACGCCGACCTCGCCGCGTGTTTGCTTTGATAAACTATTGCTGTATATTCAAAGTCTGAGTCATAAGCGCTATTGTCTCTTACACAAAGCGTTATTTCCTAATATATCTGTCGCGAAAATGAACTTATTAGATATGTGTTGTAGCACACCAATAGTCACCAATAGTAATAGAGAACCGAACAATTGCAAAAACTAGTTACCGATGTTAATGACAGAAAAATCCAAGTCGGCCGTTACGGCCGTTTCGAATTTCTATTCAGAAAAAAACTTAGCCTGGGCATAATACGGAAAGCACGCTGTCGTACATAGTAAAGCGAAAAAAGGAATAATTATCACGCCGTGAAAATCTAAATACGCGATAATATGATAACATATCTGAGTGAATTAGCGCAAGTCCAAGCAAATATGGGGACTATCTAAACAATGACTTATACACAGGCGGGAACAAGTAGATTCTTTATCTTTAACGGACCTATTCTTGTTGTTAATGTGGTATGATTCGAGAAATAGTCTAGTATGCATTCAATGGACATGTTGCGAAGCGAGACAGGTCAGAATTATCTTATAGTGGTGGTAACATACCAATGCTGCTATTTTACGCTTCATTGCTTTCATCGGCAAATAGTAGTCAGGATGAGCCTCGTTACTTATCGATCTTAAGATCGGTAAGTATGTTGATATGTATTTGTTTGTTTGTTTGTTTGTCTGTTAGATACACGCGATATCTCACGAAAGCGAGGTTGAATCTGCTTCAAGTTTTCATGTGCATTCATCATATCTCGGATCAGAAGCCTATTGATTTTGGATAAATTATGTCGTATAATTAGCAAGTTATTATTTATTTAGTGATGGGAATCAAGGTGTCACTATGGAGAGCGCTGAAACTTGCACAGAGCGCCTCCCATAAGAGCGCTGTTTTGGGGATCCCCTAACTTTCGATCGATAAGTCTTCGGTCTCTGACCGATATTCTCGTTTGTCTTGTTGGTCAATCGCCTAACTTTTATAGTGGAACTCCTTGGAGTTACCTACATTCACTGTTTTAATATTGCCTTTTGAGCTGTGGTTAGGAAATTATATCGGAAAACGACGTTTTTTTAGATATTGAAAGTCATTATTGAAGTTTTTATTATCCGAATAACCCAATATCTATTGTTGATTTTACTAATTCTCCGAAGTATTTGCGTCGTTCGTTATAAACGCGTTAGCATCATGAGCAAATAGGAAAAGACTGTTTAGTACACTGGCCACCGTCTTCTCAATTATTGAATCGTATAAGTTTGCGTGTGACGTAAGCCTTACATTTATGTTCCAACAACCAATCAAATTCATTCAGTCAGTTTTGTTTTGTTACGGTTGAATTGAGTGCACAGGTTTGAGATTTATGCGCAGTAGCATTGGACGTTGAACGATAAGCAAGTGTTAGTTGTGATCAGGATATGTCGCCATATCTTCACCCTAAATTTATATTTACGTTTAATACAAATTTCGATTTTGTTATTACCTGCTGTTAGTTGTTATATACTTGGTGTATATACAGTGGAAGCTGTAACAGTATTATTTATTTATTGGTCTCTGGGTCAAAGGTCAGGTGACAGGAAGTTTGTTTGAGAGTTGAAACTGTCCCACTAAAATTATTCTCGATAAAAACTCGATCGTACTAGACGCTATGTTACATCATAATCTTTATCTCAACCAAACCCTCGATAAACAGAAGTAAAGAAAACAAGTCAGTGGACATATAGCGCAAGTTTAAATCCCTCAAGAGTAAAGAAACGTCCAGAATTTAATTTTTTGGGAAAACAAATTCATTCAGATATAAAAGAAGTTTTCTGTTGCATTTTTGGTTGGTTATACAGTCACCATGCCGGAAAATTTCAGTGGTATTGCTACGCGCGTATCATGTGATAAAATTGGCGGGAAATGCATATAATTGGCGAGTAACCGGGCAATTATCATAATCATTAAACTACTTTAGGAAACGGGAATGTTCAGGCATGTTTATTAGAAAACGCCGACCCTTTGTTGCAGCATATAACAGAAGAGATGATCAACTATGATTCCAAAATATAAAATATAATAATCCAATATAATACCAAAAATACCGAATGTCAAACCGAAGTGGTATAGGTATGCAAAACATTTTTGAAATAAATGAAGTAAAACTGCCTTCTGGCAAAAAATACAATTTTCAGCCACTGAAAATTTCAAAGCAATCGATCTTGTAATTGATGAGAAAAGCGATTTTTTCATATTAATAACAAGAATTCTAACAATAACAACACGATCTAGATTTCGTGCCCAAAAATGGCGGGAATGAGGGGGGCGTGTGCGCATTGTTAAAGTAAATCAATTCCCCCAATGGTATTCTGACACTCTCTCACTCACATTAGGACACATAACTAAATATCGAAAATGCTATCGAATTGGAAAGATCATTTGTTTTGGCAACTTCATCAAAATACACACGCAATTTTCAATAACACGTTTTCTTATTCAATTCTTGTTCATCCCCCTGATTACACAAGAATCAGTTATCTATTGAATGGTAATATGTTACGATTTCACGGTATGCAATGTAAATAGTTATCTTTTGTTTAATTTCGAGACTGAAATAATTGATAAAGATTATTTGTTTTGGCAACTTCACACCAAAATACGCTCGCACGCAGTTCCCCATCACATTTACTCAATGGTTATATATTGCGTGGTTTTCAAACATGTCAAGTCTCGCGCCCCACCTCAAAAATAACTAGCAACAATAATATATTATTAATAACAGATAGTAAACACATTACGTAACAATGAAGTTCCAAGATTCCCAAGTTCGTTGAGATGTTGACGATTATATGGGGGCTCTAGAATCGGGGAACTAACAGCATGATGTTGAACTTATAAATATACTTCACGATGATGATAATAAAGAACCAAGCAAGGACAGCTCTCGGCAATAACTAAACAAAAAGAAATGAAAATATTCAAAATTTGCAAACTTTGTGGAGCCTCGGATAGAATGTCAGTTTTATTTACTTATAATGAGGTAATAATATCGACTTGAATAATTATTGTTCACTTTCATTATCCTTTGTTTCTTGAAAAAAGACAAAAGGATATTCGGCGTATGAGTCATCAGACCGGTGATTCATCATTGCACAGGCTGAGGTAAACGAGTAATTCCTTAATTCCCGTTGCTCAAATTTATCGTGCCGTTCTGAGCAGGCATCATTTGTTCGCGGCACTGCCTTGTAAACGTTAGGGAAACTTGCTTTAATATCTTTGCTTGGTTGCA
The DNA here is from genome assembly GCF_013122585.1 of Styela clava. NCBI lineage: Eukaryota > Metazoa > Chordata > Ascidiacea > Stolidobranchia > Styelidae > Styela > Styela clava. Next base: position 3,699,652 of record NW_024102832.1, on the reverse strand, counting down.
GTATTTACTGCTTTGATTGGGGTCAAAGGTCAGAAATAGGTAAGAGCCTTGTCCATTGTGGTATAATTTAGATTCAGACCAACGGTAGTGGGGTACCAGGAGTGTAATGGGGGGTCATGAACTTTGAAAATAAACGAGCAATTCAACTCGCCTTTAATTATCTGATAAGTATCAAATAAGCAGTATCTGGGCAGTAGTTTGATAAGAAGAATTCTTATTATGGGAGGCAACTTCTACACCAAAGTAGCGACTCTTATTCAGAGATGTGTCCAAGTTTCAGACAGAGCATAAAAGGGTCAAAAAAAGTTTGGGAACCAGTGATTCATCGTGGCGTAACTAGTCAGAATAATCTTATACTAATGATGAGTTGGGGATGTTGCCATTTTACGTTTCAATGTTTTTTGTTATGAATGGAATCAACTGGAAAAATTATTTGTTTTGGTCACTTCATCAAAATAAGTAAAAATAGCATGATATCTTTCAACGAAATAGTAAGTATATTTGTGAGCTTTCGTTAGATAATAGTCTAGCTTCGTCAAGAATTACAAGATATAACTTGTATATAATATCTCAGTCACATTTAGTCTATTTGGTTCGTCGTTCAAAAACCACATGCTACGAATTCGCATTTGAAATGTAAATATTTACCTGGTTATATAAGGAATATTTATTCATTGGATGTAACTATGTTACGATTTCACGGTTCCCAATATAAATAGCTGTCACAATAGGCGGGCACACATGTATATATATTCAATCTCTTAAAGCTTTTGTTGTCGCTGTGGGTATCGCTAATTTCGCAATATTTTGTGATGAGGCGTGAGTTTACAGAACTCTATCACATCATATTCCTATACAAACAGATTACCCGAAGATCAAATTGAATCAATGTCGTTCATTTTTATCGCCCATTAACAAATTGATAACAAATTCTGATTTTAATCTCGACCCCTTTTTATGGCTAAATGTCGATTTCATGTACTTAGATAGCGAATTCCCTTCCGCAAACACTTGAGCAAACTCTTGAGCAAAGATAAAAGAATATTTTGTTTATAAGTCATCACCGGTATACAGGGTAGCGTATATGAATCGGAACTTCCAGTTGCTTAAATTTACTGTTCGTTACTAAGCAGTGAGTTGTTCGCGGCATTGTCTTGTGAGTGTTACAAGGACATGCTTCAATATTTTTGCTAAGTTGAGGTATTTACTGCTTCGATTGGGGTCAAAGGTCAGAAAAAGTGGAAGGAATGGCCTTGTTCCTTTTGGTATCATTTAGATTTAGACCTACCGGGTGGCCTAGGAGTGAAATATGGGGTCATGAACTTTAAAAAGAAACGAGAAATTTAATTCGCTTCTAATTATATGATTAAATTCAATCAGGCAGTATGTGTGTGTGTGCGTGTTTGGAGAATAGCTTTTATCGGAGGCAACTTGTTTCCAGGGGTGTGTCCAGCTTTCAAGGAAAGCATTAAAGGGTCAAAAAAAGTTTGGGTATCAGTGATTCAGAGCGGCGTATCTAGCCAGAATAATCTTATACCAAGGATGAGTTAATTATGCTGCCATTTGGCGTTTCAATGGTTTTGATTGAGGATGAAATCAAATTATACCAAAATGAACAAATTATATTTTGTAGAGAGCGCAGTTGCAGTTTTTCCAGGTTTCTTCAGTTAGAAAATTTCAATTTTCACTATGCCTCATCGATGCAGGGTCCATAATGACAGAAGATCAAAAATGTTAATTTTTGAAAAATGTGACATGAGTTAATTTTGTTGTGGCGTATTGATATATCAGCGATCGCTAAGTTGAAAAGTATATAACAAGCTAACGTTAAACACACTTCACGTTATAAACCACCTCGTTTAAATACTTTTATATTTCGTTATGCTGTTACAAAATGGGAACAATATACTGGCTTTTTCCTATCAATTCGTTGCATTTATGAGAGCGCGAGTAGAACAGCGATAGCATCCAAGTGTCTTAGAATGTTTCTGAACCCCTGGTATAAGATTATTCGTCGAAATAATTCTCATGTCACGCACGTGACGTGATGAAATTGGAGGGGGAACGGTGCGGTTACCATAGATATTCTGAGAAAGTGGCAGTTTATAATCTAATTTTTTTTTTGATTTGTTGTTCGGCCACCTAATTATACAGGAATTATGTTACCATTTTGCGGTATTCTACGTAAATAATTATGTGTCGCAGCAGGCTGGTGCATTTGTAAACATTCAGTATCAGAAAATGTTTGTTGTTACGCAATTCCAGCGTTTTTACTGTTCTTTATTCTTTCAGGTAGTTAGGTAATAATAAAACAAAGGCGGATAGGAGGCGTGTAATTTGTAATGTACATGGTGGTATTCAGACCCTTTCTCAGTTCTGAATCAAAATATTGATATATTGAATGTCACCACAGTGACCACACTGTTAAAAATAGGCCCAATTCACTTGCTTTTTACAATCAATTCGTTATACTTGCATATCAAATAAAAACTGGTAAAATCGACGCTAAAACCTACGCTACCTAGAATTTATAATGCAAAACAATAATTGCGCATTGAAGATGGGAATGGAAGAAAAAGCTCCACTGATTTTACATGCTTTGGTACGTAGTGATTTTTTTTACAGTGTGAACAAAAAAGCGTAAATTGGTCGAGTGAGCATCGCTGTGGTTACGATGGAAATGGGTGGAAATGGGGCGTATTCATAACGAGTCCCACATTGCCATTCAAACTATTCATCCGCATCTGTTGGCAAATGTCTCGTGATTCGAAAAAATGAACTATTCGCTGGTTTTTTACATTCAATCTGTATAAGAATACTATTGCTTGCATCGTGCATAACTTATAGTACTGATAAGTACTACTTAAAATTTATAATAAAATAGTTGTGAATGTAAATTAAAATGTAAATAGAGGAACAAGCTTTGTGATGCTGTGCCATTTAAGTAGTATGTACGAGTTTTCTTACAGTGCAGAAGAAGAAAAGGCTGATATGAGGCACTAGTCGAATTACGAGAATTTACGTTTTTTCGGGAGAACTGGATTCACATGCGGTGAGAGTGTACGGCGATCAAGTTTAAGCTAAGCTAAGGCGGTAGATAAAACAAAAATAGGTACTCCCGAAGTAAATGGAGATGGCGTACACCGGAACGTAGTACGTGTACCAGGTTAGACCATAATTTGATTCCAATTTTCCGCATTTTAGTTCTATTACGAGTTCGGGGACTAGCCAAGGGACTCCCGTAGTATTTGGACTTGAAATTATGGCCTAACGCTGACCTGGTACACATACTACGTCCCGGTGTCAGCCATCTTGGTTCACATACTTGGGAGTACATAAAAATCTACGACTGTCGTTCGTTCACTTATCTTTTTTTTATGATGTATTATCGTAATTTCTTAAACGGTTTGGCGGCGAGCAGTAAATTAGATAACACAAGCTTTAGTTGAGAATAAATTCTTCGAAAACGAAAACTAAACTGATAAGACGGCTCGATCATAAGGCGAACCATGGCCTTTCGGTCGGTTATCAGCTCATGTCGGGTATGGGAATAGTTAGCTAGTTATTTGTTACAGACTTGATGGTGGAGGAAGCCGCAACTGAGCAGCGGTTACGGTAAGTACGGCCGAGTCGATAAAAACACCGACTTCCAGCTCAGATTAATCGAAATGAAAATTATCTTTCGATACTTCCGCCCAATGAGCATTGCATTTCTGGTATGGTATAGAAAACGTTGAGTTATCCAGTTATTTGTTTCATATGAATAAACTTAATGCCCTATGTGATAAGGATTATAGATCTGAGGAAGGACGCTGTATTACAAAATGAGTGATACAAAAATAAGTTAGCTTTATAGGTTTTACTTTTAGTAAAACATACATAAATCGCTATGCGCATATTGCCAATCTGTCTGCTGTCTTTGTGTAAAAATGTTTTATTTCAACAAATCCAGTTTCGTAAAATTCAGTTGAAATGATTTGACTCTAGCGTCAATTGACATTGGTTGGTTTTTCAACAACTTAACCCTTAACCCTTTCACTGGTTACAAAAGTGTTTCAATAAGTTTTCTCGGTGTTCGTTTAGGGAAACTACCGGGTAGTGGATTCACAAAAATACTGCGAGTAAAATGTGGCTCTATAGCGCAACTTATGGTGATAGCGGCTTATGTCCGTCGTACACAAAACATTTTTTCAGACGTTCGCCTGAAGTATGTAAACCAAGATGGCGTACACCGGAACGTATTATGTGTACCAGGTTAGGGTTATGCCATAATTTCAGGTACAAAAACTACGGAAGTCACTTGGCTAGTCCCCAAACTCGTAATAGAACTAAAATAAGAAAAATTTGAATAAAATTATGGCCTAATTCGATCCTGATACACATACTACGTTCCGGAGTTCGCCATCTTGGTTCACGTGCTACGGGAATATCACATTTTATTTGAGAATTTCTTGAGTTGAAATATAGTTTTACTTGTTGTACAGATTAGTTACGGTCCGCCAAACGCCGAACTTGTTTATATAGGCAGTGAATTTAAGGCAGTAGTTCCCATTCAAATATGCAAGTTTATACAGTATTTGTATATTGTTTAACTATAAACCAAATACCTATTAGGTTTGTCAATATAATCAAACCATCAACCCTTTCAAGATAATTCTGCTTTGCCTGTATTAGACTTGCTTACGTAAACATATTTAAGCTTATAAATTCAGACAATAAAAGGAATATTTGGACTCGCGTTCTAAAGCGATATAATTGCGTCGCTGTTTATGACGTCACTTTTTATTATTACGTCATATTTTAAAACTCAAATATGACGCTGTTCAAGATTTCCAATACGCTTGTTTGTGAATATGATAATCAATATACTCATTTCATTTAGAATACTTGGAGTTAAGATAGATTTCCTAAAAAATTCTTATGGAGGTCTTATCCGGAAGAAATAGAAATGCAATGAAACATGTCGCTCTTTCGGCAATGATCCGAGACAAGGAAGGCAGAGCTATAGTGAGGTCGGACCTTGTTGGACTAAAAATGGAGTCAAATGGGAAATGGAAAGAGTTTAGCAGAAAGAAACGTTTCCTCCTATTGGAAGGCCTCATTCCTGAGAGAAAGACAAGAATATGCAAAGAGTTTAGGTAAGTGTACATATTCTTTTTAATATTTTAGAAATGTAAATACCTTTTTAAAAATACTTCATAATGGGAAGGTCAAGTGCATTTTTTGTAAAGGATATTGATCTCTGAGCGAGATAACAATCGGTCACTTAAGTGACGAGAACCACTGGGACCACTCACTCAGAGACAAAGGATATTGCGCATATGACATAGCCATTAAAAGTGAAAAGATAGCAAGAATAGACATGGCTCGTTGATTGGAAAGTCTTGATGCACACTAACTGGATTTGCTAAGAGTATATATTTTTTTGCTTCTGAGTGAATGCGTTTGACCTCAAGTAGTTAGTACCACAAAAACACAATAATTCAACCTTTCACTTAAAATACTAAAAATTTAATTTTCACAACTCTTCAAATGCAGCGAATTAATCTAAGTTGGGTGTTTACCTATTTTAGCATCGAAGATCAAGAAGAGCCTGCTATAGAAGAACTAGATGTGAGCATATTTACTTTTTAGTCGATCTTACTTTACCTAAATTTATGGTCCGCATGAAAATCGTACTCAAAGTCCACTTTAATATATTGCGTTAATTATTCATATCATCTATAGTTTTATAACTGATTAATTCCAGTTGATTTAACCAGTTTTGTATTACAGATCTACGGACCCCCACTGGTATCTACGAAAGCCGTACCATTCCAAAGGTAAAATTTTTATAATACCACTCATTCCTGTTTTTCACTCTAACAGGGCACCTCTATAAAGGCAGCCATTAATATCTGGTGATATGTAAAATGTTACTTTTTATTTGGAATGATTGGCTCGGCGGTGTGGCACATCGTGCTAAGCGTTAAGAATACGCCCGCCACCCCGCCTCTGATTACCCTGCGCGGGTTTGCAGGTTCGAATACCATGCGGTGATGGTTATGTGCGAGAGGATAGTTGGACTACTCGCGCCGTAGGGGTGGTTCACGTAACCGCTGGTCTGTTACAGCTTCCTCCACCATCAAGTCCATGCTTCCGAAAACAAATTACTGGCTAACTGATCCCCACCCGACGTGGACTGGTAACCGGACGAGAGGCCGCGGTTCGCCATATGATTAAGTCGTCGTATGGCTTTCCTCTCACCCGGGATAAATATGCAAATCGTATGGTTGAAGTCTTTCTGGTTCGGCATCGCTTACCTAATTACATTTGCCTACCCCGGGTGTAGTGGGGGTCCCTCCAGGCGTCACTTCGAAACCTCACATTTCTAATTGTCTATGTGAGGCATATCTAACTTAGTGAAACGTCTAATTAATATCATGGCGCGGCGGTGTGGCTCAACGGGTTAAGCGTTAGGAATACACTCGCCACCGCACCTCTAATTACTCTGCGTGGGTTCGCAGGTTCGAATCCCATGCAGGAATGGTTATGTGCGAGAGGATTGCTGGACTCCTCGCCGTCGTTGGGTGGTTCACGTAACCGCTGGTCGGTTACGGCTTTCTCCACCACCAAGTCCATGCTTCCGAAAAACAAACAATACAGTAAAACTAATCCCATACCCGACTTGGAATGCTAACCGGACGAGAGGCCGTGGTTCGCTATATGGATAAGCCGTCTTATCGCCTTTCCTCTCCCCCGGGATAAATATGTAAATCCTATCCTATCCTATTTCTGTTTCAGGCCAACCCGATTAACAACAGGCCGGTGAGTTTTCTTGCTCTCTATTGACTCTTAGTGGCGTGTAATTGTTAGGACCCGGGAGAAAAGCACCCGAGTCTCGAAGGGGTTACTTGGTTAATGGTCAAGTAAACAAATTAATTAAAGTATGATTGTTATTCGAAGCAACCACCTTTCATACTTATTTTAGTCGAGTGACTTTACCAATTTGTTTAAGCAAATTCATGTATAAATGTAAATGCAAAGATTCATGTATAGTTATGATTATTTGGAATTGGTAAGATCTTTGTCGGCGTTGTAATAGTGGTACTATTGAGTAACGATGTCTTCAGCAAACATCAAAAAGGAGCGATTGCAGAAATACTGTAAAAAAGCGAGGTCTTCCCGAAGTATGTGAACAAAGATAGCGTACACGGTAACGTAGTATGTGTACCAGGTTAAGGTGTTGCCATACTTTATTCCAATTTTCCTTATTTAAGTTCTATTACGAGTTCGGGGACTGGCCAAGTGACTCCTGTAGTATTCGTACCTGAAATATTGCCTAGCCCTAACCTGGTACACATACTACATTCCGTTGTCCGCCATCTTGGTTCACATACTTCGGGGGTACCGAAAGCTATAAGAAATAACTCGGTGCTACTTTAGCGCTAACGCGGTAAACGTCACGCTGAAGTAGCAACAATGATTGGAATAATCAATTGGAAATGTGAATTACTTGGCTCTTCAGCGTAGACTTTCGTCTTTCATTTGAATTTGAAGAACATAAGCTGTCGAATATATTTCATTTGTCAGTGTTTCACACCTGAGCTGAGACACATAAGATTTGGGTTCTATTAAATTTGCGGCTATCCTGACCTCCAGTTCTGTTCCATTCTTTCTGTTTGACTAATCTGCAGTTCATTTGTAGCCGGCACTGTGGAAGATGCGGCAGACACGAAAACGTTCCACCTAACTGCGGGATCTGCGTAGGATGTGGTCAACATCCAGCTGTGGTAAGTTACATTCATACCCGAATTGGGGAAAAATTCACAATAGATACCGGATTGATAATTTTTTGACTTCAAAACTCCGAGCTAGGATAGGATTTACATAATTATTTCAAAAGAAAAAAGTCTAAAAAGAACTTCCTCTTCTCGTCTGGTTACCAGTCCGTGTCGGGTATGGGATTAATGAGTCAGGAATTTGTTTCAGATGCGTGAATGTGATCGCGGAAGAACTCGTAACCGACCTGCGGTCCGGGGTTTCACCCAGTTATTTGTGTCTGCCTCTCCTGTATTAAAGGCTTCACGCCACTCAACTAAATAATCGATTAACAAATTATAATTTTTATTTTACAGGCTCGTTGTTTCAGTACCGCATCGAATGTCTGTCTACGTTGTCGACGAGGAATCACGTCTTCTTCATTAGAAGAAAGTTGCCCCAGATGTTCAAACGGACCAAGAATTACACGCAATTAGACCAAAATAAGTCATGGACAAGGATTGAAGCTTTCCCGAAACTTGAAGCAAAGTATTTTACTAGAGTCTATGCCCAATGTTTACTGCCAGTTCACCTGCAAGACAATAAAGTTTTTTTTTTCAAAACTTCACCTATGCTCAAGTTAATTTTCCAAAGACTTTAGCCATGCCCAACTTAGCTATGTCAAAGTATTTCTTAATAAACTTTGGTAATGTCGAATCATTATATTTTCAAACGCATTTTTCACTAAATAATATCACATTGAATTAATAACAGTAGCCTGCGTTTCCCCCTTGTCCATGGCATAGATTTATAAAGAAAACCTTATTAATATACGTTTCCTACAAAAACTGTTAATAAAGTAATTCTTCAAAAAAAAAAAAAACGAAAAAAAAAATATAAAAAAAAAATTAAAAAAAAAATGTCATTTTGAATATCATCCAAATGACACTATATTACAGTAGTTCTCAAACTTTTTAAGCTGTGGACATTTTTTAGAATTTGTTAAGTCTCACGCCCGACTTGACATATTTATTAATATGCAGAATAAACCGGGCAATCTAACAAATATTTTTATTTTAAATTATATTTGAACCCCTCAATAATTTTTCTACGTCCACTGATTGAGAACCACAGTTCTCCTTAATCCCTAATAAAAGACAAAATGGCCTCTTATCTCCGTCTGGAAGATATATGTCACAAAATTTATTTTGTTTTTTTAACCGTAGAACAAGAATAAAAATACAATTTTGCCAGCCGGACTGCTGTGGCGGTCGCGACCAACAGGATGAGAATCGCTTGAGTGTTTAACGTTTAATGTTAAGCCTTATTATCTGCCAATGTTACTCCCTCCGCCCTCAATTATACAGAGCAAATTGGGAATGGGACTTTCAAGAAGTTGCGAATCAAAACGATTGAAAACTTTGCCGGCCTCCATAGGAACTGCCATAAGAACTAACAAATCTAATTCCCTGCCTTGAAACCAAACAACTTTTCTTAACCTTCAATAGACGTCTCTCTGTGCCGAATAAATTCCAATGTCAAACGGGATTTTCGTATAGAAGTTTTAGTGTCGAATCAGAATAAATTGCCCCAATTTTTTGTATCATGAATTAAAAGTTTTATAATTTTGAACACATTCCCCACAAGTTAAAATATATATCTCATATTCCCCTATGCATATGGCCTATAATAGTCAACATCAGCTGACATCGGCATTCCGATATCAGATAATTACCGATTTTCTAATATCGAATAAATCACCTAAGGACCTATAGTGTTTTTCAAAAACCTAGTTAATTCCGGAAACACTTCAAGACGATTTTGATAGCTCTTATAATTATATTGATATCGATAACAAGGCAATATATTGGTACCACTGTATATAGTAATCTTTCCACATTTTTTTCCACCTTTTTTTTCGTTCATATTTTTATAGTTTATTACTGTATGTAATCATGCAATTAGTTAATAATACATAGCACTAATTAATTGAAATTTCCAAACAGCTGAAAACGATTAGGTTCGCTGTATAATAGTACTTAATGCTTGTGATAATACATATATAGAAGTGAATTATTAAATATCAATTTTATTTACTGTTAGCTACTTGTGCCACCCTCAGAAGATACTTTTGTTTAATTTTCAATTCCCAGCCTTAACCACAGGGCATGTGGTCAGAAGTATGTTGTTGCAGATTGCAATTTTCATTCGCCCCGTTTATTTTGGGCAAATATGGGGGCTCCCGAAGTATGCGAACCAAGATGGCGGACATCGGAATGTAATATGTGTACTAGGTTAGGGTTAGGCCATAATTTTAGGTATAAATACTACGGGAGGCTCTTGGCTAGTCTTCGAACTGATAATAGGACTAAAATAAGGAAAATTGGAAAAAAATTATCGCCTAACCCTAACCTGTTACCCATGTTACGTTCCGATGTCCGCCATCTTGGTTCGCATACTTCGGGAGCACCCAAATATGTATATATATACAGTATGTATTTCGTTTATTAGCTGTGATTAGTGCTGGGCATTTCCGATTGAATATTGAAATCGAATCGAATATTAAAATACTCGGAACGAGCTTAGACGAAAATTTTTAATCAAAGCCATCTTGTTTTATTTTATCCGCAAAAAATCGAGGTGAATCCCTCAATTTTTTACTGAGGCAATTTCAGTACATGGCCCTTTTTTGGCGAGTTATTGATGAAACATGTTTCCTTTTTTTGTGAACACTCAACGAACTTTCCTTATGAAGGATTCTTCGTTTTTATTAACGTATGTGCCCGGAGAACCCAGTCCAATAAAAAAAAAGAGTCGCATACAATTACACATTCCCCAATTATTCGAGATTCAATTCGAAAATCATCAGGTATTCGAAAATGCCCAGCCCTAGCAGTAATACTAGTTGAATTTCTATGAAATCGGCATTGTTGTAAAGTTTTTATGACTTATTTTTTGCGATAGATTAGTTAACTTCTGATTCTCAATGAAATATAGCAATATTCAATTACTAGATTTACATTGTAGTGTCAAGTTTATTTTACTATTTTTTTTATTTGTGTAATTAATTTTCTATTGTAAAACGTGCTTGATTGTATATTAATAGTAAATAAAATATATTATAAAGAAAGTGTTACCGAGTTAATAATATAACGCTGTATAGAACAGTGCAAAGCAGGGGTGTGCAACCAGGGCCAAATGCGGACCACAAAAAAATGTGCGGTCCACGAAACGGGTTTTTATTTCAGCTTAATCTGGTACGTGTGAGTAATTCCAAGTGTATACTTGAGTCCAATTCATTATCTATGCTTATGACGTTACAATGCCCTAACAGCTAGCATGTGCAGAGCGAACAACGCATGTCATAAGATCAATAACCAAAATTTTTGTGCCTGAAACTTCTAGAAAGCCTATGTTAAATGAAGGCGAGGCCTGCGGTTTCAGTTATTTGTATCTGGTCCTCATGCATTGAAAATTGCAAACACTGGTGTAAAGTACGAAATTAAGATATTCCTAATAAGTAATGCTCATAGGGCGAATGTCGCGGAGTTCCGTACTCGAGGCGCGCGGTTTAGATATCCACAATATGCCAAGTAATACTGTAGTACTCTCGTAGCAGTTCCTAGCCGCGTAATAGCCACTCTAGGTATTTAGATTGGATGTCACGTGTTTGTACCCCCTACTTGCCTATGCGAACCAAGATGGCGGACAACGGAACGTAGTATGTGTATCAGGTTGGTTTTAGGCCATAATTTTAGGTACAAATACTACGGGAGTCACTTGGCTAGTCCCTGAACTCGTAATAGAACTGAAATATGAAAAATTTGAATAAAATTACGGCCTAACAAACCCTGGTACACACATTACGTTCAGGTGTCCGCTATCTTGGTTCACATGCTCGGTAGTTCCCGCCAGAAGTCATTTGAATACCGGCTCACTGAACTGGTAGAAATAATCTAGTATACTGCACACACAACCAAAATAATGAGCGGTATTCCCTGTCGCTCCAGAAGTATGTGTACCAATATGTAGGTAATTAATTTTATTCGCCTACTTTACATCAAGTTATGTGAAGGGGCTGAAACCTACGACAAACTCACTTTGGCAAGACAGACAGTTCCCGAACTCGTAATAAAACTAATATAAGGAAAATCGGAATAAAGTTACGGCCTAACTTTAACCTGGTACACATACTACGGGGGTACTTACAACCTAATCGGTTCGGCATAGCCTCGGTCTATAATAGCGAGTAGATATTGATAGAACAGCGTTTTCAATACAGTACAAATAATTTTCCACGTCCTAAAGGGTTTCAAAAAGATTTTAGAGAAACAAATTCATGAACACAATTGAATAGAAAGTCAAATTGTCATCGAAAAGAGTTTGCGAATTTTTAAATCATAGTTTACAAATTTTCCAATTAAAATAAACGCAATTCAAGAGTCCTGCTTCAAACTAACACAAATATATTTCTGTAACATTCCGCCTGACCAACAACAATGACAAGAAAATTTAAAAGGCGTGATTGTTGAAACTGATAGTTAAAATAAACGCATTTCAAATAAAAGCTCATTCCGAGTATGACGTCTCAAGCGACTAACTAGGATAGGATAAGATATGATTTATATATTTATCCCGCGTGAGAGGGAAAGCCCATTAATCATATTGGCCATTAATCACATGGCTAACCACAGCCTCTCGTCTCGAGCAGTCCATGTCGAGTATGGGATTAGTTAGCCAGTTTTTTGTTTGTTTTTGGAAGAATGGACTTAATACCTAATTCCTTAATTGTACTAAGTTGACATCGTGCTACTTTTACTATCGAATGCAAAATTACAAAAATATAAAATATAAATAAAAACTGAAACTCACCAAGATTTGGAGATGATCCTCATAGATAGTAGGCGTATCTTCATCTACCTAACTAAGCCATTCAAATCGTAAATCTCTAAACCTCAGAAGAATCCACCAACAAGTATAAAAATCTACGGCGAGTACCAGGCAACGCAGTTTGTTTACAAACAAATCGAAGTGGGGATGTAAGAATAGAAAGGCGTTCTCTTTCCTAATTGATTAATTTGTTACGAGTAAGACGACAGAAGGGCTGCTTTGGCGATTGACATCTTTTATTCGTTAAAAATTTTCGTTTTTGATATTTCGATTACCAATCATTTGGTTTTATAATTTAATTAAACACATTTCTCACACGTTCACATAGTAGGAATAAAAAATGAAAAGTAAAGTCGATAACGTCAAAAACCTTGATTTACTGTGACTAAAACTGGCAGACTATATGAGTATATACCAAGCGAAATACAATGTTCTAACCCCACAAAGTCACGGATTACCTTTTAGATATTCAACAATAATCTCCACAAAGTCTTCTCAATTTTTGTTGTTTGTTGGTTCCCAGGGTAGAATCGTTTTTATGGCTCTGTAGACTTCGCCGGGGCAAAGTTTACTTTAAAGTATTTCGATTTCAACTTTTAAGTAAAGTGTCAAATTAGTATCTTAGATAAGCTATAGTAAACTTTCGAAACGGATCTTTCATGTCGGGGACCAGTGGTCACTTGTCTAATATAACAGTGACCCTGTAATATCGAAGAATGGACCCATAAAAGCAATTCCGAGATACCTAAATTCTCGATTCCGGGCTGAATTAAGTTTGTTTTTATGTCCACAATGTTTTGAATAAAACTTAAGCATTTACGAGTTCTTTTCAACTTGATTGAATAATCTCCCACTTCCAGTTTGTGAAAGTTTCAAAATAGCCTCGTCAGAATTTTAAAACACAACTCCGGCTATATCTCAATATCAGCCCCGCTTTTAAAATCTAAAATTTAGATAATATCACAAGATTGCCAATTAGATAACAATTTTGATTTCTCATCACCGCAACATGTCACTAGAGAGCAACAAAATCAACATCTCAAACTTCGCCACTAGGTTTTGATAATGAGTCGAAAAAGAGGCACTCCCGAAGTATGGGTACCCGGTACCGTTCCGATTTTCTTAATTTTAGTTCTAGTACGAGTTCGGGGACTGTCTGTGTAAGCCAAGTGAATATACCCCTGCAAATAGGTTTCAGTCCCATACACAAATTGATGTAAAATAGGCGAACAAAATTAGTTACCTCTATATTGGTACAAACACTTCTGGAGCGCCGAAAAATATAATGACTATCAGATAAAAACTTCTTTCTCTGAAAATACCGACGTAGGTTGATTTAATATGAGCGAGCCCCAATGCGGTCCAATCATAATAGCACAATGGAAATGGAGCGCTCTGTGTTTTTCCTATTTCCATATGAGTTGAGTAGCAATGATTGGCAATCGATGATTTAAGCAATTTCGGGAAACGAAATCTTACCATACTAAAGTAAATTGCAACTGAAACAAACTCAAGATAGCAAAGTGTCAAGTTAGCAAAGTGTCAAGTTGGCAAACCTGTTACCACTGGAGCATCTGTACAAAATTTAAATCGTTCGGAGTCTTATTAAAAGTTTCTCGGCTACGGAGGCCTGGATGGCATAAAGCAAGCAATCCTTACTTAATAAGACTCGCTAGGTCGCTTCTGTTTCCAAATCAAATCGCGTTTACGGCGCTCCTCAAATCAACCCAAAGTTACGTTCACGTCAAACTTACGCAAATGTGAAAGGTGGAGAAACGGCGTATTCTGAATAATTATAAAGAGTGACCATTCACTTGAAATAAACAATACAACATGACGTCATAGTCAAGTCGTGACATCATAGCACGGATTTGTGACCCGAAGAGAGATGCCCTAATGAAATCATGTATTTTGTTTTTTATAAAAACAAATTTGACAAAAAAAATACTTGAATGTGTTGTATTTGTTCGACAAACGTACACACATAAAAGATAAAAAATTACAAAAATTGTTCTAATCAAAAATAGGACGCTTTAAGCAAATGAATATAAGTCAAACCCAGCAGCAAACTCAGCATTCAAAGATTTTATTCTTGTTATTTATATATTAAATATATACCTTCTTATCGACAATTCACTCCAACTTAACCTTGTGCTCTGTATTGCATATGTGTTTGAATAATCAAACACACACATAATTCAGCATAGTTGAAACTAAAAACATGATTCGAATATTTGCAGATATTCAAATCTCAATTTGCATATATAAACGGTATCACAATGTTACCGTTAAGTTGAATCTACGATTCTCGAGCGTCAGGAAGAGTAATTTAAGTCGGGTTTGTGCAATATTTTTTGCAAAAGATTTTTTCTTTTAGTTGTTATCTTTATAAACAAGAAAGCAGATAAATTTCCATACAAAACTTTTTACACGAAGCCCAAAGCAGGAATTCGGTCAGTTTAAAAATTTATGTAGAAAACTCTAGTTTTACGAGATTCATTTTTTAACGTTCGAGGCTACAGATTAATAAAATTTGACAATACATTTCAGAAAATTTGGCAATCGAGCCAAACTATAGCAAAAGTTATTCATCGGCTGACTATAAAAACGGTGATAGGCAAAAAAAATGGGCAATGAGCTTGAAGTAACTTGGTGATTTAAAGACAAAACATAAGGCATTTTCATTAACTAAATCAGTACAATTAAATGAAAATTTAATAACAGAGCAGTAATTGATTTAAACAGGGCTTGTGAGTCGGAGAGAGTTTTATCCGGATAGACAATATTTCTGATTTTAAATCCCGGATTCAAATGAATTTTGACTCCAACTTCAACACCGGAGTGATAAAATTTTGGTTCTAAAAACTTCGAGGTTCACAAATAATTTTACTGTTTCAGTTCACAATTTTGATTCCGAATTTTAAACAGAGCTGTGGAATCGGAATTAAGCATGTTTTATTTGAAGTCAGGGCTGGGTTCAAAGTTCAAAGTTTAAACCTTCTGGGATATCCGAATTCCGGCTGCGACCCAGAAACC
Organism: Styela clava; assembly: GCF_013122585.1. Lineage (NCBI taxonomy): Eukaryota > Metazoa > Chordata > Ascidiacea > Stolidobranchia > Styelidae > Styela > Styela clava. Next base: position 3,683,986 of record NW_024102832.1, on the reverse strand, counting down.
AGATATAAGGAGCAAGAAACTCCGGTTTCTACTTTAACAGCGGCATGAAACTAAGCTTCGATTCTCCATTTGCGTCTTAAAAGCATAATGTAAAGTAACTAACTGTGTTATAACAGAGGGCAGCATGTAAAGGTCAGTTATGAGTCAGTCTGTGAAGACAAAGAGATAGGGAAATGAAGAAATACAGAAAAGTATGAAAGTAGTACTTAATATGATTTGAAGTCGGAAAAGAAAAAAAAGGTAAAACGAGAAATAGAAAAAAGTATTTAAAATTGGAACACTTTTTCGAAAATACCGAATGAACCCCCCTAAAAACAGAACTCAGATCCTTTGGGACATATTCTAGATCGATCAGATCGATTGGTAACTTCATTTTAATAGTAGGCTAGTAGGCAGGGAGTAGAAAGTTAGTTATAGGTCAGTCTATGAAAATGGAGAATAGTTAGAGCAGTGAAGAAATGCAGAAAATTATGAAAGTATATGATTTAAAAATGTGAGAGAAAATAAGTGAAATGAGAACTAGAAAGAAATTTCCAAACTTGGTTTATTTAAAAATTTGAAATACTTTTTAAAAAAAATAGAATGTCCCCTCCCCCAAAACAGAACCCAGATCAGTCGGAACATATTTTAGATCGGGCATAATTTTCGTGCAAAGCGCCCTAGATTTCTGAAACTTTTGAGAACAATTATACACAAACAGAAGTTTCAGTGTTGAATTTTCTTTTCTTTTCTGACGTAATTTCTTTTCTGACGTGACTGAAATATGAAAATTTGAATAAAATTACGACCTATCAAACCATGGTACACACATTACGTTCAGGTGTCCGCTATCTTGGTTCACATACTCGGTAGTTCCCGCCAGACGTCATTTGGATACCGGCTCACTGGACTGGTAGAAATAATCTAGTACACTACACAACAAAAATACTGAGCGGTATTCCCTGTCGCTCCAGAAGTATGTGTACCAATATGTAGGTAATTAATTTTATTCGCCTATTTTACATCAAGTTATGTGAAGGGGCTGAAACCTACGACAAACTCACTTTGGCAAGACAGACAGTTCCCGAACTCGTAATAAAACTAATATAAGGAAAATCGGAATAAAGTTACGGCCTAACTTTAACCTGGTACACATACTACGGGGGTACTTACAACCTAATCGGTTCGGCATAGCCTCGGTCTATAATAGCGAGTAGATATTGATAGAACAGCGTTTTCAATACAGTACAAATAATTTTCCACGTCCTAAAGGGTTTCAAAAAGATTTTAGAGAAACAAATTCATGAACACAATTGAATAGAAAGTCAAATTGTCATCGAAAAGAGTTTGCGAATTTTAAAATTATAGTTTTCGAATTTTCCAATTAAAATAAACGCAATTCAAGACTCCTGCTTCACACTAACACAAATATATTTCTGTAACGTTCCGCCTGACCAACAACAATGACAAGAAAATTTAAAAGGCGTGATTGTTGAAACTGATTTCAAATAAATTTCAAATAAAAGCTCATTCCGAGTATGACGTCTCAAGCGACTAACTAGGATAGGATAAGATATGATTTATATATTTATCCCGCGTGAGAGGGAAAGCCCATTAATCACATGGCTAACCACAGCCTCTCGTCTCGAGCAGTTCATGTCGAGTATGGGATTAGTTAGCCAGTTTTTTGTTTGTTTTTGGAAGAATGGACCTAATACCTAATTCCTTAATTGTACTAAGTTGACATCGTGCTACTTTTACTATCGAATGCAAAATTACAAAAATATAAAATATAAATAAAAACTGAAACTCACCAAGATTTGGAGATGATCCTCATAGATAGTAGGCGTATCTTCATCTACCTAACTAAGCCAAATCGTAAATCTCTAAACCTCAGAAGAATCCACCAACAAGTATAAAAATCTACGGCGAGTACCAGGCAACCCAGTTTGTTTACAAACAAATCCAAGTGGGGATGTAAGAATAGAAAGGCGTTCTCTTTCCTAATTGATTAATTTGTTACGAGTAAGCCGACAGAAGGGCTGCTTTGGCGATTGACATCTTTTATTCGTTAAAAATTTTCGTTTTTGATATTTCGATTACCAATCATTTGGTTTTATAATTTAATTAAACGCATTTCTCACACGTTCACATAGTAGGAATAAAAAATGAAAAGTAAAGTCGATAACGTCAAAAACCTTGATTTACTGTGACTAAAACTGGCAGACTATATGAGTATATACCAAGCGAAATACAATGTTCTAACCCAACAAAGTCACGGATTACCTTTTAGATATTCAACAATATTCTCCACAAAGTCTTCTCAATTTTTGTTGTTTGTTGGTTCCCAGGGTAGAATCGTTTTTATGGCTCTGTAGACTTCGCCGGGGCAAAGTTTACTTTAAAGTGTTTCGATTTCAACTTTTTAGTAATGTGTCAAATTAGTATCTTGGATAAGCTATAGTAAACTTTCGAAACGGATCTTTCATGTTGGGGACCAGTGGTCACTTGTCTAATATAACAGTGACCCTGTAATATCGAAGAATGGACCCATAAAAGCAATTCCGAGATACCTAAATTCTCGATTCCGGGCTGAATTAAGTTTGTTTTTATGTCCACAATGTTTTGAATAAAACTTAAGCATTTACGAGTCCTTTTCAACTTGATTGAATAATCTCCCACTTCCAGTTTGTGAAAGTTTCAAAATAGCCTCGTCAGAATTTTAAAACACAACTCCGGCTATATCTCAATATTAGCCCCAATTTTTAAAATCCAAAATTTAGATAATATCACAAAATTGTCGATTAAAAAACAATTTTGATTGCGCATCATCGTTATATGTCACTAGAGAGCAGCATTATCAACATGACAAACTTCGCCACAAGGTTTTGATAATGAGTCGAAAAAGAGGCACTCCCGAAGTATGAGTACCCGGTACCATTCCGATTTTCTTAATTTTAGTTCTAGTACGAGTTCGGGGACTGTCTGTGTAAGCCAAGTGAATATACCCCTGCCCATAGGTTTCAGTCCCATACACAAATTGATGTAAAATAGGCGAACAAAATTAGTTACCTCTATATTGGTACAAACACTTCTGGAGCGCCGAAAAATATAATGACTATCAGATAAAAACTTCTTTCTCTGAAAATACCGACGTAGGTTGATTTAATATGAGCGAGCCCCAATGCGGTCCAATCATAATAGCACAATGGAAATGGAGCGCTCTGTGTTTTCGGGAAACGAAATCTTACCATACTAAAGTAAATTGCAACTGAAACAAACTCAAGATAGCAAAGTGTCAAGTTAGCAAAGTGTCAAGTTGGCAAACCTGTTACCACTGGAGCATCTGTACAAAATTTAAATCGTTCGGAGTCTTATTAAAAGTTTCTCGGCTACGGAGGCCTGGATGGCATAAAGCAAGCAATCCTTCTTTAATAAGACTCGCTAGGTCGCTTCTGTTTCCAAATCAAATCGCGTTTACGGCGCTCCTCAAATCAACCCGAAGTTACGTTCACGTCAAACTTACGCAAATGTGAAAGGTGGAGAAACGGCGTATTCTGAATAATTATAAAGAGTGACCATTCACTTGAAATAAACAATACAACATGACGTCAAGTCGTGACGTCATAGCACGGATTTGTGACCCGAAGAGAGATGCCCTAATGAAATCATGTATTTTGTTTTTTATAAAAACAAATTTGACAAAAAAAATACTTGAATGTGTTGTATTTGTTCGACAAACGTACACACATAAAAGATGAAAAATTACAAAAAATGTTCTAATCAAAAATAGGACGCTTTAAGCAAATGAATATAAGTCAAACCCAGCAGCAAACTCAGCATTCAAAGATTTTATTCTTGTTATTCATATATTTAATATATACCTTCTTATCGACAATTCACTCCAACTTAATCTTGTGCTCTATATTGCATATGTGTTTGAATAATCAAACACACACATAATTCAGCATAGTTGAAACTAAAAACATGATTCGAATATTTGCAGATATTCAAATCTCAATTTGCATATATAAACGGTATCACAATGTTACCGTTAAGTTGAATCTACGATTCTCGAGCGTCAGGAAGAGTAATTTAAGTCGGGTTTGTGCAATATTTTTTGCAAAAGATTTTTTCTTTTAGTTGTTATCTTTATAAACAAGGAAGCAGATAAATTTCCATACAAAACTTTTTACACGAAGCCCAAAGCAGGAATTCGGTCAGTTTAAAAATTCATGTAGAAAACTCTAATTTTACGAGATTCATTTTTAACGTTCGAGGCTACAGATTAATAAAATTTGACAATACATTTCAGAAAATTTGGCAATCGAGCCAAACTATAGCAAAAGTTATTCATCGGCTGACTATAAAAACGGTGATAGGCAAAAAAAATAGGCAATGAGCTTGAAGTAACTTGGTGATTTAAAGACAAAACATAAGGCATTTTCATTAACTAAATCAGTACAATTAAATGAAAATTTAATAACAGAGCAGTAATTGATTTAAACAGGGCTTGTGAGTCGGAGAGAGTTTTATCCGGATAGACAATATTTCTGATTTTAAATCCCGGATTCAAATGAATTTTGACTCCAACTTCAACACCGGAGTGATAAAATTTTGGTCCTAAAAACTTCGAGGTTCACAAATAATTTTACTGTTTCAGTTCACAATTTTGATTCCGATTTTTAAACAGAGCTGTGGCATCGGAATTAAGCATGTTTTATTTGAAGTCAGGGCTGGGTTCAAAGTTCAAAGTTTAAACCTTCTGGAATATCCGAATTCCGGCTACGACCCAGAAACCAGATATAATGAACAAGAAACTCCGGTTTCTACTTTAACAGCGGCATGAAACTAAGCTTCGATTCTCCATTTGCGTCTTAAAAGCATAATGTAAAGTAACTAACTGTGTTATAACAGAGGGCAGCATGTAAAGGTCAGTTATGAGTCAGTCTGTGAAGACAAAGAGATAGGGAAATGAAGAAATACAGAAAAGTATGAAAGTAGTACTTAATATGATTTGAAGTCGGAAAAGAAAAAAAAGGTAAAACGAGAAATAGAAAAAAGTATTTAAAATTGGAACACTTTTTCGAAAATACCGAATGAACACCCCTAAAAACAGAACTCAGATCCTTTGGGACATATTCTAGATCGATCAGATCGATTGGTAACTTCATTTTAATAGTAGGCTAGTAGGCAGGGAGTAGAAAGTTAGTTATAGGTCAGTCTATGAAAATGGAGAATAGTTAGAGCAGTGAAGAAATGCAGAAAATTATGAAAGTATATGATTTAAAAATGTGAGAGAAAATAAGTGAAACGAGAACTAGAAAGAAATTTCCAAACTTGGTTTATTTAAAAATTTGAAATCCTTTTTTTAAAAAATAGAATGTCCCCCCCCCCCCCCCCCCCCCAAAACAGAACCCAGATCAGTCGGAACATATTTTAGATCGGGCATAATTTTCGTGCAAAGCGCCCTAGATTTCTGAAACTATTGAGAACAATTATACACAAACAGAAGTTTCAGTGTTGAATTTTCTTTTCTTTCCTGTAGAAGTTAATAGGGAGTTACTTGAAGCTGTCTTTTGGAATCACCCTGTACTATCTGGTTTTAGAATATCAAATACAATTGAAAATATTACACGGGACGACAACTCTATTTTATAAAATCTGCTACACCAAATTTGGATAAGTGCAGATGAGGGCATACCTTGTTAAGAAAAAATAGCGCACATAAAAGAAAAGCTCTAAAATGAAGTAAAAAGATTGTTACAGTGATTATTGAAAAACATTGGCTTTTTGTCTAATTGCATTATTCAAAAATTGGCCCAAAAAAGTGCGATAGATTAGTCCAAATTTAGGTATCGGTAGTTTGGAATAGCGTATATGATCATATCTTTGGAATCAAAGAGATAGTCAAACGCAAGAATAAGTGAAAACGGTTAAATTATTGAAAACATAATGGAGCACCGTGTACTTAAATCAGTTAGCACCAATGGTAGTGTATACAAAGCGGGGCGAAATCGGGATTCGATATACTCCATTCCATCGACTTCCATCGACGCCACCGATTCTCCATGGCTTGAATCCTCTTTTTAAAACGCCTTCCGCTCGCCATCGGCATGAACATGGCCCCTTCGTGTGGCAACGCATTCTCCACAAATAATGCCAGAGCATCTTGCACAGCGTTCGTAGTTGTCGGTTTCCAAGTTGACAATTGTTCCGCAGATGACGCAAGTAGATTCGGAAAATGCCTTGTCGGACTGAAAACGAAAATATATTTGATCATTAATAGAATCATTAATAAGGTGTCGTTGACTAGGTGAATCTTTGAGTCCTTCGCGACTCGTCGTCAACTGCAACAAGCCGATATATGTTTTTGTAATTTGTTACATGCATTTCATTCATTTTATATTGTATATATATTGGTTTTGCACAAATAAACTATATATATATGAATCTGATCATTAATAGGGGATTAGATCCCGTAGTGTAATAAATATACGTAACAGAAATCATAAATACGCTTATTCAGTCACATGGGGTCTACGGTATGTTTTGAAGAGCTGTGGTATTTCCGACTCGGCATATTCTTCTTACGACTGGGGGCTGGGCATTTTCGAAGGTACTACCGTAGTATGTGCACCAGCAAATTAGGTGTAGGCCATAATTTTATTCCGATTTCCCTTATTTCAGTTCTATTACGAGTTTGGGGACTGTCTATGTTAGCGAAGTGAATATACCCCATGCCCATTGGTTTTAATCTTTTCACACAACTTGATGTAAAGTAGGCGAACAAAATCAGCTACTTTCAAATTGGTACACATGCTCCTGAAGCGCCGAAAACAGAGCTTTTTTGAGTTTTTGTAGGAAAATTTGACTCATTGATCATGTTTATCACCGTTAAACGAATGAAATTCCGACTCAAAGGAATACAAACTTTTATTTCCTATTCCCGACTACGGTTAGTTCAAAAATATGACTCTGACTACAGCCCTGGCAAAAGAATGACAATCTCCAAACCCCTCGTCGAGAGTTTACAACTCTGCAGTATGTACAAGTCAAGTTCATTTTTTCCAACCATTCAAAAAAAATATCACAAGCACAAATGACGAAAAATGATAATTTACACAGTTTTACTGGGGAAGGAAAGGCGCGAGAACCAAAGCTGGTTATGAAGCAGCGATACCCAAGGTTCAAATATATAATTAGAAAAAATTGGAATTTTAGAAAATTGGAATTTTTATCGAGTAGCGACATCCGAGCTTCTAAAATCTAATTTAAAACGTTAGAATTCTAGAGTTTTGAAACTACTGACATTGACGGTGAGTATCGTCTGAAATATCTAACTAAAACCGCTTACCAGAGATTATATTAACCAAAGAGCCATGAAACCAACAGATAGATGGGGAATTCCCCATTTCAACGAAATCACTTTAAGAAAGTGCTGTTTCATACCTGATTCGATGATAGATTACATATTGAGTTGGAAGCGTGCTGCTGAACTAAGGCTCTCGTGGTAAGCCCATTTTAATCCCATTCATAAAGATATTAAAACAAACTACAAAGACTCACATTTGCATTGATGTTGCATCTTGGACACTGGAAAGTCGCCCAGTTGAAAAAAGTTGCCGAGCAGAACCAGCAAGGTTTCCTTGCCATTAGGAAAGGACAGTGAAGTTCGTGCCATTGCACGTTATTTGAATCTGTCTGAATAACTTCGTTGATTTGGTGCTGTCGCCCACACCTGTAAATATAAATTATAACTTATACCGCAAGTTTCAATAATTTTATATGAAACAAATTTAAAATTTTAGTTCAATTACATTAGGACTGATATTTTATGACAGTGGTCATGGTACAAAACAAATGCTAGTATATGTACCATGTTAGGGTTAGGCCAATCTTCCTAATTTTGAGCCTCATCCTTTCCTTTTCCTTTCCGATTTCCCTTATTTTAGTTTTATTACGAGTTCGTAGTTGTCTTTGTTAGCCAAGTGAATATCCCCATGCCTTTAGGTTTCCGTCCATTTACAAGACTTGATGTAAAGTTATATTTATTTGTACCAAGTTAGGATTAGGCCATAATTTTAATTATTTCAATAATAATAATTTTCTAATAAAAATGTTTATTTTTTTAATCATTTTTTCCCTTATATTCTTTCTATCACGAGTTCGGGAACTTTTTCTGTTAGCCAAATGAATATACCCGAAGGCCAGCCCTTGGGTAGGCCGGTAAAAAAACCCACTATTGCACTAAAACTGCGTAATACTTACTCAGTGCATTTAATAATATCATCTCCAACTGTAGCGAAACCAGACCTGGCAAACAGAGCCACCATGAAGAAAAAACGATTCAACAAATGAGATAAAGGAAAGAAGCTGCTAACCCTTTCCTCATATTGGTCCTCGTCTAAAAAAAAGATTTAATCTATTTTAATTTCATTAAGACGAGTTTATTTTATTCAAATTGAATAAAAACATTTCTATTTTTAGCGCTCCTAAAGTATGTGCACCAAGATGACGCACAATCTGAACCCCAACCGGGAACACATACTGTGTTCAGGTTGTGCACCATCTTGGTACATACTTCTGGAGCCTCCTATTTTAATGCTCAACATTTCAAGAAGTTTTGTTATCCGTAGGAAATTCGTTTTTTTTTTCATAGATATTAGTATATCCGGTTTTTGCGGTATACCGTGAATCTCCGCTAATTGATAACCTAGAGATTCTAATTAATTTTACGTGTTTTTTTGCGACGCTAGTCAGTCACTGTTCAAATAAAACCTAGCAACAATAAATAAGAAAACGTGCCGCCATGTTAAGATTCATTCTTTCATTTTTACGCTTGGACGACCACGATTCTGTCGATTTCGCGCACAATTGGTTTTGGCAGACTTGATGAGATTTTTTTTTACGGCCGGGGTCACATGGTGTCGGGGATACGCTGAAGTAACCACAAATTCTATGCTCTCGCGTTCCTATACAAGTTGTATTCATTCTCTACCTTTTGTGTGTTTACGTCCCAAAGAACCCGACGCTCACGCTCTTTGTTTGCTTTTGGTGAAACCAGTTAAACCCGGTTAGAACTGGCTAAAGGCATACGAAGATCACCCTTCATGATCCCGGGTTATAAGATTTTTCTGCCTTGATTTTTTGATTACACGGTCCAAATCATAGTACAAGCTAGTTACGGAATTATTCTAAGATAGTTGACCAATTCAAGTATTTCTAATACATCCATAGCCTTCAAATAAATGCATGCTTACCTATTATAATGTTGGGATCGTTTTCGGCCATTGCTGTATGAGTTGTAAAGCTCAAGTAGTCGTTTCTAAAATTAGGAATATTCAGTTGGAGCTGTGTGATCATTTACTAAATGGGCGACATAAAGGAAGGGCAGTTACTGTGCGATCACAATCGCAATGAAATTTTCTCTTTCAAAGACCTTTCGATGGAATTCTTATATTTATTAAAGTCATTTCAAGAAACTAAATGCTGTCGACTGCCATGCAGTGGAATTGAATGAGGGCTGTGACGTCATGCCGCAGAATAGTATTTATAAAAAAATGTGACGTCACGATAAGAAAATATGACGTAACTTATGGCTCAATGATGCGCTAATCATTGTAGGATCTTACATATTTACTTTTTGCGGAGCATTATTTTTTTTTATATCTTCCTCAAAACTCTTGTTAACCTTGTGATTGGTTTTTCAAATTGTACACTATTGCCCACTAGAAGAACTCGAAGAACAAGAAATCTTCACAATTTGGTGATCAAAAGTTCGGCAGAATTTGACTTGCAATTTCTTCGCAGACAAACAGCAAAAATCTAGCTTAATAAGCAAATATATGTTCTGTAAAATGAATAAAATAAGATTCAAGACAGAATGAAAAAATATACAAATATTAATTTCAATTCTGATTTTTTTACCATTTGAAAATTTGCTGTAGGGTATTTGGGACCTTCATGCAAGTGATTGTCAAGCATAGTTTCGCCAGTACAGTTCAGAGGCTCCGCAAGTTTGCTCTCAAATATGAAAATCTTTATTAATATATTTATATATATTGGTTTGGTAATCTTGAAGTATGCGTACCAAGATAGCGGACACCGGAACGTGGTATGTGTCTGAAACATCGTCGGCTACAAAGATACGACTCGCTCGCTATAATACAGGATAGGGTGGTCGCTAAAAACCAAAAATTTGAAGCTCAGATGATATCATGAATAAAATGCTTATAAGTATAGGTTGAATTGGAACGATATCCCAAAAGCCAACATTTGACTTCTAAGTGATGACACTGCTCCGAAGTGCACGGACAATATGTTTACATCTATGAGTGTAATATACCATATGCCTTTGAAAAATTTTGTAAAAATAAATATCTGCTTGACAAATTTTCTGTTTTCTAGCGACCGCCCTGTATTTACGATTATTTAGTGAGGGGGTTCTTTATATACTTTATAGGCAAATTTAAGTTGATAAGATATGTGAAACTTGTTTTCGTACCGAGACCGATTGTAACGTGATGTGCGTGCGAATTTGTTAGTAAGGTTGGAGATTGGTGAGACGAAAGGAGAGAAAAGAAAAAGGCAGGGTATTTCAATTGTGAGAGAATATAAAAAATCGATGAAAAGAGAAAAAATGCGAAGAGAAGAACAGCACAGTACTCACATGACTATTTTCAAATATTTAGTCTGGTAAATGTTTGCACTAGGCCTAAACTAATAAGGAAGTGCTAGCATAGGTAGGGCGCGATTTGGGTGTGTTCATGGGGTCGAATTTATTCCCTGTCGGGGAACGTTTGCACAATTTGAATCTTCAACCTGGGCCCCAACAATCCTCAGTAAACAAGTCCGTATTATTAATATTACTGTAAATATAGTATTCATAAATAAGAATGCCTCATATACACAATTATTCACTAGTTACATTCATTCATATAAATTACAATAAATCTAGTGTTATCAATTGAGATGTGGCAGGAAACGTTACACATAGCAAGGATGCGATTACCCAAGTGTTTAATGTGTTGGTCAGAGATGTCTCATGTCTGTATACCACTTTACATCTCACTCGGAATACAATGAATTCGGTGATTTAACCTTTTAACACCATAAAAAACGCCTACATCTATATTGATGCAGCTTGCCTAAAGGTAAAGAATATTGCATACTCATACATATGTCCTTCAAGCAAAGGTGTGCAAACTTTAATACGGAAGGGCCAGATACACATGACTGGGTGAAACTGCCATTTTGATATCGATATTTTTTCTTAACAAGAAGCACAACACAAATCTTCGATCTAAACTTTAACCACTCCCGAAATTAGGCGGGCGCGTATTATCAATATTATATATATGGATATAATGTAATTTATGTCATATATTCAACGTAAATAATTTCCAATATACACAATTATTCAATAAAATCACAAGAAAATGTGACTTCCTCAATTTTATATTTCTTGAAAATATGACCCTGCTACCATGACCCGCTGTTACGATCTGTTGATGCTTAGTGTTTGAAATTTGCCACTTTTTACGCGGTGTATTTAGCGTCATGGAAAATTACAGTGTTTCCGAAGCGGCGTTTTCTATTCCGGGATAAATCGTTTGAGCCTTCGTTGTCGCTGTCGAGAAAGGACTGGTATTGTGCAATGTCTGTGAGGCGGTGTACTACCGCACCAGTCAAATCTCGTTCACAGACACTGTACCTGAGAAACCACCGGGATTTGCCTTCGCGTCGCGATTTTCGAACCGGCTTCTCGGCTTCTCGCTATCGAAATTGCTGCTATTTAATTAAACCAACGAGAATCAAATTTTGAACGGATATAAAAAAACACAGATATATACGCTACCCATATTCAAATCATCTCATAAGATGCGTTATGGCATAGAAATATTGTGTATGTTTATACAGAAATGTATCGGCCGATTGCATACCGTTATCGTAGACATTAATGTATAACAGCTCTTGGCGAACAAACGCTAGCGCCTTTTTTAGTAGCAAAACTCCATTTGAAAAACCCAATAGGGCAACACAATGTGCGTCAGCATCTGCTTTTTACACATGCTAAAACCGGTACTCCCGTAGTGTGTGTACCAGATTAGGGTTAGGCCATAATTTTATTCCGATTTCTTATTTTTTTTAGTTCTATTACGAGTTCGGAGACTGTCAGTGTTAGCCAAATGAGTTTATCCCCTGCCCACAAGTTTCATTCCCTTTACACAACTTGATGTAAAGTAGACGAATAAAATTAGTTACCTCCATATTGGTACACACATTTCTGGAGCGCCCTACAATCTACATCGTCCAGGCCCCGTGATAAAACGACACGTCTCCGCTCACAGCAGGTATTCAGGACGCCAATTTGTTTCATTTATGCTTGGTTGGAATGCTAAGGCGGCCTTGTAGGGGGATCGGGCCATGTTTGAGACTTGAATGTGTTTAAAGAAGTATGAAAAAAAAGAAAAAGGCAAGGAGAGAAATGATAAAAAAATGTGAATGGAATTTACACCTACAACGAGAGAACCAGACAATAGCCCGTAGGAAAAAAAAATGCATAGAAAAATGCCACGCTGGCAAACGAAGAGTTTCAACTGAATGGCGCAATCTATTTAACGTGATGCCCGACAGACCAATCTTCAGTTTCCAGTTTTTGCGAATTCTGACAGATTGCACTAGACGAGGAGTAGGGTTATAAAATATATTCCGTGGTGGTAGTGTCTTAAATATTGAATTATTGGTGGAATTAGAAACTTTTTGATTTTTATATTGTAAATTAATGCGACATTGTCCTACGAAATATTATTTTAATTAATTTTTATTTGGCGCATTTACAAGGTATAATATAGTAGCGACCAAATTGAATTATGGATATAGAGCGTTTCAAAATAAGAAAAAGTAGTAATATTTTATATAATTAAGACCCAGTAATATATTAAAAATGTTTTTGTAACATTTATTCATTTTTTTTCGATAATTTATATTCGCATATTTTACCATTCGATTATAAACAAGAAATCGAATTTTTATTTTAAAATTATATAAATTATATTTGTAAATTTACTCAAACATTTAAATTCAGTATTTTTAAAAATTCTTTCATAAATTTGTTCGTATTTTTGATTTATTTTGTACAGCGTATTCGCTACACTTCCATCACGGCTGTAAGAAAGCTGTATCGCGAAATACACGATTACTTTCCATCGATAAACGCGAGCCGACTCGGCGAATTATGTATCCTAAAAATCGCGATGGCACACTGCGAGATACACCGAGCATATGTGTGACTACGGCAGGTATAGTGAGAGCATAGAATGATTTGTTGAGCAGGGACTAAAGGCAAGCCAGGCATCCACTACACAACTAAGAACTAAATCCACAAAACAGGAACAAAGACAAACGAGAGAAATAAAATCGAGAGAAAGGAAGAAAAACGAGAGAGAAAGGGTCCAGACATTCAGACAACAAAACATTCCGCCTTGTTCACCGAGACATAACACAACTCCATTAATACCACGACATACATACGTAAATTATGTATAAAATGGTATTTTAAAATGTATTCTTATTTTTTTCCCCGAAGAAAAGCTTTTTCCTACCAAAACCCGACCAAAAATCAGAACGCCTCATGCAGAACAGTGGTTATCAAACGGTCGGGCGCGCCCAATAATTGTAAACAATTTCTTGAGAGGGCGTAGAGATAATTAAAAATAAAATATTTGTTAGATTTGATCTGGCCCGCCTTATTTTGGATATTCACATTTTTTATTACGGGTATTCTCGTCCCATCTACGTGATTTCAACGTGTTCGAGAATCACTAATAAAGTAGGTAGATATATTTTACAAAAAATATTGAAAATACCCTTTACTTTACACTTGTGAACGTGTACCAACGTTGCACTACTGCGGTAATGGTAAAATCGGTGTGGCGGAATATGCGATGGTACAACGGAACATGAAAGCGCGATGCTCAATTATTTAAGCATGAAAGCCAAAGCGAAGCAGTAGTCTACCTTACCTTTTACAGTACGTTACCTCACTCAGTCAACTGTACGGTACGGTCAAAAAACTTCCGACTTTCGGGTCGCACGCGAGAGGTCGTAGAACCGCTACAAATAATCGCTATTGATTTTGAAGAGGTCACCACACGATATTCCGAAGTGTAAAACGAATAACATAGAGCTCGCTGAAAGTTTATAAATAAATAAAAGCAATAAATTTCTAGCGAAAATTACAATATTCAATCACTAAACAGTCTAAAGAAATTGGTCCAATAGTTAGAGAGAAAAGCGACAAAAACAACAACATAATACCAAAGCAATCTATATGTAAACTTTGTGTCCAATGAGAAGTACCAAGCATAGAATTGTAGTGAGGGCGCAAAATGTATTTGGCGAGTGCGAATTAAACAGCCAGGTACTGCTTTTGACAAATTCACAAAACTGGAACAGACGAACGAGAGAGAAAAACGTAAGAGAGAGAGAAAAAAGGTCAGTTAACAAAACATTTCGCCCAGTTCGTTTGGACGCCAAGTCATAAAATGCAGTATAACGAATTGTTTTAAACTGTTATATTACTTCTTTAAAAAAAGATAGTTTTTTCATATATCAAGCTGACTAGCACAATCTATCCAAACGATGTACATGGCAATCAGAGCGCACCAGAAGTACGTGTACCAATATAATCTTGTTCGCCTACTTTACATCAAGTTGTGTAATGGGACAGAAGCCTATGAAAAGGGGTATATTCACTTGGCTAACACAGACATTCCCGAACTCATAATAAAATTAAAATAAGGAGAATCAGAATAAAGTTATGCCCTAACCCCAACATGATACGCATACTACTGGAGTGCCACAATCAGGGATTAGTAGTTTCCAGTGCGAATTTGATTTAACCTAACATAAACTGATCAGTGGTGGGCCAATAACGATATATTCTCGGTTATCGTATCTGGCTCGAAATTCTCAATATTTGAAAATAAGTTCAATATAAATTCAAATTCATCACCACTGAGTGAAATTATTGAGCACTTACAAAAACTGATAGAAAATTCTCTAAATCAACGGTTTTTATAAGATTTTCTGAGAAAGCATTACATGTAACTTTATATTTTGCGTGGCTGGCAACCTATCGTATTGTAGTCCCAATAATTTTTTGAATTCGATACCTCTAAGTTCTAATGATACCCAGCAATACACACACATCGCGACATGTACAGTACGACCCTGTCATAGGCGAGCTCTTCATTATTCTGAAATTCTAAGTTTCAATTTCAAATAATATACCATACCATACAGTGGATATTCATGTCCACTGGTTTATACTGCGTAAAATGCGACGGTGAAATGCTCATATAGGCTAGAACATTCTGAGGCTACTTTCTACGAATTCTGCGCTCGAATGCTCGTCGATGATTGAACCGGTTTTTGGTTTCACAATTTAGTCCCTCCTTTGAAGTGAAGAATTACCAGTCTGGGACGAATATACATTGTTCCAATAATTTTAAGCAGCCTAACCTTTTTTAAACACTTACATGTTGATGAAAAACATCGACATGCTAATCCTTTCTGAAGCTACACCGGACAAATTCTGTGCACTGCGTACACATAAGGTGTTCTTAGCTCACTGAATATGTGTGTGCAGCACATCGGTTGTTCTCTCTCTCGTTTTGAAATACTTCATAGTTAACTGAATACAGCAAGCCCGCTATAGTTCCTCTTTGTTCAGTTATGTTACTATGTTTTCGGCGTAATTTTGTACTGGGTGTAGTCCTCAGCTGCAGTCATTGGAAAAATATCATACAGTGGATATTGAGGTCCACTGGTTTATATTGTGTAAAATGCGACGGTAAAATGCCCATATAGGCTAGAACTGTCTGAGAATGCGTTGGACAACATTCTGCGCACTGCTAGCGGTTCGAATGCTGAAAGACTGAAGTTGCCATTACGGCGGGAGGCGTAAGGCGTAGAATGTGTTTGTCGGATATGAAAGAACACCACCGAAGCGCTACGAGAAACGAGAGAAAACAAAACCAGAGAAAGTTAGAAAAAAGTATAGTCAGTCAGCGAACAATACAGCCTTTGGCACTGCTGTGTTGTGCCAGGCCATAAAAGTATTTTTGATGTTCTGTTCACCCTATGTTATTCATTTAACGAAGGTTCTTTTTATCACAACCTGACAAACAGAAACCTCTCAAACGCTATAGATGGCATTCAGGCATCAGCGCCCCGTGCGAGTTTGAGTAATATATCCTGTATAACCAAAATTTCTGTGTTTATTTTATGTCGTTCAATATTTATCTTAATCTAAATTTTTTGGGGAAAAATAAGAAGATAGTATCTAAATTAGCGACGCAAAACTATAACAAAAATGCCGAGAACACATTTACTTTGCACTAGTGAACGTGCAAATTCGTATTCTCACTTCATTGTTAACTTATTGCTGATTGGTCATTGTTACGAAAATCGATGCTCGGGGGAAACATTCATAGTATGACTAAAATAATTCCGCAATTTTCAAACGTGACGCTGATTGACATGTTCAGTACGACCCTGTCATACTCGAGCTCTTCATTATTCTGAAATTCTAAGTTTTAATTTCAAATAATATACGTAGTCTGAATGGGGTAACTTTGAAAAAAAAAACATTTGGATTTGTAAATCCCATTTCTAAAAATGTTAACAAAATACAACCGAGCACAATAAACCTCGGTTAACTGATTTCGAAATTTATGACTGAAAATGTGACAGTTCAACAACTACCCTTTCCTCAGAATGCGGCGACGCTCCATGTATCGGCCGTCGCAAATGTAGTTGGTTTGCCACTGGCTTAAAAAGCTTTTTATATAGTTCGCTTTCACTTTTATTATTCGCGCTCGCTTTTATAGTATATGCCGCCTCGGTGTGGCGAAACTGTCTGTTTACCTTGTCAGAGCGCTCGCTTCATTCAATTTGCGATAACTTTGAATAGCGAGCGTTTCTCACAATGGACTTTCCCCCGACCCTTGACCCCTGAAAAATTCTCGTTCGCGGCGGCATAAATTCGTATTATCAACTTCATTGTTAACTTATTGCTGATTGGTCATTGTTACGAAAAATCGATGCTCGGGGAAAACATTCATTGTATAACTAAAATAATTCCGCAATTTTCAAACGTAACGCCAAACGTGAACGTCTAATTTTACGAAGACGTCGAGAATATATTTTACGCGTGAATATTGATTACATATAACATTTTTATGAGCTAGAAACCGGCCAAGTTGACTTTTTTTTTTATCTTTTGTGCCGACTGAACTACTCATCTCTGATCGTAAATATACGCTCAGTGGCGTATCTAGGGTGTGGCAGCCATGGGCACAGTTTGAACAGGGGCGCGAAAAAGCGATAAGTTTTGGTCATAACAAGTTTCAATAAAATAATTTCAAACTGGGAATAACTGAAACTCGTAGTATTTTTACTTAAATATTAACGTACAAATATCTCGATTCAGTATTAGTCATTATAAATTGTTAAACAACTCTCAAGGGAGCGCATATTTAAACTTTGCCACGGGTGCCAGTTACGTAGATATGCCACTGTGTAACGTAACGATTTTCGTAACGACGACAAAAAATATTGAAAAATTTGCAATCATTTAAAAATTGAAATGATATCGTGTACACCAAAAATAAAAAACAAGAAAAAAATTTCATTCAGGAGCTCCTCTACAAACGAAATATGTTATTTTAACTGTATTTTATATAGTGTGAATTACAAAATGTTTTTTGTGTCTACGGCACTAATTATACTTAGTTATCAGCGGAATTAACCACATCGGAGTCTTTATTAACTTTTATAACAGAGCTATCGAATATCTCACATTTGAGCTCAAAATTGATCAAATTATGACTTTAATCGCACTTACCGGTTGCTGTATTCTATCTATCTTTTTGGTATATTTATTAAACCATAATTTATACATTCTAAGTCTTAATGATCA
The DNA here is from genome assembly GCF_013122585.1 of Styela clava. Classification (NCBI taxonomy): domain Eukaryota; kingdom Metazoa; phylum Chordata; class Ascidiacea; order Stolidobranchia; family Styelidae; genus Styela; species Styela clava. Next base: position 3,666,018 of record NW_024102832.1, on the reverse strand, counting down.
TTGCAAAATTTGGGGCCTCTTGTGATCCCGCGAATGCTTCGACGCTATATTCGTAATGCAACAAATTTGCAATCACTAAAACGACGCCTAGAATCTCCAAAGTGAATAAATGAGCAAATTTGAGAGCTTCAGTAGTGTGTTTATCAATGTGTAGGTAACTAATTTTGTTCATCTATTTTACATCAAGTTGTGTAAAGAGACTGAAACCTATGGGCAGGGGGTGTATTTACTTGACTAACACAGACAGTCCCCGAACTCGCAATAGAACTGAAATAAGGAAAATCGGAAAAAAAATTAGGGCCTAACCCTAACCTGGTACACACACTACGTGAGTACCCGAAATTTTCCAAGCAGTACTTATTCTGAAAAACCTCAACATTGCATCCACAATAGAATGACCTGGAAACCGCCAAATATACGAACTAGTTAAATTATCGTAACATTGGTTCTTTTATAATAAAGTAGTTCCCACTGCGCGCGACTTGGGAATTTTCTCGCGACGACAAAGGTCACAAATACCGCAGATTCTTTAAACTAAACGTTCTCACGCACGTTTCGATTCGATTAATAAAAATTCGATTAATAAAAGATAAATAAGGGTTAACGTTACGTTTTTACGAAAATTAGTTTTTACGCGAGACAATCTCTCGAATCTCTTCTTCACATCACGTAATGGAAAAAAAATAAATAAATAAAATATAAATAGGAGCTAACGTTACGTTTTCACGCATGACAAAATCTTTCGAATCTCTTCTTCACATTACGTTATCGAGAAAAAAAAATGGATAAATAAAATATAAATGAGAGCTGACGTTACGTTTTTACGCAAATTCCTTTTCTACGTCTGGCAAATTCTCTCGAATTTCTTTTTCTTTATGTGATTGGTATGGATAGAAACAAGAACATTGAAAGAATAAAATAATTTTTCTTGCACCAACCCGAAGTTTACGTGGCATAGCGCGGGTTTGGGTACTCCCGTAGTATGTGCACCAAAGATGGCGCACAACCTGAACATAGTATGTGTACCAGGTCAGAATTCAGATTGTGCGACATCTTGGTGCACATACTACGAGAGTGCCAGAGTTTGAGCCGCGCAACGAAGATGAAACGAACCTTCTGAAGTATGAGCACCAAAATGGCGCACAACCTGAACTCAGGTTGTGTACCAGGTTAGGGTTCAGGTTATGCGACATCTTGGTGCGCGTACTTCAGGAGTACCGGTAGAACTTTAATTGACCGCATATTTGATTTCCCCGGCTATCCGTCAACTTGCTTAACTTTTGTTTATTAATGGTCAATCAGCAATGCCTTAACAGCGATGTAACTATATAACTTGAACTAGACGCTCATAAACATTTTACTTTCTGACAAATTCATCAAGCATGATTGTAAAGAACAAGTTTTCATACATTTGGGGTTTATTTGACACCACTCAGATATATTTCTAAAATTTATTTTAAATCGGATAACTATGCGATCATTTTTTCTCGTAGGAAGGTTTTGTTTAGTTTCGATAACCAATTAACATCCCTTAAAAGTTTTAAATAGACTCCGGGATAGGCTAAAGTACGGCATTGTTAAAAAGCCTATTACTTGCATTTAATGCAATAATTTTTATGCTGAATCGGGAGATGGTTTTAAGGTCATGATGCTGATGCTTATTTTAATGAAAATAAGCATCAACGTATCTGTTTCTGGGTTTGAATGTGTTGAGTCATGCTTACAGAATCGACATTTGGTATGGTTTGCAACAAAGGGGTATCGTGTTGGATAATAAAATACCTTCCTCATTTTGAAATCTGATATACAACATGTGTAATTTACAACATGTGTATAGTTATTAATGTTCAAAAGAGGTTTCTCCCGAAGTATGTAAACCAAGATAGCGGTCACCGGAACGTAGTATGTGTATCAGGTTAGGGTTAAGCCATAATTTCAGGTACAAATACTACGGGAGTCACTTGGCTAGTCCCCGAACCCGTAATAGAACTAAAATACAGAAAAATTGGAATAAAATTATGGCCTAACCTTGTACACATACTACGTTCCGGTGTCCTCCATCTTGGTTCACATAGTTCGGGAGTACCGAAAATAGCACTTCACAATTAGGCTGATTCAAGGGAAGATAGGCATCACCATAAAATAAATATGGGATGCAAGCACCACATTTTTAATAAGTAAATAGTACGATACGTTAATTTAGTATTCAGCATAAAACGATTTTTATTTTTTTCTATTATTCAGCTCAGATTTATTAGCGTAGTCGCTGTTTGCTTACACTAGACAGGAATGTAGCATGAAACAGTCATATTAACAGCCTTGTAACTGGAATAAAAAGTATTTAGGTATTCATTATTGACTGGCTCGTGGAAAATCACTGAATGTACTGAATGGCTGAAATTGGATATCATCTAAAAAGCTCACAATAAGGATTACTATTTGATACTAAAGGGAATATATCGCTACCTTCTTGTCACCCTAGGATGACATATTTTCAACACTCGGAACAAATAATTTCTAGCAAACCAGTCAAAGAAAAAAAGGTTTGATATTTGTTTTGTAAAATCAGTTTTGTCATTTAAAAGTAAAGCAATTGCGTGGTTTAACTCTTTATTACCATGCATTTGTTCATTGATTTATATTATTATGAGGGATATAATAGCGGATGGAACTAATAAAAAGTAAATTAATACTGAAAATCAGCACTCGCAGAGGCCACGGATCGTGATATATTGAGAACCACTGGTCTACACTGTGTAACATAAAAACGCCTTTTTTATAAGCCCGAGTCTGCCGCCTCGAATAAGTAGATAAAAAGAATCGAATAAATTTATGGCGATAACAAGCAGGATACGATATCAGGAACAGTAGTTTTAATTTAACTTTTTTGACCTTTAACCTTTCGAGCAGGTTTCCAATGAAACATTCCAGACGTCCGAGTAACCCTTGTTCAATAGTTTAATTGGCCCTTATTGTATGAATTGTTATATAAACTATAAATATATATAAAGCAGACCTAATGCGAGTAAAGCAAAAGTATCATTGAAGTGTTTTTTGTTTAATATTAGTGGATAATCAAAAAGATATCTGATCATATTTTATCAATATACATACTGTGTATACCTTACACGGGCAAACTACGACACGGAGCTCAAATCCGGCCCATTGGATAAATCAATCTGAATCGGCTAATGCTGCCACAACCAAACTAAAACCAAATTTTGATGTTTTAACTAGAAAATAGCTCAAAGTATTTGTTGAGATTGCGATTAAATTTAATTCTGGCACAAGGCATATTGTTTCCCACTTTTGCTTTTCTAACTCTGTAAATATTGCTCTCAAAATGTAACTTTTACGCCACACTTACATGGCCCGCTAGTCCAGGTGGGCAAAATTTTTGACACCACCCTTACTCACCCCTGGATATACGCCAGGTTTGAAACTTTTGGAACTCCTGGACTGTTGTGGAACCCTGAGGCGCCGCGGAACCTCGGTTGGTAATCACAGGTTAAGGAAACTCGAATTCTATATTTGATTTTTCATTTCGCGTGGTTTAGCCATTACAAATTACCACAAGGCCTCAATATGCAGCATTTTACCTAACGTAGACGCAAACGCGGAACAAAATGGCGGAAAATACACCACTCTTTATAGTAGTATTGAAACGTCTCTATCGTGCCATCTAGCGGATTTTCTTATTTTACTTTGACGACATCGCCACAAACGGGTACGGGACATATTTTTAAACGAATTCATCGCAGATCCAAAATTATGATTTGTCTGGAATCGTAAATGCAGACCCCAAAATAAAATTAAGAGATGAAAAGCAAATCGGTTTGCTAAGCGTCCCTGACAGTCTAATAAAAGAAGCTTGCCTGCGCCAAATCTTTATCTATTGCAATTACATTTTCGCCAAAGTGAAAGATTGTCCAAACGCGGGCCTACATCCATTTCTGAAAACATTTGATGTGACTTGATTCACGTGACACCGTTATTTAAAATATAAAGTGTAATGGTAGTGTTGCAGTTGTCCCGTTTAATAGCGCATGATTCCCATCAGGCATATTCATATCAAATGTAAATAAAGCACAACTGGTTAGCAAGACGACGTAATTAGTCGGCGTTTTGATTTTCTAATAAGAAAAATTTCAATATGCCCTGGTGAATATATTTATCCTCGACACGTCTGGTACAATATTAATAAAAACAACTATCTAAGCGAAATCTCATCATCTACATTTGGATGTGAATATTTTTCCATCGTGAATTTAATTTAGTTAGCCATCACTCCAATAAAATTTCAGTCTTACTAGATCGTTACCAATAGGGAATTTAGGCTATCACCTGAATTAAGCTTGGCCATTCATTGTAATAAGGGTTTATTACTCAACTACTCATGTCTTACAATTCACACTGTCTCTAAACCATTAACATTTACAAAAAAACTTGCTCGAAAATATAGGCCTACAATCCAGTAGATTTTATTAAATCTTAACTGTGAGTAGGTAAAATAGCTCATATAAAAGACATTTAATTCTGCGCGGTGCTGAAACATACGACGTTCACTTGGGGCCCAGACTGTTATGTAACATAGTCAGACATGATTCCATTGTGGACTCCCATTCCTCGAATTTCAAGGCTTAGCGAGAAACCAATAAGGCTGCCATGTTCGGACAAAGTCGATATTTAAGCGACGCCCTGTCTGCTTTACATATTTGATATATTATAGTATATTTCTTGTAGTTATTTCCTTCACCTTTGTTTTTAATATTATCCAAATTACTGTTTAAAAATAATTTTAACGTGTTCAAACTTTAAAGGTATATCTGGAAGTCTTTTGCCCGTTATCTTCTAAAATTTGAACGGTAATTGAACTGTGTTGTTCGAGATTCCTTAAATGTATTATAGTTCAATATTCTAGTTCAATACACTTTTCAATTTCAAAGACAGAAAATTCCTTAAAATTAATATTATTTCATGTACATTTGTATCACACTTAACCTGGGACAAGATCGCTTTCAATTCTCCTACAAAGTTAATAATTCTGACCCGTTTTCAGTTATCCCACCTCCAGATTTATTGCAACTTTATAAATGCATTCGTGACCATAATCTTTTTAGCTAACACGTAAGAATTGTTATATATGAGTTACAAGAATGGAAAGCAATAAATTTTTCTAAACTGCGGCTTGCATTAGTCTGCATTTTACAAATCCTAAACGATGATTAAAAAAAATTGTCACAAAGGCATGCTAGCAATTTCTTTGGACAAAATTCTGCGCAATGCTAACGCTGCGAATGTTCCTAGACGACTGATCATTTACGCGCGTTTACCGACTACATTTAAGTCTCCTCTTAGTAGCCGGGAAATTACCAGTCTGGGACTTGGGGTTGAGGCCTGAAGCATTGGCAATGTAACGTTGTCAAATTGTCATTTTGAAAATGTGGCCCTTCATTCGTCGAATTTCACAATTCAGAGATAAATCAATATGGCTGCTTGTTTTGTCTGGTTTTAGTCGATATTGATTCGGTCGTTGTTTATTGAAATCCGTATTTATATATTTTAAATACAATAGCTACGCTTCAAGCCATCAAAAGATCCGGTGCTCCCGAAGTATGCGAACCAAGATGGCGGACATCGGGACGTAACATGGGTAACAGGTTAGGGTTAGGCGATAATTTTTTTCCAATTTTCCTTATTTTAGTCCTATTATCAGTTCGAAGACTAGCTAAGAGCCTCCCGTAGTATTTATACCTAAAATTATGGCCGAACCCTAACCTAGTACACATATTACATTTCGATGTCCGCCATCTTGGTTCGCATACTTCGGGAGCCCCAAAGATCCGACTTACTTGATCGTCATCACCGAGGATTTTAGATTATACCAATTATACTGCAGAAAGAGTTTATTACTATTACTACTATTATATTACTACTCATTCTAGTCTACAAGTACTTATGCAATACTACTTATTTACACTTGTACATTTTCCAAAATTTACAAGCAGATAAAAAAATTATAAAACCAAAAATTTAACAACCTTTATTGAATCGAAATTTGGCAAACATACATTTCAACTCCCCCTTATTATTATTTTAAAATTATTGGCTATGGCCTTGAATTCTAGGAAGCAACTCTAGGGAAATTCTGCGCACTGCTGTTTGGTACAATGTTAGTAACCGACTAAATGCAAAGGTAATCGCAACGATTCCTTTATGTGTTCTCTCACGCCACGAAGTAGGAGCATTCAAGCATTCAAGAGCCATTTCTCAGTACAATTACTTTCATTCAGTCACAACTATCCAACGGCATCCAATGCCTTTATTAGCTATTTGAATTATCCGTCCTGCAGTTGCCATGGTTATCTGCATGTTGACGCTCGGAGTCGTTTTCTTCTAGTGATACCGGAGTTATCCGGTCTCGCAAATATATTCATATGCTATTTGTGTTAGTATTTTTACTCTTATCATGATTCAATGATTTTTTCATTTTTACTTTTGTATAATTTAATGCTAAACTATTTCATTTCACGGGTGTCGCTGCTCGATAACCACTTCTGGTTTATCGCGACTCCTTTCACCACGGAATGCAACTTTTCATCATTTTTCCTGATCTCGTATGTAAAAAGTGTATTTTCTATGTGGTGATAAAATAAATAACTGATTACTGATAGGAGAAAGGCTGGAAGTATTTAAGCGAGTAAACTTATCCGGGCGACTATGTGGAAGTAAATCGACATCACGCGTTCGTGGCGACAAACCGTAGGCGCTCGTTTAGCGAGGGAGAGCCACTTCTGCTATTCGTCACTTAAGACTTTCACTCGAAAGAATATGGTCTTACACGGACAGAACTATACAGAACCGAGAAAAACTAATGTGAGTGCTTTTGTCAATTTAGGCATGGGATCCTGAAACTCGGATCTTGTCCACGAACCCTCACAAAAGGTGCAAAGGAAATAGTTTTAAGGGTCCCGTGAAGGTTTTAATATTAAAACAAATTAATCCCAACGCGGAGTGAAAGATGAACATTAATTTAAATAAACATTCTGACTGGTATTTTCCTTGTCGCGTGGTTTCAACCTCTCCAGTTTTCCCCTTTGAGATTGACTGCTTGTTGTTGTTATATGTTGTATGACGCCTAAAACTTCAGTGTCTTTTATGCCATTGATCAATTCGAATTAAAAATCCTATACCAACATATTATACAATATTTACAAATAAATAATTATACAATTGAATTAATTACAATAAGTAATTATTTCTAAACATTTCTGCCCGTGGACAAATCAAATTTGATAACAGTTTTAATCATGTCTGTGTTACAGAGCACTTCTTTCAAAGTTCCAATTGAAATTTGCTGGCTTTGCGAATGACTGGAATGCTCTGATGATTATATTTCTGGCAATGCAGTAACTAGTGGGCTACGGTCTCTGGCACAAAACACTGTTAGCAATTTCTGATTACCTGTCTGATTTCCTACATTAGGCAATTATGGGGGTTTGTGCAAAAAAAAAACTTTTTATTGGCTGAGCAGGCATGGCTGATCTGGTTGTTCTAGGAATAAATAGGGTCTCAAAATTGCAAATTTATCGATACCATGTATTGTTTTGGCCTTCACACATGTATTAAATGAAGTCAAAATACCAAACAATTACTGATGAAAAAAAAGCTGGTCAGGCTATATTGAGAACTGACTTCATAACAAAATTGAAATCGTAAAGCTACTTTATGGACACACTGTATATTGGGTATTATCGTATATGTACTTTGCAGTCGTTCATTAGGTACCAATATATGAATATATGTTTATAATAATTAATAGCTGATTATTGTTTCCTGATATTAATAGCTGATTATTGTTTCGTCGTATTCCAAGGAAACAATAATAAGCTAATAATATGAATATACATACATCATTTCTTAGCAATATAAGAATGTTTGCACTTTTACAGTAGCATTACTTCAACGCATTGTTACTCTGTTCAAATTCCACCGCCGTGGTGGTCGATGATCCAAAACTTATGAGCCGTTTCCTGATTATCGAAATTGAAATTTTATTCAGTTTAGGCGATTGATTGTGAAGTCTATTGAACTATGCTTATTACTTCTGAGTGAAGGCAATTTGAGTTCGTGAGCGCACTGAAAATGGTCTCAGCGCAAGGGGATCAGAAACTTTGAATATACAATAAACTCGAGCAACACTTTCCATTTTGAATGTTGATTTTCAAATCTAAAATTATAGCCAGCACTATCAATTTAAAATTCCAACACCGGCAAATTTAAAATATGACTAAATCTAATCAAATAAATAAATAGCAAAGCTACCTGCTCCACATTTGTACCGAGTTATCCACATTTGGGATAATCGCTAGGGTCAATTCAGTCTGGGTGCAATGACTAAACCTCGCCTAGGCAGAACCGCCTTTGTGATCGCGGTTGACTTCCCCGTCGGGTAAGTATGGTTTGTGACGATTGATTGCGCATCATGAATGAATGTCTATGTCTATGCTTTGCATTCCTATTTTCAATGACTTCTAAATAAATCATATTTAATTCCTTCAGAGATACAAAAAAACAGCTTCGTCAGCTTGAATAATTTTATTTTTTCCCTTCATAATCTTTTGGTATTCACAGCAAAAAAGCTTCTCAAAACAGTCTGTTTCTCAGTTAGTTTTACTCTGCGTCGAAAAACGACTTATTTCTCAAACTATCTACACCTGACTAGCAGATTTTCCACGTCTATCAGGTATTTTGATTTGTACGAAATTAACAACGATCCCCGTCTGATAGCGAACGGTTGCTTATTCATCCGTGATTGTTCCCGTCGAGTTGGGCTATTGGGACGCTGACACTCCCCCAAAATAGGCTCTGACACGCCTCCAAAGCAGCTGAAACGACCTGGAACATCCTCAAACGACAAAAGAAATATTCATTTGAATTACATGGAGGGGTGCTTCTTCGGACAAACTGCCCAACCAAAATCGTCAGTTATCAACGATATTTGCTACATTTGCTTGCGTTTTTTCTACATTTTTTGCAAGATATGACTGTTAGTTTGGAATAAACTAAGAATATGTGTTAACTATTTAGCCACTGAAAAATTGCAAGAATCGTGGGGTCTTGCATCGGTATGAGCGACATAGTTAGACCCATAGTTAGGCTGTGAGAACACAGGGTGTTCATAAAGTCATTTTACAATTTTAATATACAGTCAGTTTTCAATATATCTTTACCATGTTTGTTGCTTTTAATGAGTAATCGTTCAAGTATTTCTACTTCGTTCAATATATTTGTGAGGGCCAAAACGATAAATAGTATTAAATCATTTAATGAAATTATTTATCCCTTCCCATGTATAACAACATATATAATTTGTTCAGCCCAAAAATATTTTCGACGTTAGGTTTAAGGGGCATCATTATCAGAAATTCGCCCGGCAGCAGAAAAGTTCGACAAGCCCCTGTCTTCCTGGTACCAGAGCAGTGGAGTCGAGATTACAAAAAATGTTAAGCTCTGACTCCCTGCGATTCCTACTCCTGATTGCTACTCCTACCCGTCCCCTGACAGCTCAAGGGCACAATTCAAGCTCCAATGGAAACATGCAAATTGCCGAAACCACGGACGTGCATGTAATGGCTATATATCTATATAGCTGAACATGCATAGAGAGCCGAATTATTAATACAAATAATCTAGACCTAATGAGTAAAAAATAGTTTGTTTATTCAACATGTCTTTAACGTTATGTATATTATTTCACAGATTATTATTTAATGCAAATTATAACGTAACTTAGATTGTTGGAACTGTAAACAGAAATTATGCTTGCACTCTTGTATTGATAATATCACAGTTTCTAGAGATGATTCTAAAATGAAAAGGGCTGAGGACGGATTACATTCTGATTTTGAATGGATTATATTGTCTACTATCTTGCCAAGATTCCCGGAGAACAAACGAAACAAAATACTTTCAAGTAAGTTAGTAAATAGAAATTATGGCTGGTCATTTGATTCAGAAAATTCGTTTTTGAGCAAAAAAAATTGTTTGTATTCATTACATGAGCGAGCGCAGACAGTGGGCGCGCTGATTGGTTACAAATTTGGCGTCGCCTCCCTATTAATTTAAGTAAATCTTATGACTTTTTGTAACATGATGTCTATTTTACATTGGGGCGTCACGTTTTATCATGAATGTCTACTTCCAAACCCTTTCCGAAGCCTTGAATCGCAAATTTCGAAGCAAAATTCTATCCCAAACACGAAAAAAATTGTTCGTCTTGGTTATAATGAAAACCCTAAATAAGATATTGGCGATGATTATAGGAGGTATGGAACGGGTTAGTGTTTGACGAAATATTAGAAATTTATATCTTTAACACAACAGTTGGAAAAGGTTAGATTTATCGAGTGTATGTGCCTTATTACACAATTTTCTACTCCCAATACATTGACACTCATTAGGGAAATGACAGAAATAACAAAGTTGAGAAAACCCATTCCGATCTGAAATGGCGAACATTGGTGTACATCATATGCGTTATAGATATGATTATCTCATTTTCTAAGGCAGGGGTCTCAAACTCAATTTACTTGGGGGCCGCTAGGGCAGAGTCTGGATGAGTCCGGGCCGCATCAGGTTTTCGACAATAAAAGCATAGCAACTCGTTTAAATTGTATTCCTTGTGCACTGCAACTTTACCTGTGCATATTAAACACGTCAGGATGCTCCTATGCTCAACCAAAGAAATATTGCATTTTCCAGTTTTTTGAAATGTGTCTGTGCTCATCACCAATCTTTCTGTTTACTGAAACTTCACTTCCAACGACACGTTTAGGGATGTGCGAAATTATGAAATTCCATCTTGTAATAACTGTTGCGCTGATGTTTCAATCAAGCATTTAGCCAATGGACAGTGATGTTTCGCCACATGGGAAACATGGTTACAATGTATCAATTTAAATCTAAGCGTTAGTGATTGTGACGTCAAAAATCATGGAACACTGTTTTCAAATTATTTCAGGAGGTCCCGCGATCGAATATCAGGCCTACATGCAGTGGCGTATCTACGTAGAATGGCGCCCATGGCAAAATTAAAAAATGCGCCCCTCGATCGTTTAATGGAAATTTTTCAGGACTGTTGTTGAAATTGAAATACGAGTTTAAATTATTTCCAATTTGAAATTATATTATTGAATATTATATTTTACGATCTTAACTTTTCGCCCTTTTTACGCCCCGATCCAAACGGCGCCCATGGCATGAGCCATGCCTGCCACACCCTAGATACGCCACTGCCTACATGTATATGCCGCATATTTCTTTCAGGGGATAGACGATAAAATATTTTGTTTTGCCCTACGTGAGAGTTTCCTTTTTTCGGCCACGGAACACTTACACTTTTTATATCTCCTCGCGGAACACCAAAAAATGAAAGGGTTGAATTGATAAAGAAAAACGGTGCAATGTAGCGGTTCCCAATAGTTTCGCCGTGGCGAGTTGCAAATGCGCGACAAACTTTCAGCGTTTCAAAGTAAAACCAGGTAGGGATGGAAGAAGAACGGTTAACCTTTTGCCTTTATTCTTTAGACTTAGGCAACTTGTTTGTCTCTAACAAAACCAAAAGAAGTATACTGTAAATTTGATATGAAATTAACAGTCAAAAAGCTAAACCGACGGTTAACGAAAATGCCACTACCCTAACTTAGTTAGTCCACTTTAGGCCGACGGTGACGCGATTTTAAACGGTCAGTTGGGCAACAACTTCATGATTCTCAGATCGCCACGGCGATGTATTTAATTTAGATGTATTTTCGATTCCTTTCCCACGCAACACTAGGGAGATGCTCGCGGAACAATAGTGTTCCGCGGAACACAGTTTGGGAAACGCTGTTATATTAAAGCATTAATCATGCTAACTGAGCTAAGTGACTTGCGGGCCGCACTAACATTAAACTTCAATACTGAGGCGGGGGCCACAAACTATCATCACGCGGGCCGCAATTGGCCCGCGGGGCGCGAGTTTGGGACCCCTGCTCTAAGAGGATAACAGAGCAGTTGGATGGGGACATATTGCTGGGCGCATAACTGATTGTGGGGTACTCCTCCATTTGCTCTGTAGACTAACTGGGGGGCATGGGCCTCCGGTTGGGAACCGCTGTTGAAGAAGTTAAAGTGGATTATGACGTTAAATATTTTAAGAAACGTTGAGCTTTTTAAGTTTTCGGGGATTTTCCTGGTTATTATGAGAATGTAAAATTTGTTGTTGATGTTACAGATTTTGGTTTCAAAACCTTTAACAAAGCATTTGCGAATGAAAATGTTATATTTATCAAATTATGGTATTTCAAACAATTTTCCACTTGTCTTCCACGTAACGTCATAGTGGGAAGACGGAAATGAGTTAAGAAAACTCATTCTAAACTAAAATAATGAACGTTGGTGTGTATACGGGTAGATGTAGGCCTGCAATATACAATTGGTTTGAGTCTTGCGGTTCACACAGGGGTGGGCAAGTTTTTGCGACCTGGAGCCCAAAATGTTGCCTACCTAGACTGGTGGGCAATGTTAGTGTGGCGTAAAAACTTGCATTTTATAAACAATATTTACAGTGTTACAAAAGCAAAAGTGAAAAACAATACGCAACGTGCCAAAACTAAATTTAATTGCAATCTCAACAAATCCCTTGAGCTATTTTTTAGCTAACATATCAAAATTTGGTTTTGGTTTGGTCGTGGCAGCATCAGGGGCTCCAGATGCTCGCTCATTTATTTCTATTGAAACTGTCTGAAAAAAATTTGGGGAAAAGAATCCTGTATATTGGAGGAGAGAAAAGCAAGCCATGGACATCTGTCTAAGATTGGTTAGTCAGTTATTAAAATAAGTTATGTGAGTAGAAGTATGACAATTTTATTTGAAAAATTAAGCCTGAAAAAGCATTGATACAAAATTATAGTATTGTAAAGTTAACAATTACATAAAACTGGTTTTCATTTAAACTGACTTAAATTTCACTGAATACAAGACTACCACAAAGCCAATATTTTCTTACTAACAAAATAAGCTTATCGTTTCATAGAGCAACTAGACTTTCTAAACAGAGAAGTGTATAGTATAACAATAGCCAAGGAAGTTTTAACTAAATGGGCATTGTGCAATCTGCGTTCCCATTTTATACCAATTCCACTTTGACAAACTTTGGGGATATTGAGGTATGCACATGATATTACAAAACCTCATTCTTTATTGTCGGTAAACACCAGAACACAAAGGTCAGGTCAAACGTATCGCAATGCAGACATAATCAGATGTTGTTTCGAGTATTTATTCTATAAACACCACGTTTGAAACGTGGTCTGATCAAACACCACGTTTCTCAACCGGGTTACTATAAACTTATTTATGCACACACTATAACTACCTAGAATGTAAAAAAATGGAGTTTGACTTGCGTATACACTAGCTAGGGATCCATTAAAGATTGAACAAATAAAGTAGTTTTTCTGCATAGTGAGAGGGAAATAAAAGTATTCCAAAACAGGCTGACGAAAGGAGCAATTTCAATAACAAATGGTTGGGACGCCTGGTCAAACAAGTTGCTGGAAGTTATATTGAAACGATTATTTTTCTGTACTAACAATTGAATGATAACGCAATAGAACTAATTATTGGCTCACTGAATACAGGGCACCAAAATAATCATAACCCACAAATATTTTTATTACTTCTATAAAAATGTATTTTATCAGTTATACGTTTAAACTAACGTGTATGATTGTAGCCGAAAGTTTCAGTAATGGGTACTCCCGAAGTATGCGAACCAAGATGGCGGACACCGGAACGTAGTATGTGTATCAGGTTGGGGTTAGGCGATAACTTTATTCAAATTTTCCTTTTTTTAGTTCTATCACGAGTTTGGGGACTAGCCAAGTGACTCCCGTAGTATTTGTATCTGAAATTATGGACTTAGCCTAACATGGTACACATACTATGTTCCGGTGTCCACCATCTTGGTTCACATACTTCGGGAGCACCCAGTAATCCAGGACGCTTTGCAAAAATTCTATAGAATATGCAATGACTGGGGTCTTTAATTGGGAGGGGGTCACTGTGTAATATTAGAAAAAAGTTAAACTGAAAACAGCACAGAATATTTAATAAATTTTTCACTTACTTTTACGTAAATGAAGTGTGTCCACTTATCATTTATACTTCTGTTTATGTATAAAGTTCCAGTAATTCATGAAATTAGCACAAAAGTTTATTTAATATTATTCTAGAACAGTGGTCGTCAAACTTTTTAAAACGCGACCCCATTTCAAAAATTATGACGTATGATAAGCTTGTGACGCCTAGGTATGGCAAAGAAAAAAATATTTCAAACCACTAAAAACTAATCACAGTAAAATCTCATTCCCAAAAACTCTATCACACGCTTTAGATTTCGTGTTACAATTTAATTATTGCCGTCAAACAATAGCCTTATTATAAAAGATATCACTGTAATTCAGAATACCCAAACTTTCTATGTAGTGCTAGTCAGCTCAGTGTAGAATGCACGCAATAGAATAATGAAAAATATAACAATAATACAACGCCGGACACTCGGCGACCCCCGAAATATTCGAGGCGACCCAACTTGGGGTCGCGACCCACACTTTGGTGACCACTGCTCTAGAATATATTATGACCGGTGTTCTTTTGTGGGGGAGGGGGGTCATTCAGTAAAATTAGAATAAATTTTTCTGCCTGAAGAAGTAACGCTGATCTAACGATAACTTACAATTATACAAGGTGGGGCAAAAAACTTCTACGTTTAAAATTGAATTAAAATGAATATGTGGAGTTTTTTGCCCCAGCCGATAAGATCATATTATTCTTCGTGGTACAAAATGGCGGCAAATGCGAAACTATGCAGGGCAAGCGCTATGAAACTCGCGCGACATCTCGCGGATAACTTTCAAATGTCGAATTTTATTTTGATTTCTCGACATTGACCAACGCCCAAAGTCGCAGTCGGATTTTGGCATATTTTCACAAGAGTAAGTGCTATTCAGAGTTCTAAGGGTCAGGATTAGGAGTCAAAGTTTCAAATATCCTTAGTCGAAGAGTATAGTAAGCAGATGAAAATGATTATTATGCCAAAGCAACTTCCCCATTCGACTATTTGAAACTAATTACATCAATGTGAAAAACTAATCAATATTTAAAATACCGGTCAAAATATGTCACAATCAGTTCAATTTTACTTTACCAAATTCTATTTTCCGAATATATTTTGAAATATTCACCCGACCCCCAGCTCATATATTGGACACGTAGTGGACATAACGATCGTTTCAAAATTTTGTTGTTATTGTTATTATTATTTGTCTCCATCATTTTATTTAAAAAAATCGCTTTTCTCTTCGACTACTGGACCAATTGCTTTGAAATTTTCAGTGAGTAAAGATTGATTTTTTTGCCAGAAGGCTATTAGTTTTATTTATTCCTAAATTTCGCATGAAATCTAATATTTCGTCTAAAATTTCGCTGTATTATTTTATCCATGGGAACACTGGCTGTCCGGTTTGATTCTGTAAATTATTTCTACGCGAAACTCGGAATTTTTTGTGGGTACCGGTGGCGTCAAAGGTAAATACTGCTTCGCTCTGGTTAACGTGTCCATATATTTGGGCACAGCTCTCTTGTTCTGCTAACTAAGGGTTTTGTCCGGCCTCATCTGAACTCATTCAAAGCACTCTTCACCTATAGCCGCCTACTAACGATTCTGGCAACTGAATGTTATCTTTATCTTCAAACGATCGACACGTGCTCACTGAGCAACACACGCAACTTCAACCTCGTGCCTCAATAGAAACAAATTTAAACAACAAAGAAAATGAATGAAAATATTCAAACGGAGAGCAACCACATACGGCTACCTACTCAACCTTAGCAAAGCAATCCGTTCGTACATTAGTTTGTTTAAAGAAGTGGATCAATTAGTCAATCGCAGAAATCGTTTTTACATTTTTTTTATTAACTAGCCACGCACCGTTGGCTCGCAAACATAACATTAGATTGTAGCGAATGTGTAATGTAACTATGAAATTTAATTCAAAAATTGCTTGACAATGCTCTCATTTTACGCAACAACTTAGCTAGCAATTTCATCTGATTGTATTCGAAGCAACTTTAACCTCGTACCTTAATTGTAACAAATCATGGAAAAATTATAAATCTACTATTCAAAAAGGTGAGAAAGCCTGCACCATTGCTTATTCGGTCGTACCAAAGCACCTAATGCGCATCAACAAAATATTTCGGACTTCACGAACTCAGCGAGCTATCTTTCGTAAACACAGATCGATTGCTTGATCGAGGTCGAAGACGCTGAAGCTTGAATATTCGGGGCAATCTACATACCATAAAGGTAGTAACTCGAGGTATTGTATAACTAACGGAGAAAAAGCCCATACGACTGCCTAGTCAGTCTTAGCAAAGCGCCTAATGCGGAACTAAACCCTGTTACGAACACACTGAACCATCCTCTCGTAGACCCAGCTCGAATACTTCTGCATTCAATAGCTGTCTGTGGCCTGCAAATAACCTTTACCTAGACAACGCCCGGTTAACGTCTCCACTGTACGCGTGACTAGTCTTTCGAAACCCTCTATTCTCGTCGCCGTCTGGACGGTCCCACGACAGCTTTGCTTGAATGGTATACAATATATATATATACAGGGTTTCCTTAAAGTCCCTTTACAATTCCTTGTTATGAAGTCAGTTCTCAATATATCTTAACCAAGTTTGTTTGTATTTTAATCAGTAATTGTTTAGTATTTCACTTCATTTAATACATCTGTGGGGGCCGAAAATATATGGTATCGATAAATTCCCCTCTGCATTTTTATTTTATTTTAAGATTTTATGGACCCCATATATGTCTACTGAACTACGCCAGGATTTGTAGAATCCGTGCTACCTCCGTACTAAGCGGATGATTGCCTTAAAATATCTCCGATTCTTTCCGTCTCTGAGCAGCGCATATTTTTTCCAGACATTTTTTTTTCAAGAAGTTCTACTGCCTCTCTAGATATTTGAAAAAGATATTTCGGCAAGCCATTACCGACTGCGGAATTTCTTCAACAAACGCCATAATTTCAGTTTTGTCCATAAACCTATACAACACACATTCTGATTGCTGCCCCATTAGACCAAATGTCTCGAGTCTGCAAATATCGATAATTCAACGTAGACCGTGGTGGTTTTCTCCTTCAGACCGTTGCTGGTTAAATCTAAATACGTGCGCATGTCATGTGACAATTATTACGAAATTCGTATTATATATATGTTTTGCTACTTTTATAAGCAAGCAAACGGATCCCTGTTCCGATGGGCTTTTCTATATTCAGAAACCTAACCGCGGCGATAATAGGGTGGAACAAAAACATGAGTCACGACCCTCGCAATCACAGTTTGAATGAGGCGTTCCTGAATGCTCGAAACTAACACAATAATTCTGTACAAACTCCAAACAAAAACTCCACTCCAAAACTTTTATGAAGTGGGGCGCGAGACTTGAAAAATTCTGAAAATGGGGCAAGCTTAGAAAGTTTAAAACCACATATAAAGATGCAAAACAGAGCTTTATTGTGTTTTCGTTTTGAAATCATTCGAAATTCCGTCATTTCAGATGTGTATGTATTTCACTACGTAAGCTGCATTAACTTGACATGCTTCGCATAGATCTAATACATAACTTTAGAAACGGCAAATATAACGCTAGTAGTGGGCTGTGGTTCACGTAATCCATTTGCTGTGGTCGTCTTACGAAAAAAACTAGAACGGGTTTTCTGATTTCCACCAAATTTTCATTCCAATTATTCTAAAATACTCGCCAAGCCAAACCAAATAAATACCACCCCCCCCCCCAATTACTGAACCCCCCTTACTGAATCCTCAAAGAGTTCTGCTGTTCTCGCCCTTGTGAAGCGGTGTGAATGTATGTCGAATTGTCGACTCTAAACGATAAAGGTAAATGCGGAACATTTGGCGCAGGGGAACGCTTGACTTTCAACTTAAGCATTAACTTCAGCACGAGTCATTATTTTTCATTCCTAAAACAATACGAGACAGACTGCGGGTTATCGGAAGGGGCTTTTATTTCCTTGACAGGAAACAGAAATTTGATAATATTTGAACTGGTTTGCAAAAAAGGCGTATCATGTTTAATATCAATACTTTGTTCGGTACTACCGTAGTATGTGTACCAGGTTAAGGTTAGGCCATAATTTTATTCCGAATTCATTTTATTTTAGTTCTATTACGAGTTCGGGACTGTATGTGTTAGACAAGTGAATATCTCCCTTCTGGAGCGCTCTTTGTTCATTTGAAATCCGATGTAAGCGAGTCTTAGCTCTTAGCTCCTATTATCTTTTAAAAACTACCTTTCTATTTTCACGTGACCAATTTTTTTGAACAACCAATTCCTCTTCCGAGAATTTTTTTTTTGGGGGAGGAGGGGTTGTATTCGATGTATTTTTAGTAGTATTGTCTATTTATTAGCTTTCTTGTAATACATATTTATGGGATTATTATATTATTTTCAAACTGTCCAAATGGCAGAGTGTAAGTTACAGAGTGTAAGCTAAGGATCCATTAAAGATTAAAACTATAATAAAACAGTTTTTAAGGAGGGAGTAATACAGCGATCCAAAAAAGGCAAGAGGGTATCAAATAAATTGGAATTGTATGTATGATTGAATAGATTGAAACGCAAGATTGAATATAAATTCCGTTCAAATCAGCCCCTTTCCGACCACAACATAAACCCTATATATTAGTGCGGTCTTGCCCCTCTTTTAAACACCGGGCTGAAGCAGTCACACTATAATTTAAATATTGTTTGTCCTTGGTCGCTCAATTATCTACAAATGACGTCGTCGTTTTCCAAATCCAGGAAAGCAGAACTTTAACTCTGGTGTCAAACTTTTGTTAAATTTTCGCCACACTACGATATTATTGTTCTAACTGAACCACACTAATGGTACCATGGCAACCAGTAAACATGTTTGCTATCGTAAAAATTAATATAAAATATAAATTCCGTTCAAATCAGCCCCTTTCCGACCACAACATAAACCCTATATATTAGTGCGGTCTTGCCCCTCTTTTAAACACCGGGCTGAAGCAGTCACACTATAATTTAAATATTGTTTGTCCTTGGTCGCTCAATTATCTACAAATGACGTCGTCGTTATCCAAATCCAGGAAAGCAGAACTTTAACTCTGGTGTCAAACTTTTGTTAAATTTTCGCCACACTACGATATTATTGTTCTAACTGAACCACACTAATGGTACCATGGCAACCAGTAAACATGTTTGCTATCGTAAAAATTGATATATATATGTACAATATCACTATGTATCTAATCGTACTGTATTATCGTACAATATTACTATATAATTGAGTTGCAAATATATCCCCCTAACGTTTCGTCTGATCAAGGTCAGACTTTATCAGTTCAGCTTGTCTCAAAGAAGACAACAATACCAGAATATAGGTTGTTATAAAGTAAACAAACTATGTTTTTTTCCAGTGAAAATTTATACACTGAAGCTTGTTCGGAATGAAACGTATAAAAATAAACAATACAGACCATCTAGTGCAGACATGGGCGCCCGCGGGTCAAATCCGGCCCGCTAGGTAATTCAAACCGGCCCGCCTGATGCTGCCACAACCAAACTGAAACCAAATTTTGAAGTTTTAGTTAAAAATAGCTCAAGGAATTTGTTGAGATTGCGGATAAATTTAGTTTTGACACGAGGTTCATTGCTTTCCACCGTTGCTTTTGTAACACTGTAAATATTGTTTATAAAATGTAACTCTTTACGTCATACTTACATGGCCCGCAAGTCTAGCTGGGCAAAATTTTTGGCTCTGATCCAAAACCGTGCCCACCCCTGATTTAGTGGAAAAATTTACGTTTCTCACCATAATTTCACTTCAGTTTAGTAAAACAATGCCAAAGAAGTAACTTCGAAGTCCAACAAAAACATATTGATCAAAATATTACGGAAATCAAATGACAGTTTATTATATTGCGTCATATCCATCATATGGTGAACAACGGGCCCTCGTTCGGTTACTATATTTGGCATGAGAACAGTTAATAAGTGATTCGTTTCAGACGCATAGACCTACTTAGTGACGGAGGAAGCTAAACCGACCAGCGGGTAATTGAACTACCCTACGACAGCAATGAGTCTGGCAAACCAGATCGCGCATTAAAATCACCAGCCCTCTATTCACACAAGGGGCGTAGAATTTGTTTACCACTGAGTGAAATGAGTGAAATAACGAGCCCGGGTTAGGCAATGCACTTTCTAGATCAGAGGGTCCCAACCGGGGGTCGTGGTCCCTCATGGGGACCCCTTTCCATTTACATTCGATCTTTTAAACTGTCCGTTCTTTTCAGTTCCATTGCTTGATGTGGTTATTTCACAGGGAAATTTTAATTTGTTAAGGATGATTCGTTTGAACCTGATGGAATTCGGAATCTACCAATAAAAATACCGATATAAATAATACTGTAATGACAGCACGGGTACACGAGTGCCTAAAGCCTCCGTAGGGGGGGGGGGGGGGGGGCACGAGCCATAAACCGGTTGTCTATATATTAAACTCCAAACCTAGTTTAACTGGCCTGTTTAGCTAGGGCCCAGTGGTTCTCAGCCTTTTTCATGTCGTGGCACACTATTGAGCTATTTAAATATTCGTGGCACACCTGTCACAAAACAGGAACATTTCCTACTCTTGAAGCCATTTAGCAATATAAAATAATAATAACAAACATAGAAGATCAGATAAGGGAAATTATATTCTTGTTAATAGAACATATACTGTATTTAAAAAGGATGGTTAATAGTTACCGATATGATAACGGTTTTCTTACAATAATGTACACGAGGCCCACTTTTGGAGCACCTCACATTATTGTAAAAGATGCGCGGCCACACTGGTAATAAGTGACTCGAATAAGCTTTGATTTTTCTCGCCCTTCCCCTGGGTGTAGCCCTATTATTATCACAGGTATTCTCACTTTTGCACAACTTAATTCATTTTGTTACAATTTAATAATTCTCCCATTGCCAAAATCATTCAACGGTGTAATTTTCGGCACCAGCGGAAGAAATGAAACAAACCGTATTTCATAACAACAATTAATTATTATCGCTAAAGATACTAAATAGGTTTATAAAGTTGTTATAAACAATTTTTACCGATGAACGAATCTTTTCACGTTATGAATTTCGTGCAAGGCCCGAGCATAATTTGATTGCAAAGATCGTAGCATTTTCTATGTCGAAACGTTTATTCGACTTTTCAGACCGCATAAGCTATCCGAAAAATAACCGTTTCTGTGTTCGAAATATGAAATAATCGTCAATTCCACCACGCTTACGTGAAGCAGTGCAATTTACTAAATGTAATGAAGATTTTATTAAGTTTCATCGCATCAGTGTTTGTGCTACCACGCGTTTCGCCCGTCCTCTCTTTTTTTACTAAGGACTAAGGACTAATTCTTACGCAACATTTGGTTTTATATTCCTGGGAGAACTATGCGTTCATATGGGCGACATATGTTAAAGACGGCTATTAAAGAATGAATTCGAGATTTTATTCTGATTTTTATATTTTACGCCGGTTTTGATCTTTCTTCCCACCGATTGTAAATTAACTGTCCTAATTTTGGGCTAACAATATTATCATTTCTGACGTCGGAATGCGGATATTTAAAAAGACGATAGTTGACGTTCATATGATTTTACTTTCCTATTGTGTCTGTTTTATTTTCGTATCAAATGGTGAATAAAAACCCTGCAAAGTCATTGCGTGAATCTTGGATGTTATTTTGAGTTTGAATATTAATTCAATAAATCGGCAATATTGGCAATTCTACTAGTCAAATAATAATTCCCTGGTCAAATTTGGGGGAAATTTCGCACAATAATTTGTTACCTTGGTTGACATTTTCAATTTTGCGAAACCGAGTTGGCGTGTATTATGCAAAACTTAGAATTAAAACAATACCCAAATACCTGAAATACGACTCCTCAAATTTGTCTTTTCTGTTTGTTAGCAAGAGCCGTGGGATAATTCTTGTGGAGTTCAAGGGATTGGAAATTGGAATCACTTGAAATGAATTCAAAAATGAAATCTCTTCGCGGCACACCAAAATCTTTTCGCGGCACACTAATGTGCCGCGACACCCTGGTTGGGAACCACTAAGCTAGGCCAACCACTGATACAAGGATACATCAATTTCGGAAGAACCGGAAATTTTCAACATTGCCAATTTAAATCTATTATCTTTTGAGAACAATCAGTCTATTTTCACGCAACAACCGATCCTTTTTTTAACAACCAATTTCTCCTTGTTTCGGGAGAGAAAAACTACTTTATATCCGTGGTAGTTCTGCTAGTATCGTTTATCCAACCGAATCTGGCTTTTGTAAAAACATTTTAAATACAATAAATTCAGAAGACTAGTATTGACCAGAATAACTAACTTTTTTGCCTCATTTTTTCATTGTTTCTAAAGAAAAACGACAAGAGCAATCAAACTGATATTGGTTTATTTTTCATTTATTAGTCTGTTTCAAATAAGACTCTAAAACCCTGGTATTGGTCTCCTTGGGTTGGCCGTTGAGAATAATTTTGCACTAGAAATTATTAACCTTCGACATCGAAGCTCTAGTCTGACCAATTAAAGAGTATTATTAGTATATTACGGTACATCCCGACTTCGCCTAACAGTTTGCTCGAAACAAGGTTTTAAGCCTGATATGGTCAAACTACGGCCCGCAGGTCCGAATCCGGCCCGTTAGGTAACTCAATTTGGCCTGCCTCATCTTGCCACAACCTAACTAAAACTAAATTTTGATGTTTTAGTTGAAAAAAATAGCTCAAGGAATCTGTTTAGACTGCGATTAAATTTATTGCAAGGCTTACTGTTTTCCACTTTCGCCTTTGTGACACTGTTGATAAAATGGAACTTTTTACGTCACACTTACATGGCCCGCCAGTCTTAGTGGGCAAATTTTCTGGCCCCTGGTCCAAGAAACTTGCCTACCGCCCCTGTTTTAGGCCCTTTGAACAACTGCCTAGTTAAGATGTACTTTTTGAGTGGTTTCAAGCGCAAATATATAGGATGTCTATGAAGTCTCAATACAATTTAAAAACGATTAAATTGTAAGTATGAATTGTTTTAAAATCACAAAGTGAATTCATCGATCCATATATTGTTTTTGCCCCACAGTTGTAATAAATTATCATCACAAAAATTATTTATCACAAAATTATTTGAGGGATAATAACAGGAAAGTTCCATATTTCTAATACCACTGACCCATAGAAAATCACAACAAGTAGTTTAACTACAATACATTAAAATCAATGAGAGCTTAAAGATGTTGCGCAACATATAGACTTGCTATTCTTTATTATTTTATCTTTGATACCCTCTAGTTCTCATAAAATTCTAATTAAATCAAAATCTGGAAACTATAGTTTTCTCGGTTTTCTAAAATCCACGGTTTATATCAAACCTAAAAAACAGTTGTGTCAAGGGCTGGCCATTTCGGATCGAACATTTGAATCCAATAGTAAATTATTTGCATCAAGTCAGACAAAAATTTTCTTTATTGAAGTTTTATTTTTAAAATGCAATTCTGACATATGACTCTTTTCTACCTAGTGAGGTATTGATGGAAGGTGTTTCTTATTGTGGGTGCGCGCTCAGCTAACTGACTGAGTGTTGTATTTAGTGATTCATGTGTTGAAAATGTCAATTACGGCAGGGGTTTCGACCGGGGGGCCATAGCCCCCCCTAAAGAGGCACAGAGCAGTTGAAAAGGGCACAATGCTATGTGCAAAACTGATTTCACTTTTACAAGAAAACCTTCCGTTCTTCCATATTTAAGGGTATTTTACAGCGTGTTTTCACTTTGTTGAGCATGGGTTGTTTGAACCCAATAGGAATCGAAAGCTACCAATAAGAATAACAATATAAATGCAACTAAAATTTTAAACAGGGAGCCACGAGTGCTAAAAACCCCCGGTTATAAATCACTGCATTACAATGAATGAAAAGCAAATACAATTACATATCTCCCAAGCATTCAAGATTCAATTCGAAAAAAAAAATTGGATTTGATTCTAAAATGATCAGGTATCCGAAAATGCCCATCACTCCTCTTGACATGTACCACGTTACAAACAGTTGAAAATACGATTATTTTTCCTTTTTACCCCCGGTATTCCTGGTTTCACCATGAAGAAGGTTCTCTATGCAATCACTCGCCGTTGTTAGCATGTAGTATCGAAATACCCTAAGGTCCAGACCAGTGCTTGATCGGTCACTGAATTCGTTGTAACAATAATTTGAATAGCAGTTTTTTTCTGAAATTTATGCGTTTCAACTCACCTGCAACTACCAGAAAAGCTGTCCTAAACAAAGGCGCGGCCCGCGGCTTTACGCAGTTACTTGTATCAGGCCCTCCTGTAAAGTAGATTGCACAACCCTGCTTTAGACAACCTGCTACGATCAACACAACTATTCGGAAAACCCACCTTTCCATCTGAAGTATGAAACACCCTACGAACGACAGCTCGATGGGAAAAACGTCAGCCAACTAAACTAGCATTTGATTGGTCATCCGTGAGTGACGTTGAGTCGGTCCAAGGGAAGTCCCCGGGTACAACGCGAAGCCAGCTATCTCGTGACTTCAATTCAACGGGGTTATTTTACAACAGTAGTTCATTCTTATTAAAATTGAGGCATTTGCTTGAAGATTTTGCGTCAAAATAAATCAAAAACTAATTTTTATTTTTGCAGAATTTAAATGTGATACTCTTATTATACACATATCATTTAACAAAATTCCCTTTTCAAAATAATGGTAAATTTCATTGTGAAATTTCGTTTGGCCATTGCCTTCCTTCTTCAAGCATAAATAGATAGTAGTACGTCTAATAGTCTCTTAAATACAAGATTAGACCTTATATTCCTAAACTTGGTATCATACCGAAATATGGAACACAGTGTTTTTATATACTTCCGACTCTGAACAAGTATCTGCTTAAGCAACAACATCGAGGCAAACTGCTATTTTAGTTCGTAAAAAACGGAATCTTTCACGTTCGGCACAGCTAGTTTATTTCATCTCGCCATCTTTTCATTTGGAGGGGGAAGGAGGATTCCAAAATTAGGGAGTAGCAGATACTCTTCTATTAGTACTCTACTATTTGTAACTTATTGAAATATGTTATGTAGTTAACTGCGGTATACGCCGCTTTCTGGATATTCAAATACAATTACATTTAGTTTGGGAATGGAAGTGTAGTGTCACACCTTAAATGTTTTTTTTTTTTGCCTGAGTTAGGTGACAGACTTCGGATTTGAATCTGAAATTGTTGAACTGCGATACTAACATACAGTTAAGCTTTATGCTGTAACCGTATCTAGTGTTAAAAATGTTATAAACATGGGTGAGAAAAAGATAGTTTATAACAGAATTCATTTTTTTTCAATATTTCTACGAAGCGGGTCTATATATTTGTTATGGATATTTGCTTAAAGTCAAGCAACACTCACTCAGAAAATAAGAAAATATAGAGTGTACATAAAGTCTAGATTTTTTTTTAAATTGCAAAGGGAATTCATGGATACCATGTATTGCTCTGTCCCTCACAGATGTATTAAATAAAGTAAAAATATTTAACAATTACGGATTAAAAAACAACAAACCTGGTTAGGATATATTTAGAACTGACTTAATTACAAAATTGAAATTGTAAAGCGATTTATGGAAACCCTGTACATCTCTGTGAAACCTTATGGGCAAATACTAAAAAGCCAAGAGTATATGACACTATAAATAAGCCTGATAAGGGCAAACTGCGGCCGCGGGACAGATCCCACCTCACGTTGCCACAACCAACTAAAACCAAATTTTGGCCAAAAAAAACTCAAGAAAATTTTGAGATTGCGATTGTTTTAGTTTTGGCACGAGGGTTATTGTTTTCCACTTTGCTTTTGTAGCACTGTAAATATTGTTCATAAAATTTAACTTTTTACGTCACACTTACATATCCCGCAAGTTAAGATGGGTCCGCTTGATGCTGTCGCTTCCAAACTATAATCAAATTTTGATATTTTAATTAAATAAGGAATTTGTTGAGATTGCGATTAAATTCAGTTTTGGCAAGAAGCTCATTGTTCTCCACTTTTGATTTTGCAACACTGTAAATATTGTTAATAAACTAACTTTTTACGTTACTCCAACTTACATGGGCCGCCAATCTAGGTGGGCCATATTTTTGGCCCCTGGCCCAAAAACCTTGCCCACTTCTGGCTTATAGTATTATTACAAACACCTTGCATATGTGCTAATATGCAATTTGTCCATAAATTAGCGATATTATTTATATTTTTTCAAACAACATAAATGTGCTATCTATCGCTATGTTCAATACCTATGTTTGTCCAGTGACTTAATCATTAACTTTTCCTTTTAACAGTTTATAAGTTAAATAAGAAATACAAAGAACATGAAAATTTTAAACAAAATATCAAACTGGAGATTACCAAGGACGTCGACGCCCTTACACTCATCATGAATAATTCACTAACAACAAACTTATTAAAAAAATATTAAAGTGTTGAGGTGGTTAGCACAACGAGGTCAGCCGTCTTGTCGGCGAACGGCTACCGGAGTATTACCAAGCTCATTGTATGATTGTGCCACCTTATTCTCCGCTGCCTCAGGATAAATCATATCCTTTATCAAATGGATATATAAAGTATGAAGAATACTGGATTACGGAAAAGGATATATATATATAAAATAAAAGCTACAGCTAACAGGGCGGAGAAATTGTGAAGTCAGAAAAAAATGTAATCAGATTGACCCCGTGATTTGACCGGTCTTTGGATAGAAGAATTTGTTGCGAGAGAAATACTGTATTTATGGGGGTAAGTTTACCGATACTGTAAGATACCGTGTTTATTACAATTAGCCAACTGGTTTAGATACCAATATCACTTTATGGAGAGCTCAAGTATTGCTTTATAATATAATTGATAAGTTATCTTGCCAATGCGCCAATCTCGTAAAAATAAAAAATAAAACGCTAAGGTAAATAAGAAAGATACAACTCAGCTTTTCGACACCACCGAGGTCTGCTGGGCACTTGGATATAACACAAGAGAGCAACGCTCAAATATATGGACACGTGGACGAGAGCGAAGCAGTCTTTACCTTTGACGATACCGGTACCGTACCCTCAAAAAACCTCCGATTTTACAGTCGCAACAATTTTCGCAGTCAACCGTCACGCTTGACGGATTAAAAACCGTGTTCCCATAATTAAAAAGAAATACAGTGCGATTCTGGATGAAATATTAGATCTCATTAGATTCATAGAAAATTTAGGAATAAATAAAAGTAATAGCCTTCTGGCAAAAAAAATCAATCTTTAACCACTGAAACTTTCAAAGCAATTGGTCCAGTATTCGAAGAGAAAAGCGATTTTAAAATGATGAAGACGAAAATTAACAAGAACAACAACAAAATATTAAAACGATCGTTATGTCCACTATACGTATCCAATAAGCCAAGGTCGAATAAAATAAGTCCATATGAAACAAATACCTGTTTATAAGCGTGCTTGTTTCGTCGCGCGATTCAGCCGTCTAATTCATTTTCCTCTCCCGAAGCGAAAATCCTGTCATTTTAGTATAATTAGCAACAAATATAAACATATAAGTATGGTAATGTTAAAAAAAATAAACCGACGGTCCCTACCTATCCCGCAGCTATTTATGCTTTTTGATTTTGACTTACAGATGTATCCCCAATCTTCTTTCTGATCTGCCCACAGAAACTTCATTCAAAAGGGTTGGAATAGCCGGTGCCAACTCTCCTTATCTGGCGTTTAGTTTTGCTTGTCGCTTCCATGCTCGAGTGCATTTCCTGGTAAACAAATGACGAATTACAGTTGCCAAATGTGACTACACTTGGAAACTATATAAGCAATTACGTTATTTTTTCGCAGATTATTTTTTCAATACCCTCGTGACCGCATTTTTTCAGCCTTAAGTATCGAGGCGAGTAATAGGGCCATTACTCATTTTTTTTCAGTTTTGATATTTTCTTGATCATATAACTACATCGCAGTCTTGAACTGCTAAAGCACATGTCGCTGAACCACGCAGTAGCCCTAAATTGCTGTAATACCGTATTGGAATAAATACCATATAAATTGAAATAAAATGACTCGTTCTTAACTCACCATCAGTGGGACCTAGGTTAGTGTTTCCGCTTCAGACTCTGATGTTTGCGGTCGACTTGCATCGCGACACGGGTTTAGGAACCTCTACCTTTCTACCCAACAATGGCTACTTGACCCTTACCTGGCCCATTCCCGCCCCCAATTATATTTTTTGTTTTATTTGTCGACCATTAGGCTGTTAAATAAAAATCATCACATACGCCAGCAAGGCAGCGTGACGCAAAAATAGCGAAATTGACAACCACGACAAATATAGCGGTACTTTCAAAAATAAATAATGATTCCCACCTTTTCAGTTATTCCATTCCATTTGAATTCCAGCTGTAGTCACGGGTTCGTTTGCGAACATCTTACAGAAACTTTATTCAAAAGGACGAAACGCCTGGGCATCGGCACCCTTGATCATGTGTTCATCACGAATCATCACGAATAATGGGTTTTGTTGGTATTATGGTTTTCACGCTCGGTTACGCTCAAGGTGATTACGAAACATAATTGCCAACTATCGTCAGATATTTCTCGCTGATTGTTTCCTCGTGTTTTTGTTAGTAATATTAATGAGAGCCCCTTCTTGCTTTAATGTGCCTTAGACCAACAATAATACTTGCCTGTCCCTAATATTATATTTATCTAGTGCAGTGGTCGACAACCTACGGCCCGCGAACCGGATCCGGCCCGCGGAGTACTATGATCCGGCCCGCGACGTCTCACTGAATTATAGTAACAAAACAGGGGTTTTGACGATTATATTCTATAAGTGCAGACTAGAATATATTATAATCTAACAAGTATAAAATTCACAGTTACTCGTTTATTGAGCAAATAATTTAATTATAATTAGACAAATGGTACAAAAACGCAGAAAAGTTGATGCTAAATGCAAATGGTTCGAATGAGGAAATAAATCTATATTCTATTCGAGAGATGTATCACTGCTTCATTTTTATTATAAAAAGTATCATCCGTTCGGTTTTCAACTTTCTAGAAATATGTGCGGCCCGTCAATGTCTTGCAACCTTTAATTTTGGCCCGTGACCGACAAAAGGTTGCCGACCCCTGATCTAGTGCTATGGAGTCGCAGTGAGTTCACAATCGACTTTGGGTTAAAAATGGCTCCCGACTTCACCATGATGAAAGTTTCGTTCCCAACTCCAGATCCGAACTTCCAAAATTTCGAATCAAGCTTTGACGCAAGTCAGAAATCGATTGGGTGCTCCCGTGTATATGTACCAAGATGACGCACAACCTGAGCATGGTATGTGTACCAGGTTAGGGTTATCAGTTTGTTCGCCATCTGGGTACACATATTACGGAAGCGCCATCGATTGTTCTGTTGAACATTTTGATTTGTATTGGATTATCAACATTAAAAGTGCAATTTCTGACTTCATTGATAACATGTCAAACTCCAACCCCACAGGCCTGACAAATAAACCTGCATACATCTATAAGAACAGATCAGATTGTAACAATATTATTCATATTTATTGCAGGACGTCAGAGAATGCTACATCTTCAAAACTTTCTAGCGCAACAAGATGGAACATTCAGAAAATAGGCCTGCGCGAAAAGAATCGCCTTTTCTGTGAGATTTTCAACACCTTCAGTGGGAACAGATACTGGTAGCTGCTGGCCGGTTACGCTTTTCTCCCCCACTGAGTCTATGCATTTGTGACAAATAACTGCCTAACTAATCCCATACCCGACATGGACTGGTAAACGGACGAGAGGCTATGTGGTATGCTATATTATAATAGAATAAATATGACATCTTATCCTAACTTCAAGCAGTATTGCACTCAGCACAATACGAGGACCACAAAGAAATAATAATAACTAAAAGACCGAATCGAAATCCATGAACATCTACCATACATCACACAAGCTTGAGACCCGAAAGTTTATCATCCTGTTTTCACTCCTATATATTGACTCATTATTACAATGCTTTCAAGCTTTAAGCCCGGTTTGAGATTATGCCAGCATGTTTGCATTTATATTCATGTATTATCACTATGCTTACAAGCTGAAAGCCTGGTTAGACAGTATCTCATCGTGTTTCTCAGTTCTATTTGGTGCTCCAGCCAGAAGTGTGTGCACCGATATGGAGGTAACTAACTTTGTTCGTCTACTTTACATTAAGTTGTGTAAAGGGACGGAAGCCCAATAGAAGGGGGTATATTCATTTGGCTAACACAGACAGTCCCCGAACTCGTAACAAAACTAAAAAAAGGAAAATCAGAATACAATTATGACCTAACCCCAATCTGGTACACATACTACGGGAGTACCCTTTTGACAACACCTTTTACTTCTATACGCTTTAAACTCTGCATAAGATTTTTTTCGTCAACTATTAAATATTTTATCGTCTGTGATGCTGATGAGAGAGTCAAAATGAAATTAGTTTTGGTAACTTTTCCGAATTTTCGTCCCGCTTATTTGGTTTTGTGTGTTGTACGATTGCGGAGTTTGAAATAAATTATCTTTCTATCTACCTTTTAAATTACAAATGACATATCAAAACCAGCTTTGGTTCCCCCCGAACCCAGTAAAATTGTGTGTTCAGTTTTTATTACTCTCAATTTTGCATGCTATTTTTACTGTCTGAAGAAATAACTTAACAATGAATATCTGAAACCGACTTCCAAACAATAGTCGTAAATTATGTTCTGCATTTTTATTTAATCAGTATGTTATAATACATGATAAAAGCTTTCATGAAATCATCCGATAACTATATTTTATTGATCTAAAATCTAGTAAAACTAAAATCTCACGAAACTCCAATTCATTCAATTTTCTCTCGTGAAAATTTTTAAATTTTTGAGAAAACATTTCAAGAGTTTTTAAAGTATGATAGTTATAGTTTTCTAACTAAAAATAATCATTGATACTACATAATACAGATAATGTCGGTTGAAACTTACTTAAAATTTATGAATCAAAATCTTTCTTGATTTAAGAAATATATAAGTTCGTAAAATTTTAATCGGTTCAAAGTGTTTTAATAAGGTTGTCTATTATCTGCTGAGTTATCAGATTTTTATTTTTTGCGTGTTGAAAATTCAGAATAAAATGTACTGCAATGTCCAAATCGTCATTATTTTATTTTTGGTTATCAGATTAGCTTATTTATGGCATCATCACTCCAGGAGGTTGAGGTTGATCAACCGGTTGAGCAGCCATAATCTCAGGTCCTGGCATAGGGGCGTCTACAATAACAGGAGGTGGTGCCAGAATCTCGATTCCTCCAAGATCCACTGGAGGGCCCATATTTTTCTCTCCGTTTGGCTCATCACAGCTCGTACGGAGTTGACCACTTCTACTCTTTAAATCAGATGCTCCATATGATCTTGTAAAACAGTGCCGGATCGACATAGGTACCACATGATGGACACGGGATTTTCTGAGCATGGGGTTCGATGAGGACATAACTGGGTCATAATAATTGTAAAGCTCCATTATCTGCTCGTCAGTCAAAGGTTTGGACCACATGTCCAAAGATGAAACAAGTCCCTTCCAGTTACCTGTAATGGAAAAGTAAACTGTTTAATTTCCATTTTAAATGGTTTTTAAATTATTCCTCATCATTTAATTATATTAAGTTTTTTTTTGTCTAAAATTCTAAATTTTGTCATGTTTAAATCGATGTATATTCAATGTAACTATCAGTAGGGCTTATGCGAGACTAACTCCCAATCCTTCCTCAATGCCTTTGCGCTGGTGAATCCGTATGCATATATTACAAGGATGCTGTAGCAGGAATAAAAATCCCATACTATGCAATTCAAAAGTCCTGCTGCACACCAACACAAATGTATTTCTGTAATGTTTCGTCTGACGTTCATTCACTGTTTGGTCGCAATCAATGTTAGAATTTAATTTCAAACAAATTTATTTATCGCCGTATTCAAACCGCCAGATTGCTCTTCTCTAGTCCTTTCTGTAAACTGCTTGTCTGAGGAAGTCTGATTTTAATCGGACAAAACGTTACAGAAATAAACTTGTGTTAGTATGCAGCAGGACTCTATTAAATTGCATAGTATATTCAATGAGTTTGAAAAATTTAAGGGTGCTCCTGAAGTATGCGAACCAAGATGGCGGACATCAGAACGTAACATGGGTAACAGGCTAGGGTTAGGCGATAATTTTTTTCCAATTTTCCTTATTTTAGTCCTATTATCAGTTCGAAGACTAGCCAAGAGCCTCCCGTAGTATTTATACCTAAAATCATGGCCTAACCCTAACCTAGTAGACATATTACATTCCGATGTCCGCCATCTTGGTTCGCATACTTCGGGAGCCCCAATTTAAGTAAACAAGAAGAACAGGAACGACTTTAAACGCCGGGCCATCACGCCCACAAAAAAAATAAATCGAACCTCTATTTCTCCCTCCTCCGATGTGAGATCTTCCTATCTTGAGTGTGATATCAGATATCATCGGTTGGTTAGTTCGCTCACTGTGATGAGAAAACAATTGACACTTATGATGAGGCTATATAAATCTGAGTTACTTCACCAGGGGTTCAGGAATTATTTTTGGGGATATCAAAAGGTTGAATCAATGAGTTGGTTTAAAAAATACATTGTCAATGCTTATGTATTATTTGCTTATTATTTGCTAATGCAATACTAATTTGATTCAATATTTAGGTGCATCTAAATTAAATAACTGGTTAACTAACCCTGCACAGACTGGTAACAGACCGTGGTTCGCCACATGATTAAGTCGTCTTATCAGCGTACCCCACATCGGGTTAAATATGTAAATCCTATTTTAGCGTCAGATAGAAGAAATTAAAAATAAAACTTTGGATTTGCTATTTATACATGAGGATAATATTATTTTCCACAAACTATTGATATACATGAATTAATTTGTAGAAAATTACTAAATTTCATGTTTGTAAAATTTTGCACAATTTTTGACTCTAGTGTGAAATTGGGTAAATTCAGAAAAAAGGGACGCAAACTCAATAATGAGACTGCTTAATAATTATATGGCAAACTACAGCCTCACTTTATGCGAAGCATTTTGTGATACGCTAACAGTTAGACAAAGTTTTTGGAATCGTCTCCTAAATTTTTTGTCAAACTTCCTAATCGCTTATCAACTACTTACTTCCTAGTGCTCTTTCCCATCTTGATTCCATTGATAAACAAATCGGCACTTTTTTCTCCATTCAATCTTGCCGTTATCAAAGTCCATTCGTTTAGTCGGATATCGTAAGTATAGATGGATCGGACCATGTACTCATATCCATTAAGTCTTATCTTGAGCCAATATTGATCAACTCTGAAAAGATAAAACAAGATAAAGATTAGATAAGGGAGTAATTCAGATAATGCACTTATATTCTCAACATAGCACTGATAATCATTTACTATTATGAAGGAGGCTACCGGTGCTGTGTTGTAGTGCAATCGCGAGTGTGTTGGGTGAGCGAACACGTATCACTTTTGACAACATTTTTAAATCTAAAATCTGTATGTTTTGAACCTTACTTAGAGTTTTGTTTGCTTTCCCGATTCTGAAATCAGTTTTATTAATTTTGTTTCCATCATGTATTTTATCGTCTTTTATGCTGATTATGGAGTCAAAATAAACTTCTTATTCTTAGATATGGTGATTAAATGTGTCTAGACCCCTATTTGCGAGGTTATAGGTCATCCGTGCCTCGAGTCATGTCCGAAGTTGAGCTAACGACTGAGTTACGTCTCACTGGCTGTTAGTCGATAATGATCCAAGTCATCTCAATAAAATCACTTTGAATCTTCAACGAATGAGTTCAACTCAAGTTGTATCAGTGATTTGAGTCTCCTAAAACTGCTTTTTAAAGCTTAGTAAGACAAAGGGAGTCGGTCCCAACCAGGGGTGTGCAAGAAGCGGTCCGTAGGCTTCAACCTGCCCTGTCAAGTCTTTAGTCCCTTGTCAACACTAAGATTTTTTCCCATCAAGTATAAAATTGTAATCCGACAGTTTATGTTTGAATAGCCGTTCACATGAATGAAAATATATAATGTTTTTTGTTCTTGTTACTGCGTAAAATCTTGCTCCTACCGTTTTGCCCGGTATTTATTACTGTAAGGCCTTGCTTTTCCCGCTAAAATTTTTGTGTGGGCCAGCTAGATGTCTGAAGTTTCTTGAATGGCCCAATGACAAAAAATGTTGCACACTCCCGGTCTAAACCAAATACAAAACCCAAATTCTATGAAATCAAGAGATATAGCAGTAGAATATGAATTACCTTGGTCGTTTTGCAAATATAACAGTTGGCTTCGTTCCTTTTCGTCCTGCAAATGAGTATACAACATAAAATTTCGGCTTGTTGAGCTCAGTTGGATAAACTAAGATTGAAATAGTAAATCCTTCGCTGCCAGAAAGCATTTTTTCAAAATAGTCTGTTTTTCCACATTCAATGTACTGGTTGACTCCATTGAAAAGAGTTCCTGAAAAAGATTTGGTTTGATGAATAGAATGTCAGAAGAGGAAAACAGATGAGACGACTTCATATTGTAAATAACAATTTATCGCTTGTTAGCAGTTTGGGATACCTTATACAAAACAGCTAACAAGTTTAACCAACATAACTTTTCCAGAACGAAGGAGAGTGGAGAATTCAATGAAAGCTCTCGATAAACGAGTATTGAATTGAAGAAATCCATTACTTCTGGACCCCACAGATCAAAAAAGTAACCCAAGGTTGGTGGTGTGGCACACCGTACTGAGCGCTGGGAATATGCTCGTCACCGCACCTCTGATTACTCTGCGTGGGTACTACAAAAGTTCAAATCTTGTGTGGATAATTATGTGCGAGAGGAGTGCTAGACTCAGCCATAGGCTGGTTTACAAAAACGCTTGTTGGTTACGGCTTCCTCCACCATCAAATCCATGCATATGAAACAACCAGTTTCGCATGGACTGGAACAAAACAAGAGGCTGAGGTTTGCTATATGCGTCTTATCAGCTTCTGGGAAATTCCTTCCTCCATTTTAAGTCTTGCGACCATTGGTATTTATAAGCGTACTTCACCACCATAATTCTATACGATAACACAGGTAAAAATGGCAAACAAACTTACCTGGAAGACCCATATATTTTTGTGAGTTTTCGGCATCATTTGGTGCAGCACATTTTGAATCGTTGGGATATTTCATCATCATTTTGTAGATATGGGAACCGGTGTCATAGTAGAGACCATCAATGAAATCTGTAAATAAAATATTTTTCGAGGTTTACATCATTTTTTATTAAACCTTGTATCAAAGCTAAAGAGACAATTGGAGGATTTCTCAATAGAGCAGATGGTTACAGCTTTCTCCCACCCATCCATATTCATATATCTGGAATAACACGACGAGAGATTGCGGTTCATTGCCTTATTAACGTACCTCTACTTTGGAAAGAATAATGATATTGAAGTCTATGCAATGGCACTCATTATGAGATTGAAAACTCCAATCAATGGGGAAGCTGTCAAGATAGAACAGTCACCAAAATAAAGACTTGGCGGTGCAGCGCATGGTACTAATCGTTACCAAAACATTCTCCATTGCCCCTCTGATTATCTTGTGTGGGTTAAAAAATTTGAATCCAATGCAGGTTTTTTATACGCAAGAGGATTTCCGAACTACAAATGGCTGTTGGGTGGTTCAGGTAAACGCTGGTCGGTTATGTCTTTCTCAACCATCAAGTCCATGCATGGACTGGTAACCATGATTAAGCCACCTTATCGGCTATCGTCTCCCCAAAGGAAAATATGTAAATCCTGTCTCATACTTCTTAGTCAAGGACTTGATGTTGTCATGGTTATTTCTGGCAATGTTGGTCATCAGGCTTGCACCACAATAGTACGGGGAAGGCCAGTTTGCAATATCAAACACCCTATTTCGATCACATAAAAATTGAAAGAATTGACTAGAAACGTAACTATGTGAAGAATTTTTATATTTATCCAGGAGGAGAGATGAGTGAGGAAGAAAGGGAGCCAAGGTGAAATGTCTTGTTATTAAGCAAAGTCAGATATAGAAATAGGGGCGCTTCAGAAGTGTGTGTACAAATATGGAAATAACTAATTTTGTTCCCCTACTTTACATCAAGTTGTGTACAGGGACTGACCCCTATGGGCAAGGGGTATATTCACTTGGCTAATACAGACAGTCTCGAACTCGTAATAGAACTAAGATAAGGAAAATCGGAATGAAATTAATCACGGTAAGGCCTAACCTGGTACACACACTACGGGGTTATCGAAATAGTTAACAAAGTATTCGTGCCAGATACTTGGTAAGTGAATCGCGGATGTAAGTTAGTTATCCAGAAGCAAAGCTTAAGGTTTCTACATTCAAAAACATACAACACACATACCTGGACAAGGGAATTTTATATTTCGACAATATGATTTTCCGATAAATTCTCGAGCAACTGGCTTCGATTTCGGTTTTGCTAAAAAATGAAGAAACAAACATAAAAATGTGGCAACTACAAAAATATTTAAATTATAAAACCACACTGGGAAAGATTTCAGTAACCAGTAGTTTATTTTTTCACCTTATTGAATATGCACTTCGTTTATGCAGAATGTATAAACTGGCAATTTATTATACTTCAATCTCAGCTTGGTTATAAACTTGTTTAGAGTATAAATACGACACATTTCCTAAACTGGTGACTCGATAAAAAACTCAAAAATACTATTCCAGTCTGAAAGTACATTTGAAAAATCTGGCAGCTGTTATACGGGCAAAAGTTATAAAGTCTTGAAATATTTCAAATTGCAAAGGTATTTAACACTACAATATCTAGTTTGTTGGTCTCTCACTACAGATGTATTAAATAAAGTAAAATAACTCAAATAAACACTTAATTAAATAGAACGAACCTGATTAAGATATATTGAGAACTGACTTCAAAACAGAATTGAAATTGAAAAAAGACTTTATGAACACCTTGTACTTCAGGTCTGCTTGATTAGAGACTTGGTCTGAGTGAAAATACTGATAAGAAAGCTTTCTACTTACGTGGGCATCCAACACATGCTTCTCCACACATTGCACAGACATTGCCACCGTCTTCTTCTGGGGGTGCGTACATAGCTGTTGCTTTTTTAGCTGTAAATAAAAACAAAGTCGATAAAAATAAAATGACAATTGGAAAATTTGGAAAAGATTTTCTCATATTCTCTGGGCTTATCCTCAGATGACGCCTGTTGCATGGTATTTTCATATAGGATTAGGATTTACATATTTATCCCAGGGGAGAGGAAAGTCGATAAGATGGTTTAACCATATGGCAGACCATGGCCTCTCGTCCGGTTACCATTCCATGTCGGGTATGGGATTAGTTAGTTATTTGTTTTCGGGAGCATGGACTTGAAGCATATTCCAGTTTTAGAAATCTTTAATAAACATCAATTAAGGTTGTTTGTTGTCTAAGCTTGTCTGCATTAAGCTTCTCGTGCCACAAATAAGCAAAAATTGTCTATCTGTCCCCCGTTGTTTATATGCTATTTATTTATTCTTGTTTATCATTAAATAGTTTGTTGTGTTTCCTTTTTCTATTTGCAATTCTATATGGGTGTTTTGAATGTCTGTAAGCAGCAGTTTATACAAGAGCTGTTTTGCTTGCTTATTAAGATATCGTGTATGACACTATTTATCCTACTACGAATCTGTTTGTAGCAGTTACCACAAATATGCTTGAACAGTCAAATAGCGTAGTCATGAGGGTCGCAGTGTGGCGCATCGTATTAAGCGTTAGAAATACGGTTCCTGTAGGGATAATCATGTGCAAGAGAATTGCTCCCCTGGGATAAATATGTGAATCCTATGATTTTAATTGATTTAAGGTCAAAATACAAACCTGGCTCATAATAATCCATAACTTCTATTAGCTGTGGTTTGACTCCAGTTACTTCAGCATAACGACGAAGCTTCAATAACATACAGATGGTTCGGCCTTTAGGGAGCTGTAAGAATAAAATGGATTTAATCGTTAATTAATGCTCAACACTAGTTCAGTGAAGTGCTAGACCTGACATGGGCTAACTACCGCCCACAGGCCAAATCTGGCACAGAGGGTGATTCAATCTGGTCCACCTGATAATGCTTGTGTGCTTGTCATGTGTGGTCTTTCGCAGCCTCGAGTTTCACTTCAGTGCTGACAAGGTTTTGTTAACGTCACCATAACTCTATCTTAACTATCTTAGTTGGATCAACCACAGTGTATCTTCGTCAGTCACACTTACATGGCCCGCCATTTTAGGTGGGCAAAATTTATGTCCAATAACCTTACCCACCCTGTGCTTGACATTAAAACCACAGTTGCCAATTCCGCCACAATGTACTCAGTGTGAGTTTGCATGTTTGAAATTTGTGGGAGATGGTTATCTTAAAGAGGATTACTTGACTACTCAGCTTCAGGTAGAGATTCATATAACCGCTAGTCAGATAAGGCTTTCTCAACCTGCAAGTTCCTGCATCCGTAACGCTGAACTAGTTAAAGAGAGGTCGTGGTTCAGCCATCTTATCATATTCTGGTACTCCCGTAGTATGTGTACCAGGTTAGGGTTAGGGCGTGATTTTATTCCGATTTTCCTTATTTTAGTTCTATTACGAGTTTGGGGTTAGCCAAGTGAATATACCCCCTGATCATAAGTTTCAGTCCCTTTAAACAACTTGACGTAAATTAGGCTAACAAAATTAGTGACCTTAAAATTGGTACACATACTTTTGAAGCGCCCATATTTGATCTCCCATGAAATATATATTGATATCTTATCCCTAACTAGCATTAAAAAATACATTTATAGTACATTAATAAAAAATACTAGTATATCGAAAAAAAAGGCTGGGAACGCATGTACATTTAATAAAATATGCCTGAAGAAGTCTGACCTTGGTCAGACAAAATGTTACAGAAATATATTTGTGTTAGTGTGCAGCGAGACTCTTGAATCACTTAAGATTTTTAAACGTACTTTTTTAGACTAGACATGGGCTGACTACGGCCCGTTGAGTAATTCAACCTGGCCCGCCTGGTGCTGTCACAATGAAATTAAAACCAAATTCGGATGTTGAGCTCTGAAATAGCTCAAGGATTTATTGAGTTTGCATTTAAATTTGGTTTTGTCACGAGGTTATTGATTTTCACTTTGACTTTTGTAACACTGTAAATATTTTTCATTAAATTTAACTTTTTACATCACATTTACATGGCACGCCAGTCTAGGTGGGCCACATTTTTGGCCCTTGGTTCAAATACTGTGCCCACCCCTGCTCTATACCCTGTTGTTTGGTGCTTTTACTGGGGTGAAAATATAGATCTCATCAAAAATAATAAAGGTACCTCATCAAAATATCCTGTGATTTGATCTCCATCGAGTTCAACAAGTTTCAATTGACGATTTTCTCTCGTTGCTTCTTTGTCGTCAATTGTGTATCCACTAGGCAGCGCTGCTGTTATCACAAACATTCCAGTGCCCTCGACAACTTCTGTACGATCTTCATTGATTCTGAAATAATAAATTGGGTTATGTGAATTTTTTAAATTTTATGTGTGCTTGCAAACAGCACTATCATTACTTATTGATCTTGATCGGTAAGTATGTTGATAGGTATTTGTCTGTTAGACACTTTCGTATGTTACGCGATATCTCACGAAAGCGGGGTTGAATCTGCTTCAAATTTTGTATGTGCATTCATATTATCTTGGACTATTGATTTTGAATGATTTATGTTGTATAATTAGCGAGTTATTGATTAATTAGTGATGGGACATGCGGTGTCGCTATTGAGTCAGAGCGAAGGATACACGCCGCTAGATCGATAAGTCGGTGATCTTATGTGGATTTTATCCTTTTGCTCTGAACAATGTTCAAAACAAGTAGCTACGCTTTGGAACCTGAAATCTTTAACCTTCACTCTTTCCAGATGTGAAAACAAAAATTAAGTTCTATCGCTGGTTAGGTTTGAATTACGGCGCTCAGGAAGTATTAGTACAAAGATTACGCACAACCTGAACAACCCCAACCTGGTACACATACTATGTTCAATTTGTGCGCCATCTTGGAATACTTCGGGAGCACATGAATTACTCTCAAATAGCAAAAAAACGGTCACACTACCTAGAACAAACTTGTAAGTTGACAATTTCTCCTTGGTATTGTTCTTTAACATCGACTTCTACAATGAACGGATCGTCACTTCTTGGACCGACAGGCAGGTTATACCAAACAGTGACTTGTACGTCACCAAATCCTTGTCCACTGGCTTCAATTATAACATCTCCTGATACTGCAGGAAGCTAAGAAATTGAGAATATAGATTGAGTCGTTATTTGTGTTAAATTTCAACTTCTATTCAAACAAAAGTGTATACCAGTACTTTTTAAACTGGTATGTTGTTGTTTATTTTTATCACTGTGGCAATGTTCAGTTTTTCTGGTTGACGAAAAAAAAATCTCTTTCTATCTGTCCAGACAATTACCTGAGCCATTTGCAATACGATTTGATTGCTGTCCGAGAGTTGGAAAGTTTCCTCGAAATTTTTATCTCCGCTGTGAGTTACTTTGATATCGAGATTCATTGTACGTTCAGAGAATAATCCGGCTACTGTTGAAAGAGCTTGGATTGCCATAACAGTATCCTGTGAAAGAGGAGAATTTATTACAGAGGAGAGGAAGGAGGATAAGATTAACAATGGGATAACTTTCAAAAATTTTGTCTTTGAGTTTTATTCATACATCTTTTGTTAAGGCATCTGATGATAAGTAGACCAAATGAATACTTTACGGCATATGAAACACAATAATTTGGTATTACATAAATTCACATGTTCAAATACTTTGTGCTATATTACATATCTAGAACAGAATTAAAGAATGAATGAATTCTACTTGTCAAACATACCTGTGTGGAATGGTATCCTCCAAATGCACCACGTTGTTCAACGAGCCATCTAACAATAGGCATGATGTCTTCTCGTCCCATCTTTACATAAGTCAACAGAACGTACGCTGTAGTTTCAATAGAAGCTGTGCTTGGTTTATCATCATCCATTGGACAATATTCTTTCCTTGCTTCACATTTTGACATTCCAGTTGTCTTTTTCTCCCAGAATTTCATGTTGGCTGTGTGAATTTATGGGAAATTTAGGAATTAGCTGAAAATTCTAAGCTTTGACAAATGGGAAAATGAAATGGACCTCAAATGTTATAAAATTTTTGTAACAACTTTGAATGTATCAGATTTGTTCAATTCTTGGATTGCAGCTTTCAATTAATCGTTTTCATCCATAAACACGACACATAAAATAACTGATAGGAATGCCTTTAGAGCAAAACTAAGTATTTTATAAAATGACAGAGGACCATGAGTGTGGAAGGAATGGCCGTGTATCAAGAAAGTTTGAGAAC
This sequence comes from Styela clava, assembly GCF_013122585.1. NCBI lineage: Eukaryota > Metazoa > Chordata > Ascidiacea > Stolidobranchia > Styelidae > Styela > Styela clava. The sequence goes on along the minus strand of NW_024102832.1, from coordinate 3,624,256 downwards.
CATCGCACTCATAATATCAAATCCTGTAAATTTATTACATTAAAAAATGCAATACCTTTTACAGTTGACATGCTGTCAATGATGTTCAATATCTTTGGAGCTTCAATGCTTTCAACAAGAGACAGGGCATATCCCATGATAGACAGAGTGTAGAGATCTCGGACTGATTCAATTCTGGATTCCAAATAAGTTTGAGTCTTCTTCATTGCAGCTTCCACATCCTGTATAGAAGCGTAACATAACTCGGTTTACACTGATGAACAGGCAACAAGATAGTTGTGGTGAATAAAAACGTGACATATGGTTCGAGTTTTATGGCACACTTTACTGTGAACGAATTCACATTATTAACGAATTAGGTAACTATGTATGTATGAGGAAGTCTGACCTTTGTCAGACAAAACGTTACAGAAATATATTTGTTATTAATCCATCCAAAATCAATAGGCTTCTGATCCGAGCTATGATGAATGCACATGCAAAATCTGCAGCAGATTCAATCTCACTTTCGTGAGATATCGCGTGCATCTAACAGACAGACAGACAAACAGACATACAAACAAATACCTATCAACATACTTACCGATCAAGATCGATAAGTAACAATGAATGAAGCCAGTTTAATCCTGACTGGTACTTACTTCATTCTTTTTCCAATTTCCTTCAGACAAGGCAATCAGCATATACGAGGACAATGTTTCTTTGCTGTCCACTCCACCCTAGAATGAACATATTCATGTTTGAGTTAAAATAATTACTGAAAAGTTGCAAAAACACACTGAGAACTAGGGAATGAAATAAAGTTGTACCAGTGTGTTTTTTATTTGTTTTTATATAAAGTTTCTCGCAAAAGCCATGTAACAAGAAGGCAAACCACACTTGTATTATTGCTAGTCCATGTTAGGTATGGAAGTAGTTGGTCTTACATCCTGTTAATATTTATCGAATATTTAGCCAGTACTCCCATAGCGTGTGTACCAGGTTAGGGTCAGGCCATAATTTCCTTATTTTAGTACTATTACGAGTTCGGGGGCTGTCTGTATCTTTTGCCCATAGACTTCCGTCCCTTTACACAACTTGATGTAAAGTGGGCAAACAAAATTAGTTATTTCCATTATTGTCACACACACTTCTGGAGCACTATATAGCCAGCCTATGAATAAGATGCAGATAATTATTGGACACAAAGTTTACCTGTGAATGGCTTAGTTTTATAGTTGTTGCTGTTGGGAGCGATGTTGTGAACAAATCAATTTCAAATAGTACAGAATGATCATACGGACATAATTGGCATTTTAGTGGTGCCTGTAACTTCGCTTAGAGATCAATATCTCTGATATTTGAGTAAGTGCATGTGGTCTTGCTTCGAGTAAATCCCCCCCCCCCCCCCCCCCCAAAAAAAAATTACTCAAACCTGCATATCCTTGTGAATAACTCTTCCTGGTTCATTGAATGTTCCGTCTTTATTCTGTTGTTTGAGAATGAAGTTGATGGCTCGGTTGACCTTTGACTCTTCGATAAGGTCACTATTGAGTTCTTTAGCCGCTATGAAACATTTTGCAACAAATGCGGTCAACCATGTACTGCCAGAACGATCTTCTGAACCAAATGCACTAAATGAGCCGTCATCTCGTTGGTATCTGTGTAACAGAATAACATATTCCAATGAGAAAATTTCACTCCACAAAATACAGTGGAATTGCCGATATTATCAATATTTTCTCAATTATTTTTTATGAATTTTAGGATAGGATGGGATTAAGATATTTACTCCGGGCGAGAATAAAGTCAATAAGACAGCTTAATCATATGGCGAATCACAGTCTCTTGTCCAGTTATCACTCCCTATCATGTGTTGGATTGGTTAGTCAGTTATCTATTTTCGGAAGCATGGAAATGTTGGTGGAGGAAGCCGTAGCCGACCAGAGGTTACGTGAACCACCCTACGGCGGAGAGGAGTCCACCAATCCTCTCGCACATAATCAACCCTGCAAACCAAACTATAAAATCACCTCAATTCATTAGTGTATCCTTCTCTGATATGAGATTCTGATTTTTGTTTGATTTTTCCTTCCAATTCACCAACTTTCTTCAGATACAAACTGATATAAACATCAGGTGCGAAGCCGACCATAGTTTGTTCGCCACATCCGCTCGGCATTTGTAACAAGTTACCAAGATTACTGAGAGCGCTTCCAAGAATGTTGCCTGGACAAAAATGGGCAGGAATTATTTTTATACTTCAGGGAACAGTACATGAATTGCTCAATAATATTTTGAAGAAAATAAAAAACTGTCTTTGAACTTTATTCATCGCACAAGAAATTGGAAACATTGTTATTGTTTTTGTCAATCGAATTTAATAAATTATAGTAAACTGAGAGATGGTGCACAAAATTTGAGAATAAACTGCTCAGAGCTGGAATAGAGAGAAAAATTTCCGCCATAGAACTCAAAGTATTTGAAAGAATGTAGACTGGACTGGTTATAACTGGTATTTCGATTCAACCTGAGAATTTGCCTGTAGCAATAGGTATAGCTTGGGAAGGGGGGCTCTGACAACCTTATGGCATGGGTTCTCAAAGTGCTTCGTACAGAGCCCCATGAGAGAATCCCAGGGCTCTACGAGCTATCCATTTACTTATTAAAATACTGACTTGGCTAATTTTGTACCTGTCCAAAGCAGCAACAGCATTTACAAAATTTGACAACGGTAGCATCAAAATATGGCAACAAGGTGGTAATTCAAATATGACATTATCTATGAGTTCCAAAAGATAATTTCTATTTTTATAAATTTATCATGGAGCTCCGTAAATAATAGTCTGCCCCTTCATCGCATCCATAACACCAGAAGTTTGAGAACTCCTCCCTTATGGTACTGATAAGGGTACTGATTATCGATATATTAGTTGTCAAAAACACTAATCAAATGTTCCATTATTAAAACATCATCATACCTGAGACAGAGAACTTAACACGAGCTGACCCTTCCACGGCATCTTCAGGAATGTTGACATTGAAAGTCACTGATTCAGGAACACCGTCGTCTGTTTCTTTATCAATGATACTACTGTGAGATTCAATCTTCTGAATTCCTTCAGGCTAAGAAAAATAAGAATTCAAAGTTCATAAAAGATTTCGAGAAGGATTACTCTAAGCAAGGCTATACACTATAGCACTGATAAATAATGAGTTAGCATGAGAATGTACCACAAATCTTAAAATTGCAATTTCTCTGATGAATGTAATTGTAAGTCGGGGCTACGAGTTCTGCGTAAGAGTGAAGATAATTATTCTAAAACAGGGGTGGACAAGGTTTTCAGAGCAGGGGACTGGAATTTTGCCCACTCAGACTGGTGGGCCATGTAAGTATGACGTGAAAAGTTACATTTTATGAACAATATTTACAGTGTTATAAAAGCAAAAGAGGTGAACAATAAGCCCCGTGTCCAAACTGAATTCAATCTCAATTTATTTAAATAAATTTTTTGAGTTCTTTTAACTAAATCATCAAAATTTGGTTTTAGATAGGTTGTGGCAGCATCAGGCGGGCCAGATTGAATTACTCAACGGGCCCGATTTGGCCTGTGGGCCGTATTTTGCCCTTGTCAGTTGTAAACGATTCAAATTAAAAGAATCTTGCTGCACACTAGCACAGATATATTTCTGTAACATTCTGCTAGTCAGACCAAAAAGCTATCCAAATCTCCGAGAAAAAAGAGCCACATGCAAGTCCGGAGCCACAGGTTTCTGAGCTATCTGTGTTGGTGTGAAGCTTGATCAGACATGGGACATTACGGCCCGCGGGCCAAATCCGGCATGTTGGGTAGTTCAATCTGGCCCGCATGATGCTGCCACAACCAAATTAAAATCAAATTTTGATGTTAAGCTAAAAAAAATAGCTCAATGAATTAGTTTAGATTGCGATTGAATTTAGTTTCGGCCCAAAGCCCATTGTTTCCACTTTTGATTTTGTAACACTATTCTTCATAAAGTGTAACCTTTTACATCACACTAACATGGCCCGCCAGTCTAGATGGCCCCTGGTCCAAAACCCTGCCCACCAATGAGCTAGACTCTAGAATAATCAAGATTTTTTTAATCATCTCACTTTGACAACCATAGTTCTTTCAACTGCATCTCCAGCTCTTGGTGATGTTGCTGAGACTGAGATTCTTGCTGTTCCAACTTTTTTGAATGTTATCGGGAAAACAACGGTTACTGAATCTTTGCTTGGGATTGTCACCGTTCTGATTGGTCCAGCAGCGATTGGGTCATCCCCAGGGATAACAAGGTCATACCATTCATTTTCTTTAAGAGTCAGAGTGACCTGAAATTCAATTCAATAAAATTACTAAAACAGCAACTTTTTTCACTGGCACTCACATAAAAGAGGTAAGTTATTGAATGGGCTTAAAATGTTAAAACTGGAATATTCATATTCAATTCAACAAAATTATAAAAACTGGGAAGTGAGCAACTCTTTTATACTATTTTGGTGACTGTCACCCACATAACAAAAAATTAAGTTAATATAGAAATAAGGCATAGCTTGGACTGAACTCCCAATAATACAAGGCCATAATCTGACACAATATAATACATAATCTAATAGACCATTTCAATATTTTATAAAAATTATCGAAATATCTGTAATATATTTTTTACTTTAAACAAGGTTGCTGTATACTGCTATTATTGTAGGCTGTCTCTATAATGTGGGGGACTGACTCTGATGACCGTATGGTCCTATCGCTCCATCCAGTCATTACTAAAAAACATTGTTCTTTTTTTTAATGTATGTGTATTATTTGTTTTTTGTAATTTATTTGTTTTTGGTTGGCAAATCAATGAATTTGTATATCCTTAACTTTCCTGAAAATGGATTTATAAGCTCGGAAAACTCACTGTAAGCTCATCATCAAAGTAGTTGAAGAGAGTCGTCTTCATATTCAGTGTTTCTCCTCTGATCATGGTTGGAGGAAGATTCAGGGAAATGAAGAAGTTGCGGAAGACTGTGATCTGTGATATAAAGGGTAATTTAAATAAAATCTAGTTCATGGTCAGATTTCAGTTGATGATATTATCATCCCAATAATCACGAGCTTGAAGCTCGTTTAGGAGGTATCTCATCATGTTTATTTTTTAGTAATAATCTGTAACAAAATGAGATTGCCAATGTAGTACTTTTTTGCACATATGCGAATATTTGAGGTTTTAAAAACATTCAGAGGCTTCTTCCAATGTGTTAGTCTATTGCAGTTGTTTCCAACCGATGAGTAATTGAGAGGTCTCTAATGGGGATGAAATTACTTTGAATGAATTTCGACAAAAAAAAGAAGTTCAATCAGCGGCTAAATTTTATTGTAGGATGTAATATGTTGGGAACGAAGACCCAAATTGGAAGTGCAGAAAAAAGGTTGAGAACTGCTGGTCTAGTTTGGTAATATGTGAAACTATCAGTAATATAAAATTTAATAAAGGTAAAATGCAGTTTATTTAAAACATACCATCCTGTGTTGAAGAGGGTTTGTACATTAATTATAAAAAGAGCCCCAACATGGTAATGCAAGCGGGAAATTTACAATGATAAACATGTTCATAGCACTCGGTACACAATCATAACCAGAAATAGAGTCAGTTAACAAATTCAACCTTCGATGTTTCATCAGTGACTCCAAGACCTTTCTTGTCAGAAACAGCAAAACCACTGAGCTCCCAGGTAGTGATTGTATCGGGCGTGTTGTAGGTAAAAGTTGTCGAACCATCGTCCCTGGATTTTGAGAAAAACAACGTTAAAAATTGTGTCAAAGTTTTGAATTTGTATCCTGTTTACACCAAGTATTTTGCAAAATGATTTTCAATAAATTTAAAGCCATAAACAAATCAATTACATCAATTTGCGATGTTGGTTTCAGATCATAATTTAGGATAAGTATAAGTCCAGCAAGGCCCAACAAACATGAGTAGATTTTTTAATTAAAAATTGGATAATACCAATTTTTTTATTAATTTTTATTTCCTATCATTAAATCACGTTTACAATGGGATAGAATAAAAAAAAGTGAGATTTCCAATTTAATCTTAAGCGTGGAAGTCAATAAAACAATTTAATAATAAATTATCATAATTTGAGGGTCTGCCAGATTAGGTATGGGAAAAGCTGAACAGTTAAATTTATGATTACTTTTATACAAACTGAATTTATCAAAATATGGGGTGTAAACAGGCTTTAAGCTACCAACATACAGTCCAAAATGTATGATAAAATTAGATTCAAACAAATAAAAAGTACCGAATATTTCTATATTTTTTTTTATTAATTTGGATGAATCAATCATACATTTTGGGCTTAACTTTATTCTAACATGCAGCAAGCAAGCCCATGCAATCACCAAGATGTTGCAAATGGAATTATTGGAATTGGAAACAGCATTGCCAGACAGTTTTGGTATGTATTGTTTGTATTAGATTTTTTTTTATCATTTTCGAGATACCAATTGCAACAATTCCACTTAACAATAAAAATGCAATAAACTGCACTACAGCAAGTAAACATGCAAACAAGTTAAATAAACACAATATATGTGATGTTAAACATTTCATGCATCCACTATCGTAACAATGTAAGCTAATGGTAAAATCATGCGTCTATAACTTTTTCCAAGAAAAGGGTTATAGCGAAAACAATACTGGCCAAAGCAGGTGCAGATTACTTTTCTCATTAGCTGGTTGAAGCAATGATTTCAGGCATATACTGTTTCATATTAAGCAGAATTGGGTGCCAACTCAAATTAGATTCAATGCCAAGTTTCATTCAATTTATGTTCGTGACATACTAAATTCAACCATGCTAGTGCTAATTGTTAAATTGAAGAAGTATAAACACATGCATCATGCAATATTAATGAATTGTGGAATGAATGTAACGAGTAATAGATGTTTTTCTGACAAAGATAGAAGGTTTTGTTCATTTACAGCCTAGCTACAAGGAAGAAGAAGATATATGCGAGCTTGAAGCAGCGATATTTAGCGCATATTTGCAGTATTTAGCGCAGATTTGCAGTATTTAGCGCAGATTTGCAGTATTTAGCGCAGATTTGTAGTATTTAGCGCAGATTTGCAGTAAGTAACATGTAAGCGCAACTTATTGTGTAAGCTAGGCGAACGTTATTAAACCAATGCTTTTCATAGTAGAAGGATGACGAAGGAGAAATATGAGAGTCAGAAGGTTATTGCTTGAACAGTGAATTCTGTGTATCTGTAAAGTTAATATAACACTTGGATCGCATAGTGAGCTTTTTTCCGAGCTATTTCATTATTAGCATGACCACAAGTATTTAATTTAAGTAGTTAAATTGACTAGTAAGAAAAAATTGTCTTTAAAATGTTTAAGGCGTATATATTATAGACAGGGTTATTATGAATGTATGGCTGTAAAAAAGGTTGCAAGTACTTTAAGCCTTAGTTGGTGACATACGAAAGCGATAATCTCTGAAAATACCTGAGCATATATGGAAATAAAATGTTTGAGATCATATTTATGTAGATGTAAGTATATGGAATTGCTTTTTAAAACGAAATGTAAAAATGAATTTAGTGAGTCTAGGTCTATGAATGTAAGTGTTTGTGTTGCTATACCAAACTGGATATTTGAGAGCATTACATAGTTTATACAGCTACATTTTGAATTAGTGATGTTTATATAAATGTTCATAAATTCCGCAAACATCACTTGAAGGACCTTTTCTGCTGCTGATTTAACATGTAGACAGTAGGTTAGGAAACTGGAGGTATATCTAATTGCCAGGTAACATCACAAAAATGATGAAACAAGACTCAAAGACTCGTGGGGTTCGGAAGACTGTCAAAACACACAAGACAAACTTTGAAAAGCACAACACACTTCACACATATTCCCACCCTATCTGACTATCTGTCCAAATCCAAGATTCAGGAAAAAAACTTCTTGTTACTGAAGGGGTAGACGCTGAGCCTTGATCTACTAATACTTTATTGACTGGAGCTCCATCATCTGTCGCCATGGCAAACATTACAGGTTGCGCGTCTTCTTCAAGCCAGAAGTAGTTGACTTTAAAAAAAAGAACACTTCACTTTAAACACCTGTACTCGCTGTACATGGTGTGTACATCTGTAAATAATGCGATTCAATTTCGTCTAAGCTATGCTCTAGACATGCCCAACTTGCTATGCCCAAATCCACTTTAGTTTGGAGAACATGAACACTCAACTTCATTATAGCAATGTTTCATACAAATTTTTTTACAAGTAAGGTCCTTATTAATAACTGATCAACATAACACTAACTCTACAATAATAACAAGAACATCAATTTTAGTAGCCAAGTCTACCATATGTCTTCTACTCAAAGAAACTATTTCAAAACAGTCACTCACACATGTTACTGTATTAACCTCTCAAAATTGCATGACTACTATTTACCCTTTTCATCTTTTCGTCAACACTTTTCTGCTGTACTAATTTCGAACCATAACTTGAAATTGTACGCAGCATTTCACAAACAAAGAAATACTACTCAGTACATTTCTTTCAACATGGAAAGATGAAAGTCACATTTTCTACGTTAAAACAGTAATGACAAACTCTACAATCAGACATGTTAACATACAACTACAGGAATGACTGAATGAGGATGAAATTATTGAGTATGGAAAAATTTAAGTGATATGATTTCTCTAGTGATACTACAAAACAAAACTAAAGCTACACACAGTACATAGCTAACTGCAATCACCTAGTTCAACTACTGTCCAGATAATTGACAAGTTGCATTCTCGAGCACGGAACCAACTGGCAAATAGGATTATTTGAAACTCAAAATCATTATGCATGCCCTCGTGTTTTTTGGTCCAACCCCATCATGAGTTTATTACATTCCAAACCATTCAATGTAATCAGGGATAAATTTACACTAACATGACAAGTTAGGATGATAAGGATTATTGGGTTAAGGATGTTCAAACCATGGGCGTCCAGCTGACCAACCCAAACAGTTGCAGATTTGCACCTCCCCCCTTGAAATATCTGTGGTGGACGCCCCTAATAATAATGGTATTACATGATTCATGATCACACTACACCTCTGAACCAACCCTATGGTGTCATTTGTCCAGATCCAAGTTTCTGGGAAATATTTCCGAACTTTAACAATACTTTGTGCAGATTTGGTAAAGGAACTTCCTAACATCATTGGTGCAAACTCCAATGTTTTAAACATTATTGGTCCATGTCTCCCTGAAAAGATTTAAAAGTAAAATTGCATTTAAGGTCTTGCAGCCTGTTTTTGTGCCCAAATGCAAACTTTTGTATTTGTGCAGAAGAATGCAACTTGTCTCACAACCAGAATTATTTTTAGGTTTCTACAACTATTACTAAAATTCATTGAAGCATGACTGGTCAGCATGACCATTACGCAACAGCACAGTGTCGTTGCTGTTATTTGATGTGAAGGTCAAAGTCGTACTAGAGCAGACCAGACCATTTTGGTCTACTCATGCTATCTACAAACAAACCCTAAAATATTTTCAGCCCATATCCATGCTTCAGGAAAATACTTTCGAACTTTAGTCGACGATTGCCGAAAGGCTCCTTTCATTACCGGCACTGCCGACCTAAGCATAGGCGCAGCGTTCATAGCCATCATCATTGGCATTGGTCGACCATGGCCCCCTAGAGAGAAATATTATTAAACACAAGAAAGATTTAGCGAGATCGTAATTTTAGTTGTTGGTTTTCAAGCTAATCTGTAACTAATCTGTAAAGATGCCAGCTGCATAAAACATTATCAAAGTCATAAGCCTGACTATTACGATGGGCATTACTAATTCCCCCCCAGTGCTGACTACTGAAGTAAACATACATCAAATATCTTTTCTTTTTCTCAGTTTCCAAAATACAACTATTTTCAAAACAATTTATGCACGGCTGTGACTCTCCGTCCGTCACGATTCAAATACTATTCTATTTTACATCCATATGAACGTTTCAGAGCAAAAATGCACATTTCGGATATATTAGCATTTGTGTCGGCACGACACAAATGATGTTTTTATTAATAGTTCTTATTGTGCTTGTAATCCTCTTTTATCATACAATAAAATTTATTTAAACTTACAATTGTTATTACTATAAAATCGGGCGAATTTTTAGACACCCTGTATAATTACCGGTAATGATATACGGTAAATAATATCCCCCAGTATAACTGAACCTATACTGTATTATACTAAATCATAGAATAAATGCATTGAGCAAATAATTGGGATAACTTTTACATTCTGACAAAAAGTAGAACACACAATGCGTGACGTCATATCACAAAACGTGACATCATAAAACAAAACTGTGATATCATAATACCAAAGAGGGACGTCATATACCAAAAGTGTGAAGTCATAATATCGACATTCTACGTCAAAATACAAAGTGTGATATACAAAGTAAGTCATAGTAACATTTAAGAAGAGAGGATGAGCATTGGTGTATGCGCTAGTGGACACGATAGGCCTCTGAGGCGGATCGTGCAAAATAAGTCGGCACATGCACGATAATATAAAGCACACATTGCATGCGAAGAATGTATTTCGAATTTCAATCTAACCCTGTATGGTCATCAGTCCATATCCATGACTCCGGAAAATAGCTTCGAGTTTTTGAAGCTCCGGACTGCTTATTGGATCCAACGATTCTGGATTCCGTCCTCGCAAGAGCCATGGGAACCGAAGGGAAAAAGTGAAAACCGTTTCCTTCCAATCCTTCAAATCCGCCAAAGGGGTCTTCAAATAAATTGATAAATGATAATAAATAATTATCCTTGCAAGGGGGCAAATTTATTAATTCAATGTCGGAAACAGACGTTATGATAACAGACTACGATAACCCTGAAACGTTGCTTACTCAGTTTTTTACTGAAAACTTTGTATACATATGTATGTGTGCGTGTAGTGTGTTTTCTAGTTTGGTAAAGAAAATAAACTTTTCCTTTTCAAATTTAGATAAAGCTGTGGTAACCTGTACAATTTCTGCAATTCTGGACAGAACTAGCTCTTTCTCTAATCTAAACCTTCAGCTGTTTTCTATCTCTAGTCTGTACAAAAAGGAGGGTGAACGCGAGGTTCTAATCCTGAATTTACGTGCAAAGGGACGTATTGCTTGGCCTTGATTAATATTCTTTTGATATGATACTATGAGCATGGATATAGGCAGGGGTAGGCAAAGTTTTTGGATCAAGGGCCAAAGATTTTGCCCACCAAGACTGGCGGGCCATGTGAGTGTGATGTAAAAGATACATTTTATGAAAAATAGTTACAGCGTTACAAAAAGAAAAGTGGAAAACAATAAGCCTCGTGACAAAACTAAATTTAATCGAAATCTCAATAAAATTCTTGAGCTATTTTTAGCTCAAATATCAAAATCTGTTTTCAGTTTGGTTGCGGCAGTATCGAGCGGGCCAGATTGAATTACCGAACTGGCAGGATTTGGCCATATCAGATATATATCAGATTACCATAATAAATGAAGTCAGAGACCAAAATGAGGAAATTATGTTATATGTTCTAATTGCCGATCAACAAATAGTCCACCAGTGCTGGGATTCAAAAATCTTGTAACAGGTTCTCTTTTGTGTAGGACTCGCTAACAACGAGAAATCAATGTAGGTCATGGGTCTAGAAACGAGTTCGCTGACTATCATGAAATTCCAGAAACGCCCAAAAAACAAACCGCCGACAAGTAGATCGCGCATACGGGAGTTCAAATTCAACTTTCGAAACATTGTGATCTTTTCTGCTGTTAAATGATTCTATACAAATGCCAGAATGCGTATGTAATCCTACACGACATGTGTGTTCTTGTTTTGGGATTCACAACCTTAGTGGTATTTGAGGTAAATTAGTATCGAATTTTTCAGTTAATTCAATGGTTAATCATAACTGAAGATTTGATGTGATCTTCAATTAATTAATTCACCAATTAGTCAAAAAAGAGTGTTATTATGTGGTACAGAGGGTTCAGCATGTCGGTATGGAGATTAATAGAACAAGTCAACCCCATTTTTAGGAATCTACCAGTATTTTTTGCATACTTCATTTACAACTTGCCAAAATAAACATACCAAATGTTAAAATTATAGAACAACATGTTTCTGACATCCCAAAATATTCAGTGATTTCTATTTCAATGACACCACCCATTCGCATGTCGGGCGATTTTGCTGATTAATAACACAGATCACAAACCCCGTTTTACTGTCAGTCCAAATCCAAGATTCTGGAAAATAACTCCTTGTTTTGGAGCCTAATTGCTGGGAACTCCCTGCAAATCCATCAGCGTCGTCCATGTCAAAGTCCATCGAATAATCTGCAAGCATTTCAAAATCGACCTCCGCCATCCCTCTGAAATTTACACCTGCCAATCCTACTGGACCGTCGTAATAATAGAATTCTCCAACTTTGAAAAGATGTGAAAAGGTCGTCAGAGATTAGAATATTTTAAAATCTGATATTTTTCTGACCACGAGATAGCGATATAGAGTATTGAGTTTAAACCTCACGACTACGAAGGTAGTACATATTTTGAACGTACCGGCTCGCATCTAATTAAATAAATACGTAAATATTCTTATGATTACATTTCGAATATAGATACTACCGTATTGTACTGTAAATAGCTGAATATAAGAGCATAACAGAATAATCTTTGGTTGCTCTACCAGAATTTATCCCAAGCTAATTGACACACACTCATTCATGAGTAAACAATATGAGCGCGCGAAATTTTATTCATTCACTCACTAACTTGGCTCAAACTAATAAAATTATAAAAAAAAGTCAAGGACGAAAACAAGTTACTACATAAAAGCGATTCCTATACAACGAGGAAACAAAATAAACAATATAAAGACTCTACATCTCACTCTCAGTCTGTATTACTGTTTGTAACTAATTTATACGCTAATTTTGATGAATTTTTTCTGGTTATTTGATATTTACGTTACAGATTCCTATTTGCTCAAAACTAACTCAGTTTGTTTTTGTAACATATACCATACTCTGCATATAAGATTACATATATAATTTTCAATCATTTAATTAGTTTATCGTCAAATACAAAATATTACCGATGCCCGTAAATAAGCCGCCTTACTTCTTAAGACGAATTTAAGACGAGTTTGTTACTTTCTAAAGAATTTCTATTGTATTCTGATATTCGAATTATTGTGTAATTTAGATAAAGTTTCTGATCATTTTTAATAGTGTCAAGTATTTTTTTTCCATTGGCAAAAAATAAACGAAATCGGCAATGAGTTATTAACGTATAATTTTTGATTGCTCGCAAATGAAAAAAAAACATGCAAGTTCTGTTTTAAAGTTAATATTGACCGGATGTGCTGTGTTTGAGTGGACCAATTATATTTTATAATGTATTCAAGACTATCTTCAAGACTACCTCTTTACTTTGAGGCATATATATTGACTCATCACATATTAGAGATTTCCTATTTTTGTGATATCAGATTCGTGAGCATATAATAATAAGAAACGATACGTTCAATCATAAGAAGTCTGTACATTGTGCCTAAAGCACGGGGTTTTCCGCTAATTACTATGTGTTACACAATGTGAAATATACCCTTCGTTTGTTAATTAATGTTATGAAATTCTTCGAAAAGAAGCAATGTGTTTAAACAAGGCCCGAAAACGAAGTTTCTAGTCTCCACCAAATCACGTACTTCTAAATATTATATATCGTAATTACAAATGTTTTTTATTAATGTAATACTTGTGGTGGGGAGGTTCAACATTTTAAGAACGATTTCTCTGATGAATCGGACTCAAAACAACATGTTCCTTTTTTGATTTATTTAGTAATATTACGTCACCAGCACCGATTGCGTAATGCGTTAGGCAATAATTTGGTTAGTTGACCGTTTCAAAAAGTAGGCGTGGCATTTTATAAAACTTTTAGCTAATCACAGAACAAAAATAAAATGATGATTTTTAAAACATGCCAGGTTGCAAGACAATTATGTTTAAAATAATTCCTAACCCCACAAGCTCCTCTGTCCAAATCCAAGATTCTGGGAAGTAGCTCCGAGCTTTAGTTGGCTGAGACCCTCCAGGTTGTCCAGGTTGGGAAGGTGGTGGCGCAGGCTGTCCCGCCATACCAGGCTGTCCCGCCATACCAGGCTGTCCCGCCATCGCCATTGCCGATTCCGGTCCAGGGCCTCCGAGGCGGAAAAGCATCCATGGATGCATTGGAACTTTGAAATAATAAGTAACCCATTGCAAAAAAGTACAAATTTCACTACAGATGAAAAATACAATTCTCGTTCTACGCCCTATAGTGATTTCTTTCCTGTCTGAATTTTATGCATGTGTACTTCCTTGACGCAAGTTTACTATTTTGATCTAAAACTAAAGTACCTGCCTGGCATTTAGGCCACCTCAACTCATGCAGTCGCAGTTCGCTTCGCGCTTTTCTAGGTAAGATTTATATTAAATTTAGGCATCATATTGACTATATATTGAATCATATATTAACTCAGTATGTTTATTCTATGCACACAAGACTCGTAATGAAGATAGTAAAATGTAAAAACAAGTTATGTTCTTTTTAAAACAAGGATGGTCAAATTGGGGCCCGCGGGCCAAATCAGGCCCACCGAAGGGTTTCATCCTGCCCTCTTGTGCCCCACTAAATTACTACCACTGTTTTTATGGCTATAAATTTTAACTAAAACCTATTGTATTACATCAGTGAAATGAGCAGACATGCGATTATTATCGAGTCCAGTTATTTGTAAAAAAATGTTTTTTACAGCTTCACAGCTTCATATCGATTTTTGAACGTCTTCCCAGTAGCCTCCCAAGTATATTATATTTGCGTGGCCCCTTTAGAAAAGCAATTTTCCACCCTTGCCCTATAATGTGTTCCGCAATGACATGGTAACAATTTTTTCGTGGGTCACCTTATGACTTATTTATTACTTTTTACATAACAGTGAATTTAACATTGTTTCATTATGTTTTATTCCTGTTTTTTTGTATTTATTTTATATTCTACAATGTGAAAACAACTTGAGTTGGTCAAAAAAGAAACGCATGCAGCATTACTGCTTGTCGTAATAGTACAAGCATAGACAAGCCAGAAGCAGACAACTAACAACCATCGAGAATCCTAACCCCATGTATTCATTCGCCCAAATCCACGATTCGGGAAAGAAACTTCTTGTTTTGGTAGAAGTCCCCACTTTTGCGGCGGGAGGAGCGTTTCTATTCATATCGTTTCCACCCACAATACGGGCATTACCGGGTCGCCGACGCATAAATTATCTTCTCATGCAACAAGGGCTAGATCCAAAGACTAAAAACAGAAAACGTTTTGTGGCATTTGTAGTGAGACATAAATTCTTACGTTTTTTCCAACTCCATTTTACACTATTCTTGAACGATTTACTGAAAACTAACTTTCCCTGGCTTGCTATCAATGATCCTTCCACCTAAAAAATTAACCGAGAAAATACGCGTACAAATACTGACAATCCAAAGGCTGCCACGCCGTTTACAGCGATGTTTCCCAACGGGCATTGTGTCGGCCTAAGGTTCTTTATACAGTGATGAGCCACAAGAGTTAAAAGACTGAGAACCACTGGTCTACATGACTATAAAATTATAGCTTTACATATTAACAATTCATTTTGATTCACTAGTGGTTTTTGAAAAACTGTGCATAAAATAACGAATGGAAACTTATCAAAACGAAACTTGGCGCAGATGTATACAAGTGTTTGAAAGTCTTTAAAAGGGGTCCCCAATCAGGAAAGTTTGAAAACAGATTTAGAAAGTCTTCTGTTGGACCTCCTGAGGTATGCGCACCAAGATGGCGCACAACCTGAACTCGGGTTGTGTACCAGGTTGAGTTTCAGGTTACGCGACATCTTGGTGCGCATACTTTCTTCAGGAGTACCCTTTTGTTTTTGTTGGTATTTGCGATATTTCGCTGAAAAATGATTATTTCTGTTTCAGGTTTTAATATATTATATGCATTTAGTTTGCAATCGTGATTTTGCTGTGAAAGAGCAGAATAATGGAACACATACTTTATAAAAATTTCCTGTTTATTGTGCGTGGTGATTTTTTTTCAAATTTGTCTTTTTTGTTACGAAATCACTATGACTTGAAAGTTTAAATTTGCAATCCTGATTTTGCGGTGAAAGAGTAGATTATATAAAATAATCAAAATCAGACTTAAAGTAATTTTATGATTCGTTTGCGACAAAGCCGAGATACACATGCAAGTTCATAAGATGATTCCAGCACACGATAGAAGCCACAAGCAAGCCTTTCTAACCCCATATATTTATCCGCCCAAATCCACGACTCAGGAAAATAACTTCTCGTCGTTTTAATGGATGTAGCTTTTGCAGGAACTATTCCTGAAGAGACTCTGTGACGAATGTTTCCATCAGCAGCACCGCCAAAGATTCTTACACGAATACACTGCGGACATCGATCAAAAACTTGAAGCAAAATTTCAAATTATTCTTACAAAACTACTTATACGACATTTCTCCTGTCTTCACTTCTAACAAAATTCTGTGAAAGCGGCTACTGCTCTGTAAAAAGCTACTGTTTTGCGAATTTTTTTATCTGAAGGTTACTAATAATAAACTGTTATGCCTATATTACTAACCTAATCCTGCAATAGCGTACCTAAATCCCTTCGTGAGGAGTACAACATGAAGTCATACCAAAACGTGATGTCACAATAAAATGTGACATAATATACCATAACAGGACAAGATGTGCCATGAGATGACGTATGGTCTCTGACTACGCTGACTACTTACATATAGATATATGAAAAATGATTCCGTATAAACAGCGTTGATGGAAACCTAAGAGCGTTTTGCTTTAAGAAACAATGTCAGCGTAGTATTTGAAAAAAAAATGCATCGAAAATAGCAACAGCAATTGCCTGTTCAGCAATTGCATGTACCGGCTTATGGTTTTTTAACGCTACGGATGGGACACAAGAGATAAATGCTGAGAGACACTGATCTATATGATGATACCCTTACACAATAACAATACATTTCAAAAACTAGTGCTGTCTGCAAAACTGTGCATAAAATAACGAATAGAAACTTATTAAAACGAAAAGTGGCATTTAATAGGAGCAGATCTATACAATTGTTGGACAGTGACGTGTCAAACTTTCCTGGTGCCCGGGGCCAGTTTCTGTTAATGTTGCCCCCTATACCTAACTAACTTAAGAAATAATTTGGGGGTTTGTCAAACTAAGCAACAACCACTGGTGTTGGGAGTCTTTGAAAAGGGTCCACAGATAATGAAAGTTTGAGAACTGGTTTAGGATGTTTTGTTTTTTAATTGGCATTCGCCATTTTATGTGAGAAATGATTATTACGGTTTATTGTTTATTACATTATGTACATTTCAATTTGCAATCGCGATTTTGCTGTGAAAGAGTAGAATAATCGAAATCAGATTTTATGAAAATTTTATGTTTAGTGTGCATAGTAATTTTCTTCGAATTTGTCATTTCTGTTACGAAATCACTATGACTTGAAAGTTTAAATTTGCAATCGTGATTTTGCTGAGAAAGAGTAGATTATATAAAATAATCAAAATCAGACTTAAAGTAAATTTTGTGATTCATTTACGACAAAGCAGAGATACACATGCAAGTTCATAAGATGATTCTATCACACGATAGAAGCCACAAGCAAGCGTTTCTAACCCGATATATTCATCCGCCCATATCCACGACTCTGGGAAATAACTCCTCGTGGTTTTAGTGGATGTAGCTTTTGCAGGAGTTATTCCTGAAGAGACTCTGTGACGAATGTTCCCATCAGCCGCACCGCCAACGATACGTTGAACGCCAAAAGATGGTCGTCGCATGCACCGCGGGCATGGATCAAAAACTTAAAATCAAAAATTTGGAAATATTGTTACTATAACTTCCATAACTATATTTCATGTCTTCACGCCATACAAAATTCTGAAAAGAGGCCACTGCTTTGTAACGAGCAACTGTTTTTGGAAAAATGGTACCTCCGCAGTGTGGGTACCAGGTTAGGGTTAGGCCATAATTTTATTCCGATTTTCTTTGCTTCAGTTAAATTACGAGTTCGGAGACTGTCTGTGTTAGCCAAGTTAATATACCTCCAGCCCATAGGTTTCGGTACCTTTACACAAATTGATACAAAATAGGCGAACAAAATTAGTTACCTCCATATAAGTACACACACTTCTGGAGCGATAAAAAAGATCGGAATGTTACTAATAATGTACAGGTATGTCTATATTACTAACCTAACCCTGCACTATCGTATCTAAATTTTCTCGTGAAGGAGTACAACATGACGTCATAACAAAGCGTGATGTCACAATAAATACTTTGTCGAAATATGATATCTCAAGTGTCGCAGCGTCCATGTGTGTGAGTTGTTGATATGTTTTGTGTATTTTTTTAGATTAATCGAAATACCTTTTACGTTTATGTTGTTTGAAGCATATGTCACAAAGTACAAGAAGAATGTTAATGATTAAATCAAGCAAGTAAGTAAAGTAGGCGTATAGTTAGATGATGAATCATTTCATGCAGTATTTAGATCTAACCCTATTTTATCTTCGGTCCAAATCCAAGTCTCAGGGAAAAAAGATCTTGTTTTCGGGGGAGAGTTCATGATAAACGTCTCATCCTGTATACCTCGCATCATCATCATTGCGCAGACTTCAAATCCGTCTTCAGTCATGTGGCACCCTGTGTCCCCCCCTAGTGATAGTTTTTAAAAAATTGGAAATATCATTCGATTGAAGTAGGCTGACGTCTCAAAGTTTTAGATTCTTCAGCGTTTTATACTTAGTTAGGTAAAACTAATTCGAAGATAATGTAAAATTGAAACAATAAAATAGAGTGAAAATTACCAAAATAGCGTACCAGCTCAGCGTTTCAGACGCAGCGGCGAAACAATGCTAATCTTTCATTGCAAAACCAAGATATTCGCAGTTCCAACGCACACGGAAAGAAACTTTAACAGAGAGTAGCAAGTGTATTCAACGTCTAACTAGCAAATACGTAACCAATTTGTTTATTTGAAAAAAAAAATCAATTGCTGTGTGCGTGAAGTGTTTCTGTAAAAAATCTCGTGCAAACACGATTTGAGAATTCCCCCACCATGTTCCGATGTAGGCTTCAGACCGGAAAGAGAGAGCTGTTATGTTTTTGGAAAGACCGTAAAGCCTATCCAGTTCATCACACATACCATGGCTGGGTATTGAAGTATGAGTTTAAAAACATGCGGGGTTCACCTATAATACCACCTTGTGTCACATTGATCTGATTTAGCTCAAACCGTACCCTAAGGTACTATCCGTCCAGATCCAGGACTCCGGAAAATTCGTTCTAGCTTTTGATGTTTGTTTCGAATCTCCCTTGAATCGCAGCCCGGAGTTAGCAGCCATTCCTGGCGCTGCTGGTCTAAGCATATCTTTTCGATCGAACATGGCACATCTTTTATTTCGTAGAAGTCCTCGTTTACGACGACACAAAAATATCGGTTGAATGACTGAAGTAAAGATTATTTGAGAGGTAATGCAAGTCAACATATACAGTAAACTCAAAAGCTATCGCTCATGCGTCGTCTCTCGAATGAAGAATATATAGTATATTCTACCTCTAGGTGTCACTAACCCTTCAAAACAAATACTCTGCCTCGCACGGAGTATCGCAAGTGTCGCGTCGCAGCTAAACAGTTCGGGGGCCCCCGAAGTATGCGAACCAAGATGGTGGACATCGGAATGTAATATGTGTACTAGGTTAGGGTTAGGCCATAATTTTAGGTATAAATACTACGGGAGGCTCTTGGCTAGTCTTCGAACTGATTATAGGACTAAAATAAGGAAAATTGGAAAAAAATTATCGCCTAACCCTAACCTGTTACCCAAGTTACGTTCCGATATCCGCCATCTTGGTTCGCATACTTCGGGAGCATCACAGTTCGAGTTCGGAAGCGATACCGTAATGGTGTTTCCGAAAGCTATTTGCTCTACCTGTCATCTAACTTCATATTGAAGGCATGTAATATCTTATACCTGCTATATTAGGCGTTTTAACTATCAAGACGTTCGCGGGTTTTTGTTTGTTTATTTCTGGCCTAAGTCTCGTTTAACTAGGTTTTTCTCGCTTTCCAGAATTCTCCATTTGAATTAGTTTACATTATGGAGTTTTCAACTATCAAGACGTTCGCGGGTTTTTAATTGTTTATTTCTGGCCTAAGTCTCGTTTAACTAGGTTTTTCTCGCTTTCCAGAATTCTTCATTTGAATTAGTTTACATTATGGAGTTTTCGAAAGGAATTATCCATCTAAGAATTATCAGCACTGGCGCATGACGGGTCAGAATACTCGCATCCTAATTCTTAGCCGCCATTCGCTTCTTTGTTGGGTTGTTTCAATCGTTAGAATAATATCGAAGCAGATGGAGTGGAGTCAGTAGACTAGTTGACTAGTAGTACAAATGTAAGATGACGTTTTCGGTCGGATGTCTTGAGTACCAGTGAGTCGGATCGCAAGTATACTTCATTAAGGCGTGGTTTACGCAAATTTGATAATCAACCAAGTGTAAAATAGCAGCATTGGTGCTTTTCTTTAATTATTCTGGCAACTAAAGGTTCGATGATTTTAACTGATGTCGACAATGTACTGATTCCCATTTTAGTAAGTTGTGAACATTTGTCTGCAAAACTATTACTTTGTATATTTATCTGGGGGTGGGTTGGGGGATGGAGGTAAACAGATAAGACGACTTAATTATACGAAGAAGCATGTTCCTCGTCCAGTTATCAGACAGGTATGGGGAAAGTCGACCAGTTGTTTGTGTCAAACTTACGACGGAATTCAACTTAACTCATGCAACATTTTTATCATATAGTTGTGAAACATATATGATCCGACAAAGCAGGAAAGAGCGTGGTATTTCAACGCTTTTTGAAGAGGCGGAGGCAACTTTTGAGAGCCCGTACCCTGAAATACTATCCGTCCAGATCCATGATTCAGGGAAAAAAGATCCTGTGACTTTGACATTATTTGTTCCTTCTGGTGATCTCAGTACAGCTGTTGCCGGTGCTGATGCCGATAACATTATGGGTTGTGGTAAGGAAAAAGTATGGCACACTTTTTCTCCTTCGATTTCTATACAAATAGTTTCTTCTTTTGGCCAAATCGCTAAAATGAATAAACATATACTCTCCACTGCCGATCCAAATATCATTAGTCTTGTAACATGACTTTGGGGTCGGATAGTAATATGTTTTGAAGGCAAAATGGCCGGTGATTTAATTATTAAAGGGTGAGCTATCCTCGTGCAAAGAGTGAACATTCTTGAGATTTGAGATGATTGACGGATCGAAACATCGAAATGAGAAATATCGTCCGATTGGAGAAGGGGAGATTCACAATTTACATCTTTGTAGTTTTTTTCACTTAGTTCATCGAACAAAACTAACTCAAATATATGGAATGCATTGAGAGGTAAAAGAAAAACATAAGTATATAATTTACGAAATATCGAGCCAGCTCAACGTTTAAGATTGGGCGGCTATTTCGGTTTGCCGATACGTTATTTTTCGTTTAGGTGAATTTATGTGTTTTTAATTTTAAATGTTATCGGCCGTTTGCAAACTCTGCATATCTACATATCTGCATTTACCATACTAATTAATTTAAAGTGTCAAGATTGGATGCTCGGCGATAATGACATTAGAGTTTTGTCGGTATATCGTAGATTTATTTTTGGAGTAATTCTTTCGAGACTTGGATATTTATGTACAAGACGGTGGCGACATGCATGGGCCAGATTTTTGCAATGTAGCAAGCAAAGCTATGGCACAAACATCTCCTAAGATTTTTAGTTTAAAAATTCAAGCAATGCATTTGAGATATGACTTTCTAACCCTATATAACTCTGACTCCATATCCAAGTTTCTGGAAAATACCTTCGGAGTTTTTGTGCCGCAATTTCAGCTTTCAATTTTCTGGAGTAAAATAAGGCCCATGCTTTCGCACCTCCTCTATACTCCGCGATGGGTTCACCAGCAATTCTCCGAAGTGTCCCTCTATTCCCTAATAAAACCGGAATTCCATAACATAATATTTATATATAAGTTTCCTAAAGCAAGGTTCGGAGCCTTTTTAGAAATTAATTTGTCAGGTTTTATATATGTATATTTCTGCTAGGGTCTTCATTTTAAATTAAATAGTGTTGAACCTTATATAATTGGAAATGCTTTGAAAATTTAACTAACAACTTCCAATACGTGCGAATTATCAAGATGCAAATATGTTTTTCATTAGTTTTCATGACTCAGAGCACCTCAAACCACGAAAATTGCATTCCCAATGATCAATATCTAAAACACCAGTCTCTAACCCTATATATTCATCTGCCCATATCCAGGACTCAGGAAAATAACTGCGGGTCTTCGGCGCGGAACTCTTTGCCTTCGAATACTGCCGTGCCATTGGCGCGGGTTTCGCAAACCCCATCAGGGCTCTCGGCATGGCCATTACCAAATTTCTCGCTCCAAGAGGCCGAAACGGTCGAAAAAAGCTACCAGAATCTGTGAAATATTTGTATGACGTCACCAGGGTTATGACGTCAATTATGCTTCAAAGAAGCTGATGTGTCGAACTTTTGATTCACACCTTATTAGTTATGGAAATTAATTTGTGGTATTCGGTTATGTGATGACGTAACAAATTTGTGACGTTATCGTGACGAGTTTTCAATAACCATGCTTTATTAAACACTCTGTGGTTAATAAACTTCTTTGCATTCTCGTTATTCCAACCGTAATTTTTTCCTAACCCTATCTCTTCTTCAGCCCAGATCCAACTTTCTGGAAAGTAGCTCCTCGTTTTTGGCGCGGAAGACGATTGCGCCATCTGGCGTCTCAAGGGAGCAGGTTTGGCAGAAAAAGACATGAATCTGATTGGTCCACCTCCCCCTGCTCCGCCACCGAATCCAATTCCGCCTCGACAAATCGGACAACCAAAATCATCTGATCGTGTGTTATAAGTGTTAGTATCATGACGTAAACGTACCAGATTATACATACTAACTAAAATGGTTACATTTGTATCATTGCATTAAAAGTTTGTGATTTAAGTTCCTGGTAGCACTTTTATCCAACATATCTGAACTAATCTGTACATTCTATAACTGACTATACTTGTAAGAGCATAAGTTCGATCTGATGGTAAGGAAATACAGAGCTATGAAGTCTAAATTTAGCGATCTTTACTGGTAATGGGTTCGCAGCTTCAAATTTGTTATGTTTACAAATTTTAAACCAGACTTCAAGACATAAGATTGAAATTTTTGACAGAAACTTATAAATAGATTCTACAGCCAAAATTTTGCTATTACGGTATAAAACTAATGCAGGAATCTATTCTTTTACCCCATAGTCGGGTCGGGTTGAATTGTTAAATTTAGTTCGTTTTTCAATGTCTCGTAAATAGGAGACAGATTTAACCAATCTCAAACTCCAAAACATTAGTACAAAACACTAACACGTAAACTAAAGCTGAAACGATTGACTTAACCTCGTCTAACTTCGCTAAAATTGCACAGATTATCCTCCGCCAAGGCACGCTATTGTGAGGGGCCATGACGAAGGATAAACACATTTTTATTGCACCAAACTATAATATCAGACAAATAACTCCAAACACGTTTGTACCAGTCTCTTATGGAGTACACTAACTGATATTATTATTTGATGCAAGAAGCCGCCTTCGCAGTCAAATTCGATTTTAGCAAATTAAAATGTTGAATAAAAAGAGACATTTTCGCATGTGTTTGAATGTCTAGAGCGATTCCCTAATGCGGAACTTTACATACAATAGTTGAAATTTTCGAATAATTCTATGTCAAGAAATTTTTCGATAAAACCAAATATATAATACTCCTTCCCTTTAAAAACAATTTTTCGAGGCCGGAATTTAAAAGTTCGTGTACCCGTTTTGGCGCGAAAGTGTAATTTGTGGCGAATGAATTTGACTGCAAAGGCAAAAAAATAATAAACCAAACTCACAGTCCGGCTTGCTTGAATAGACGAGAGCATCGGTAAGAACAAGGATTCCGGAGTTCTGGAATAAAATAAAACAGCAAATATAGATAGATGAAAATAATGTCTCACAAAAATACTGACACTGCACTCCCATGCAGTCGGACACGGTTCTGCCAACTTTGAAAACTTATTTTAGTGCACTGTTTTTTTAGGGCTCAAAACCATTATACAAAGCTTATACAAAAATGAAGTGGTGATATTTTACGTAAAAGTTGACAATTGTAAATGGTAACACAAGTATTTTAACTGAAGAATATTTATTATTTTGCTGGTTGGAAAAAATAAACTTGACTATGACTACAAAGATTGAGTAATAGAGAATAAAGATTACTAAGAAATCTGTTTGTTTCAATTGAGTTTCGTAACTGGAAGAGAATACCACACAGATGAACGCGCAAATTTTGATATTCTAAGCGCATGGAATTCTATTACTGACGGAACGTGTTTTTTGATAACTGTTCTCCTACTTTTGTGTGGATCCATGTCTAAAACATTTTTGATAAATTTCTAATTACACGAATGTAGTTTTAAATGCAGAATTGGAAGACTGTTTTTGCCCAGGCCTTGGTCGGAGCGAGAGGTCCAAATGAGCGCCACATAAAAAATGATTGATTAGTCGTAGGGAGATACTTACATCAAATACTTCACTAACATCAGCACCTCCTATGGGGTATGGCCACCACCATCTGCCCCATCCGCCGCCCCATCCAATGGAACCGCTTGAAGCTCCATATTTATCCAAGTCTTGGAAAATCTAAAAGAAAGAACAAGTTTGTATACTTGTGAATCTGGGGTTACAGTGGGTCTGGATTAGGTCCAGTGATGGGATTCAGTCAGTTCGCACCGGTTCTATAGAACCGTCTCACTGATTTTTATGAGATCAGCGAACCGGTTAGCATTACTAGTTACTGTCAATGTTCTGTTTGTAACAGAACCGGCTGAAAAATATAACTTTTGTGAAGGAACCGGCTGACAAAAAGTTGAATCCCACCACTGATTAGGTTCCCTCTCTTTCGTACAGAACCTTATCAAGGTGCTGAAACACCCCCATGTAAAAGATAAAAGTTTCTCACCTTGTCTTTGGTGATATCATTGCCAGATTTGAGCAGTAAAACACTTTGATCAATTGCTCTCAGACCTACGAAAGATCCTGCTGCTGCGTTAACTGTAATACTAACTGGCATCCCTGCGTCGGTTTTAGCAGTACTTGTTGTCATGGTAACCTGAATTAAAAATCAGAAATATTAGTATTTTGAGACTGTCAGTGCTTGGCTTGGTCATCTGTCTTGAAGAACGGGGACACTATTCTCAAAAACTGCATGTGAGAAATTGAGTGTGCAATGCCGAAACGTAAAGTTGGCTGTGTAGAGTCTTTTTCAGAACGAAATGCGTATAATCGTCGTATAAAAATTAACGGTTAAATTCATTTTTTTGAGGTAGGACCTTGTCCTTATGTTCTTTTACAATTTTGAAAAACCTTTTTAATTGTTAGTAACGCAACGCAAGTTGTACGTCGGGCCGAGAGTTTTTTTGCTGAAATCGAGTCTCTCTGGTGGGTATTTTAGTTCGAGTCAGGTCATTTCTTTTGAACATTTTTTTTTGAGGATATTCGCTCGTAGCAAGTTCACTACGGGCGACCACTAAAACGCTAAAGAGCTAGAGAAAAAGTAACTCGAGTCTATCCCACTTTAGCCTATACCTACCTTGTTTTCGAGAGTAGCTTGGACTGTAATTTTCACGCTGTCGGCAACAATTTCACCGTCGGAACGAATGAATGATACAATGACGTAAACATTTGGTGACATATCTTTGGTGACGTCAAACATGTAACTGAATTTAGAACTGTCGGTTTCTTTCACGTATTCTGCTGGAGTGTAAAGCTCTTGCTTGAGCAGTTTTCCTCTGGCTAGGATCTGTTATATCAATAGAAAAATGTTTCATCTTAAACGTGGGCATTTAAATGTTCACATGCGCAAAATACAAGTGTTCCCGTGGTTTGAAATAAAACAGCAAAATTGATGAGAAATAACGAGTGCCACAGGAACGCAACAAACATAATATGGTATTCCCGAAGTATGTGAACCAAGATGGCGGATACCGGAACGTACTATGTATACCAGGTTGGGGTTAGGCCATAATTTCAGGTACAAATACTACGGGAGTGACTTGGCTAGTCCTCGAACTCGTAATAGAACTGAAATAAGGAAAATTGAAATGAAATTTTGGTCTAACCCTAGCAATGGCAACGAAAAAAAAAGATTGAAAAACACTCAATCCTAGAGCAATCAACAATTATTTATTTTTACCGTAAATCTATAACTGTCCGCCTCTTCTGTGGTGTAAATAGTCAAGCTGGCTTTGTCGCCTACGGTCAATGTAGTATCATCAGTAGAAACTTGGATGAATGTATTTGACGGCGATTTGAACGGGTCCGCTCCCCAACTTGTCCAGTATTCGTCTTTGTTTGGGTAAGAGAGGATTTTGACCTGAAAGCAAAGTTTGTTGTGTGAACTGTTTTGTTGAAATGACTAGGGCTGGGCATTTAGAATCGAATATTCAAATCGAATCGATTAGTAAATTATTCGAATTGGTTCAGAGCAAAAGTTCGAATCGCCACCATCTTGATTTTTCTTTCCGCCAATGGTCGAGGTAAATTTCTAAATTTTTTTCTATTAAAGCCATATTTTTTCAACGCAATTTTGATATATGACTCTTTTCTGTAGTGATTTTTTATGAAAAAGTTTTTTTTTATTGTGTGTGAACGCTCAGCAATCTGCCTGAGTGATGTATTCTATGTTTTCAGTAATTTATGTTTCCGCAGGATGTAATACAATAAGAAAATTTTATACAATTTTAAATCTCACAAGTGTTCGAGTCGAAAAAAAATATTCGATTCGATTCTGAAATCTTCACATATTCGAAAATACCCAGTCCTAGAAATGACACCATTTATAGCTTCTCAGAAATGAATAGTTGGAAGTATGGCTGGGCATTTTTGATAACCTGATGATTTTAGAATAAAATCAAATATTTTTTCCAAATCGAGATATGTAAATTAATAAAACTATGTAATTGTATCGATTGGGTTATTATGAGAATAACTATTTATCCTTCTTTTATGCTTTTGGGCCGTGGATCTGTATGGATATAATGCAAGAGTGTTGTAGCAAGATTGGATATAACTATCCTAAGTGATTCAAGAGTCATGCTGCACACAACACAAATATATTTCTGTAACTCTTCGTCTGACTTTGATGGTGCAAATCTGCGCTAAAGACTATATAATAGCATTTTCCTTTCTGATATTACTCAGTCTAGTCTTGTCATGTAGGTCTTCTCTATGACGTGATTGTGACGTCGTAATGACGTAATTTTTGGATGGAATAGTCAGGTGGGGGTTAGGATATACATGTACAAAAATCGGTATGTTACGCCCACTAGAAGTTTTTAAGGTGCCAAATTAGAGGAGACTTATAAATTTAAACCCACCTGGAAGTTTACTCGTTGGAAGTCGCTTGCATCGGCTGTGATCTTGAACATAGCAATCCCGTCTTTTCCTACTTGTAAAGGAACCGACATTTTTTTCGGTTCTCGTCTTCCATCTGAATTTCCTCCGAATGGTCGCCAGTTCCATCGATAACTGTGATCATGAATCAAGAATATTAGAAAATATATCAGGAGTGGGCACGGTCTTTGAATGTGAGCCAAAAATTTTGCCCATCAAAACTGGCGGGCCATATAAGTATGACGTAACGAGTTGCATTATATGAACAATGTTTAAAGTGTTACAAATACAACTGTGGAAAACAGTAAACTTCGTAGCTAAACTTAATTTAACCGCAATATCAACAAATTCCTTTAGCTATTTTTAACTAAAACTTCAAAAGTTGGTTTCAATTTGGTTGTGGCAGCATCAGGCGGGCCAGATTGAATACCTAGCGGGCCGGATTTGGCCAGCGGGTCGTATTGAGCCATGTTTGGTATATATTGTTTTTATATTAACTTGAAGTGAGTGGATTATCTCACATCGTTTTTGGAACGTTGCGGTAGTCAGTGAACCCGTTTTTGGTACTTCCGAAGTATGTGAACCAAGTTAACGGACACCGGAACGTAGTATGTGTACCAGGTTAGGGTTAGGCCATAATTTCAGGTCCAAAAAATACTACGGAAGTCACTTGGCTAGTCCCCGAACTTGTAATAGAACTAAAATAGAGAAAATTGAGATTAAATTATGCCCTAACCCCAACCTGGTACACACACAACAGGAGTACCCACAAATTGAGTTGACTTACGTATATTCAACATTAATAATCATATCCAGGTCCTCTCTGTCATCTTCAGAAAGTAGAGATCCATCTTGTTCTGATACTTTTAACTAAAAATGAAAAAAAGAAGACTTGAAGCTCCTGATTTGATGTTTATTTGACGTCATCTTTACGTTTGTTTGACGTCAGCGCCACGCGAACACTCCTAGATCAGGGTTTCTCAATTCTTATTATCTATATATATCCTTAGGCATCGATAGAATTTAAGATGAATGAAGTTGAAACCCCCAGTTACCGGCGCTTTTGCAAAGATAATGAAAATAAAAAACAACTCACGTATGCCACGTATGGAAGTCCAGCTTTGATGAATTCAGGTTTTGCAATCGCCTCGACTTTCATTCGCTTACTGTGAAGGTCAACAGACGTTGTAGCTGTTTAATGATAATAATAATATAAATTACAAGCTTTTCCTACTTCACCCAAAGCAACGCTTCACATAAGAAATAGTCTATAGGCCAGTGGTGTGCAACAGACGGCCCACGGCTCAAAATTCGGCCCATCAAGCCCTTAAGTGTGGCCTTTTCAACACTCAAATTTTTTCCATCAAGCATATTTTCCTTATCCGATATATTCAATAAGGCGCTCAAGTGGGTAGAAATACATTTTTTGCTCTTTTCACTGCGTTAAATCGTTTGTTGTTTTGCATTCATTACTGTAAGACTAAACAATAGCTACATTATCTTGAGTGGCCCAGCCCATGTCTGAAGTTGATTATATGACCCACCAACAATAAATGTCGCACACTCCTATAGCATATGCCATAGGCCAAAGTTTAAGGCTGCAAAGTCGGGGTTTGGCGCGCTTCTGTTGATATTGGTCGAAGGCATCATTTCAAACACTCCGAAGCGAAAGTAAGACTTCTTAATTTTTTGGAGCTCAAACTTAAAAAGCTTAAAAACATAAAAAGCTTCGACTGAATATTCTCAACAGGCGATTAGAGAAAACATGCATACACAAAATCTTTTGTTATGCTATTTTTCAGTTTTTAGTTGTGTTTCTGAAATTTATGTGCAGATCAAATAATTCAATGGTCTTTTTGTCTTCTCATAAGCTTATTATACCAGTACTTGCCAAGTGGTTAACTATTATAAATTAAAATGCTGGTAATGAGAGTGTAACTAGTTTGGGTCGAACTCATGAAAATACTCATTAATATGCATCAGAAACTTCGTAATAGCAAAGTACAGGAAGATATTTTCCTGGAGTCAAGGGTCATGGAAATGCAGTCAATAATATATACTCACCATTGAATTCGTCTCCTGTATTTTTGTCCTTGACGAACGCGGTTATTTTGAGCGGACTCGAACCATATTTGGGATTCCATTTCAAGATTTTTTCAATATCAGATGCATTGACGGAGAATGGAGCTGTTCCGTCGAAATCCTGCGAAATAGGAATATTGTTACTTAAAAATAATATATGGTGAAATTCTTTGATTTTAAAAAATAAATGAATTGCCCTATCTATAGCATCATCTTGAGGTCATGCTGTTCTCGTCACAAAAATGTTTAATCAGAATGCGATGACTTGGACAAATTTTATCTTTAAGTCTTATTCATACAACAATTGCAAGATAGTTCTCAACAATTATGCCGAATAGTCATTTGATCTGATTGTTATGGATTGGGTTTTAAAAAAGAGAATAAAAAAATCCACACGGGAAAATTCAATGTTTCTTACCGCAAATTTCTCCAGAATCATGTTGGGTTTTTGTCCGCGTGGTACCCATCTATCAATTGTGAATTCAATTCTGCCGCTTCCTTTCACTGGTTGTCCAAAGGTGAATCTGTGAATAAGCACACGCTTGCTTAAATGGGTACGTTTGGTACAGAATGACTTAGGAATTTTCGAATTAAATAATCCAATTTAGCGGTAGACACCCTCAGAACAAGTATTCAACCACCGTGTATGTATGTCATAACCTGGGTCAAGTCGTCATTCTAAAGACGAATCATCTTTATATGGAAAATCGACTTGTGTCGAGTTGACCAGTCATTCAAGGTACTACCACATCATTGTAAAGCGGTGGTTTTCAACCTTTTTGGTTGAACCCCAATAGAACATTCGAGAGGCTTGTGGAACCCAGTGCACCCATGAAACCCCGGAAGTGTGTATTAAATTATGAGGATGAATGAAAACAAATCGAAAGTCCTGACAAAACAATATGATATTTAAAGTGTAGAAAGCTTAATAATAGTGGCCTGATGGGTATTTAATTATATTTAAATATACAAAATGGTAGACTTTCGAATTTGAATCCGAGGATTGCCTGTTAAAACCAATATATTCCATAACTTGAAACCCTGTACATATAATAGCCGAATTCGAGTCGCATTTTTCGAGTCGCGTCATGTTTAAATTTAAAATTGACTTGAGACGAGTCATATCAACTGTAATTAAAATTTAATTTTGAAGAATTTTACTTACAAAGCTTCAACCTCTCCGGTAAGTTTCATAGACCCAGGGTGCAAGAAACTCTGATCAGTTTTAATTTCAACTTTGAACTTTGGCAGTTTGTATTCTTCAACTGATACTGTGATGCTCTCTTCATACCCCTGAATATAAAATAGTCAATTTTAGTAAGGTTGGACCACATGTGTCCCGCAGCATCATTATTTGTGGCCCGCGTTCTATTTGGTGTTGTTTCGTCTTAAAAAAAACACAGAAAAATTAACTTGAGACATTGTTCCATCACTAATGCCATTGTTGACGAGTGTTATAACTAGCTGAGACGACCAGCGAATATGAAGAGAGTGCTTGGCTATCATGTATTGTTAACTAGCTTTCTATCATTTCGGTCGTTAATATCCGTTGAAGCAAATAGCTTATTGTTCATACAGTCGGGGCGTCATGCTAAGCGCCAATCATTGCATACAACTTAAAAATGCGCCAGGAGAAACTCACGGAAGCGCTAATATCATAGAGAATTCTACAAATTGCTTGTTCGGTCATGATTTAAAACTTTATCACGAGGCAGTCAGAAGAAAATCGCGTTAGCGCTAATATATTATAGTATTTCCTATTTAAAATCTTCCGAATTGCTTGAGGCCCTTCTTGTCTCAAATTCAGCCAAGTATTTTTAGCTTTGCGAAAACAAAACTCTCGAAAGCATTACGAAAATATGTTTTTATTAAAATTTAGTTGTAAATAAATATCGTTCCCGAGCTTATAGTTTAACATTAAAACAGGCTTATACTCCGATTGCAAAATTGTTTTTGAATTCCAAAGCACGATTATATTTTCAAGAAGCATATTACATGATATACGATACCACTTTGCGTTGAATTACAATCGCTTAGAGTAGAATAAGTACGGACCTCCAGATGTATGGCCAAGATGGCGCACAACCTGAACATAGTATGTGTGTACTGGTAAAGATTCAGGTTGTGCGACATCTTGGTGCGCATACTTCTGGAGCACCATAAGTACTTTCGAGTGCGCGAGTAAAGCCACGTTTTATATTTGTTTTCGAAATCTCTCTTCGGGACCCTTTTTAAGAAATATAATGCCTATTGAATAAATCGTGGCACTTAAAGTTATAAACTACAGTTTTCGTGATACATATGACGTCACCAATGTGACGTAATATACCTCTTGACTTATAAAACGTGATTTGATGTGTTTACGCATATTGTAAGGACGTCGTGATTTTACTAAAAATTTTGAGGATGATAAATAGGCATCTTGAGTGGTTTAGGGATACGTTGAGTGCTTTTGAGTGGCACGCGCACATTGAGAAATTGTTCGCTAATAAGCTGCCTGGCAAACCGTCGCGTGTACACAGGACGAATTATAAATGTGGTTTTGAAGACTCAAAACATTTCAGAATTTTGGTTATCGCAAATCACCGGCGAATTTAAATAGTCGTTGAGAAAATTCTATAACATTTTAAAATTTTGGTCATCGCATTTAAAATACAATGTGAATACATTTAGAACATGTTCTAAAGAAAACTTTCGTCCCATAAAATCACGTGATTATATCCATCACTTTTTGTGGCGCAAATTAAAGCAAGAAATTCTGAGTGACAAGACGGGTTTTTCAAAACCGCTCGAGTCAAAACTAAGATTACAATATTAACGATGTTTCGATTCCTGGAAAATCCTTTCCGAAGTAAACACGATAAACCATCATTGTACTCATTTGACGCAAGATTCAAGTTCTATACCAACAGGTTTTAATCTATATTTGCCACATATTAGCCGCCAGCGTTTGATAGAGGTTTTACACAAAATTAAAAGCTCCGCATAAACATATCAACAGACAATGAATTAAAAACTTGTATTACTCAGACCTGGGAAACAACTACTTATTTTGTATCTTCGTTTCAGTCCGTCGCTATGACGGTGATATTACGAAATTGAATCAACGAAAATGTCTAAAATTTATATTCATTGAATTCCAATTATTGAATAATTTTCAGTACAGTATAAAACGTATTTTACGACATAATTGACGTATATGCTCCGGCTAATGATGAAAATTTAGATATCGTTTCTTACATTGGAGTAAATTTCTTTGTTTCCGAATTTAGAGTATTAAAATTTTTGCCCAGTTGTAACGTTGACAATTGGCAAGTTTTTTTAGTTCCCGCTGAGAGTCCACCGTATGTTAATTTACTTAGATATTACATTTATTTGAATTTTCAGGAAAATCAGCGCCCGCAATTCTGCGTTGTCATTGTCTGAGATGAATCTAAAGACAAATCGCCCGAAGGCAGCGTTTTTTTTATTTTTCACATCAGACGACTCGTCTAAGTGATGGGTAAACAACCACAAGGTATCGATAATACAGATTACTGGAGATTAAAAAGATTAAATTTACCATATGATAAGCGAAGAAAAAATCGCTGAACTATACAAACTAAGATTTCTATATTATAGCTTTTACTTTGGATAAAAATAACTTTTTATTCATAGTTGAGATATGAGATTTTTATAAAGTGTTTACTGTTAAAATGCTGCTGGTTTTTTCCATAAGGAAATTTTCCCAAAGCATTTTTCTAAGAAATATATGAAGCTGATCTCTGAGCAAAGTCACAGGCGACCACTACGTGACGAGAGTTTTGAGGCGCAGTTCCTACCGCTTCATGGCGGCTCCTGCCACGAACGAACCGCACCGTCTCTTCCCATTATTTTATGACGGTAGCGCCGGTATATTAACAAAGTCGTGTACCCGATTTTAGTTTATCATGCGGAATTATATCTACTTAAACCTGAAACCGAACCCCAAATCCATCAAAACTGGATCTATTCATAAGGAAAATGTTACAACTCATCAAAAGTTTGTCACCATCAGGGGCAGCCCTGCTATTACAGCCTACTTGTCTTGGTTTGTGGTCGCATCATTTTATCCGCCATGGTTTTCAATTTGCTGACGTGTTAACCAAACGCCATTGGTTTGTGGCAGTAGTAAGGGAAAATGAATTCGTCCTATATAGTATTTTAATGCATACAGTACAAAATTAAGTCTTTCGAGTCAGTGGTCTTGAACCAGACTTGGTGAGATAGTTAGTATTCCGTGAGCTGTACCCTACACCACTGTACAATTGTAAAATCAACTCACGTAAACTTTATAGGTAATTCTCCAATCACCAAGTGTTGCGTATCTTCCCAGTTTGAACTCTGAACCCGCAACTCCGTTACTCAATGCGACGTCACTTTCCATCAAAATAACATTGTTCATCGGATCGGCGAGTTTGTATGTCACAGTCGGAGTTGTACCGTCGGCGTTCATAAGTGGAGTGAGGTCGGGTGTGGTGACGACTCCACGGAATTTAACTATAATAGACGAAAAATACGTAAATGGATGAAGGAATATTGCCGTATAGAGCTGTCAAAGTCTAGACTAGATCAAGAGTGGGCAAGGTTTTTGGACCCGGGGCCAAACATTTTGCTGACCTAGACTGGCGGGTCATGTAAGTGTGA
Organism: Styela clava; assembly: GCF_013122585.1. Taxonomy (NCBI): domain Eukaryota; kingdom Metazoa; phylum Chordata; class Ascidiacea; order Stolidobranchia; family Styelidae; genus Styela; species Styela clava. Next base: position 3,589,800 of record NW_024102832.1, on the reverse strand, counting down.
CGTAAAAAATTAAATTTTATGAACAATATTTACAGTGTTACAAAAGCAAAAGTGGAACAGAATAAACATCATGCCAAAACTAAATTTGATCGCAATATCAGCAAATTCCCTGAGTTATTTTTTTTTAGCTGAAACATCAAAATTTAGTTTGGTTGTAGCAGCACCAGGCGGGCCAGATTGAATCAAGCAACGGGCCGAATGGTATGCTCATGTCAGATTCTAGATCATAGGACAAGTCCATGCATATGAAACGAATAACTGGTCAACTGTTCCCCCATCCGGCATGGACTGGTAAACTGATGAGAGGACATGGTAAGCCATTATGCCGAATTGTTTACTTTTCTCTCCTTAGAATAAGTTTGAAAATTCTGTTTAACGTAATCCATCGACAGAACCCAGTGTGAACCAAACTAGATAGGTCGGTGTTTTGAAGCATTACAAAATTAACGTTAGAGATTTATATCTCGAATCCAAGTGAGGTATAATCATTTGTGAGACGATTGCTGGACTTTTTAACGGTGGTTCTCCTTACCCTTATATTTGTGTCAATGGAAAAACTAACTTCCCGATATTTCTGCAAGTCATTCCCGATAATTTTGCAACAGAACGACAGTTCGCCATATGATTCAAACCATAGTCTATTTTCATCATCTTCCCGTTTGATATAAATAATGTGTACCGTATACTATGACCCCTGTACTCTCAATTTAGGCAAAAATTAAAAAAAAATCAGCATGAATGTTAAGATTACTTGTATGTCCTGGTTGATAAATAGCTTTATCAGTTTGAATGAAAATAGAAACAAATTTCTTCTGGAAGCTGATATCGTTCTTCTTAGTTTTGTTTTGGAACAAGGTTTCACCAGTAACTGTGTCTTCACCATGGATCGAAAAATAGAAATCTGTAGGTCCGTCATAGTCAGCGGGAACCTGAATATAACATAATGGCTTTAAGATGGGCGGGCATGGTATCGTAATACACTGAAACCGCTATATATATCGACTCAGAATCGGTCACTTTGTTGTTTTATGTCGGTTAAAGCATTTTATTTGCATATTAATATTATCTCAAATCGAGTTTCCGAATACATGTGTGTTTAATAATCCATATACGAAGCATTAAAATATATAATTTGCAAAAATAATGAATTTCAGAAATAGAACTGCGTTTAAGGATTCAGCTTACCGGTTGTATGACAACTCTTTGGCTTGAACCTGAAAACGCAATGATACAAATAGTTTAGATGTGTGTAATTCCGTGTTATTCATTAGTAATTGATTACTTTACAAACAAATAAATACAAGTTTATTTCTAGTGATGTTGTATACGATCACCCCAACTAAGACCATCTAACCATATCCCTAACTCTACCAAATAATTAGTCCAGGTTAAATGAAATATCAATTGATATTATATAGGCTTAGGTGGGTTGGGGGAAGGGGATATTCTTCAGTTGTGAAACGGGATCAACTGAAGAATCTCCACCCCAACTGCGACATGCGACAGACTGTTGCTGTTTGAGTCATCAAGGAAACTACCAAAAAGGGCCGGAATGTGAAAAAACCAAGGCAGCAGCTAAGGTCAATAAAAAAACAGGAGCAAAGAAGTGACTGCAAGCATCTGGCGCCCATCAACAGCCTCAAAAAAAGTTCATCCGTTGTGTATAGCGTAAATATCACTCACCGCTGTTGATGACCGTTATCTGTGATACGTCGAAAGTAGAATCCTCAGAAACTAAAGTGGCGGTTACTCGTACGGGATTTTCGCTCTTGATTATCTCAACGTCGAAGGCAAATGGTGTCATTGGTCGAACATATTTAGGCAGGAAAATGGAGTAGGTACTGAGGAAACAAAAATTGAATTGGTAAATTATAGTAGCATAGAAAAGGCCTTGCAATCCAACCGGCTTTAGGCCTCTGCAACTTATGCGGTCGCAGTGGCCCCACACTGCCATAGTTCCCGCGCTTGGCCATTCCTGCTATTTCTTGTAATAAATAGTAAATGTGTGTATTTTTTTGCAATAGTGTGGATCTTGTAGTATAAATTTTATTATCAGGCGTCGAGAGCAAATCAAATATTTTCAAAAGTCAGATGAACTTGTCGAGATGCCGATTACGGCAACACCTGGAACATGGGTGGGTGAGGATTTCGTACCAGCATCAGGCCGGCCAGTTTGATATACCCAGCGGGCCGGATTCGGCCCGCGGGCCGTAGTTTGCCCATGTTAGATCCTGAACATTGATAATTTAGTGAAGTGAAAAGAGCAACTTACTTCTCTCCTACTGCCGCCTGTGTTGCAATCAACAGCAACGACAAGGTTGTCAGTAATTTCATCTTAGACTGTTTAATTCTGGAAAAATAAATTAAAATTGGTTAATAGAGTAACATATATATTTTATTCGAATTCTGTGCAGAATATATTTATGATATAATATGAACCACAATTCTGCCCGTCACACTAAAGTGATTTACGCATTCATATTTATTAAACCACATTTGTACTAATAGAATATTCCGTAAACAAATACAAAATAACGAAAAACATTAACCTACACTATTCGACGTAGTACTCAAAACCCAGTAAAGATTACTATATGCTAGCATTTTCTTTCAACATTCGAGTGTGTTTATTTATTCTTAATATTTGTATTCAAGTTCCTTAATTGCTATCTACGCTTAGATGAGGATTTGCGATATTCAAGCGTACATAGAAAAGAATTTTTCCTACGAATTGTTGATTCTTTAGTTCTGTAGATACTTACAAAATATATTCTTGCAACCAGTACAAACTTTTATTGGTTGCTGACATGCTTACTAATACCATGTGGTACTATATAAAATGACGTCATAGATGAGACCGTTCTTATTATCTCAAAAGTATTTTTAATCAACGCTAACAACAACTTTTCTCCTCGATTCCGAATTAAATTTCACCGGGTTAGCCTTTCGATATAGAGCCCGCCCACTCGTTGTTAAGTTGTAAACAACTTATAAGTTTACACCTAACTCCTTGGATTAGTATTGTCGGAAATACCTCGGCAACGTTTCCTAGCACTTTCTTTTATATATCAAATGTGGGCATTCGATTAATTAAGTGACTTCTGCTTTGAAAAATTTAACGTCTATAATATTCGATAAACTTAGTAATTTTTTAAAAAAATTCGCTCAGGGCGAGATCACTTGCCCCCACTCAGACTGTAATGAAACTAGTCTCAGAACAAAGCTACGCATATATATATAACTCGAACCCTATTAAATAGCAAAACTTTGTTGAAGTAAAACATGATATTTGTGTATAATTAAACTTGGTTTGAATCTTTTGAACAAAACCTCCGACACTACTGCAAACATGCGAGATTTGAGAAAAAAACGGCAGGCATGGTTTTCAGCAGGCATGGGTTTTAGCAGGCATTTAGGTGATCGGCAATACGTAACTCCGCTCTTTTGCTCCGAGTAAACGAGACCTCGCCTGCACTGTCTACCTATTTCACATTTTCACTTCTCGCCAAATCGTGTCTGCCCCTTTCTGACTTTATCTGCCATCTTGTTTGTTTATGTACTGTGTTATTTGTTGTCGTCGCTAACTAATAAGTGTCATTTGAGTCGGTAATTGCTCTCTTTAGGTTTTATTGCCTCATTACATTGGACACGCGAAAATTAATTTGCCGCTGAGTGGCTGCCGCAAATGAGTCTTCATTTTAGTACTTTCCATTACTGTAATTACGCTATTTACGACCGCCAAGACAATAATACGGGACATTTCTAACTACACTAAGAGTAAACCTACTGCCTATCTTTATAGCTCTCTACAGAGGGTGAAATTTAAATGACAATTGGGAGAATATTTCCATCTCTATTCCTAACTTGGTGCCTATATGGCTGCCCGATAGCCCTTTACAAAGTAGGAGGTTCAAGTCCATGCTTCCGAAAACAAAAAACGTACTAAGTCTTCGCGTACCCGACATAACCTGGTAACCTGGCGAGAGGCGTGGTTCGTCATATGATTGAGCCGTCTTATCGGCTTCCCTCTCCCGGGATAAATATGTAAATCCTATGTAAGCGGCGATCATGTAAACAAACTTATTCCAAGTCTCATAATCGTCTACACAAGACTCTACAATGCCATTCAAATGGCGATTTCGACGATATATCCATCGCTATTTCTAACCTTCTGTATGTGGTATGGCAGCCCTATAATCGTCCATGTTTAGGCCATTCAGTTCCAATCGCGAGCATATATATTTACCATAAATTTGAAACTTTTCGCCGGGGAAAGAAAGACGGTTTAAAAGCTTGAGCACGTGGAGAACCTCGGTCCTATGATTATAGATTGATTATTCTGTCGGTGTTTTATTTTTTTAGTTGTTTCACTCGAGGGGCGATTTAAAAAAGTAATAAATACAAGTCAAAACTCCATTTTACGTTCATAATTCAGTTATTAAATTTAGAATTTCATCATTTTTCCAGCTTGACGAATATTTCCAAAATATATCAAATTATATCATGAAATCTGGAACTTTTCAATCTGAATTTTATAGTAGGGCCATCGTGTGTTTCATTGCAAACGAACTCCCGTTCCGTAAATAGTAAAAAAGATTCTTACCTTACAAGTTGTGTAGTCTCCCTCTCTCTCTCTTACTTTTTAGCAAGAGAACTAACATTTAGCTTACGAATCTTGGATTTATATAACGCTGATCGACTCTGCCCTTGGGGCTGAGATGGAAAAAAAGCTTCGACGCGACGAGAGGTAAAGAGCGCAATCGCGAGTACGGTTTCTGCGTACAAAAAAATGCAAACCGTTGAATTTGAAATAGATTAATTTAGATATGCACGCAACAAATTAGAAAACAAAAATGTAAAAAGATTTCATATAGTAACTTTGTATCACTTGTTATCTGTCCGTTCTCACAGCGATGTGGGCAAAGAAATGAAATAAACAATTTAATGTAAAAGACCTTTGCATCTTAATTAAATAGAAAAAGTCGATGGGTTAATTATTATATTGTGAGAACCCATTTCTAAAAAACGATTTTTATTTCTAATTTCAAGTATATAATAACAGACCTACCCAATGGCGTGCTATAGAGGCAATTCACAATCAATAATAAAATTGAATCTCCTAAGATAGAAAACAGATATTAAGATCACAGATTATGCGTAATAAATAGCGTTCACGCTACAAAAGAAAGCGAATGCCGCAAAATATGTCGCAATTCAAAAAGTCGTGCAGAACATAATTTCGAAAATAAGATTTGCTGACTTTTGTCAAAATATCTCACGTTTTTACGAAGCTTTTATTAATATCACTGGCCAAGCTTGGTCGATACATGTATTTCGTTAGCGTAAATTTCATTTATACTGTAAGAAAGAAGTGTCATATTAACTGATATTGCAATGTAATGTTTTATAATTACTTGTTTGAGTTTTTAATTTACCAATATTTCAAGTAGCAAAACTAATACGTAGAACACCACTTCAGGATACCTTTTCAGGACAGCTTTGGATTAGCGATAAATATAAGATCCCAATTGCTATTTCTAATACACCTCCGTACCGGACTATATTATTAGAGGCTAATTAATATACTTTTCGGAGTCGGGGTGGATAAATGGTCCCTATAGACATTTATACGGTTATTGGATTAATATTTAGATATCTGGTTTGTACTACAGGTAGATATTTGTTCATAATTATCATATTATTAGCTTCTCAAGTAGTTTGCTCCATAGACAGTAGGACTGACATATGGTGGCTATTTGCTTCGCCTTCGCAGTAAAAGACTATTGGGCTAACTTATAAACAATTGGGACGGTCCCAATCGTCATTTATCCTCTGCTGCAGAGGGATATTTGGATGTCCACATGAGTATTCATCTGGTGTGGACCTGATGTGGGCAAGGTTTTTGGACCTGGGTCCAGAAATTTTGCCCATCTAGACTGGCGGGCCATGTAAGTGTGACGTAAAAAGTTACATTTTATGAACAATATTTACAGTGTTACAAAAGCAAAAGTGGAAAACCATAGGCCTTGTGCCAAACCTAATTTAATTGCAATCTCAACAAATTCATGAGCTATTTCCAGCTAAAACATCAAAATTTGGATTTAGGTTGGTTGTGGCGGCTTCACGCAGGCCAGACTGAATTACTCAACGGGCCGGATTTGGCCCGTCGGCCCTAGTTTGCTCATGTCAGATATAGAGACTAGAACAAATTTCAGGGTAGCTGCAAAAATACAAGATGTTGTATTATGTGATAAGATGTATAAATGAATTTAATATTTATTGACCTTCATTTCTTCAAGTCCGAGTTATCTATCGCCCACCTTATGATTAAGTTTCATTTAAACGTCGCTCAGCAGATCACGACAAAAATCCCGCGACATTTCGCAATCTTGATGTGATTGTTGCACACTAGTTTTTTAAAAAATTTGTTAACGGAAGCTCACGCACACTCACTCAAAATTAAAGGAGCCGCGTCTCCGAGCAAAGTATCGTTAGTTCATGTTTTCAGAGTCTAAGATAAAGGACATTAGAGTAAAAATTGAATACAACACAAAATTTATACGACATATCACGCAAATCTGGTGTCTTAATACTCTTAATTACATGTAGACGCCCCAAAGATTTCCCAAATATGGCGACTCATATATTTGGGACACATTCTAGAGAAAACATAACTTTTTTGCAAATCGTCCTAGATTACTAAAACTTATTAACGCAATCATACGCAAACAGAAGTTTAAATGTAGAGATTTTTATGAGTTAAACACAATTTAATAATTCATTACTCTCTTTTTGTAAAAGTAATAAGGAAATCTATGGATTCTATCCTGTATATTCATGCCCGTTGGGTTGTTAATATAAAGTTGCTTTATTATAAACTGTTGAAATCGAGTATAAGTGCTGGACATTTTGAACATTGAACAAGAGGGAAAATGAAGACGATCGTTAAGTCTTTATTCAGCTTCAAGAAGTTTGTAAATAACTTTTGAGTGTTTTTCAAAACCTCGTGTTCAACCACTCATTCATTAACTTGTTTGTCCGTAAACTGAAGGAGATTTTTTTCAACGTTTTGACGAATACAACTGACTCATATAGCATAATAAACGTACAATGATGATAATTTTTTTATACGACAACGTTTATCACAGCTAAGCTTTAAAGTTGTTTTTTAAATATACAGCGGTTGTTATTGCTGATATTATTTTGTATTAACAGTCGTGATGCATTTTTTGCAATCGAGCGTTTCACATGGAAAGGGCGAAAATGAAAAAAAAGAGTCTAGGGAAAATGGGGGTTTTCAACACTTGTAATTTGTTTTATTAAAATATCTCGTTGAATATCGCTTCACACTATGATTAGATACCTTCTGAAAGAGCATATATTGCATATTTTGTAATAAACGTTTTTTTTACATTTCAACATTTGTCCTTTTACCTTGAAACCCTAACAAGAAAATCGTTATACTATGCAATATTTTTTAAAGTTAAAACGAATTAGAGTAAGTGTATAGTTATCCCTATCTTGTTGGTGTAAAAGGGTAGTTAAGAAATTCTAAAAAACGTTGAACCGTGCAGCTCTGGAATATCACGTACGATATATAATTGATAAGACTGACATCCTTTTCCTTTAGAACCATCAACAGATACTCATATCACGATTGTATTTGTCATTATTTATCATATTTATATTTAGTTTTTAATTAATTTGTATTCAAATTTTGAAAAAAAAAATAATAAAAATTGAGTTTCACTTTTAAATGGCAATGATTTATTGGATAAAGCGTAAGATTATGGTAAAGTAAAAACATTTATGCTCATTTCAGAATTCTTTATAAGAAAACGTGAAAAAGATCTTATTCATTTGTCACTATTTCCCATTTAGTCTAGATGCACTTAAAATCATTTAAATAGGAAACAAAGCCGTTGATAAATTCAACTCTAGTAATTGACCCTGAATAGAGTTTGCAATCGCTGCATTTGATCCTGCGAATGAATTTGCAGTCGTTACGTCATGGCCACTTTTATAAATTCCATATGATGCAAATCATTTTACAAACTTGTTAAATAAAGTCGGTTGACCCTTGGCGGTAATCCCCGTTTTTACCAAATAGAGAAAAGATATAAAGCTGACATGGGCACACCACGGCCCGCGGGCCAAATTCAGTCCGTTGGGTAAATCAATCTAGCCCGTCTGATGCTGCCGAACCAAAATAAAAGCTCAAGGAATTGGTTTAAATTGCGATTAAATTTAGTTTTGACGTGAAGTTTTTGATGTCCCTTTTTGCTTTTGTAACACTATAAATATTGTTCATAAAATTTAAATTTTTACGTCACACTTACATGGCCCGTCAGTCTAGGTAAACAAAAATTTTGGCACCTGCTGGTTCAAAAATCTATAGCCTACTCTTGATATACAGTGACATTCTTGCACAATTGGTGATTCGCGTGAGGCCTTATCGTGGTTGGTCAAAGACAGAAATCGTTTCGAAATCGAAGTATAAAACATTATAAACAGGGCTATCATGTTTGCTATCACTAAAATTTATTCAGGTCCGATGAGTTCGAATTTTCACTCTAGGTGGTTCTGGTTCTCAGATGATTTTTGTCACGAACTGAAACAAAATTCATCGCGCGACATCTCCATGTGACTGGTGAAATATTCTTTCTAATGATTTCATGAAATATCAAATTAATCAGACTACGTGACAAGCGTGAAGTTGGAGTTCACCAACTTTTTGGATTGATTGGAAATATTTTGGGCGATATTTAAAGCATTATTTTGCATAAGTTGATGTTTCTTAAACTGGCATGATCAATAACTCTCCTCCAAAGTTTATCAACTCTTGGATAAAAAAAAAACAAGTTTGTCATTAACGCAGCATACGAATTGAACAAATTTCAATCAATTCAATTAAAATTGAATTAGTCGAATGAATAAGTGAAGGCTCGCCTTAAAAACCGCTTCGTGGCCCCTATGTGCGTCGAGAGCCCAGTCGTTTGTATTCCAAAAGTAAATTCTCTAAACTGAGGAGGAGTGAGGAGTGGTTACGGTTTCACTTATTAAATAATTCAATTGCGTTTCGTTTCGTTCTTGCTCGAGCAGAATGTGACCATTTCCCTAACGGTTCAAATAAAATTGTCAATTTTTTCCACGGATCAGGACGACACATCTGGAATCCATCCCGATGCCTTCATACCCAGACTATGTCGACGGAAGTTTTGTGGATCATTTTCTCTCAATAGAGATCACCATTGTGTCTTGTGTGAACCGATATTCACTAAGATCTCCGTGTCAAGAATAATCCACAAATTGCAGTTCTTACGAAGTTAGTAGTTGCTTGTGTTTTTTCTTTTTGCTAGTCTGCTTTTAGTTTAGGGATCAGAAACTTGCTTTGAGAAACGTGTGTAAAAAATTGAATGGCGTTCGTGCATTATAGAAGAAACGATGGTTGCGGCAATGCTTAAAGCAAATTTCCCATTACTAGTTCAAATCGAAATTATATGTCGCCGAGCTAAACTCTGCAATTAAGTATTGCGACATTCATTGCAGACATATTGCAGCCGCGATACGGTCAATTGCAGCAATCGCCAATTTGCACCGTAACAAATTTCAAAACCATGTGGTCTGTCACGTTTTGGTATTTTATTTTCAGCTGGTCATTTTCCATTACTGCAGAATCAGCCGGTATAATTGATTGGATTTTGCAGCGAAATACTGAGAAATCAGCTGCTAACTATCACGAATACCGGCATCTTATATTAAAATGAACTCTAATGAACTTAAATTGCGCAATTATGATTGCGGTGGTAAATGGGAAGTTTTAAAAATATATTCGCTGCAAGAAAGAAGATTTCAATCCTCAATAAATTCTGTACAAATAGCCGTGATTATGGGAGTATTCTAAAAACTGGAAAAACATATATTTTGGATTTTTAACACCTGAAATATTTTAATGAAATACAGGTGTAATACGGTGGAGGGGGTTCGCCCCCCATAAGGATGGGGTGTAGGGATATCACTCACTACACTGTAGGATGACCCGTGACTCGCGACTCGGGGTTCGGGAACTTTTATTCAAAACTGCCATGTATATAAAAATTTTATCAATAAACCTAACATGCAATTCGAAAGTCCTGCTGCACACTAACACCAATGTATTTTTGTAGATATGCCTTATCAGACATAGTATGGTCATTTTTATTCCTGCTACAGCATTCCTACATTATACGCATACGGATACCCTAGCGCAAAGGCATTAGGAATGATTGAGAGTTTGTCTCGCGTTGTCACTACTGATAGGTATATATAATAACTTAATGTTTGCAATTTTTGAATTCTATCCATGCCAAGTTTGTAATGATCGTGAGAGACACAAAAGTTGCAAAAATATAAATGTTTGTGATTTTAAATACATGTGAAACTCAATAATAATACAACATTTTCATACATCACGGACAATTAAACTTTCTGCTTGGTAGCCAGCAGGCTTGGCAAGGGTAATAGTACAAGCACAAATGCTAACGTGTACCTATCATAAAAAGGAACGAATAGGAAGGTTTTATCGGGCTTTAACCTCAGTTTTAATTATATGAGGTCAACTCCATAAATTCGAATTTAACAGCGCTGATTGGTCATTAGTCGGTAGTTTTCATTTTATAGCTACGAGACCTCCTTTCCTTCTAAGTGAGTGCGCGTGACCTCGCTTTGAGCAAATTTTATTTTCCATATAAATATAAATATTACAGGAATATCCCTGGCCTGGTTCACAAATTTCAAAATTTGTGTCAAGATTGGGGATCTATATGTACATTATGTCCATGAAGTCTATTTACAATTTCAATTTTGTTATGAAGTCAGTTCTCAATGAATCTCAACCGAGTTTGTTGTATTTTAATTAGTAGTTGTTTATAAGTATTTTTACTTCATTTAATACATCTGTGAGGGCCAAAACAATATATGTTATCGATAAATTATTCATATTCTAGAGAGAATATAACTTTTGTGCAAAGCTCCTAGATTACTAAAAATTTCTTCATATTGAAATCATTTATTTCAAACAGAAGTTAAATTATTAAATAGGTTATTTTAGGTTATCTTATTTGCATGCTAAAAAACATGACATGAGATTTCGTTGTTTATGGCGGAGGAACCAGAATTTGAAGTTTTACTTTTGAATTCATGGTCGGAGATAAAAAATATTTTTACCAAACATTTTCAGAACAAGGCACGAATCTTTTAAAAACAAATTTTATTTGTCAAATAGTATTATACAAAGCACGAAAACATGCATTATATTCTGGAAAATGAGTCACTTAATACATCAATACAATAACATATCAAATTATACATTTGAAACCGCAGTTTTTTAATATTATAACTACCGGTATAACTTTTTGAGTAGGACGGTCACGAATCGAAAATTTCAGTCCGTGCCCTGTACTGAAGATCAAATTTGATACCTTGTGGCGTCATAATACGCTTATATTATATTCTGTTACGCCATAGAACAGCCATGCCTGTTCGAAGTAAATATAACGACGTAGGCCGCAGAATAGCCTTAGGATACGTCAGTCTAGACTCGCATAAACTTCATTTTTATCTTTAATTTTTATTTATATAACTGACTTAAATCATGAGGTCTTTACTATCGCTTTTAATTTGAGTAAATATATCACGTCTTTATTGCCGCAAAACGTTTTTTCAAACGTTTTCACTGTTTTATGGAAATAAATAAGAAGATTAAGTTACCGGCACTTCAAATTGACGATGCTGTAAATGCCCAGAAGCTGTTGGGCGAGTTCGCGTCCCTTTGCAAAATAATGTTACATAGCGAAGGAAAATATTGAACTCACCTCAACCATTGCGGTACTGCGTAGGCAATATTACTTTGTGACATAGAATATACCGGTAATTGAAAAAACACGCTGAAATAGATGGGCCTACTCTCTAATAGGGCTTCAAGTATAAACACAAAATAAATATTTTAAATCAAAACGTATAGTCGGTAATTAATCTTTGACTAATTTTTCATCATTTTTTAAAGTCAAGCACATTGCAAAATAGCAAGCCGTGTTGTAGGCACACTTAAAATAAATATTATGCAACAAACTTTTAAAATGTTCCATGCAGCACTTTTCAGTGATTTATTTATTAGTAAATAGCAATACGGACATGAAACACATTCATGTAGCTCGATAAATTACTTTTTCCTGGACAAAGGGATTCGTAAGAAACAGATAGTTTATACTGTTGGATATATCGCAATGATTGATTCGGTTACTTTGACATAACGGTATATTTCCAACTTGTCGCAGTTAATTTTATCATTCGCTATCAATTAGATGAGATTCATTGCAATTTCTACGTTGTGTTTGTTAGTGTAGCGAACTATATATATTTACGTTTCGTAACCTATTGATGTCAAGTAAGTTGACTGAGAAGCAGTTATTCCACAATTGGTACGTCGGCAAAGTTTTAATAAAAAAGGCTTTATGACTACAGGCACGGCGAATTTCTGCAAATGTTATTTTCGGGCTTGTTTGCAAAATAAATCAGCTGATATTTGTAAACGTGACCGGTAACAGCCGACTTATGTCGCAACCCTCAGACATCAGAAATTACGAAATTCTTGTACGAAATCGGTGCAAACAGAAAGTAAGGAATTAGTCATATTCATTTGTATATTTTAAAGTCAATAAAATTAAAAAAACGGCAGTTTACAAATACAGGAAAAGTTTATTACACGAAATTATTTGGGAAGGGAAGTCGCGGAATACCAAAGCTGATTATTAATCATCGCTAACCATACCCAAATTTTGGAGTGAAAACTATATAAATTCTAACCACAAAAAGCAACGCCCGAATCGAGTTTTTAAGTTTGTTGTTTACTTTTTGTTTTGTTTACGCTTTGTTGGTTTACCAAATAAAACAGAAGCTAATCACTTAAATGCTATTATTGGGATTCGCATTTCAGCACAGACACCGCCACATGACTTCAAATTGTTTTTCACTACTTTCGCTCACCTAAATTTATTTGCAATTCTACAAGTAAGCTTTGCTAGTGAATTTTACTTTCTCGTGTTTATGTACATGCTGTTTATTAATTTTTTACAGTATAATTGTCGTGATGTGTTTTCCATTTGTGTGAGTGTGGGTAAATGGGCACAAACGCTTGCAGCGTTTGCTATAAACCTTTCCCTACGTTTTGCCCATTTTCCCGATCTTTTCTTCGACCTTGCTTTTTTTTTTCATTTATTTTGTGTTCTATGTTCTAGACGAAAGATCAAAATAAAATTGCATTGTATAAAATATTGTATTGTCATGATATTTTCACACCCTGTGGGAAATAGGAACCTGATATCGATATTCCGCAACGACAATATATCACACATATATACCATTTTTTGCATAAGCAAACTTCTCCAATCTCCAGGTATAATGAATCAAATTAATCAACACGATGCTATTCCAGACATCAGTACTATATTTTATCCTTTTATGGAGAGCGTGGCGAGTGTCGCATCGTTCTAAGTGTTAGGAATAAGCTTGCCATCGCACCCTCGATTACCCTGCGTACTCTTCGCTAGTTTGAATCTTGTGGTGGATAATTAAGGATTGCCCCCCATCGCCGTATAACGGTTCGCGGTTTGTCGGTTACGACGATATCCGCCGTCATCGTATGAAACAAATTACAATACCGACTGGTAACCGGACAAGATGCCATCATACGCAATATGATTAAGCCGTAAAATTTGCTTTCCTCATCTCGTGATAAATTAATACTGTGTATATCTGTAAATTAGCCTTACAAAATGTGATTTGTTAATCATCACGAAAGGGCAGTGTCAGAATGTTGAGCAAAATGTGGCGGTGTGGCTCATCGTGCTGGGCGTTAGGAATACGCTTGCCACCGCACTTCTGATTACTCTGCGTGGGTTCGCAGGTTCGAATCCAATGCGGGGATAGTAATGTGCGAGAGGATTATTGGACTCCTCGCCGCCATAGGGTGGTTCACGTAAACGCTGGTCGGTTACGGCTTTCCCTACCTACCATCAGGTCTATGCTTCCGAAAACAAGTAACCTGCTAACTAATCCCATACCCGACATGGAATGGTAATCGGACGATAGGCCGTGGTTCGCCATATGGTTGAGCCGTATTATCGGCCTTCCTCTCCCCCTGGATCTTTATATATATATGTAAATCTTATCGTAATTGAAGTACACGAGTGTGATAACTTGTATCCGAATGAATAAATTTAGTAGTTTTAAATACAAATCATTAAATTCGTGATCATTTATTTAACAATATAAAGCATAATATACAAAGTATAAAATGACATTTTACGTTTATTAATGAATATATTATTGAGCACATTAATTCCTTGCTCCTATCACCACCAAACAGTGAGGGCTTCAGGCTGAGTTGTTTTGCTTTGCATTCATGTACCGGTACCGGTACTGATGTTTTGATGTTTTTCGGCATTCAAAGGCGGAGGTATAGAAATATGCGTTTAGCTATATTTAACACCTTGATTGTGGGTTTGATGGTGTCGGTCGTCGCCACAAAACAACCCAACATTGTCTACATCATGGCGGACGACTTTGGATTTAATGACATCGGATATCACAACCCAGATATTTTTACGCCGAATTTGGACAAGGTAGGTACCGATACGGTACCATGTGAAGTTGACTACCGGTATTTTAATTAGAACATATCAGTCAGACAATTGTACATAATCTGGAGTACCGGTACTGTATATTATAGTCCTGGAATTTAGCATTAGACTAAATGCATCAGTTGAGTTTATTGTTTGCATTTCTGTGTATTCATTGTTGTATTGTTCATACAAGTTATTTCTGTATTTGAAAGTTATTATTATTATTATTATGGGCTTGTACTTGTTTGTCTGTTTGTTTTTCCCAATGTCTGAATGCAAGAGTTGCCAAAACAAAGGATGCTCATTCGGCCATTAGAAATTTGAATTTTATTCCATACTTTCACTTTATCTCATCATTTTACTCATGATTTGGTTATTTTGGTTAGTTTATTGTTTTTAATAAGTTGCATAGTGCCTGTAATGTGGTCATGACATAATTCTAATTAAATTCGGAAATGTACTGTGAACCACAAATTCAACCTGAACTCTAATAAGCAAATAGGCCGTATTCTACAGTCAGACAGTTCTATCTTGTTAATTTACTTCCAATCTTCTGATTTGAATTGCTAAATTTTGGCTCTTTGCTTAGCAGATTGTAAATATTGGCATTTCTGATTCTTATTTGTTTAAGTTTTGTTGATGACTACTGACTTTCATGAGTTTTGTTCTTGACTGCAAGAATCGCTGTAGCGTAACTGGTCGTTATAATGTCCCTAATTGTTAAAATCCTGTCTTTTTTATTTGAAAAAACTGTAGAGGAATTCTTAATATTTTTCAGCTGGCAAGTTCTGGAGTGAAGCTGGAAAACTATTATGTTCAACCTGTCTGCACACCGAGTAGAAGTCAACTTATGACTGGAAGATACCAAGTTAGTTAATAAAACTTGAATTTATCACTACTAGAAATCACTGAGGCATAACTGGACAGAATAATTACATTGTAATATGATCATGTTGTAATATGATGTAATTAAAGTTTGAAATTACTACTGTACTATGCTCTAATATGACAATATATAGTACATGCAATAATGTAACTATACATGAAAATCATAATACAGTACACAGACATTTACTTTTACCGCTGGTCAGTTACGGTTTCCTCCACCATCAAGCCAATGCATCTAAAACGAATGACTACCTAACTAATTCCATAATCATCATGGACTGGTGATCGGACTAGATGCTGTGATACATAATAAGATTATTAAGCCTTATTATTGACCTTTTCTCCTACCATATTTATAAACTCCTTATCTAACGAATCTGTCAGTTAATTTGTTTTTACTAAATGAATTTTACTCTTAGATCCACACTGGTCTGCAGCATAGTGTAATCTTTGCACCTCAAAAGTTATGTCTTCCATTAGATGAAGTAACTTTGCCCCAGAAACTGAAAGAAGTTGGCTACCAAACTCATATTGTTGGCAAATGGCATCTTGGGTTTTATAGAAAGGAATGTTTACCGACTTATAGAGGATTTGATAGCCATTATGGTAAGGAAGGGCTGTTCGTTCTGGGAAATTTGATGGTAATTGAAACCTACAGCCTATCGAATATTCTTACAATTCGAAGTTGATATATGGGCTACCCAATCAATTCTTATTTTAACTTCACTGTCAATGTGTGTATACACCTTTCATTGAGTAATCATTCGTTGGAAAACCCATGTGGTTGTGCAATTTTGCAAATCTGGAATATTTGTGTTAAAATAACAGTCGAAGAAATTTGAAAAAATAGCTCTTTGCACATTGATAGATATGGCTTCTTATACAGGCCTTGTTTGGGGAGAAAGACTTTATTAATAATCCTTATGAAAAGAAAAGGTATATTTTTCTCAGCAAGTTAGAGCACAATTTCCGTCAATTTTCTATGTGATCCATTATTCCATAGAAAAATACATTTATTGAATATAATTTGTTGGTACTCCCGTAATGTGTGTACCAGGTTAGGGTTTTTACTCCGATTTTCCTTATTTTAGTTCTATCATGAGTTTGGGGACTGTCTGTGCTAGACAAATGAATATACCCCCTGTTCATAGGTTTCAGTCCATTTACACAACTTGATGTAAAGTAGGCGGACAAAATTTGTTACTTCCATATTGGTACACACACTTCTGGAGCGCCAATTTTTCTTCTAACAGGTTACTACTGTGGTAATGAAGATTACAACCTGAAAACAGTTTGTGGATTTTTCCATGGTTGGAAACACAGTGGAAAATACTGTGGTTTTGATTTCCATGACGATGAAAAACCGGCCTGGTCAGCTAACGGAACTTACTCTACGTTTTTATATGGTCAACGTGCAAGAGAGGTCATTATAAACCATAACCAGAGTCAGGTAAGTCTTTCATTGGAAAGTTTATTTTGGAAACAAAAGTGCTTTAAAATGTTACTTGTGCTCAAGGTCTTTTAACAATTGGCTAAAGAGGGATTTTTTTTAATCTATGGGTGACTTTTTTATTGCGAATGACTAACTATAATGACTGAGCCATTTACAAGAAAGGTTGTGAGGGAAGGGGAGTACAACCTGCAGCCCGCAGTCCGAATGCGCGACCCAAAGAGAAATGCTAATTTTTATTTGTGTGTGGCCCGCAGAACGAGTTTTTAATTCAGCTTAGACTGGTACGTGCGATTAATCCGAATCCTGTTGTGTTGCAAAGCTTATAGCTGAGTTCACCTTTTTATGCCGTTACAATGCCCTAGCTTATGTGAAGCAAACAATACGTGTCATTAGATCAATATTGATCACATGCGTGTCACAAGATCAATTACAAGATTTTTGTGCTTGCAACTATCTGAAAGCCTATGTTGAATAAGGGTGCGGGCGTGCGGCCCGCGGTTTCTCTCAGTTATTTGAAAGTGGCCCTCATGTATTAAATGTTGCACACCCTCGAGTTATTGTGGTGCAGTACCGCAGTATACATATATAGATGATCTTATACAGGTTTTTTACTATTTCATGTTGATGATTTTGTTGCTTTATAACCAGTATTGGTTTTCTCCATCTCGATTCACCCTGAAATGTCACTGCAAAACTTCTTTTTCATTTTGAAAGTATTTTCACAAGATGGCTTAATGTTCGCTGTAACTTCGCTCAGTCTCAGTCATCTATTGTTCTGAATAATTGTGTGTGTCCTTTTTGATCATGTGAAAAGCTTTAAGCAAATTTACTGACGCTCCAGAAGTATGTGTACCAATATGGAGGTAACTTGTGTTTGCCCATTTTACATCAAGTTCTGTAAGGGGACTGAAACCTATGAGCAGGAGGATATTCACTTGGCTAACACAAGACAAGGCTAACACAAGTCAGTCCCCGAACTCCTAATAGAACTAAAATAAAGAAAATCGAAATTAACTTACCATACCAGGCCTTACCCTAACCTGGTCCAGTGGTACACATACTTCGGGAGTACCAATTTTCTTGGTAAAAAAATTCTATGAGTCGTAACTTTACTATCATTCTATTTTCAGCCTTTATTTCTCTACCTACCATTTCAATCAGTTCATTTTCCATTGCAAGCCCCAGATGATTATATCAAACTGTATTCCCATATTCAAGACCCTCACAGACGCGTTTACTCAGCAATGGTCACAGTAATGGATGATATGGTAGGCCTCGTCGCAGAGACTTTACAAGAGATGGGAATGATGGATGAGACATTGATTGTATTCAGCACAGGTGAATATTAATATTGTTGGCTTGGCAAGTCTTATAGTCTCAGCAGCTGTAACTTTGCTCAGAGAATAATCTACTTTATTTCTGAGTGAGTGTGCGTGACATTGTTTGAGTGTCTCTCTGCACTTCAGTTTCCGCCACTAACTTCGTTCGGAGAACAATCTTTTTTTATTTCTGAGTGAGTGGGTGTGGGTGACCGTACATTTGAACCCATGTACATTTGAACCCATGCGTATATCCACGTGTTCAATCTATATGCGGGTGCTAAAACCCATGGGTTAGGGTTAGTATGGGTTTAACTACCCGTGAAACAAAAACTATTCCATAGGTGCAATAGCATACAGGTGCAATTGTCATGGGTTCAAATGTACGTGGGTTCAAATGTAATGGAACCGTGGGTGTGACCTTGCTTGCCTTTGGCACTTTAGTGTTCGCCACTAACTCTGCTCAGAGATCAATTTCTTTATTTCTGAGTGAGTGTATGTGACATCGTTTGAGTATCCTTCGGCACTTTAGTGGTTCTTGTAACTTCGCATACTATAGATCAATATTCTTCATGTTTCAGTGTGTGCGTTTGCTTGCTTGCTTAGAGTAGATAATGGCACTTGGTGGAGGTCTGTAACTCTGCTCAAAGATCAGTCTCCTTCATTTCTGAATGAGTGCGCAGGTCTTTGCTTTGAGCAAAAGTTATAAATTTGATTTTACTCGAAATGGAAATACTGGATGAGACCCTGATGTATTCATCACAGGTGCTGATTAATTTTCTTTTTAATCAAGGCAGGTTCTTTAGGAGCCATGAAAACGTGTTTTTTTTATCTTTGGCCGAAACATAACATTTTAGAGTCAAATTGAAAGGAGCTTCATTCATTTTCTGAAAAACAGTTCGGAAATCTATCGAAATAGAAGATTATCTAGTTTTGCGTTTTAATCAACAATTTATACGTTTTTCATTTTATTCTTTTCTTCATGGAAAAATGCCAGAGTGCGTAACATTGTATTAATAACATTGTATTTATTTAGATAATGGAGGTCAAACATTATATGGAGGCAATAACTGGCCACTACGTGGCAGAAAAGAATCTTTATGGGAAGGCGGAATACGGGGGGTCGGATTTGTGACTGGCTATGGCGTTCAAAACCCTGGTAGAGTCAGTAGAGGTAAGCCTATCGTATAACTAGGGCTGTGGAGTGGAGAAAATTCTACAATTGATTTAGATTCACGATTCTGTCTGCACTCCGCCCACAAGAAAAAATGTGTGGCCCGTGGGAAAGCGCCAATTTTGGATAGTGTGCTCCCGCAAAATTAGTTTTTAATTTACTTCATTTATTTTTAAGTATTTCCAATAACTTCAGCCTCTCCAAGACCAGAGTGAAGCATTGAAATATGCCATAGAAAAGACCAATTTGTACTAATTTTTATTTTGCAGGACTCTTTCATGTATCAGACTGGTTTCCTACTCTATTGAATATTGCTGGTGGAAATACAAATGGTACGAAACCACTAGATGGAGTAAATGTATGGAAAGCTATCGCGGATCCTGATAGTTCTTCTCCAAGGTGAGTTGATTGAACTGCAACCATATAGTGGGTTTTTATATTTTGTCATGGGAAGAAATTCAAGATGGTTTGTCATAGGGACGTACGCCGAAATTTTCAAATAGGGGAGTTCTGAAATTTCTGTTTGCCAAGTTAGATCGCCAGCTAGCGGGTTCGGCTGGACGTAGGAAAACGTGTGTTTTCCTGAGGGTCTAAAAAGCCCTTCAAACCACGAAAAATTGCTATGTGTTGTACAGAAAGATGCTTTTATTTTTTTTCCTTAACAAAGGGGGGGGGAGGTCGGCCTCCAAAACCACCCCCCTGGTTTGTCATATCTTGTCTGTTTACCAATCCATGTCAGACAGACTTTTTAGCAGGGGAAGTCACAACTGGCAAGCGACTACTTGATGTATGCCACCCTAGGCTGCCAAAAAATCTAACAATTCTCCTGTGCTTAATTATGCAAGCATTGTGATGTAAATAGATACTATTTTTGACCTGAATCTTTGTAGTTGCCCTCTTTTTGATAAAATGACACCGTGTTCTGAAATTTCGCCGTAGGAAGTCTTGTCGCAGGAAATTTTGCCTCGTAGGAAAAATTGCAATATCGTTTGGCTGTAAAACAAGTATAAGTCAGTTAGGTTTATAGGGTTAGGATATGCTCTTAAATAACGAATCTATTTAAAATGAGTCGATTTTTTATGTGTAATTTTTCCTAAGTGGTGAAATTTCCTGCGGCGAATTTTCCTAGACTTTCTTTGCAAAATAAATACTTTCACCTCAATAATTAGAATGAAAACCAGCATCATCATTCATTGCTACTACAATAAACGAATACAATGACACAATGTCACAAATGCAACTAAAACTTTCAATAACTATAGTAATTTTTAATAGGCTTGTGTCCCACTTAAAAATCTCTATGTCCCAGAAGTGGGCCATCCCCGGCCATGGCCCACTCGTTGAGAACCAGTGAGCTAGCTAGACGATCGGAATGTATTAAAATGTTTGAGAACGACTGCTCGAAGGCTTCGAAGATATATTTTCCATTGGTTTACATTTCTTCGGGTAATTTCCGTTTGTGTCACGATTATTTGCATTTTTTAGAACAGAAATTCTCCACAATATAGAGCCAATGTTTAAAAGACCTTACGGGTTGAATCCAAAGCTGAAGCCGTTTCCCAACAAACATGGAATTGACACAGTGAAAGGCCACACTGCATTGAGAATCGGAAAATGGAAACTACATACTGGAGATCCAGGTATGTTTAAAATTCTACATTTCTCTTTGGAAATGACCAAATTAGATGAGGAATAATAACGTTTACTGTATTATTGGCTCACAATGGCTCTACTTCGCTCAAAGGTCAACTAAGAGGTCATTATTTCTCTGGTTGCGTTTCAACTTTAAATTCTTAAAATAAAAAAACTTTCATGCAGTTAATCATTTAAAATAGTGGTTTTTTAAATTTTTTAAGCCGCACCTTCTTTATAAAATTTGTTTAGTCTCGACTAGCTAACAATAAGCTACAAATAACAGATAGTAAGGCGAAAGTATGTTTCATTCAAAAAACACATCAGAAATACATGGATGGAATGTAAATATCCAAAATAAAGAGTGTAAATATCCAACATAAGGCGAGCAAGATCAAATCTCCACGTGTGTGGTGCGCCTCATCGTTTGAGAAACATTGATTTAAAAGGTTTTCATTTGTGTATATAAATGAAATAATCCTCCTCATTTTCCAGGTCATGACACGTGGAACCCTGCACCTCAGCTCTATCTCACTCAAGAAGTAGATTTATCTTGCGAAATGGAATCGGAGAATTTGGCTGAGTGTGGTTTGTTCCCAACTATAGATGATTCTAGTGTCAGGTTGTATGATATAGAGGCGGACCCTGAAGAAAGGTAATATATTTGTATATTTGAGGTGGTTTGATGGCCAGTGCTTTTGATTTGGGGTTTTGTCAGTAAAGTCCAGGTGCTCCGCAAGTTTAGAATCAAATCTGACAGTCCATATCAGCGTTTTTCAAACTGTGTTCTGCAAGCTTCTCCCGAATGTTGCGTGAAACAGGGATAAAAATTGTGACATAATTGGTTGCTGTGGCGATCTCTGCGATAAATCGGCGACTCTGGGCAGGAAATTTGTCCATCAACTGCCGACACCTTGCTATCTGAGCAGGCGGAAGGAGGGGTTTCTTGTGGAGTGGAATGAGTTTTGCGTGTAGCATTGTGGGCCCCTGGAGAGGGCCATGGGTCATTTGTTGGGAACCGTTGTTCTATAAGGTATGAATTCCACATAACACATATTTCTAATTTTCAGATCGAATATGGCAAGCTATTTTCCTCACATTGTAGACAGCATGTTGGAGCGACTGGCTGAATATAACACTACTGCGGTTCCAGTACTTTGGCCACCACCTGATGACAATTGTGATCCGTCGCTCCGGGGAGGAGTCTGGGGTCCGTGGGTGGATTAGCAAAGATTGTTTGTGATTTAAAGCAGTTTAAGATAAAAGAGTGCAATTTAAATGTAAAAGAAAATTTTGATATGCAATGTGAAGGTCCTAGTTTACAATTTTTCATCCCACGAATTTTACCAAACTTGACGGCACCAGTATAATCTAATCCTAAATGTCCTATAAATCCACATGTATTTATCCACCTAAATATAATGTTATATACCAGGGATGGCGAACCTTTTTCAATGAATGGGTCAAAAATTATATTTTTATCACGGAACGGAAGAGTGTGGGTCACAGATATTCAATCAATGTTTGTATTTATACGAAACTTGCTGCTGCATCCTATCTTGCAAACCTTATGAGCTTCAGTTGGTGTTGTTTAGTTTTGGGCTTTTTTATGCCACAATTCTACCAGGCCTACTGCTACTAGACTCATTATGGCACTCGATTTTTATGAAATTCGTGTACTAAAACACACACATGAATTACCAAAAAAACGTTTGGTATAATGCTGCAAATTATTTTACGATTTCAAAGAGTTTGGAGGAAATTCCACTCTGACAGATTTATATTTTTCGATTGGCTTTTAACCACAATAAGGCACTTTCACACTTTCTTTATTTTAAGTCTAAAAAATTTTGTTTCCCAACGGCATTGTAGGCGAGAATCCAATAAAATGCAAAGTAACATCTGGTTCTCATATATCCCCCCAAAACAATCTGCAGTCTGCCTTTCGGTTTTAAATTTTCGAAATGGATCGCTGTAACAAGACGTGGCAAAATATGAACAGATCAATTGTATTATTATGTCATAAACGATGTCACAGCCAATAGCTGCATAACAGTATACAGGGGTGCAGACGTGCGTTCAAGATTGGGAGTTTTTAAAATCATCATATCGACCCGAAAATTTGAGTTTGAGCTATCGCTTCCCTTGATGCCCAACTGATGGTAAATTATAATAGTTTGCTTATTGTTAAATTTATTTAGAGCCGGTTTTATCAATTTTTATCACTAATATGTTTTTATTTAATTCGTGCCTTGGGGGGGTCACCGAAAGAGTGTGGTGGGTCACAGTGGTTCGCCATCCCTGTTATATATTATAAATCCACACATATACTATTATTCTCAAGTAACTTCCAATATGAGTGAAGATAAACTCATATCTCTAACTTTCTTGTGCGTCCCGATAACCCAAAAGTCTGTGAGGCGAAAAGTTGTATACCATTTTAAGTACATTTCACTCCATGTTTACATTCTGTACTAAATTTTAATTTCAGAATTGCAACAACCGATAGTTAAATTTTAAACAAAAAGAATCAGATCATTTAAATCAAAAGTTTTAAATTTTTCAGCAAAGCGTGCTTTTAATATATTTCCGTTTGCTAGTCTTATTCATCATATGATATTAATTATTCAGTATTCTAATAATTTCCAGCATATACACCCATGCTATACTTCCTTAATATATTTCCTTTTGCTAGTCTTATTCATCATATGATATTAATTATTCAGTATTTTAATAATTTCCAGCATATACACCCATGCTATACTTCCTTAATATATTTCCTTTTGCTAGTCTTATTCATCATATGATATTAATTATTCAGTATTTTAATAATTTCCAGCATATACACCCATGCTATACTTCCTTAATATATTTCCTTTTGCTAGTCTTATTCATCATATGATATTAATTATTCAGTATTCTAATAATTTCCAGCATATACACCCATCATCATGCTATACTTCCTTATAGCCAGCTTCATCAAAAAATGTCTGAATTTTCTTTCTCATCATTCTGATATTCGTGTATCCTAATGCAGTAGTTGACCGATTCTCATACACAGGCCATTAGCTGGCCATTATGAGAATTTTTTTTAAGCGGGGGGGGGGGGGAATGACATTTCAATAGCAGAATTCAAGGTATAATTTTTAGCATAATCTATATTAAACTTTCTGTTACCACAAATTTCTCAGCCAACAGAAAAACTTGCTCATCGTCGAAGTTTATGTTGTCAAAACTCTATTTCCATGAGGATTGTCTGAATTCTGGTGAAATATTTCACACACTGCTCACTGTCTCAGAAATGTGGTGCGGCATTTTTTTTTCTCTGGCACACTTCTTAATATAGACATATAGTTCTTTGTTAGAACGTTAGGATATAAATATGAAGTCTGATTCTTAATTTCTCACAAGTGTTATACGATATATTAGGGAATTTATGATTCAATGCCAAAACTTTCAAACAAAGTTGCATGTGGTTACGTATTTCATACTATTTAATGTAGTTCGGTGACATTTAGATTTGTTTTTATAATTTTTTAAACCGTATTATTTGCAGCTAACGTTCCGTGCAATAAATTGATTATTAAGAATGAAATATTGGTAAAATTATCGCTTATTCTGCATATTGCAGTTTAATTTTTAGGCAACCAAAGCGGATGTAGAAAGAGTAGTCTTTCACTATCAATGATGCGTTGATATATATACCGGTATATGTTTCATCTTTCTATGCTATCAGAGTGCTTTTCTTAACACTTCATGGAGTAAGAGAAATTTACCTATTTTTTCGTAGATCCTAGACACTTACTTGGAAACTCCACTCTTGCTGTACGTACACATAGCTGAGCTTGTTGTGGCTCGTTCCCGATACGATCACCGTGTCTGTGATACCAATTTAGGCGGCTCGCGCTTACCGTCGCAAAGTGATCGTGTGCTCGGCGTACTAGGTTTATTACAGCCGTGAATATCGAGAGAAATTACTGCTATCGTTCATGGTATACCAGTCCATATTTTTACTCCTTTTTATCTGAAACAGTTTTGGGATGAGAAAGACAAAGTAAATAAAAAGAGTGGGAGGAGGCTGATCTTGTGTTTTTTGTATGTTACCTTGTATGGTGAAATAGTCATCAAAGAAGTATAGACAATCATTTTTGTCCGTTTTTGTTACGCAATACCCATTTCCGGTTTCTTACGAATCCTTTAGCTAGGAAAAGGGGATTTATCAAGCTACATGAATGTGTTTATTGTTGCTATTTTATATCCAGGAGCGAAAATAAATCCCTGAAAAGTTTTGTATGAAATATTTTAAAAGGTTATTGTATAACATTTTATTGATAATTATTTTAAATATGCCTACAACACAAAATCATATTTTGCAATGTGTTTATCTTAAAAGATCACTAATTAATGTTTTCTGCTATTATAAGATTAGTTTAGATTTAAGGTTGGAACTCCATGGCTACCACTCCAACGAATGTGTGATAGTTTCGCCGTATTTCCAAAAACATACTAGCTTTATATCAAATGGATTTTTTAAATGCCTTTCACTACAGACAAGTATCTATTTAAAAAGAACCAGAATCTATTCTCTTCTCTCTAAGAGAGAGAAGATTTTATTTTGAAAAACTCAGCGATTCATAATTTCCTGGAAATTAGGAAGTGCATGCACATCATATATTTTTCCTTAAAGCGTACTTACAAAACGAGGTCGCGAAAATTGGAAAATCTGGTAATGAACGGATCAAAGTTGACTACCGACTATTGAAGATAAAAATGAAGTTTATGCGAGTCTAGACTGACGTATCCTAAGGCAATTCTGTGGCCTACGTCGTATTATGACGCCACAAGGTGTCCAATTTGATCTTCAGCACAGGGCACGGACTCAAATTTTCGTGACCGTCCCACTCAATGAGTTATACCGATAGTTATAATATTAAAATTGCGGGTTTAAGTGTAAAAATAATATGTTATTGTATTGCGGTATCAAGTGACTCATTTTTACAAAATAAAATGCACGTTTTCGTGTTTTGTATAACATTATTTGACAAATAGAATTTGTTTTCAAATAATCCGTACTTTGTTGTGAAATTGTTTGGTAAACATATTTTTATCTCCGACAATCAATTTTAAAGTAAAACTTCGAATTCTGATTCCTCCGCCATAAACAACGTCATCCCTGGTCATGTTTTCGAGCATGCAAATAATATGACCTAAAAGTACTTATTCAACAATTGAACTTCTGGTTGTTGTATGATTGTAGCCCAAAAGTTTCGATAATCTAGGATGATTTGTACAAAAGTTATTTTCTCTCTAGAATATGTTTCAAATAGCCCAAGTTCTGTTTTTGTTAGGTCACCCTGTAAGAGAGATGAGATCAACACGTAGAGCAAAGTCGATAGAACACCCTAAATAAAGGGTAGCTTACCTGGGGGTTATTTTATTCTACACCAGCAGAAGGGTGGGGGGGGGAAGGTTTTTGGACAACGAGCCAAAAAATTTGCCCACCTAGACTGACAGATCATGTAGGTATGACGTAAAAAGTTAAATTTTATAAACAATATTCACAGTGTGACAAAAGCAGAAGTAGGAAACAATAAGCCTCGTGCCAAAACTGAATTAATCTCAATCTTAACAAATTGCTTGAGCTGTTTTTAAAAAAAACACGTCAAAATTTGGGTTTATTTTGGTTGTGGAAGCAGCAGGCGGGCTAGATTGAATCACCCAACTATCCGGATTGGGCACACGGATCGTAGTTTGCCCACGTCAGTTCTACACACTACACAACATTTCATGAAAATTCATTCTCCGAAGAATCTAGAATTCAGAAAAATGAGGTTACACTGTTAAAAGCAAGTTTGCTTTGCCAGTATTTTTTTTTTTTCGAGATGGAGTTGTATTTTAAAGGTAACTTAATGAAATCATTTTTTTATTTTTTGCGATTTTTTTTTTTTTAAGAAAATGACGTGACAGTATCACTGATGAATTACAACTATGTTCGCAGGGATTTTATATATATTTGGTCCATATTTGAACCGAACATATACATTACAATTTACAACCTTGATACAAGTTTTGAAATCTGTAAACGCGGGCAAAATAACCCTTGTACTATTACTTATTTATTTATATATGGAAAATTATATTTACTCTAAGCGAAGACACGCGACCTCTTTAGATATTAACTTTTTGGTACTCCCGTAGTTTGTGTACCAGGTTATGGTCAGGCCATAATTTTATTCGGATTGGCCTTGTTTTAGTTCTATTACGAATTCGGAATCTGTCTATGTTAGCCAAGTGAATATACCCCCTGCCTATAGCAGGCTTCAGTCTTTTTACACAACTTGATGTAAAGTGGGCGAACAAAAATAGTAAACTAAAGTAAACTAACTACATATTGGTACACACACTTCCAGAGAGCGGGAGTTTCAGTGGAGAGGAAGCACATAACCAAGAATGGCCATGATGCAACGACTAAAAAATCATTTGCAGATTTAAATTTCAGCGATTGCAAAATTCATTTAGGATCAATGACTACAAGAAAAATTTATCAATGGCTTTGTTTCCTATTTGTATGAGGTCTCAAAGTTGATACAAAAATATTATCAAAATAAATCGAATTACACTTGAATCTTACACCAAACAAGATATAAAACATATTCATTTACTTATGCTGAATATTTGTCTCGATGTTTGGCCTTATTTTGCGTTGGTTTGCTTGTTTTAATACAGAATGCAAAAGCTCGTCCGTTAGTCGTGTGCGGAGAGCTGACTTGCTAACTTTCATAGTTGAAAAAAACTGCTCGCAAATGCGGGCCGCGTGTTGGAGACCCCTAATCTAGACTAAGTGGGAATATTTATAAATTGGACAAAAACTGTGAAGTTATAAGAATTCTGAAAACAAATACAGTTGTTTTTATTTTACTCATCACGTGTTTCCTGATCAATATTTATCATTTTTGAAAGCGAAACTAAATTTTTATTTTTTGTTTTTTCGAACATTTAAATATTAAAAAAATATAAATATTGACAAATACAATCGCGATATGAGTAGCTGTTGGGGATTATAAATAAAATAAAAGAATGCCAATTTTATCAATTATACAGGTTGGTCGTTGAAAACAAGAAATTTTGTCAAACAGGTTTTTGTTTTTGCAAAGGAAAACCTTTTTCAAAGTTTTTTTGGTGCCTATGTTATATTACACTCATAGGTTCTCAAAATGTCATCCGTGTGCTTCAGAACAGTGTCTTAGCCTAGAATTACAAGCTTGTGTAGCATTTTGAAAGTTAACTTGTGGGAAATCGTTCCAATTCAATCCGCATTTTATTCGTGATCTCATCTGACTGTACCCCGCGCTGGTAAGGAAGAATAATATTAGATTCCGCTATGATCCTTCGACACGAATACAACACACAAGTCCGTTGTGACAGATATTCATGTATCGATCAAACTAGGCCATATTAATCTAAGCCAGTGGTTCTCAAACTTTTCAAGCCGCGCCTCTTTTTTAAAATTTGTCAAGTCCCGCGTCTCACCTCAGAAATAACCAGTCAACAATAAGCTACAAATAACAGATAGTAAGGAGAAAGCATGTTTCATTGAAAAAAAACATGAAAAGTAAAAACACGTTGAAAATACGTCAATAGAACGTAATAATGAAATAAATAAAAAGTTTTGAAATGTAAATATCCCAAATAAGGTCAAATCTAACAAAATTTTTAATTAGTTTAACGTCCCCTCAAAAAAAAAATTATTATACGCCCCCCTGTGGGGCACGCCCCATCGTTTGAGAACCACTAATCTAAGCGATTCAAGAAGATATTTTTGTCAGAAGTTCAGAAGTTGGTCAGTAATTACAAGTAATCATAAAACATTACAGTGCAATATCAGTTAACATGACACTTCTTTCTTACAGTATAAATGAAATTTACGCTAACGAAATACATGTATCGACCAAGCTTGGCCAGTGATATCCATATAAGCTTCGTAAAAACGTGAGATATTTTGACAAAAGTCAGTAAATTTTATTTTGAAAATTATGTTCTGCAAGACTTTTTAAATTGCAACATGTTTTGCGGCACTCGCTTTCATTTGTGGCGTGAACACCAATTTAGTACGCAATCTGTGATCACAATATCTGTATTTATTACTAGAAAATTCAATTTTATAATTATTGATTATAATTTACATCTAGAACTTCACTGGGTCGGTGTGTTATTATTATACGTAAAATTAAAAATAGTACTTTGAAAATGGGTTGTTGCGATATGATAATTACCATCGACTTATTCAATATTCAATCTTTGCCCAACATCGCTCTGAGCAAAGCTATGGACATATAGCCAGTGATACAAGCTTACTAAATCAAAATTTTCATTTTTACTTTTTAATTTGTTGCGTACATATCGAAATTATTATCGCGTGGAAGCTTTTTCCACTTTAGCCCCAAGGGCAGAGTTGATCGGTGTTATATAAATCCATGATTTGTAAGTTAGAAGTTAGATATCTTAAGAGTAATGAAAAAGACTACACAACTTGTAAGGTAAGAATCTTTTTTATTCTTTACGGCGGGGATGTGCAACCTGCGGGCCAAATGCGGCCCACAAGGAAAATTGTGCCGCCCGCGGGGAGATGCCAATTTTTATTGATATATACCTAAATCCGAGTTATTATCTACGCATATGACAATACAATGTCCTAACAGGTAGCTTGTGCGAAGCGAACAGCGCATTAGATCGATAACAAACAAAAAAAATAGGACGACTAGAAAGCCTATGTTAAATAAATTTGCGGCCTGCGGTTTCACCCAGTCAATTGTATCTGGTCCTCTTGTAAAAAAGGTTGCACACACCTGCTTTATGGAATGGGAATTACATAATTGTGTTTGCAATAAAACATACGAGTCCTGCTATATAATTTATATTAAGAAGTCCCAGATCTCTTCGATTTGCTATATTTTGGAACTATTCGTATTAGAATACAGACAGAATAATCTAGCTACGATCAAAAGGCCGTGGTTCTCCATGTGCTTTGGCTTTACCACCGACTTTTCCTCCGCGGCTGAAAGTTATAAATTTATGATGTGCATAACTGGTCGCGATTGGTAACTGAATGGCCTAAACAGATGATTATAAGACTAGGAATAAGTTTGTTTATATGATCCCAATCGCCACTTGGATGGGATAGGTTTTACATATTTATCCCAGGAGGGAGGAAAGCCGATTAGACGGCTTAGTCATATGGCAAACCACAGCCTCCTGTCCCGTCCATGTCGGGTATGGGATTAGTTATCACGCATTTTTTTGGTTAAAGTTTTTCGATATTTTAAAGTTTTGGGAATCTCATAGTAGTACTGTGGTTTAAATATGGATGCGTAAATCAATACAGTGTGACGGGCATAATTGTGGTTCATATTCTATCATAATTATATTCTGCACAGAATCCGAATAAAATATATATATATGTTACTATCTACTAACGGATTTTAATTTATTTTTCAGAATTAAACAGTCTAAGATGAAATTACTGTCAACCTTGTCGTTGCTGTTGATTGCAACACAGGCGGCAGTAGGAGAGAAGTAAGTTTTTCACTTCACTAAATTATCGAAGTTCAGGATCTAACATGGGCAGGAACTAACTACGGCCCGCGGCCCGGCTGGATAATTCAAACTGGTCCGCCACAACCAAAATCATGTGTTAGCTGAAATATAGCTCAAGGAATTTGTTGAGATTGCCACTAAATTTAGTTTCGCTACGGGGCTCATTGTTTTCCACTTTTGCTCCTGTAACACTGTAAATATAGTTTATAAAATGTCACACTTACATGGCCTGTCAGTCTACTCTAGGTGGTTAAAATTTATAGTCCAAAAACCTTACCCACTCTTGTCTATTGGCTGGTTACTCACAACAACACCAGATTGTCGTAATCGGCATTTCGATAGATTCCATCCGAACGCTTGAACTGAACCTATGCAAGTGTTGGGAACACTGCGGCCGCGTAGGTTGCAGCGGCCTAAAACCGGTCCCAATTGTAAGCCTTTCCTATGCTACTATAATTTAACAATTCAATTTTCGTTTCTTCAGTACCTACTCCATATTCCTGCCTAAATATGTTCGACCAATGACGCCATTTGCCTTCGACGTTGAGATAATCAAGAGCAAAAACCCGGTTCAATTGACCGCTTTTTTGGGTTCGGCAAATTATTTTGTAGAAGGAATGGCGGTCATCCATAACGGTGAGTTATGTTTATTATGTTTTATTTCATATAGCTCCGAACAAGACGCTCCAAGTTATGCGCACTAACATACACATGTCGTGAATGCTTAACAGTGTTTCACTGTGAAATTCCTAACATCACTAGTGTTTATAAGACTAAAATGACCACTATATATGAACAACATTATTCAGAAATAAACTTGTATCTATTTGTGTGTAAAGTAATCTTCACATTCTCCGATTGCGTCCGCATCCCCATCCTTTGTTTACCTGGTTAACCGGAGAATACTCTACGAGTTATCTGGTAGAATAGAATTTACATACATGGCGGGTTAGAAGTTCATCCCATTTAATCTTTGCGTTCAGTGGATGCTTTTTGTGGTTCAGGTGCCAAAGCCGCACTCACAAAAATGAGTTCTGAAAACTCAACCAGTTTCAGCCAGCTTGATAACCAGTTTTGGTTTCCCGCGGATTCCCATTCCCAGTAAAAATGTGTGTTAAATTTAATTTGGAATTTTATTTTCAATTTCGTATGTTATTTTTTCCTGGATGGAAAAAAAAATCGACTTTGACTAATCAATTACTGATGCATAACACTAATTCCACTCATCTGAATTATTTGTATCGTCGTGTTTTCAGGTTCAATCGAAAGAATTGTTATGGAAACGGTAAGCTGAATCTTTTAAGGACTTGTTTATTTAAAATTAAATATTTATGTGTCTCAATGCCTCGTAGGGATGCTTAAACACATTTGTATTCGGGAACTCGATCTGAGATGATAACCAGATGAAAATTGAATGCATGAACCGACAAGACCGATAACCGATTTCGAGTCGATATATTTAGCGGTTTAGGAGTACTACCACACTATGCCCGCCGTTTGAGAATTTATTTAAGCCAGGGTGGTTCAAGTTTGTCCGTTTCGGGGCCACGAATTTATTTTTGCATTACTCGCGGGCAACAAAAGTGCCGGGACCAGGTAAACAGTGCAATACAAAACAAACCCTTCAAACACTTGTCATTTATCAGGCTAAAACATGCAAAAATGAAATGTTTTTCTGGTCAATTTTATGACGAAACAACACCAAATGCAATTTTTGATTACTCTCCAAACGCGACGCGGCCACAGATAATAAAACAGCGGGCCACATGTGGCCTATGTGCCTAGGTTTGGACCACCCTGATTTAAGACGTTTTAAAGTTCTACAACACCATGCCTGTCCATTTTAAACATAAATTAGGTTGTATTGTTATATAAAGCTTCCCGCTGACTACGACGGAGATACAGATTTCACTTTTGAGATCTACGGTGATGACGCAGTAACTGGTGAAAAGTTGTTCGAAAACAAAACTGACGGCGTAATATTCCAGAGGAAATTTGTCTCTATCTTTATCCAAACTGATAAAGCTATATATCAACCAAAACACACAAGTAAGTTTGACACTCATGCTATTTTTTTTTTTTTTAATTTCGCTCAAATGGCGGATATGAACTATTTAGTATACGGTAGAGCTAAGATCTGAAGCCCGACCCGAAATTCGGGCCGGGTCGAGCATGAAATGCCAATCATTACGTTCGGATCAGGTCGGCTTCTCGATTGCAACCTTTTTTTTAAATGAGGCGTTTCGGTCGTGTTTTGGCCACGAGAGACCGTGGTATGTAAAAAAAAAAACAGAAATTGCCTCATCAACACGACACATACTGTACTAAACTCTTGCAATGACAATTTCGGGTTTGCTTCGGGCTCGGGCCTGTAAGTTTAGTTAATTAGTCGGGGTCGGGTCGGGTTCAATACCCACGGGCCTGGGTCGGACTGGAATATTTGGGCCCGATCTTACCTCTGGTCTACGGTACATATTATGTGGTTCTTGGAAAATTTGCGGTAGGAAATTTTGCCGAAGGAAAAATCGCCCTATTTAAAAAGATTCGTTATTTAAGAGCATACCCTAACCTTATAAACCTGACTGTTTTAATCACAAATACTTGTTTTACAGAAAAATTCTTTTGCGATTTTTCCTATGCGGCGACACGATATTATGTATGAAAAGAAAAAGAAAATATTGCCCAATCATATGGTGAACCAATAACTGTTGCCAAACTATCGGGAATGACTTGCCAGTTAGTTTTTTCATTGAGAATAATACAAAGCTTACGCGAACCAACTTCAAGAAGTCCAGCGATTGTCTCAAATATGATTATACTTCGCTTGGATTCAAAATATAAAATCTCCAACGTTATAAGGCTTGAGAACAACGATCTATCTAGTTTGGTACACGCTGGATTCTAGCGATTGATTTCGTTTAAAAAGGTTTTCAAATTTATTTCTTGAGGAGAGGCTCAATCATGCACCACGGCCTGTCGTCCGTTTACTGGCCGAGATCGATTTCAGATGCATGGAATTGTCTTATGGTCTGTCCGGGGTTTAACAGCCCTACTCTGCATAGCCAGAAATTTTCAAGGGGGGGGGGTGTTCTGAAATTTCTATTTGCCAAGTTTATCGAAACAGCTAGCGGGTCCGGCCGACAGCCGGAAAATGTGTGTTTGCATGAGTCTTTGGGTCTAAAAAGCGTTTAAAGCTACGAGAAAAATACAGAAAAATGCTCTCATTTTTTCAAATTTTAAAAGGGGAGGTTCCGACCCCCAAACCCTCCTTGTGCAATTCCAATATTCTTTCAACCATTTGCGTTTTTTCCTATTCATCCAGTTAAATTCCGAGGAGTTGTTACGACACCCGATCTTACTCCACCCGGCCTCACTCCACTTATGCACAGCCGGTACCACCACGATTCAGTTCCGACTGTGACTTACAAACTCACTGATCCGATGAATAATGTTATTTTGATGGAAAGTGACGTCACACTGACCAACGGGGTGGCGGGGTCAGAGTTCAAACTTGGAAGATACGCAACACTCGGTGATTGGAGGATTACTTATAAAGTTTACGTGAGTTGATTTTATAATTGTACAGTGGTGTAGTGGTGTACAGCTCACGGAATACTAACTATCCAGACAGGGCTGGTCCAAGGCCTGACTCTTACGACTTTTTTCCTAATTTTGTACTTAGTTAAAACTATTTATTTACGGTTAAAATTCTGAAGGACTAATTTTGCCCCTTTACAAACTTCTAATTTCGGTTATTAAGTATATTTATGTCTGCCAAGACCGAGCCCGACGCAAGCCGTTTCGCACATGACCCCCCAATGATTAGGGTCAGCCATGTACAAAGGTAATGGTAAGAAGCGCATTTTTATTAGGTTCAAAGGTAACCACGAATCTAGTTCAAGATTTATTAAACAACTGTGAAACGAACAAAAATGTGTCAACTTGACATAACAAACATCGCACCGAAGTTAATCAGACCCCAGCTTAGGCAGTTTCTAAAGTGTATTTCTGTGGTACAACTTGCCTCCTATTGCTGTAATTGTATGGTTTTAGAACCGAAATTAGTTTTCATCGAGACATTGCCTGTTAATATCGACACATTATATCAGCCATTCTGAATGCTGAAACATTTTTTCCTAAAAGAGCCGCCAAGTCTCGCGTACATTGCTATTTGCTAGAGCGCAATTCTACACTATACCGATTCACAGTTTCAGTAGCTCTTGACGCATTAGTGGCCCAGAGATCAATTTCCTATATTTCCCAGAAAATGCTTTGGACAAATTTGCATATAATAAAAGACCAGTAGAACTTTAACAGTAAAAAAAACACCTTATTAAAATATTGTATCTCAATTATACATGAAACGTTTTTTTATCGCATAAAATAAGCTTTAATATAAAACATTTTACTTTGTCGAATTCATATATTTTTATAATGTTATAACGACGGGCTGAAACGGAAATACAAATAAGTTGTATGCCTAATAAGTCTGGCCAACTTTTGATTCATTATCTGTTGATATGTTTATGCAGCGTTTTGAAGTTTGTGCAAAACGTCTAGTAAACGCTTGCGGCTAATATGCGTCAAATGAAGATTAGGAGTCCCAAAAATCTCAACATTGTATAGTTATTATAGTATTCTGTTAAGTAACCGGTCTTGGAAAACCTGTTCCATTACTTAAGATTTTTAGTTTCAATTTGCGCCACAAAAAGTGGTGTATAAAATCTCGGGATTCGAAACTGCTTTTTTATGAGACGATTTTCAAGTCTCACTTCGTACAAGGCCCGGTGCTCCCGTAGTATATGTACCAAGATGTCGCACAACCTGATAATCCTAATCTGGTACACATACTATGTTCAATATGTGCGCCATCTTGGTAATCATACTACGGGAGCACGCAAGGCCCTGCATAAGCTGCCGTTTAAACATAAACAACTATTATTTTAGAAAGTTCTGTTGCTCTTCTGGTGCGGGGTTGGCTGCGCAATTTACTACACAATGGGTGAGCTTGCGGTTTAAACCTGAGGTTAAATGACACCATAGCGAGGTCCACCGCTCCCAACGAAAAGCTGACATGTTTTCCCGAAATTAAGACCTAGCCTCAAAATAAGACCTTGCCTGAATTTTGAAAATCATTTTAATATAAGCCGCCCTCTCCTTAAAATAAGACCTAGCAAGTTTTTAAATAAAAACCTGTTATTTATTTATAAGTTAAATGAATATCGGTTTTCATATTTTGTATATATATTTGAAAATCTTGTAATTCTATACTTTGTTATAGTTAAATGAAAATAAAAGACATCCCCCCAAAATAACCCCTAATAATATTTTTGATGTGAAATTTCAGGGGGAAACGCGGTACATTACCTTGACACGTTTTACAAAAAACTATCACGACGTCCCAAAATCGGGTTTGTCTGGGTTTACCCATTAGTGATTGTCACCCTGTTGTGATCAAAAGTTTCCAAATTGACTATTTTATGTTCAGGGATATGAAGAGAGCATCACAGTATCAGTAGAAGAATATAAACTGCCAAAGTTCAAAGTTGAAATTAAAACTGATCAGAGATTCTTGTATCCTGGGTCCACAAAACTAACCGGAGAGGTTAAAGCTTTGTAAGTAAAGTTCTTTAAATTAGATTAAAAATTAAATTCTTAAAATTTTTGATCAAAGAACGAATTGACTCGAACCAACTTTAAATTCTAACATAATCGGAACCAATGATAGAGCGTTGAAT
This sequence comes from Styela clava, assembly GCF_013122585.1. Classification (NCBI taxonomy): domain Eukaryota; kingdom Metazoa; phylum Chordata; class Ascidiacea; order Stolidobranchia; family Styelidae; genus Styela; species Styela clava. The sequence goes on along the minus strand of NW_024102832.1, from coordinate 3,553,342 downwards.
ATCTGGCTGGGCAACTCAGTTAAAGCCTGATTTGATTCAAGTCAATTATTTCCGATCAGAGCAGACACGGAGAAGATACGGCCTGTGGGCCAAATTCGGCCCGTTGTGTAATTCAATCCGGCCGGCCTGATATTTGTCACAACAGAACTAAAATGAAATTTTGATGTTTAAGCTAAAAATAGCTCAAGGAATTTGTTGAGATTGCGGTTAAATTTAGTTTTGGCATGGCATATTGTTTTCCACCTTTTCTTTGTGACACTGTAAATATTGTTCATAACTTCTCACGCCAGACTTGCATGGCTCGTCAGTTTGGGTGTACAAATATTTTGGCGCTCCGCGAGTATGTGCACCAAGATGGCGCACAACTTGAACCTTAACCTGGTACACATACTTTGTTCAGGTTGTGCGCCATCTTGGTGCACATACTACTGGAGCACCAAGTTTTTGGCCCTTGCTTCAAAAACCTTGCCCTCCCCTGAATTAGAGCAACAAGTGCCAAGTGATAGCAGGACTCGGATCGAATCAATAATAAATTTAAAGATGACTCGATTCACGAACTCGGTCACTCGAGCTACGTCCTGAGTTGAAGTCGTGCAAACAAACTATAACTTCGAAAATAAAATCAAGTTATTACTTGTAAATATAACTAGGCTTACAATATATCTCAAATAAAAAAAACGCAACAGAGCGCATTGGACCGCCAACCTTGGTTCGATTCTAGAGGCTTAGTAATAGTTTAAAGATTTTCCATACCATTGTGGGTAGATTACAGGTATCTAAATTAGCTGTAAATCCTATTAAAATGTTCTGTATTGATCTTTGCTTCAAATATCGAAAATTGTTCAACTCATTAGAAAACCTGACTTTGTTCTCGGCATTTTGATGATTAAACGACAGTACAGTTGGTTGCTGAATTAACGCATGGTTCATACTTCATATCATAACTATGACATGACAATTTTTTCTCTATCTGAAATATTGAAGTGAGACGCGAATCAGTGAGGAATCGGCTGCCTCCGTTAAAAAAAACACTTTTGTTATAATATCAAATAGAAAAACTATTTATGACTGCCATACTGAAAACCGGGACATTTGGGTGCTGACATTTCCCCGCTGGGGCGGCGGAAAAACTTGCTAAAGCCGGTACTGTCCCAGCTAAACTGGGACGTATAATAAGCCTAAATATAACAGCCAAATCAACAAAGCTGTTAACGCTGTTATACCATAAGCAATACTTAAATTATAATCGTATTTCAATTTTAGGTAGAAATTGTTAAGATGTGAATGCTAAGAATACTATCAAGTCCATGCTTCCGAAAACAAATAACTGACTAACTGATCCCACTGCCGACTTGGACTGGTAACCGAACGATGGGCCATCGTTTGCCATATGATTATCGGCTTTCATTCCTCTACCCGGGATAAATATGTGAATCCTATCCTATCCTAAGTTGTTCATAACTCTGACATCGGCACAAAGGCGTCAATCGCTAAATTAGAACGTTCAAATTCGAAAATGCTAAGGTAATTCGGCGCTCCAGAACTAATTTTGTTTGCTCACTCCACAACAAGTTGTGCAAAGGGAGTGAAACTTATTGGCAGGGAGTATATTCATTTGACTAACGCAGACAGTCTCCAAACTCGTAATATAACTAAAATAAATAATATCGTTATAAAGTTATGGCCTAACCCTAATCTGGTACACATACTACTAGAGTATTGGTAATCCTGTATCCATACCTACCTATCATGCCATTTATCCGTATTTATTTACAGGTTTACTTTTGGACAACCAGTAAGAGGAAGCGGAAGAATTGAATTCACAATTGATTCATGGGAACCCAACATTATTTTGGAGAAATTTGCGGTAAGGAACTTTGAATTTTCCCGCGTGAGTTTTTAATCTCTACTTGCGAAACTCAAAATCTTGATAACCCACTCAAATAACAAATACCTGTTTTGTAGAACCAACGAATTTCCCCATATATTATTTTCATGTAACAAAATTTCTATTTTGCAGAAGTTCGACGGAACAGCTTCATTCTCAGTCAATGTATCTGATATTGTAAATATCTTAAAATGGGATACCGGATATTACTCAAGTCCGCTCAAAATAACCGCGTTCGTCAACGACAAAAACACGGGGGATGAATTCAATGGTAAGAAAGTAATATTGACTGTATTTTCATGACCCTTGACCCCGGAAAAAACAACTTTCTGTACTTTACCATTACGAATTTTCAGATGCCTATTATGTGAGTGTTTTTGTGAATTGGCTCAAAACTAGTTTACATCTAGCCAATCTACCTATATACATAAGTTTATTGATAGAAACGCACCAAACTGCCACTCCGTAGCCCTAATCGTCGGTATAGGGTAAGGGTGTGCTTGATGGGGAAAAATCGGAGTATTGGTAAGGGCCACACCAAAGCGCTTGGTGGGACGGGTTGTTGCCCGTTCACCGCCTGTTGTAAAACCCTGGCCTATACTATTTCTCATATAAAGCCTTGCCTTGGGTCACGTAGGCAAGAAGGAATGCTTTTAATTTATTTACATTACTATTAATAAACAGCTACAACGACTGTTGAACTTCATGAAAAGCGTTTGAAAGTCGAAGCAATTGCAAAACCGAATTACATGAAACCTGGACTTCCATACGTAGCATACGTAAGTTGCTTTATAACGTGCCCGAAAAATTGCCGCAGGAAATTTGGCCGAATGAGAAATCGCCGTGAGAGCATTTTTCCGTAAAACAAGTATTTGTAATAGCATGAAAATCGCTGCAAGACAATTTGCCCGTAAAAAACGTATTTGTGATAAAAACAGTTACAGTAGGTTTATAGGGTTAGGGAATGCTCTTAAATAACGAATCTTTATCAAATAAAAAGTACTTCTAAAATCTAACAACGTTCGATTTACAGCTCTAAATCTTGTTTTGTGTTTTCAGTTGAAAGTCACAGAACAAGATGGGACTCTACTTTCCGATGAAGACAGAGGAAAGTTGGATATGGTTGTAAGTGTTATGTATACGTAAGTCAACATTACAATCTTTGTTAATTTACTTTAAATTAATCTAGCAGTAACGCGTAAGGCACGAGTTGGGCATTTCGAATCAAATAGTGAATTATTTGAATCGTGTTTCGAAATTAACCAAATATTTTTATTTTAACTAGCATCACGCGCCTCAAAAAATAGTCTACGCCCGCCTTTTGCGCTCCCGGCTGCGTTGCTCGTTACCCATTTGATGCGTGCGATTTAAGAGAATCCTATGGGCAGGGGGTATATTCACTTGTCTAACAAGACAGACCATGAACTTGCAATATAACTAAAATAAGAAAAATCAGAATAACATTATGGTCCAACCTTAACCTGGTACACATACTACTGGAGTACCTAATTCATGATCACAGTTATCGATGGCAATGGGACCCATTCGGTGGTGTACGACCAACCGATGGAAGCCAAGACCTAAAGAAAATGTCGGTTCCCATAAAAGTAGGAAAAGACGGTATTGCTTTGTTCAAGATCACAGCCGATACAAGCAACTTCCGATGGGTAATATTTAAGGTAGGTTTAAATTTTGTTGGTTATATGGTATGATTAGACTAAATATCCTTTAGTACGGACTTCAGACGAAACGTTACAGAAACACAGAGTGTTCATAAAGTCCCTTTACAATTTCACTTTTGTTATGAAGTCAGTTGTCAATATATTAACCAGATTTGTTGTATTTTAATCATCAATTGTTTAAGTATTTTTTTACTTCATTCAATACATCTGTGGGGGCCAATTCCCTTTGAAACACTTTATATACTTGTATCTTGAATGACTCAGAATAGTCACCTTTACAAAGGCATAGAATAAGTATAATAAGAATAAGTAGTTAGTTCCACAAAAAACAAATCGATATACAGGGTGTTAAAAAAGGTATTAAGGTAAAATATTTTGTCATGACAACCCTAAAAAAGTAACTGTTAAAAAACGTCAGTCGTGAAATGTTCACATGACATTTTACCGTAATTAAATACTGTTAAAAGGTTTCAGCTGTTAAATGTTTTAGGTAGCATTTCATCTTAACTTCTGTCAATTTTGCGTTACTTTTTTAACACCCTGTATATAAATGATTGGGTTGGGAAAATATATTTTGTTTACCCTAAATACGTACAATGTGAATTAAAAGTTGTGCTCAACACACTGAATTAAACAAGCGATTAAAATAGTATAATGTGTATATATATTTCACTCCAAAGCCGTAGCGTAGACGTGCGTACTTAGTTTACCGTTATCGAGGTTTGTCCTTGGTGTTGTGACTGAAATCACCGTGCCCCCCCGTGTATATATTACATCTTTGTATTAATTTAAACTTCTTTCAAGTACCCGAGATTCGATTCCGAAATTATCAGGTATTCGAAAATGCTCAAGTCAAGTTTATTTTTTTCAACCAGTATATAAAATAAAAAAAACAATAGAACAAGAAAATACGAAAAAAAAAAATTACACAGTTTTACTGGTGATCTGAAGTCGTGGGAAACGAAGCTGGTTATCGATCAACAACACCCAGCCGTACTTCCAACTTATTATTGCTAAGCGCAGAGCTAGTTTACTTTGAATAACTACCAAGTATTGAGGATTTGAATCGAAAAAATATTTGATTCGATTCTGAAATCATCAAGTTATAAAAAAAGGGCTGTAACCTGTTACATATGCTACGTTCCGATGTCCGCCATCTTGGTTCACATACTACGGTAGTACTGCTATAAATGGTGTCATTTCAGGAAACAGTTTAAACAACAAACTCTGATTTCAGGTGAAAAGCCTTTCCTCTCCGAACAAACACGAATACTGGACAAAATGGGGAGCGGGCCCGTTTAAATCACCTTCTAATACATTCATTCAAATTACTACTTCTGATACTACATTGACCGTAGGGGGAAAAGCCAGATTGACTATTTACACCACAGAAGAGGCGGATAGTTATAGATTTACGGTAAGAATAAAAACAATGGTTAATCACCTTATTGCTTTAGAATTGAGGATTTTTGAAAATTTTTCTTTCCCGGCCTACTTTTGTTTCTCAATACTTCTATGGCCCATTAACTTTTCTTGCAAGATAAAAAAAACTACAAGAAAATCAATATTTATTTGCAAAAATAGACACCTTCACTTTAATAATTACAAGGTAGAACTACTCAACAGCAAAAACAGCATCATCGTTCATTTCTACTAGTATCTAAATTAATTTATTAAATAATATTATTTTTAAATAGTTTTGTGTCCCACCTAAAAATATTTATGTGGCCCGAGAATGGACCATGGCCCACTGGTTCAGAACCCGCCGTCTAGATTAGGGATGTGCAACCTGTGGCCCCCGTGCCAAATGCTGCTTTCAGGGAAAATTATGTGGCCCGTTGAAAAGTATATCCGGTGTCACTCTAGTTAATGAAAGAAAACGACCCCAGACACGACAGCTCGGGATAACCATGGCAACCACCCGTTATTGAATAACAAACAAAGAGTACCGGTAGTCATTCCATGGCTGCGGCACGGACTATTGTTTTTTTGTCGCTCCACATAAATCTAGTACTTAGATTTAGAAACGCCCTTAACATACGTAAACCAAACCATCAAATCGACCAAGTAATTTTATATTCTCAAAATTTATAGACGGTTGAAACTGCTGGCAAACCATTCCATATTCCATATATTTGTATAAATTGCCTGTTATTTCTCCTCTATGAAAACCGTTATTTCACCTAATTTTGCCGTTTTATTTTAATTAATGTGATCACTTTTATTTTGCGCTTGGGAACATTTAATTTTGCGCATGGGAACAATTTTTTTTTTGAATGGGAACACCTGGAAACTTTCGTGTTCCTATATTTGAACATTTCTCTCTTGTTTCAACAGTTCCTAGCCAGGGGAAAACTACTCAAGCAAGAGCTTTACACTTCAGCAGAATACGTGAAAGAAACCGACAGTTCTAAATTCAATTACATGTTTGACGTCACCAATGATATGTCACCAAATGTTTACGTCATTGTATCATTCATTCGTGACGACGATGAAATTGTTGCCGACAGCGTGAGAATTACAGTTCAAGCTACCTTCGAAAACAAGGTGGGCATATGAAAGGGTTTTTATTTTTATTTTTTATTTTTTATTTTTTTGGGGGGGAGGGGGGGGGGGGTCGAGTCTTTTATAGTGTCCGTAGCTCTTAGCGTTTTAGTGGTCGCCCGTAGCTTTGTTCAGATTCATTCTCTTTAATTTGTGAGTGAGTTCTAGTGAACTTGTTTTGAGTAAGTATTCTAAACAAATAATTTGAAAAAATACCTTGACTCAAACTAGACTAATCACCAGAGAGATTCGATTTCAGCGAAATATTCTTGCAATGACTTACAACCTGTGTTGCAGAAGTACCGTGATAAACATCAAGCTAAAAGTTTTTTGAAATTTTAAAAGAACTATGGCCCGCGGGCCAAGTTTTTTGCATTTAATTTTGTAACACTGAATATTGTTCATAAAATGTAACTTTTTACGTCCCAGGTGGCCCCTCGTCTAAAAATCTTGCCCACCCGAATCCAACCGTCAATTTTTATACGACGATTATATACATTTCGCTCTGAACAAAGCTCTACACAGCCTACTTTTTGCTTCGGCATTGCACACTCAATTTCTCACATGCAGTTTTCGAGAATAGTATTTCCGTCCTTTAGAACAAATGACAAAAATAACCAGGCCAACGCACTGACAGTATCAAATACTGATATTTCTAATTTTCAATTCAGGTTACCATAACAACAAATACTGATAAAACCGACGCAGGGATGCCAGTTAGTATTACAGTTAACGCAGCAGCAGGATCTTTCGTAGGTCTGAGAGCAATTGATCAGAGTGTTTCACTGCTCAAATCTGGCAATGATATCACAAAATACAAAGTAAGAAATTGGTCGATTTCGTAACACATAACATAAATTCCACTTTATATTGATCTTTATTCATTTGCTCCACAATCGGAATACTGTGACAGGTGGTGCCAGCATCTTTCCGTGCAACCCAGCCGGCCCAATCAGATCCGCTGGGTAACTCAATTTGGCCCGCCTGGTGCTGCCACAACCGAACTAAAACCACATTTTGACGTTTCAGCCAAAAAAAAAAAAAAATCTTGAGAAATTTGTTAAGATAGCCATTAAATTTAGTTTTGGCACGAGGTTTTTTGTTTCCACTTCTGCTTTTGTAACACTGTAATTATTGTTCATAAAATGTACATTTTACGTCTCACTTACATTACCAGTCCAGGTGGGCAAAATTGTTGGCCCCTGATCCAAAAACCTTTCCCACCCCTGGTCCACAAATAAACAAACATGCTTTTTCTCTCAGATTTCCCGAGATTTGGACAAATACGGAGTATCAAGCGGTCCCATTGGATGGGACAGCATATGGAGGGGAGGTGCTGACGTTCGTGAAGTATTTGCTGTAAGTATCTCCCCACGGCTAGCCAATTATTGGACATGTTAGTGGACCTAATGGTCGTTTTGTTATTATTATTATGTTGTTGTTCTTTGTCACAGAAACAATCGCTTTTCTCTTCGATTACTGAATCAATCGCTTTGAAATTTTCAGTGCTTAAAGATTAAATTTTTCGCTAGAAGGGTAGTACTTTTATTTATTTCTTATATGTATAAAATTTGTTTTTGTGTGTGCTATGACGTAATCAAAATTTGCCACTATGTGACGCTACGTGTCTATATATTTGAGCATAGCTCTCTTGTTTTCTATATCGCGCTCATTTAGACCTTTCACTCCGACCAAAGCCTGGTACAGGCACTCACAGATATATAACGTATAAGACTGGGCACTTCGAATCGCATATTCGAATAGTAAATTATTGTAAGCGAGTTGACTTTTATGTATTTCTAATTTCAATGTGGAGCGTTTATCTGTATGATATCGCTCTTAAAGTAATTTCACACTTATCATTAATATGAAATTTTCGAAATAAATACTTCAGGTAATATACAGTCAGACCATTTACAATTGTGAACTTTTAGTTACCTAATTCGGGACTGCAGTGTCAATATTTTTGTTTTTATTTTCTTATGATTAATTAATAGTTAATTATGATTAGTTATGAGCAAGATTGCGAGGATTATTTGTTGTGAGACAAATTAACAGTGCACCGGAATCGGTTTTCAAAGTCGGTGGAACCGCCTCCGATTCGATGGGAGTGCAGTGTCAGTATTTTTGTGAGACATTATTTTCATCTATCTAAATTGCAGTCTTATTTTATTACAGGACTCCGGAATCTTGGTTCTTACCGATGCTCTCGTATATGTAAGCGAACCTGAATGTGAGTTTGGTTTATTACTTACCCGCCTCTGCAATCAAATTCAATCGCCTCGAATTTCACTTTCGCGCAAACCGGGTACGACACGAATTCCACCCTAACCTGGTGCACATACTACGTTCCGCTGTTCGCCATCTTGGTTCGCATACTACCGGAGTACATATACCTCTATATTTTCTCGGTATAACACTTATTCAGTTATGGAATGTACAGATTAGTTAGATGTGTTCGGATAAAAGTGCTACCGCGAACACAAAAATTACGGTTTGGTCAACGAGAATGCAAAGAAGTTTATTAAGTACAGAGTGTGTGATAAAGCATGGTTATTTAAAACCCGTCACGAGAACGCCACAAATTTGTTACGTCATCAGATAACCAAATACCATGCATTAATTTATATAACTAATAAGCTGTGGATCAAAAGTTCGACACATCAGCTTCTTTGAAGCATAACTGACGTCATACCCTGATGACGTCATACAACTATTTTACAGATTTTGGTAGCTTTTTTCGACCGTTTCGGCCTCTTGGAGCTAGACATATGGTAATGGGTATGCCGAAAGGATGCTAGCGTTTGCAAAACCCGCTCTGATGACTCTACATATCAAATTTTTTTATGCCTACTTCGAAGCAGGGTGAGGCAATTTCAAAAACAGCGTTTGCACCTCACACACACGGTCAGGCATTGCATTCACTGCACACGGAAACTATTCCTCGTTGGTATAGATTTCTTTTGTGGGTGTAAGAACTACGAATATCTTGGTTTTGCGGTTCCGCAATCGATATGCCAGTTAACGTTGTTTCGCTGCTGCGTCTGAATTGTTGAGCTGGTACGCTATCTGGAAAATTTTTACTCTATTCAATTGTTTCAATCTTACATTATCTTTGAATTAGTTATATTCAGATAACTGAGGATAAAATACTGATGAATCAATAATTTTAAATACCAACCCACTTTAATCGAGTGATATTTCTAGTTTTTCAAACTTTTATTAGTGAGCGATTACCATGGGTGCGACATGACCGAAGACGGATCTATATATTGCGCAATGCTGATTACGGAAGAGGATTTAGCAGCTTCCACAAACTCTGCCCCGAAAACAAGATCATTTTTCCCTGAGACCTGGATTTGGACCGAAGACAAAATAGGGTTAGGATTAAATACGGTATTCCCGAAGTATGCGAACCAAGCGGGCACCAGAACGTAGTATGTGTACCAGGTTAGAGTTAGGCCATAATTTCTGGTACAAATACTACGGGATTCACTTGACTAGTCCCCTGAACTCGTAATAGAACTAAAATAAGGAAAATAGGTGTAATACTTTGGTCTAATCTGGTACACATACTACGTCCCGGTGTCCACATCTTGGTTTGCATACTACAGGAGTACTCTAAATACTAAATACTGAATGAAAAGATTCATCACCTAACTATACTCCACTACTTGACTTACTTGCCTGAATTAATCTGTATATCCACTGACTTCTAACACTTCTGGTTTGAAGACTCGCAACCTCTAATGCTTGCTATGGCCGAATGTGACCGAGCACCAGGCAGTGCAATATTAGTAACAGCGTCTGCCTCTTCTGTAACAAGAAGTTTTTTCCTGAATCTTGGATATGGACAGATAGTCAGATGGAATGGGAATTTGTGTGAAGTGTGTTGTGCTTTTCAAAGAGTGTCTTGTGTGTTTTGTTAGTCTTTTCGAACTTCACAAATCTTTGAGTCTTGTTTCATCATTTTTGTGATGTTACCTGGCAATCAGATATACCTCGTTTCATCTGCGTGTGTTTTGTTCCTTGTAGTGTTTCTCACTAGAGTTTAGTGCATGCTTCAAAAATTCTTTTGTGTGACAAATGTTAGTCATATGTAGTTGCCTATGGGGTCGTCCAACTGGTCTTCACAAATAATGTCGTTCAAATGTCATTTCCTTCATTTTCCTAACATACGGTCTATATGGCAAATCAGCAGCAGAAAAGGTCTTTCAGGTGGTGATTGGAAATTTGGGATCATATAAACATCACTATTTCTAAATGTAGTTGTATAAACTAATTAATGCTCACAATACATTACATTTGATGTAGCGGCATGAACTTACTAAATCCATGTTTCTATTTTTTCTTTGGTATTGTATATGCTTTGGTATTTTCAGAGATTATCGCTTTCGTATGTTACCAACCAAGACTTAAAGTACTTGCAACCTTTTTTACAGCCATACATTCATAACAAACCTGTCTCTATATATACACCTCAGACATTTCAAAGACCATTTTTTCTAACTAGTTGATTTAACCACTTAAAATAAATGCGTGCGAGTTGGCATCCAATTCTGCTTTATTTGAAACTTTCTGTCTGAAATCATTACTTTCAACCAGCTTAGTAGAAAAATGATCTACATCTGCCTGCTTTGGCCAGTATTGTTATTGCCTTAACTCCTTTTTTAAAAAAAAAACTTGCATGATTTTACCATTAGATTACATTGTGAGAAAAATAGTTGCATGAAATATTTAAAATCACATATACTGACTTGATAGCATGTTTGCCTGCTGTAGTGTAGTTTATTGCATTTTTATTGTTAATTGGTATTGTTTCAATTGGCATCTCAAAAATGATAAAAAAAATCTAATACAATGTATATCCAGGGAGAATGGTTCAGCAACTTTTACCTACAACACTCCTGATACAATCACTACCTGGGAGCTCAGTAGTTTTGCTGTTTCTGATGAGAAAGGTCTTGGAGTCACTGATGAAACATCAAAGGTTTGTTGGTCTGCTCGTCATCATGCTATTTACATACATTGGAAAAGTAACTAAGACCAAATTAATGATGTGAATGAAACATGTGACGATGTAAAATAAACCACAAAAAATAACTAGCTAACAGTAAGCTACAAATAACAGTTAGTAAAGCTGTTTTATTCAAAAAAATGTACTACATGTAATGGAAATACATGGACGGAACTTAAATATACAAAATAAAGAAATGTAAATATCCAAAATAAGGCGGACAAGATTTAATTTGACAAATGTTTTTATTTTTAATTAGCTTTACATGTCCCTCAAAAAATTGTCTACGCCCTTTTGAGTGGCATCCAACCGTTTGAGAACCCCTGACATAGTTTTATATTATAAATCAAAACCGAATCAAATATGTGTAATGAAACATGTGACGTTGTAAAATAAACAGTGTTGCCAGTATTTGAGAACCATACTTATAATCATAAATATGTGATAATAAACGAGCACTGAGTGTTAGGAACATGGTCGCCATCACATCACACTACTGACACCAGTCAGAGCAGTTTAACCAACTGTTGGCTAATTAAGGCCCCCTTTACTTCCTGTCTATACACAGGTTGTCCAAAAAGCCCCTTTACAATTTCAATTTTGTTATAAAGTCAGTTCTCAATATATCTTAACCAAGTTTGTGTTTTAAATCAGTAACTGTATTAAATTATTTTTACTTCATTTAATACATCTGTGAGGGCCAAAACAATACATGGTATCGATAAATTCCCTTTGCAATTTATATATATTTAAAACAATTTCAACCCACTATCCTAGCTTGAAAAAGTAATCAGATGAAAGCATGTGGTTAAAATTGTTATTATATAAAATCTGGCGAACCAATTTGGCATCCTGTGGCTGATAATTGCCGGAGTCCTAATAGTGAGGGGGTGTTCCACATGCCTACTTCGTTCCTATAAATTGTAATGTCCTAAAACAGAATGCAGTTTGCCTCTCGTTAAATTCAAAATGATCATTGATGCTGCCACTTTAGGGATTAACTTCATCTTAACATGAAATCGGAATTTCAATTTAACTTTTCTTTGTGTCACAGATCACAGTCTTCCGCAACTTCTTCATCTCCCTGAATCTTCCTCCAACCATGATCAGAGGAGAAAGACTCAACATGAAGACGACTCTCTTCAACTACTTTGATGATGAGCTTACAGTGAGTTATCCGAACTTATAAAATCGATTTTCATCATATTTACAAATAGATTTATAGATTTGTCAACCAAAAACATATACATGAAAGCACACATACAATAGAAAAGGCACACTGTTTTCCGGTAGCGACTGGATGGAGCAATACGACGATACGGCCATCAGAGTCAGCTCATATTGGGTCAGATTATGTATTACAGCTTGTGAAGAATCTTCAATAAGGAGCAAAAAATATGAAAAATTACAGAGAATCTTGAAAAAAAAACGTGAATGTCAATCTTTTAATTAGGCCTTGTCTCTATATAAACGTTTTTTTCTTATGTGGGTGACAGTCACCAAAATAGTATAAAAAAGAAGCTCACTTCCCAGTGTTTATAATTTTGTTGAATTGAATATAAAAAGTCAGGCTTTAACATTTTAAGCCCCTTCAATAACTTACCTCTTTTATGTGAGTGCCAGTGACCAAAAGTTGTCTATTTAACCGTTTTACAATTTTGTTGAAATAAAATTTCAGGTCACTCTGACTCTTGAGGAAAATGAATGGTATGACCTTGTTATCCCTGGGGATGACCCAATTGCTGCTGGACCAATCAGAACTGTGACAGTCCCAAGCAAAGATTCAGTGACCGTTGTTTTCCCGATAACATTCAAGAAAGTTGGAACAGCAAGAATCTCAGTCTCAGCAACGTCACCGATAGCTGGAGATGCAGTAGAAAGAACTATGGTTGTTAAAGTAAGAATATTCGAAAAATCTTGATTATATTATAGTCTTGCTTCACACCAACACGGATAGCTCAAAAACCTGTGGCTCCGGAGTCGCATGTGACTCTTTGTTCTCGGCGCTCTGAATAGCGTTTTATCTGACAGATGATTGACCCTTGAAACTCGAATCGTTTACCACTGACATAGGAAAACTACGCCAGTGGGATCGTTGCGTAATTTATTCTGGCCCGCCTGATGCTGCCACAATCAAACTAAAATCAAATTTTGATGTTTTAGTAAAAAATAACTCAAGAAAATTGTTGAAATTGCGATTAAATTTATTTTAGGCTTTTGTTTTCCACTTTTGCTTTTGTAACACTGTAAATATTGTTCATAAAATGTAACTTTTACGTTAAACTTACATGGCCCACCAGTCTGAGTGGGCAAAATTCCAGTCCCCTGCTCTGAAAACCTTGTCCACCCCTTATTTAGAATAATTATCTCCACTCTTACGCAGAACTCTTGTGTATCCCCGACTTACAATTACATTCATTAGGGCATTTGCAAGTCTAAGATTTATCCCATGTCCCATGTAGAATCCCATGTCAGCTTATTATGTATCAGTAGTGGCTGCTAGTATATATCCTTGCTCAGGGTAAAGGATAAAATTTTGGTCAGGCTCTTAATCTTTTATGGATTTTGTATTATTATTTTACTTAGCCTGAGGGAATTCAGAAGATTGAATCTCACAGTAGTATCATTGACAAAGAAACAGATGATGGTGTTCCTGAATCAGTAACTTTCAATGTCAACATTCCTAAAGATGCCGTGGAGGGGTCAGCTCGTGTCAAGTTCTCTGTCTCAGGTTTGATATTAAAAATTGAACATTTGATTAGTGTTTTTGACAACTAATATATCAATAATCAGCACCCAGTACCTTTTTCCGCCAGCTTTAATACTCTCTTCAAATCATTGAGCTATACATGCACTGTGCTTTGAAGTATAAAAATAATTCTTGCCCATTTTTGTCCAGGCAACATTCTTGGAAGCGCTCTCAGTAATCTTGATAACTTGTTACAAATGCCGAGTGGATGCGGCGAACAAACTATGGTCGGCTTCGCACCTGATGTTTATATCAGTTTGTATCTGAAGAAAGTTGGTGAATTGGAAGGAAAAATTAAACAAAAATCAGAATCTCATATCAGAGAAGGATACACTAATGAATTGAGGTGATTGTATAGTTTGGTTTGCAGGGTTGATTATGTGCGAGAGGATTGCTGGACTCATCTCCGCCAGAGGAAGGTACATATAATTGATTTGCCATATGATTACGCTGTCTTATCGGCTTTCCCCTCCCCTTGGTAAATATGTTAATCCTGTCCTATCCTAAAAAAATTTAGAAAATATTGATAATATTGGGAATTCTATTATAATTTGTGGAGTGGATTTTTTCATTGAATTATGTTATTCTGTTACACAGATACCAACGAGATGATGGCTCATTCAGTGCATTCGGTTCAAAGGATCGTTATGGCAGTACATGGTTGACCGCATTTGTTGCAAAATGTTTCATCGCAGCTAAAGAACTCAATAGTGACCTTATTGAAGAGTCAAAGGTCAACCGAGCCATCAACTTCATTCTCAAACAACAGAATAAAGACGGAACATTCAAGGAACCAGGAAAAGTCATTCATAAGGATATGCAGGTTTAAGTAATTTTTTTTAATTGGGGGGGGGGGGGGGTTACTCAATTCAAGATCACATGCACTGACTTAAAACATCAAGGATATTTCTCTCTTATTGCAATAACAGGTACCACTGAAACTCAGAGCAAGGTGACAAGCACTCACTTTGAAATAAAGAGGTTTAATCTCTAAGCCAATTTATGGATGACTTGTTAAATTGCCAAGAGCTATTGAGACTATAAAGAACTAAGATTTAGAATTGTGCATCACTGAATACTGATTGCAACGAGATTTGAAAGCAGTCCATGTCAATACGATCATTCTGTACTATTTAAAATTGATTTGTTCACAACATCGTTCCAATAAGAACAGCAACAACAATAAAACTAAGCCATTCATAGGTTAAATTTGTGTCCAATAATTATCTTATTCATAGGCTGGCTAGATAGATAAATATTGGCAGAATGTAAGATCAACTATTCCCATACCTGACATGGACTATCAACAATACAAGAGTAGATTACCATATTCTTAAGCTTTCAGAAATAGTTTTAGATAAAAGCCAAATAAAAATACATTGGTACAACTTTATTTCATTTCTTAGTTCTCAGTGTGTTTTTGCAACTTTTCAGTAATTACTTTAACTTAAACATGAATATGTTCATTCCAGGGAGGAGTGGACAGCGAAGAAACATTGGCCTCATATATGCTGATTGCTATGTCTGAAGGAAACTGGAAAAAGAATGAAGTAAGTATGAGTTAAGATTAAAATTCGCTCCATCCATTGCCTTTCATAGGTGAATTTGCTCAAAGAAAAGGCAAGCGCTCTCAGTCATATATATTCATCTTTGAGTTGAGTTTCTGGCGATTTGTAAAAGTTCATGAGCTCCTGAAACTACAAAGAGTAATTCTGGTGCATTGTAGCTTGCCAATGAAAGATTGGTAACAAAATTTTTTGATTGCGTGATTTGATTTATATATTGTCAACTAAATTGCTGAATTTTAAGGTGTGAACTCTCTAACTATCCTGGTTTTGGTATAATTTCCTATTCATCAGTTCACTAATAATGTTGACTTGACCAGAGCCTTGTTCCGAGTAAAGTGTGCATCATAATACGTTACATAATTTCTCAGGATGCGGAAGCTGCAATGAAGAAAACTCAAACCTATTTGGAATCCAGAATTGAATCAGTTCGAGATGTTTACACTCTGTCTATCATGGGATATGCTTTTTCTCTTGTTGAAAGCATGGAAGCTCCAAAGATATTGAACATCATTGATAGCATGTCAACTGTAAAAGGTATAGAGATGCCAAGATTATGTTTTTCTAATAAATAACAAATAACTGGCAAACTAATCCCATACCCGACATGGAC
Source organism: Styela clava (assembly GCF_013122585.1). Taxonomy (NCBI): domain Eukaryota; kingdom Metazoa; phylum Chordata; class Ascidiacea; order Stolidobranchia; family Styelidae; genus Styela; species Styela clava. The sequence goes on along the minus strand of NW_024102832.1, from coordinate 3,537,284 downwards.
TCGTAACCGTACGAGATGGCATGGTTTTCCTTTTGCGCTGGAATAAATATGTAAATCATATCCTTTCATAATCCTTAATCAGATAAATATACAGGGTTCGTCTCTGAGAGTGCAAGGGTTCTTGGCCTTCTGAGTAGTTTGTTCTTTTATAAAGTACTTATTTTGTGCTTTCAAGGCGTTTCTATCAGTAATTGATATGTCATGTTTAATAATAAAAAGCTGACAAACGAATAAAAGAGAATAAATTAATTGCAGCCAAAAAAATATAAAAACAAATTAAGCAAAGTTTTGGATAAATTACCGTAACATTGAACCGATACATACATATGCATTTGTCTTTAAAATCCCAGTAAAATGAGGTTTATCCCATTTTCGTGTTTGCCAACACTTTTTTTAGAATTTTCAACTAATACTTAAATTTTCCATGAATTCTTACAGCCAACATGAAATACTGGGTAAAAAAGACAACTGGAATGTCAAAATGTGAAGCAAGGAGAGAATATTGTCCGATGGATGATGATAAACCAAGCACAGCGTCTATTGAAACTACAGCGTACGTTCTGTTGACTTATGTAAAGATGGGACGAGAAGACATCATGCCCATTGTTAGATGGCTCGTTGAACAACGTGGTGCATTCGGAGGATACCATTCCACACAGGTATGTTTGACAAGGAGAATTCATTCATTCTTTACTTTTATTACAGATATGTAAGATAGCACAAAATATTTGAACATGTGAATTGTATCACATTTATGTGATACCAAGTGATTTACCCTTCTATTTACTTTCCGTTCCCTGAGGATGAATGTATAATAGTTTCTTACTTCATATCTATAGCCCGGGCTATGGAGCCAAGGTTAAAGTTCCACACAGGTATGTTTGACAAGGAGAATTCATTCATTCTTTACATTCATGCTCAGTTATTTAATTTTGTTGACAAAGTCGAAGCCGAGGGAAGCATCGACCAAAACTGAGTAATATCAACTATTCGCAAATACATTCTGAAATAAAAATTTCAAATATGTTATGTTGGGTTATGTTCAACAAAGAAATAGAGAATAGTAATAGAATTTACAGATTTATCCCGGGGTAGAGGAAAGCCGATAAAACATGGCAAACCACGGCCTCTCGTCCAATTACCGGTTCATGTCGAGTATGTGATTAGTTAGCCAGTTAATTGTTTTCCGAAGAGACTTGAGAAGAACAAAAAACACAATAAGTTTGAATACAGAAATCCAAGAAAGTTACATCGAGGATAGACATGTGTTCTGGTAGCAAGAGGCTTCAGTCTGACATATGATAAAGCTTCCTTATTAGCTTTTCTCTGTAATAAATTATTCTCTTTTATATTACAGGATACTGTTATGGCAATACAAGCTCTTTCCACAGTAGCCGGTTTATTCTCTGAACGTACAATGAATCTCGATATCAAAGTAACTCACAGCGGGGATAAAAATTTCGAGGAAACTTTCCAACTCTCGGACAGCAATCAAGTTGTATTGCAAATGGCTCAGGTAATTGTTTAAAAGAGAGAGAGAGAAAAGAGAGAGAAAAATACAACAACATAGTAGTTTGAAACTACTGGTATACATCCTTATTTGAATGGGAGGTAAAATTTGACACAAAAAACGACTCAACTTAAATCTCGATTTTTTAGCTTCCTGCTGTATCAGGAGACGTTATGATTGAAGCCAGCGGTCAAGGATTAGGTGACATGCAAGTCACTGTTTGGTATAACCTGCCTGTCGGTCCAAGAAGCGACGACACGTTTCTTTTAAACGTCAATGTTCAAGAACAATACCAGGGAGAATTTGTCAGGTTACAAGTTTGTTCCAGGTAGTGTGACGTTTTTTGTTATTTGGGAATATTTAAAGGCAGCGATATAGATGGAACTCAATTTTTTGTTTGCACAGCCTGAAAGAATAAAGTTTGAAGGGTAAATGTTTTACTAGGTCCTGACTACCTAGGTGGGTGTAATAAATTGGGTGGGACACACCTCAAAGTGGAAAATTTCCTGTTATTGCGAAGCGTTAGCTACTGGTTTTAAGCATTGTTCAAAGAAAAAGTATAAAATCAATGTAATAGGTAAATGTTAGTACTAAAAGAAGGGGGCGTGTTTGCGACACATTAACTAGTTTAAAGATTCAAATAGGGTATGTACTATTTACGATCACACATGGAATTTGAAAAATTCACAGAACCCGCCCTATTATTTTAGAATCAATTATGATCGAAAAGAAATTGTCGATGGCACTGGAATGTTTGTGATAACAACAGCGCTACCTAGTGGACACACAATCGACGATAAAGAAGCAACGAGACAAAATGAAATTAAACTTGTCGAACTTGATGGAGATCGAATCACAGGATATTTTGATGAGGTTACTTTATTATTCTGAATGAAATGATTTATATTTTCACTCTAAATAAACAACAGGGTATGGAGCAGAGGTAGGCAAGTATTTTGGGCCAGAGCCCACCTGGACCGGTGGGCCATGTAGGGGTGACGTAAAAAGTTACATTTTATGAACAATATCTACAATGGTACAAAGGCAAAAGTGGAAAACAATAAGCTCCGTGCCAACACTAAATTTAATCGCAATCTCAACAAATTCCTTTAGTTATTTTTAGCCCTAACATAAGAATTTGGGTTCAGTTCGGTTGTGGCAGCGTCAGTCGGGCCAGATTGAATCACCTAATTGACCGGATTTGGCCAGCGGGCTGTAGTTTGCCCATGTCAAGTCTAGAGTCTAAAAAAATCCATTTAAAGTTTTATTTCTATTTTCTGAAATGTGCAGACGTTCTCAACACTGTCTTTTCAAAATAATTATAAAAATTGTTTTTAATGTGACTTGCGCTGGTATGTTTCATTAATATATTATAAGTGTAACTTTGAATGCTAGTTAGGGATAAAATTTGAACACATATTCAATGGAGATGAAAGTTCATAAAGTGGTTCAATCTAATGGTGAACCACGGCCTCTATGTAACTAGTTAATCGTTTCAGATGCAGAAACTTGCTGTTTGGGAAAGCCTTATTTGACCAGGTGTTATATGAGTACTCCTGTAGTATGTGTACCAGATTAGGGTTAGGCCATAATTTTATTTGGGGACTGTTTTGTGTTAGCCCTGCCCATTGGTTTCAGTTCATTTACACAACTCGATGTAAAATAGGCGGACAAAATTAGTTACCTCCATATTGGTACACACACCTTTTGACCGCCGTTATATGAACCCCGAAGATGAGTAGTACAGCAATCCTCTTGCAGATAATTATACTCCACAGTTTTTAAACCTGCCAACTCATACACAGTAATCAGAGATGCATTCTGGAGCGCCCTGAGCTCTTCATGTCTAATTATTTAGGGAGCTCCAGAAGTGTGTGTACCAACATGGAGGTAACTAATTCTGTTCGCCTATTTTACATCGAGTTGTTTAAAGGGAATGAAACCTATGGGCAGGGAGTATATTCACTTGGCTAACACAGACAGTCCCCGAACTTGTAATAAATCTAAAATAAGCAGCATCGGAATAAAAATTACGGGGTTACCGATCAGAGGTGCATTGGTAACTGCTCTCACAATGTCTAGCATTTCACGCAACCGGCATTGAATCCTAATAATTAAATCCATTTTTTTCTTACAGCTCCGTAGGGGCGAACTGAATTGTATGTATTTGGAGTTTCGTCGATATGCTGAAGTGACTGGAGTGAAACCACAAATAATGGAAGCCTATGATTATTATGAACCAGGTTTGTATTTTGATCTTGAATCAATCAAATCATGAACTTGGGTATAAAAAAGTCAGATGAATAAGAAACATGTTATGCATTTTTTATTTTATTTTCATCGACTTTGTTTTTATTTCCAGCTAAAAGAACAGCAGTTATGTACTCACTCCCAGAAGCAGAAGGTGGCAATGTCTGTGCAATGTGTGGAGAAGCATGTGTTGGATGCCCGCGTAAGTAGAAGGTTTTTTTATCAGTATTTACACTCAGAGCAAGTCTGTAACTGAGCAGAGATTGGAGGTGTTCATTAAGTCTTGTTCCATTTTCAATTTTGTTTCGAAGTCAGTTCTTGATATTGCTTAACCAGATTCGTTCTATTTATTTATTAGTTTAAAAAAGTTACTTTACTTCATTCAAAACACATGTAGAAGGGGACCAACAAATTATATATTGTAGTTACAAACTCCTTTGCAATTTAAAAAATTTCAAGACTTAATGACATTTCCCTTGTGAAACAGCTTTCAAATTTTTCAATGTTACCTTCACAGTGAAATGATATTTTTGAGCTTTTTATAGAGTCACCAGTTTCATGAAATGTGTCGTATTTAAACTCTAAAAAAGTCTTTAACCAAGCAGAGATGGAAGCGCAATAAATTGCAAATTTATACATTCTGCATAAACGAAGTGCATTTTCAATACAGTGAAAAATTATACTATTAGTTACTGGAATATTTTCTAGTGTGGCCCTAGTTTTCATAATTTAAATATTTTTATAGTTGGCGCATTTTTATGTTTATATTTTAATTTTTAGCAAAATCAAAATCGAAGCCAATTGTTCAAGGAGAAATTGATGGAGAATCATATTGTCAAGATATTAAATTCCCTTGTCCAGGTATGCATGTTCTATATTTTCAAACATGGAGATCCTGAGCTTTGCTAACTACTTTAAGTATCAAATATCTGGCAAGAACGCTTTGTTAACTATTCCTATGTTTGACATTGCTTGGCATCCGGACGCGATATGGCCTTTGCCCGCTTTATTTTTTCAATTGTCATGTGAACGAAATTGGGTTGTTGGTATCAAGCAAACTGACTTACCCCATGCTAATGTGGTGCAAGCCTGCGATCATATGACCAGTATTATCAGATCTAGCAATGACAACCTCAACTAAATAGGACAGGATTTACATATTTATTTGAGGAGAAGAAAGACAATAAGATTGCTTAATGACATGGCAAACATGCCATCTTGATTGGAGTTTTCAGTATCATGATGACTGCTTGGGTCCTTGCCTAGACTTAGAATAGCAATCTCATGTTTATGCCAAAGTAGATGTCAATAGGCAATGAACCATCTATCTCTCGTCTTGTTACTTCAGCTATATCAGTGGTGCTCCACAAGGGGAGCGCAGTCAATTTTTTGAGGGGCCGTGAAACTAATTCAAGATAAACGTTTATGCTAGATTTGATCTTGTCTGCCCTATTTTAGATAGTTATATCTCAAAACTTTTCATTAAGTTCATTATTCACTTTCAATCCACGTATTTTTAACCTGATTTTTTGAATAAAACATGCTTTTGCCTTACTATTTGGTATTTGTGGCTTATTATTAGCTAGTTATTTTTGAGGTAGGCCGCGACACTTGGAATTTTGAAAACCAATAAAGGAGTAGGAGAAACCTGTACCACATGCTTCATTGTGGTTTAATGAAGATCGAACAGATTTTTTTCAACTTTTTTTGCAGATTTCAGTGATGGTCTCTACTATGACACCGGTTCCCATATCTACAAAATGATGATGAAATATTCCAGTGATTCACAATGTGCTGCACCAAATAATGCTGAAAACTCACAAGCGTATATAGGGCTTCCGGGTAAGTTTGTTTGGACATTTTTACCTAACTCATCGCTATTGAATTCTCAAGAGATACAGGATTAATGTGTTGAGGTACGCTTATAAATAACAATTGTCGCAAGACTTGAAATGAAGGGAGGAATTTCACAGAAGCTGATAAGACGGCTTAATCATATGGCAAACCACGGCCTGTCAGTTACCAGTCCTTGTCGAGTATGTGATTAGTTACCCAGTTATTTGTTTCAGATGCATGAACTTGATGGTGGAGGAGGTCATAATTGACTAGCGGTTACATGAACCACCCTGTGACAGCGAGGAGTCTAGCAACCATTCCGCACATAACTATCCTCACAGATACGAATCTGCGAACCTATGCAGGGTAATCAGAGGTGCGGTAGGGAACACATTTCTAACGCTCATTTCTAACCAGCACGATATCACACCGCCAAGCTTGTGGTACTTATTGATCTGGAGGGTCCAGAAGATTTATATTCGATACTCGTTTACCAAGAGCTTTAATTCAATGCTCCTCTCTCTTCTATTCTGGAAAAGTTATTTTGGCCAATGATTGGTGATGAGTGTTGGGAATAGGAACATGCTTGTTCTAATTTGTCTGATTATCCCATATGGTTCGCGGGTCTCGCGCGGCAAACATTCATGCACAAGAATTATCATCAAGTCCATGTATCTAAAACTGAAATCTGGTTACGGTAACTGTTTTGGATAAGGTGTCCCAAACTGATAACAAACGATAAATCGTCATTGATCATATGAAGTCGTCTTTCCTGCTTTCCGATACTCCCGTAGTATGTGTATCAGATTAGGGTGAGCTCATAATTGTATTCCGATTTTATTCATTTTAGGTTTTAGGTCCATTACAAGTTCGGGGAATGTCTGTTTTAGCCAAATAAATATAACCCCGCCCATAGGCTTCCTTCCTTTTACACAACTTTATGTAAAGTAGGCAAACCAAAAGTTACCTTCGTATTGGTATACACACTTCGAGAGTACCCAAGAATCATCAAGTTCATTTATCTGAAACTGGAATCTGATTAACTGTTTTGTATAAGGTACCCCAAACTTCTAACAAACAATAAATCATCATTTACAATATGAAGTCGTCTTATCTGTTTTCCTCTTCTGAAATTCTATTCATCAAACCAAATCTTTTTCAGGAACTCTTTTCAATGGAGTCAACCAGTACATTGAATGTGGAAGGACAGACTATTTTGAAAAAATGCTTTCTAACAGCGAAGGATTTACTATTTCAATCTTAGTTTATCCAACTGAGCTCAATAAACCAAAGTTCTATGCTATATACTCAATTGCATCAGAAAAAGGAAAGCTGCCAATCGTTATATTTGCAAAACGACCGAGGTAATGTTACTCCATTTCTATATAACTCTTGGTTTCATAGAATTTGGGATTTTTTATTTCTTTTTTATTTTAGATTAAAAGGTGTTGTCAAAAAGTGGTGTTCGCTCATCCAACACACTCGCGATTGCACTACGCCACAGTAGCTTCCTTCATATTAGTAAATGCTCATCAGAGCCTTGTTAAGAGCAAAAGTCGAATATCTATTTAAACTACTTTCCTTATCTAATCTTTATCTTGTTTTATCTTTCAGAGTTGATCAATATTGGCTCAAGATAAGGCTTAATGGATATGAGTACATGGTCCGATCCCTCTATACTTACGATATCCCACTCGACAAATGGACTTTGATAACAGCAAGACTGAATGGAGAAGCGAGTGCTGATGTGTTTATTAATGGAATCAAGATGGGAAAGAGCTTTAGGAAGTAAGTAATTAATAAAAAATTAAGAAGTTTGGCAAAAATTAAGTAAATGATATTCAAAAACTTTGTCTAACTGTTGGCGTATCGCAAAGTGCTTCGCATAAAGTGAGGCTGTAGTTTGCAATATAATTATTAAGCTTTCCCATTATTGCGTTTGCGTCCCTTTTTTCTGAATTCACTCAATTGCACACTAGAGTCAAAAAATTTTCAAAATTCTACAGACATCAAATTTAGTAATTTTCTACAAATGATATCATGTAAACCAGTAGTTCTTAAATGTTTGCGGAAATGATATTGTCCTCAATAATAAATAGCACAGCCAGAGTTTTATTTTCAATTACTTCCTCATATCTGACGCTAGGATAGGATTTAGTTATTTATCCTGAAGGAAAGGAAAATCGATAATACGGCCTAATCATGTGGCGAACCACGGTCTCTCTTTCGGTTACCAGTCTGTACCGGGTATGGGATTAGTTAGCCAGTTATTCAATTCAAATTTACCTAAATATTGAATCAAATTTGTATTGCATTATCCAATAATAAGCGAATCACTGTAATACATAAGCATAGGTAGTGTACTCTTTAATCCAACTTATTGATTCAGTCGTCTCATACCACCCGGGAACAGTTCTTGAACCCGTTGTTAAGTAACTCAGATCTTTTCTTCATCATACATTTTCTCATCACAGGAAGCGAAGCAACCAAATGATGGAATCTGATGTCACACTCAGGATAGGAAGATCTCACATGGGAGGAAGAAGAAATAGAGGTTTGATTTATATATTTTTGTTGGCGCAATTCGCCAGTGGTTTCCACCCTTTTTAAATGAATTCATCTTTCCGCCTATTTTGTAACCTATGCTCCCCTCCCCCATTATGCATAAAGGCTCTGGATTTCAATATTTGTCCAATGTTAAAGGCTCTTTGGCTAGTTTTAAATGCAACTGGCACTCTAGATTTTGTATCAAAAAATGAGTATATAATGTGTGTTTAAATTTGTATTACAATAATAATAAATATTATTAGTAAAACTACACCAGAAACAAAGTCGTATTTCCTTAGTTCCTCACCGAAACATTAAAATTCCTCTTTGGAGATGAATTAATTATTGCTTGTCAGGAAACGTTGGCCTAGCGGTCAAACTGCTGTGTCGACATCGTAAGTTACACGTTACATATCTTGGATTAAAATCGCATGTCCAACACCTCACTCAATTTTGTGAAGGCAATGCTGAACCACATAAATGCAATATATTTTGCATTGCTGAATTTTTTACTAATTTACAATAATTTTCGCAGAATTTTGCCAATGCTCCAACCTAATGAGCCAATTTATAATATATTAAATATTTCGTAATCAAAAATATAATTTCTTAGTGTATTCAGAATAGTAAATTATTTGATTTTGCTTATCTTTTGAGTATGTTTCTATTTCCTACTTCTGCATTCGAATAATACAGATAAGACATCATATTGGTCGCTCCAGAAGTGTGTGTACCAATATGAAGGTAGCTAATTTTGTTCGCCTATTTTACATCAAGTTGTGAAAAGGGACTAAAACCTACGGGCAGGGGTGTATTTACTTGACTAACACAGACAGTCCCCAAACTCGCAATAGAACTGAAACAGAGGGTATATTTACTTGGCCAACAGAGACAGTCACCGAACGCGTAATAGAACTAAAATAAGGAAAAACGGAATAATATTATGGGCTGACCCTAACCTGGTACACACACTACGGGAGAACCTCATATTGTATGTCCGTGTATAACATGTCCGTGTATCTGGAACAAATAACTGGCTAACTAATCTCTTACCTATGGGCTGGTAACCAGTTTAAATTATGGTACGCCATGTGAATAACCTATTTTTCCTTACCCCCTAGATAAATTTGAAAATCCAATCACAAATTTCCTAAATAAAAGGAATATTTGTGTTTGAAATTCAGATACAGGATATTCAGAATTTTTTATTTCACAATAATTTAGAAAAGTTAGTATTAGGTAAATTTATTATTTAGCGAAAATAAAGTCTCCCGATATGACCAAAAATGTTTTCTAATTCCAAGAAACTATAAATGGAGAACCAACCATAGTTTATTTCAACTTTTCCGCAACTATTTCAAACACATTGAATATACAGGGTGTCCATAAAGTCCTGTTACAATTTCAATTTATTCAGTTATGAGGTCAGCTCTCAATATATCTTAATAACCAGGTTCGTTGTTTTTCAATCAATAATTATTTGAGTATTATTACTTCATTTAATACATCTGTGAGAGTCATTACAAAATATGGTATCAATAAAGTCCCTTTGCAATTTGGAAGGTTGGGTAAAAATGTGAAGACTTCATGGACACCCTACACATCGACTTCTATATGTTTTTTTTGAACAAGACCAAATTTAGAATTTTGGTATCCTTTTACAGGTATTTGGATTTAGAAACCATTTGGTATGAAAATTGAACTATTTTTTGTTCCTTTACAGGTAACTGGAAAGGACTTGTTTCATCTTTGGACATGTGGTCCAAACCCTTGACTGACCAGCAGATAATGGAGCTCTACAATTATTATGGCCCAGTTATGTCCTCATCGAACCCCATGCTCAGCAAATCCCATGTCCATCATGTGGTACCTATGTCACTCCGCCACTGCTTTACGACACCATATGGAGCATCTTATCTGAAGAGTAGAAGTGGTCAACTCCGTACTAGCTGCGATGAACCGAACGGAGATGGCAGAGACCTGAGCTTTTGGAGGTTCTACGAGCCGGACGAATGATGCCATAAGCGAACCTGATCACAAAGATAAAATAACGACAACTTGGACATTGCAGTACATTTTATTTTGAATTTTCAACACGAAAATGAATAAAAAATTTGAACAACCAAGCCGACAATACACAACCTTTTTAAACACTTCTAACCGAATAAAATTTTACAAAGCAATATTGGTTATATATAATCTTAATTCATTACTTACATTAATTCCTCATACATTACTTCAAATGAGAAAGATTTTGATTCGGTATCGCTACCTCCTTTCAATACCAGAGCAATTTTATTTTACATTTATTTTCGCATTGACGACTGCTTGTATTTTGATTAAAAAAAAATATATATATATCTATCTCTCGCTCTCATAAATTTTGAGTAAGTTTTAATCGATATTTTCTGTATTATGAATCTTTAGTTAAAGTTGTACTTCGAAAACATTAATTATTTGTCAAATGTTTAAAATTTTTCAAATGGAGGGGAAAAATGAACCGACAGCTCACTTATGAACCAGGTTGGATTGGTGTAATTCTCTTCTTTTTTCCGTATATTTTTACTGAAAAATTGAAATCCGCTTACCTAGTCTGGCGGGCCATGTGAGTGTCACGTAAAAAGCTACATTTTATGAACAATATTTACAGTGTTACAAAGAAAATGTGGAAAACAATAAGCCTCGTGCCAAAACTAAATTCAACCACAATCTCAACAAAAATCTTTGAGCTATTTTTAGCTAAAACATCAAAAATTCTGGTTTCAGTTTGGTTGTAGTAGCATCAAGCGTGCCAGATTGAATTAACCAACGGGCCGGATTTGGCCCATGTCTTCTCTAGATGATTGAAATATGTTATTGGATGATTTCATCAAAGCTTTTATCATGTATAACGTACTGATTAAATAAAAATGCAAACAAAATGTACGACTATAATTAGGAAGCCAGATTTTGATATTCATTGCCAAGTTTATTTTTATTTTCAGGCTGTAAAAATAGCCTACGGAATTAAAATAAATAAGATTGAACACACAATTTTACAAGGCAAGGAAAGCCACTGAAACAAAAGCTGGCTCTGATATATCATTATAATTTAGAAGGTAGATAGGAAGATAATTATTACTTAGATTATTATTAAATATTTAAAACGAAATAAGCAGGGCGGAAGTTCTGGCAAGTTTCCAAAACTAAGTTTATAATAATTTCATTTCGACTCGACATTACAGATACTAAAATAATTGATAGTCAGGAGAGAGAATAGGTTTTAAACGTATAGACTTGAAAGATATTGTCAAATGAAGTGATAAGTATACACTCAATCATGCTAATGAAAGTATTACATCCTATTGTAACATCGAATAACTAAAAAAACACGATGAAATACTCTTTAACCCAGTTTTAAGATTGTAAGCATTGTTATAATACAGGAATGTTAGTGCAAACATGCTGGCATAATCTTAAACCGAGCTTTAAGCTTGAAAGCATTGTGATATTGAATTAATATACAGGAGTGAAAACAGGATGATGTACTTTCGGGTCTTAAGCTTGCGTGATATATGGCAAATGTTCATGGATTTAGATTAGAGTAGCCTTGTAGTTTAGTGATCTATATTGGCTACAATATGTGGAAATTTATCGTTTGCTCCCCCAGTTTGCAAACTGAGTTAGTAGATTGGTTCTCAGTGATATAGCAAACTGAGTTAGTAGATTGCTTCTCAGTGATATAGCAAACTGAGTTAGTAGATTGGTTCTCAGTGATATAGCAAACTGAGTTAGTAGATTGGTTCTCAGTGATATAGCAAACTGAGTTAGTAGATTGGTTCTCAGTGATATAGCAAACTGAGTTAGTAGATTGGTTCTCGGTGATATCTATTCCGAGCAAAAGTGTTGGCAACCCGTGTTTTCTTGTAAAGTTGAACTGTTTTATACGATCCATGTTTAAAATTCGGTTCAATTCGATCGATTATTTCTTTGTGGGCTTCGTATGACGCCGAGTGCATTACTGCTTATGGTTAGGATATGATTTCATAGAAAACGAAGAACGATTTTATCATATGGCGAACCACGGCCTCTCTTTCGGTTACCACGTCGGGTATGGGATTAGTTAGCCAGGTATTTGTGCATGTGCCAGATGCATGGGCTTGATCGTGTTGAAATCTGTAACCGACCAGCGTTAGCCAATGTGTAGAAAATCTTCAGAGAAAAGGCAAGCTCCAGGCCAGGTATAGGTCTTTTTCTCGAGGTTCACCACGTCCATCATGTTGGGGTCGGAGGTTTTTAAATTGTAATATTCTCTGCTGCCCTGCAATAAATGTAAATAATATTTTAGCGTGACAATCTGTACCAGTAGAAAGTTGTTGCTTAGCAGACTTTTATCTATTTATATCCTGTCCCCTTTTCTAACTTATCCCAGCATGGAGGAAAGGGTGATGAGCCAATCTCATTCTAGACGGCGGACAAAGAGTTAGTTAGCCATGTTCGGGTGTGTATTTTTCAGGGCTGCGAGGTCGGAGTTTGGTGCTCCCGAAGTATGTGCACCAAGATGGCGCACCACCTGAACATAGTGTGTGTACACGGTTAGGGTTATCAGGTTGTGCGCCACCTTGGTGAACACACTTCTGGAGTGTCCAGAGTTTGACATGTTTTCATATTTTCCAACTCCGAGACTATTGATACTTTCTCCCTACTCGTCAGATCTATTATTTGTCCCAATATGTAGTTGCCATAAGCATAATAAAAAAGACAATATTAAGAACTAATTCCAGGCACATTCAACATGAAAAGGCTCTCAGTAATATTAGTAACACAAACACGAGGAAATAATCAGTGATAAATATCTGAAGATAGTTGGCAACTATGTTTTGTAATCAACTTGAAGGCGCCCGAGCGTGAAAACCATACTAACAACCGGAGTGAAACACAAACATAAAGGTTCGCGGAGTGCTGCGAGCATGGGTACCGATGCTATTGGCGTTTCCATCCTTTTGAGTGAAGTTTTGTAGGATGCTTCGCAAACAAAGCCGTGGCTGCAGCTGAATTCAAATGGAATGGAATAGCTAAGAAGCAGGTGGGAATCATTAATATATTTCTAACATTACTGTTTATATTTGTCTTTGTTGTCAATTCCTCTATTTTATGCGTCACTGGCGTATGTCGTGATTATTTATTTGAGAGCCTCATGGTTGACAAATAAAACATCGGTAAGTAATACTTTAACAAGCTCTATGACGTGAATGTGATGACGTAGTGACGTATTTTTGGGATGGCGTAGTCAGGTCGGGGTTAGATTGACATGTGCAAAAATCGTTATGCTACACCCACTGAAGTACTTAGGTTACGAAACTACACAAGACCCGTGTACAGGTCATCCGTGTCTAGAGACCGAAGTGGAATTACCAACCTAAGTCACACTGGCAGTAAGTTAAGAACAGTCATTTTATTTTAATATTTTTTGATATATGATTAACTCGAAGGTCGAATTAATGTCTCGAGTCTTCCCAATACTGTGGAATACTTGCGCAAGACT